>OY982951.1:7665572-8401263 GCA_963890685.1 Plagodis pulveraria
GTAGATTGTTTTCCATCTGTTTTGAAAACACGTCTTTTTGATGTTGGCGATATCTGCCTAAATAGCAAAAAGTATTCAAGCTGGTAGGTTGATATACGATCGACACAACACCGATGAAGCAATTTTTAATTTCTCTAGTATTATTTTGATGAGTATTTGGAGTGTAGGTTGCAGGTTCAAGTCCCGCTAGGAAATAATATTTTTTCTTTTTTCCATCTAAAATAATGTCTAGGTTTTCGCTTAGCACATGTCAACGTTCTTTAAAATGATACTGGCAATCTCGTTACTGATCTTATTGCCACTACAGTTTCAGGTGAGATGGAAGAACAGACTTATCAACAAAAAGGAAATACTCCCATTGTTGCAGCTACTCAGAAATTCTAAATAAATAAAACACAAAATACCGCTCACTGTCCTGAATCGGATACATATGCATACAAACAACTGTGTATACAGTGACAGTTACTTAGGTGAGTGACAATAAATTCTTCATTAAAATGTTTTATTTGGTTATAATGTATACTTACAAAATTATAGCAGTTTCGGTCAAAATTTAACGACATAATTAAGTTTTTTTGCCGTTTTCCAGTACCTATAAATTATACCTAAATCATGTTTCAACTACACGTAATATTTTACAAGGCAAGTAAGTAGTTAGTTTTCCCCGTGGCGTGAGGCTAGAAAAGGAAAAATATCAGTAGATGGGCAGTGCTATTACAGACACATGGGACTTAACAACTTTATGTATCAGGGTGACGAGCGCATAAGGAACTGTTATAGGCAGAGGTTACTCCTCTTAACATCGGGTGGGCCTAGTGTATGTTCCTTCCCAAACCCATAAAAATACATATTTTATCATGAATATTACTAATATATTTATGATTCGGATTCGGTATATCAGACAAAGTCTGATGTTCTCATTATATTATGTCACACGGCTAGCGTCCAACTTCAAGTCGGTCTATCTGTCTCCTGGCACCTAACGATGTGCTCCAGCTGTTGCCCTTGAGAGCCAGTAATTCTAAGTTAGCCTGAACAACATCTTTAACCACAGTCATCGTCACTTACCATCAGGTGAGATAGCAGGCAAAGGCTAGCCTATCAGCTGTAAAAGATTTGTAGTACCAGACACAGACAACGAAGATCAAGAGTAATAAACTGGCATGGTAATAGCATGTCATGTGGAGGGATGAAAAACAAAATGTGTAATAAAAATTGTGTTGAATATAAATGTGGACGAATAAACGGTAGAGGAAGACACAATGAATGTATGAACTCCGTATAGAAGGATAGTGCGTGAAAGATGTGAGTAGTTAGTGAGATGACGAGCAACAGAACACAGGCACAGGCATGACACTACCCCATATGTGTGCGATCACCCAACGTTGACCTTGAGTCGGCGCGTTTATGCAATAGGGTTTATACTTAGGTACCAATTTCTGATGTAAGAAAATACTAAAGGATAACTGTAACGCTCAGCGTTACATAATAAGTGTATGTGACTATTTCCATTGGTTTTTTATACACCTCACATGATCGAGTGTTACAACGTTCGTTTTACAACATTTCTATTAGCCTCAAATGTTTCGGTATCTTATTCTTTAAAAATACTCAACTAATACGTATGCTGGTAGGGTATTTTACGAATGCTCGCCTGGCTAGCTACCACCCTCAAGTAGAAAATCTGTCACCAAGCGCCTAACGGTATGTTTCAGCACATGTCTTTGAGAGCCAGTAATTCTAGGTTAGCCTGAACAACATCTTCGACCGCATCATCACTTACCGTCAGGTGAGATAGTGGTCAAAGGCTAACCTATCAGACTTAAAAAAATACAATTAGCGTCATAAGGATATGAGTAGGTAGTATATACAATAAATATAAGTAACAAAATTCACCAAATATCACCCATTTTAACGCACAAAATATACAAAACTATTTTTAAAAATTAACAGTTACCTCTTCCTATAAAAAAAAAAAAAAATAAACAGGTGTAACATCCTCCTGTGCCAACCACTTATAAAACTATTTATTATTTTACAAAATCACAAATATACGATAGAAAAAATTTAAGTCATGTGCGGGATTCGAACCCGCGCCCATCCACCCCTTGAGCCGGAGTATGCTCTAACCAATTGAGCTAACATGACATGACGTCATAACTCAAATCTTTCCTATCGTTCTTTAACCATCGTTTTGGGATGGAGCAAGTAATCCGCATAGCAGGCGTTATTGCAAACCTAACAATATTAAAATATTAATTATTTGTTTTCATCTAGCCTGGCAGAGAATGAGCGATCAAACTCCTTAAATTTGAGGTGCATCTAGATGCCCCACCGCACACACCGCACGGCCCGCTCACCACCTACGCCTTCCATCGCACTCATACATATCCGCAAGCGGTTTCACGAGCACACATACTTAAGTTTCATTTTATATCAAATACATGTTGTACCAACGCTTTTTACCGAGGTATAAAGGCAGCAAGAAAAACAATAGAATATTATTAATATAAATCATATGTAGTAAATAGTGGAGCAGCTAGATCAAGCTCAAGGGGGCGATAGGAACTTAAAGAGACCGCCCCATAGGCAGCTCTAAAATTTCCGCATAAAGATATCCATGCTATCAAATCCAGCCAAATCAACAACTTAGTACACGCTAAGTAAGAGTTATGAGGAGATTGTTGAGTGTGTTTTGTTGTTATCGCCGGGAAGTAGGTTAATGTACAAAGTTTTAAGGGCACGCCCCTGGTAGATCGGGTGATTTGTGTTAGACAAGAGACGGGCTTAAGGTCAACCAGTGAACTTAAATATACACCTACACGGGTAAATGTTACTCTATTTAGAGTCAACTTATTTATATATGTCACCGGATAATTGTACGATACTAGTTTATAAATAATCTAGTGAGATTATAAACTGTCGATAGATTGTGAACGTAAAAACATTAATATAAACATTAAAACAATAAAATTTATTAAAACAATAAATTGAAACATTAAAATTTACAATCTAACGCTTACATTCTCGTAAGATTATAAACTGACCATGTCTACCTGGCAGTTTATAATCTAACGATCTATAATCGCCCGCGAAATTGTGAACCGTCCTCTGATTGGTCGCCATTACAGGTGCCATGAGTTCATTTCATAGAGTTAAGAACAAAAATAATAATCAGACAAAAATAAACATATGCATTTCGAGTTTGTACATTAAAACAACTAAGGGATTTAAAATAATGATCAACATAAAATGCTTTGTTACCCTTAATTCTTTTACCAAAAATTTTAATCGGACACCAAATGTAGTAAATGTTCACTATATTTTAGCGAGGGGTTAAATATCATTTAGTCTAGGGCAAAATCATATTTAGGTGCGACGACGAGCGAAGCGAGGAGGAGCGTTAGGTTACTTGTGACTACAACAACGCGCGAGCTCAGCGAGCGAAGCGAGCGTGCCGTGGCAGCGGCCGGCGATGCGCCACAAGAATTAAATTTTGGTGATCATATACTATTTTTGGTGATCATTTACTACTTTTGGGTTAACAATGATTTATTTTGAGTAATTTTGCTTATAGGATAGCGAGATGTTAAAACTTTGGTTATAAGATTACATTAAAATGCGGGTTTAATTTTGGTGATCATTTACTATTTTTGTCTGTTTTATGTTACTCTACTATATCTTGTGTTAAGTTAAACATAAGCCAAAAAATAATACATTAAAAACCTGTACCTTCGTATTTTGCTTTTGGCCACTGTAATACTTTCGTAGATCTATGGTAAATTGTTGTTGATCCACATAATTACAATTTGACGGCTGGACATGGTCAGTTTATAATCTTACGAAAATTTAAACGTTAGATTGTAAATTTTAGTTTCCATTCACAATCAAATAATCTAACTAGATTTATTATAAACTACAATAAAACGGTGACATATACAATAAACACGGATATGATTTGTGTATAGGTATATGAAAAATATTATAAATATATTATACAGCACCTTATACCATTTTCTGTTTTCCTAACTAGTATATAGCTACCCAGTGGGGTGCTGGGTTAAAATGTTACCTCCATTTCATTCCGTAGTTATAAAAGGCGACTAAGGGAAAGATACCAGAAATTGGGAAGCAGCGCCTTTCGAAGAACTGACAACTTCTATTGTAAGATGCCTGCTGAGCGTAGGGATTATGGCATGTACACAGGTAGCTTATTTCACCATAAACTAAAATGTGACTTGTTGGTAAAAATAATGTGTTTTAAGGTGTAGAGGAAATAAACAACAGAAGTCTGAAGATATTTTTAGAAGTCTTGCGTCATATGTACTTCCAAAGGGTGGTACCTCGCCATGCGAGCAATCCCAAAATGCCATACCCTCATATGTTGATTGTAAATGTTTTTAGAACAATTACTTTGACCCAGTTTTTTATTGCTGATGGTCTAACCTTTCACCACTCTCTCTCCTGATAATAGGTCAAAGATATTCAGGTTCAGGCTGATCTAAAATTACCGGTTTTCAAAGACAGCTGCCGGAATATAACTTTCGGTGCTTGGCGACATATTTTTAACTTGAAATTATCAGCTAGCCAGGCGGGTATTGACTAAATGCCCTTCCACCATGCGAGATCAGACTACACCTGAGACTAAAGAAAGTTAACTACCATTTGTACTTAACATCTTGTTAAGTTATTTTAAAAGTAAGTGAGCAACATCTAACAGAATTTTAAGGTTTTGAAAATATTGAGTTCCGAATGATCAGATAGAATATATTTTATTTAAACGAAGATTGACGTTGTTTTTAATGTAGATTACATCAAAAACCATCAAATATATATAGATTGTAGCATTTTTAACAAAATAAATTATATGACCAACTTTTAAGGAGCTATTATTGAGACAAACAGTAGAGAAGTACTTCATACATCATCCTAAGAGACCATTAGACGCCAAAAATGCTACCTAGATACGAAAATGGCTCAATAAAGAAGAGTCCATAAACATTACCTACATCATAAACCTTCCGAACTCAAACAATAAACAAAAGTACGAAAGCGTTGCTTCTTAAAATTACAGTTGTAAAAGTTATGATAATAAACCGAGAAGCGAAGCAGCCAGGAGTCACTTTCAATTACCGCGAATAACAAGAAAACGGTAAAAGAGAATCCGCTAAAATTCCGCGCCCGCAAAATCAAGCTGAACAAACTAAAATTTATTGCCGCGATAACGTAACTTTGAAAAGGAGGCATAAATTTCGTAGGCTGAGTAAGAACATGGCGTTTTAGTATTCTCAATGTAAGATTGTGTTTAGGCGTTTAGACAGCCAACTATCTTTTACAGGCCTAGTTTTCGAAAAAGTTTTATTATAAGGTGTTAAACTTTGCGAGCGTGTTTTGTATCACGTAAATTTTGTTACGTACATCACAATATTAAGAAAAATTAAGATTTTATTGTAAATATTGTTGCTACTAGTAAATTCAGATGCACGATCTTTACAGGGTTCAAAATAACACTGGTAAAACACAATCCGTACTCGCATACTGATGGTCCTAACACAATAAATTGATTGTTATGAGATAGTTTGTTCAATTTGCGCGAGTGAAGGCGGCCTAGAACAAAGATCCTATCTCTACAATATGCGCCGTATATGAAAGCTGCCACTCTTTGTGAGATTTTGCTTTATTTTATGCACAAAATACGGCTTGTTACCATTTTGACCCCCTTAATATACAATAGTGTGAATTTAATAAAATTTCTGTGATGAAAACTGATGGCTTTTTTTGTCAATATGAAATAGTCACCCAGTAATAGTCAAATAATACAAATTAATATAGATTATATTAATAAGACCTAACAAATTAATATAAGCTTTTTGCACTTTGTCGCACAAACACCAACATTACTAGTCACCCAACAAAAAAAAATATACTGCTGAAACGAGCAAAATTATGTTGGAATGATGTCATCAGGCCTTTACAATCAACCTCGTTAAAATTCACGTTTTTAATTATATTTTTTTGAAAAGCTTGTCTTCGCCCTTTCATAGGGTTCACATCATTATCGTTTTAATGTTACAATGTCGGATATTTCAAAAGATAATTTTATCTTTTTGAACTTGGGAGGTGTTTATTAAAGTTGCTATTCAGCGAGTATGTCGTTTAATATTGTATGGAAAAAAAAACTATTGACAGATACGCTGTTTTCTATATTAACAAAATGTTATATAAAGAATGTATGTTTTATCCAGAAGAGATAAAATTAATATTTCTGTTTGTTTTTTTACAAAAAATGAAACCGAATTCAACACTCAAATGTGTGAAATAACTTGTTGAAATCGGTACCATGATGGTTCAAAAGTAATAAAGTAATAATTATCACAATATTGTGCGCATGGTACCGACTTCGACAAGTTATTTCAAACATTTCAGTGTTGAAGTCGGTTCCATTTTTTGGTAAACATTTTTTTTTTCACCCTTTTAATCATCGTTACGATCCTTGCTACTTATGGGATCGATTGTCATTTACTGTTAATGACTATGTCATCAAGATAGGAAAACACTTTTCAGTTTTAGGAGTGTAACTCAAAAACGGCATGACTGATTTTGATGAAATTTAAATGGGACCACACGGCAAGCATCACCTTTCAAATAAAAAAAAAACATCAAAATAGGCTCACCCAGTCAAAAGTTACGAGATAACAAACATAAAAAAAATATACAGATGAATTGAGCACCTCCTCCTTTTTTTGAAGTCAGTAAAAAACAAAATAAAAATATTATATAAATATAGCGAAAATTCTGCCTCAATTTCGTGCTAAGCCGATGTACCTTTAAAATATCGTGTACCTTATCCGGAATAGTGTTCGATGCGTTTCGATTCTACACGAAGCATCTTCAGGATGGTCTTGATACTTCGTGCGCACGATCGAAAAATGTGCGTTTTGACGTCACGTTGCGTTGACTTAGCATTTAGCTTAGGAAATTTGGGCCGAATTGTTACAAAATATATACATTTTAATGACTTTTAAAAAGTTTTTTATATATTATTAAAATTTCTTCTTAATTTTTTTCATATTATAATTGCAGTGCAGTGCATATCCAAAAATGAGATATCATGACAGTTTGTTTGAACTCAATATATGATGACAAGAATACATTTTGATTGACACTATTATATTATTGTTATGTTTGCAATAACGCCTGCTATGCGGATTACATTACATAATTACAAATATACGATAGGAAAAAATAAAGTAGTTTATTTATTTAAGGGAAAACCAACAGCTGAAGTAACTTATATATATATATATATAATAAAATATGTCATGTGCGGGATTAGATTGTAGTACTACGTAAGTTGTACTATAGATATCGCTCTATCCAAATACGATGGGTAAAGAACGATAGGAAAAAAAATAGTTATGACGTCATTGTCATGTTAGCTCATTTGGTTAGAGCATAGCCCGGCTAAGAGAGGTGGATGGACGCGGGTTCGAATCCCGCATATGACTAAAATTTTTCCTATCGTATATTTGTAATTTTGTAACATTGACACTGCTATTCTGTTAAAAAATAGACAAAATCAAAATTGTAGTTTAAAATTGATTAAATCTATACTTATAATACAACTGTAACACATCCAATTCTGAACATGGCAGATATTCATATTTAGAAAAAAAAAATAATAGAACTCTGTAATTGACACTGACGCCAAAACTGTATTATATTTTATTTTTGTCTGTCTCTCTGTCTGTCCGTCTGTTTGTCTGTATCATAGCCGTGCATCACTCCAAAACTACTGAATGGAATTCAATGAAACTTAATACGATTTGTGTTCATACTACGAAGAAGGACATTGTATCCTTTCATCCCGAAATTCAGCACAGTTCCCTCGGTAAAGGGGATGTAGGTCAAAATGTACAATTAATTTTATTGTAATATATTAACGCGTAGTCCGATTTTAATCATTCTTCAGCCCGGCACCGCATGCGCAGTCGGAAACCCCACGGGCAGCCCGGCACCCCATAGGTAGCCCAGCACCCCACGGGCAGCCCGGCGACCGTTATTTCCATGCACCTACTTGAAGGCATCATCTTCTTCTTCTTTCGAATCGGCGCGACCGTTGTAATTAAATTTTGCATGACCAGAAAGCTGGCTTCGATTGCCTTCTTTGGCTTCGGTTGGCTTCAAGCAAATCATCGCGTGAGCAGTTGGTCAAGCAATCAGTACAATTCATAAGGTGTGACATGGTTTGCAGAGGTTCTCCACATTTACAGCAGGTGTCTAAGTTGTGTATAAAACCCCACCGGCGTTATCTCGCGTTAGATAGTGATAATGGAGGAGAACTTTGATTCCCCCCGAAGGGTTCCCGCCTTGTCGTGGCGGTGGGGCTTAGTAGCCGTGGCTTCGTCACCCACGGTGAAGCGAAGAGGAACCAGGGGCCGCTCCACTGGGCTTTGCCTCTAAACCCAGACTGGAGCGGCAACGGGTAGGCTGCGGTGCTGTATGGGCAGCACCGCATCTGAGGCGGGCTGTGGTGTTGTATGGGCGACACCACAGCTGACGGTGAGGGGCCACGGCGGGAGAGGAGTGCCGGTATCACGGTGCGCCGCTCTCCCTACCTTCCGTGGCCACGGCGGGGCCGCCACCGTTGGATGGCGGACGCGGAGGGGCCGCAGGGGAGGAGGAGTGTTGGTATAGCGAGGCGCCGCTCTCCCTATCCTCTGCGGCCCAAGTAGCAGGCGACGGGGCTACTCATCTGACCCGTCGCAGGGGGACCTTGGGCGTCGGAAGCGGGGTCGTCTGGCGCCCATTTGCGGGCTTGGTCCCCGGGTGGTAGCGACGTGCCATGTGTTCTGGTGCGTCGTGAGGGGTAGCACCCCAAGAGGGGTCCGGCAACGGACAACCGTGGCGGGTTCGTGGTTGAGTGCTAAAGCGACCCTGCGATCCCGCCGAGAAGCGGTAGAGATGGAACACCGTGTGTTATTTAGTCGGTAGGGGCACTTGCTGCTGTGGGAGTAGTTGGTGTCGAGCCCGACATATCCCGGCTACCTTCCCCGGGGTGGACGGGAATGCGTAAAGGCATTTTTCACACTTTAAAAAAAAAAAAAAGGAGAACTTTGATTATTTTATTTTGTATTGTTTGTAAGGGATCCGAGATAATTTTTGAAGCTGTTCCCTAATTTTCAACGAGATAGTCCAGGTGTGATTTTACTAAAGAGTTGTATAATATAGTAGTTATAGAATATCGTAAAAAATATAAAGAATAGTAAGTAATGTAATGTAAATAAGTGACAAGAAAAATATATCACAGTTCGGGAATACAAATACGCCTAAATCTAATAATTATCAAATCAAATCAAAAACTTTTTATTTCAGGCACGTAGGCCCATAAAATGTTAGTAAGTTTTTACACATAATATATATATTAGCAATAAAAACAAAACACAAAACTTAGAACTAATATACACATAATAATAAAATAAAAATCCCGGGTAAAATCTGGTTATTTATAGAGACACAAGCTGAGCCACTGGTTTGTGAGCTGTGATCCAGTGTCTCAAAAAACCCCCACTGTAGTCCCCTGAGACGACAGACACCAAGCTGTTATTTGTGTCCCTAGTTCGGCGTAACATGGACGCTGCACGTTTTCGCATAATAGCATAAAAATCATCTATGCGCGCATCGCAGAACATCCCAGACGCACTACAAAACCGGGGTAGACCCAAAAGCACCCTGAACCCATTGTTATACTGGATACGTAGAGCATTATAGGCTTTCTGCGTAAATTTGATCCACAGGCTGCACGTGTAAAACGATTGGCAAAAGGCCTTAAACAAGGTTACCTTTACCTCCGCCGTACAACGTGCGAACCTGCGAGCCAGCATGTTACATCTAACCGATAATGCTCTACGCTCCCTCTCGATGTCCATGTCATCAGACATATCATCTGTAACCCAGTGGCCCAAGTACTTGAACCGCGTAACCCAAGTGAGGGGAGCTTCGTTGAGTAATACTTCCATGACAGAGTAGGACTTATTACCTGCCTTAAACTGCAATACCTCACTCTTTTTCGAGTTATACTTGAGCCCATGGGATGCAGCATAATCTTCACATATTTTTATCAGCTTTCTCAAACCATTGATCGACGGACTCAGCAAGACCATATCGTCTGCGTAACTTATATTATTAATAATATTACCATTAATTGAGCATCCAACATGTGTCTTACTGAGCTCGGCGATCAAGCCATTAATGTATAAATTGAAAAGCCTCGGTGAGCTTATTCCGCCCTGCCTCACTCCACAGTTCAAACTGTACATTTCAGATAATGAATCCGCCCATTTCACAGCATTGACTTGGTTTTCGTACCAATACTTAAAAAGTTGTACAATGTCTATTGGTAAGGTCGTTTCAGTTTGAAGCTTTTTCCACAATATGTCATATGACACCAGGTCAAATGCCTTTGAAAGGTCCAAGAAGCAAGCATACACAGGCGTTTTTTTGCTAGTATAATATTGAACTGTATGCTTTAGGCAGAGTATAGCTGATTCAGTAGATAGCCCGGGTCTGAAACCAAACTGCGCGTCGTGTAGCTGTATATGCCTACACAGGTGTTTATCAAGTAAGCTATCCAGTACTTTAGCTATGATAGTAGCTAGTGAGATAGGCCTGTAGTTGGACCCATCAGAGACATCGCCTGTCCTATTTTTCACAATTGGGACAACAACCGTCTTAATTAAATCTTGAGGTAGGTATGAATGTCCAATACAAAAATTATACAACATTGACAACACTCTAGGCAGGTGCACACCCGCATGCTGCAGATGCTCTATACTAAGCCCGTCAAGCCCAGGTGATTTACCTCGCTTCGTGTTTTTAATAACAGTTTCAACATCTTTATATGTGAAAATAATATGTGTTTGAGGCAAGTCAGAGATAGTACAGGACATCTGCGGCCGACTTAATGATTCCCTCACCTTAAAACGATTCATAAAGTCGTTAGCAATATCTTTTGGATCAGAGAAGCCATTCACGCTCACTGGAAAGCTGGGCTTAGGGTTGAGCTTATTTGTCTGCTTCCAGAATCCCTTAAAGTCTTTATTAAAGTGATGTGTAGCTAGTATATCCATTTTTATCTCGTCCTCATTGTTCTGACACCACTTTAATTTAGCCTTGAAAGTTCTCCTAGTAGCACACATGGTGTCATATTTTTGCCCATGAGTGGGCTTACCAAACAGCGCCCACATTTGAAAAGCTACCCTAGCCTCCTGATGCGCCCTTCTGACATGTCTATTCCATCCTACAACACGAGAACTCTTTTTGGGTTTTATTTGAGAAGAACATGACATTGCTGCTTGACTTAAAACACTAACAATATCCGTATATAGACAATTAATTATTAGTTTATGATCTGGGTTATTACACATTTTATCACTACATTCCGTAAGCGCCAAAGGAAAATCTATATCCCTCAACAGGAGATTACATAAATTCTTGTATTTCTCAATGTCATAACTATTTTTCTGACCCCAAATTACTTTATTACATCTTTTTGTCACGTGATATAATTTTGGTTTGATAACATTGATATTGCATGTCATTACCAGCGGAAAATGGTCCGACCAAAAAATATCATAATTAACATATATATTTTTAACAGTTTTCCATGCCGATTCTGTAACCACACAGTGGTCTAACCAACGTCTACAACCATGCACTTCACTTATATATGTATACGTGTCAGATAATAGACCAAGAATCTCAAAATCAGCACAAATCCACTTTTCATCGCTACAGAAGTTCAAAAGCTCCCTACCAAAACGTTCTCCAGGGTGAGCGTTAAAGTCCCCTAATATGTACACAGATTCAGTACCGCAACTTTCAATTATCGCACTCACTTCACTTAAGCATTCCGTATACTCACTTAGATTTTCCGCACTGTCCGTAGGCATATACACTACGATGACAACAAATGTCCTATTGTCACCTATCGCAACCTTAATTGCCGCGAGCCGCACGTTGTCACTGGGTATCACCGTGACTTCCTGGAATACGGTCTTATCCCATAAGATTGCTACACCACCGTAAGGCCTTCCACGAAGCATTCCTGTCGACGTGTCCACCGCAGTTGTTCCAGTGAACGCAAAATTGTCATCTATTGTGCCCAGAAAAGATAAATTATCAGGCATAATCCAGGTTTCTACAAGCCCAACAATTGACGCTTGTTTACATAGCGACCTAATGCACTCAGCCGATCGCGTAACTGATTTACAATTATAGCTTATAAATGTAAAGTCTTGATCCATAATTATTCGAATATATACCTTTAGTTTTTCACAATAGACGTTGATGTCCCTTTCTTATATTTGAAATCGACAAAGCGTCTAAAAGATATTCCATCCGGCCATAGCTTAGTGTTCATGAAAATATTTAGTTTACGTTTAGGTACAAATAATTTATAAGAATTGTACTCTTTTTCCCGCGTCATTTGTACACTTTCTAATTGAATTTCCATGTTAGTTTTACTCACAATGTAGGCTCTTATATCTTGAATCGATGTACTCTTGTCAACATTGTAAATCAATAACGGGATTTTAACGTCCACTGCCTTAAATTTACAATCAGAATCTACCATTGCATTCCCTTTTAATCCTATAAAACGATTTCTATGTCGTTTCCTTTGTACAGTTTTTGTCAGTGGCATTGGCTATGCACTGCTGCGCAGCAGGTCCATGGTTCGAATTCCGCCGGGGGCTTAAGCTTTACCGCATGGTGGAAGGATATTTTGCGAATGCCTGCCTGGCTAGCGACCACCCATTCAAGAAGAAAATTTGTCGCCAAGCACCTAACGGTGTATTCCGGCAGTGGTCCTTGAGAGCCAGTAATTCAAGGTTAAGCCTGCTAACATCTTCGACCACATCATTACTTACCATCAGGTGAGATTGTGGTTAATGGCTTACCTATCAAAATAAAAAAAAGTCGGGATCATACTACAAAAACAGCGTAGGTACAAAACAAATTTAAAATACAAAAAATATTATGATATAAACAACTTTTACAAATCTTCCAAAAAAGTCTAACTCAACTGTATGAGCATTGAGACATTTTATGAATATGTTTTGGATTAAGGGGATATACCTAATTAGTGCCCCGTGGGGTGACAGGCTAAATTGTCACCCATATTGCTACTTGTGGGTGTCATAAGAGACGAACAGGAAGGTGACCAGCAGCGCCTTCTGAGGAACTGCTATCATAAACTACAATCCTCAAGACGCCTGTCCAGCGTAGGAATTATGGCAATTTAAGGGGGAGGCTGTACTCAGCAGTGTACCAGCTGTTAAAGAACTGTACCGTACCTAATTAATAAAAAAACATAACGGCATATAGTATAAGAAACCTTGAAAAAGAAAACTAGTTATCGCACAATCTAATATCAAGGAGTATCGCATTTCCGGTTAATATCGCCAAAAAGGTCGCTATACCGCTTTGGGGATAACAATGACATTACTTCAGGGTTAACTGAATTCTGCACGCACGCACGACCATTACCATTTTGGCAACAAGTGGCCGACAATACCCGACAACCGCCGAAGATAGCCGGCAAATTGACGAAAATACCCATTTTCTCAGTTATTGCCCTTTAAGAGGGGGTGACAATAGCTCTTAAGAAATCAAAGACGATGTTATTAAATTAAGGATGTGTAAGGGGTGATGGTACTCATATTTCTGTGTTAGAAAGAGACAAGAAATAAATATTTTTTGTGAGGAAGTCGTAGGGCTAAATTAAGGGGTTTATGTTGATAAAAACTGACCAAGAGCGACTCAAGCCTCGCTCTTTCAGGATTCCAAACAGTAACCACAACTTAAAGAAAAAAAAAATGTTAGTTTTCATTATCAAATATAAAATATAAGTCGTGTTTTCAGCACTTGTTAGTCAAAAAGAGGATATGGTACGTAATATAGCGAAATTTTGATTCCTAACTAATTTAGCTTTTGAGATTAAATTATATTTTTGTTCTACTCTACGAAATTAAGATACCGACATCCCCCGTGCTAGTGTTTCTTTGTCGACTACGTTCTCATGTATGGAGCCTTTGGAGTATTTCTGGAATTTCTAGTCCAATATTCATCTCTGGTTGACCCAGACGCTTAATGTTTCTGATGTTTTTAAGAAGTAAATACTTTCTATCCTGCATAAAAGTTTTTGAAAAATAAACGGAACCGACTTCCAACACTGAAAGTATGAATTTTTCTCTCATTTTAGTGACGCAGACTGCCTTTAAGATTATTAACTCGCCTAAAATACTGTTCATCGTCAACAACAGTAAATATAATTTATCATTCAGATAAGAAAAATACATTTTGCAGTAAATTAACTAAACTTAAAAACTACTCACCCAATTTAGATGAATTATATCCTTAAAATGTAGAGTACATCCAACAAACCATGACCCAATTTAGATGAAATATATCTCAAAAATGAGTCCAACAAATCAAAATTAGTTTATAAGCTTCCTGCCATATATGGATAGATAGACAGACAAATAGTGGTTTCTCATTAATGGGCCTTGTTTTTTGCACTCAGGGTAGGTACAGAAGGTTCAATGGTGTCCATATTTTGGTTTGAGAGGAGATATCTTCTAAATAACTACAATAATAAACATCCCTACAAACTCAACCATGACAAAACAAGAAACTAAAGACACGTCACCAATGTTTGTACTTACTCGTTTATTTAAAATAACAGTAATGCATCAACAGAAACCAGCATAATAAGGTGTTATTGAAGATCTAACTTAAAGATAAACGTTTATTTTTCCCAAAAGTTTTTATCACAACTTTGGAAGTACAAAACGCTGGAAGGGAGACGCCGGAATTATTTATGTTACCCAAAACTTCCTTTCGGCACTTGTTGATACTGTTTAGGTACGATTTTATGGCTTTGTGCTTATCACAAATACATCAGACCTTTTCACTTACACAGGCGCGCCCCTCCATATATTTTGATTGTTGCAATTGCATATTCATATTCATTTATTAGTTCATAAGTTTCAGGTACAATTTAGAAATTAATAATAATGATAAGAATGTAGTTCCGCTAAAACTTGTCTTAGTTTCAAATTAATTAATATCAAGTTAAAATGTCAAGAAAATTCAATACAAATTATATACCAATAAGTGTCAATAAAATCTAAAATTATATATAAACTCATGTCATATGAAAGCTACTTATTTTAATCTATATAATTTATAATCAAAAAATTCATTTAAACTATAGAAACATTTCTCAGCAAGCCACCGCGTCAATTGTATTCTAAATCGATTAAATGTCAGGTCTTTGAAGTAATTAGGAATTTTATTATAAATTTTAATACACATTATGTAGCTGTTATTTGAGCTGAGTGTTAATCTGGTGTATGGCCTATAGAGTGTGTGCCTGTATTGTGAGCGTGTAGAATGGCAACTACTAATGTTTACCCGAGCGATCATATTAAGTTTATAAACGAGGTATACCCGTTATACTACTTACCGGATAACTAGGCTGAATGTGTATTAATAATTACTGTGAAGAGAAACGACTTCGTGAGTGAATATCTATCTTCTTATTAATAAGTATCATTCAGCATCATCAAGTATTTAATAAGTATCTTCTTATTTAATTCATACCCTTATCTCACTTATAACGTTTGATACATAATGTCTTCTATTTTTTTATGTCAATGTGGCAGAAAAAACACTTTGCCTACCTGAAGTAAAGGGGAATAACCTCTACCTATAACAGATGCATTTCGACATATATGACGAATTGCACTGTCCGCTCACCCGGAGATATACGGTTGTTAAGTCTAACTTACTGGCTCTCAAAGACTGCTGCCGGAACATACTGCTAGGAGCTTGGCGACATATCTTCTACTTGAGGGTGGTAACTAGCTAGGCAAGCATTCACAAAATGCCCTTCCTCCATGCAGTGAAGCTCAAGCCGGCGGTGAAGATCGAACCATAGACCTACGCCACGGAAGTCCATAGCTATTACCGCTCGCCCATCATTAAACAATACAAAGGGCATCATAAGAACATATTATCAATATGTATTTGCTAAAAACAAATAGGACAACAGACGCAAATCATAAAAAAAAGTCTTGGTCATAAAAGTAAAGAAAAGAAGGACCAAACAAAATGTATTACATCAATAACAGCCACGACAACCATACCGATGTTAGTTTGTCATGCCAATTTAAAACAGTTCAAAAATAAACTGCACCTTCATATCAGTTAACCTACGGTAAATAAACACACGCCTTCATTTTAAATGAAACTCCTTTCGAAGGTTGCAAGAAACAACACCGGGGGACAGTTAATGATCTATTCGTAAGCAGTTACAGACCCACCAACTTATCTGTTCAGGCGGCAGAAAAAAGAACTACAACATTCCTTCAAATTGAGACAGTTTGTAGTTGATTTCCATGACCAGTAGCGCCCTCGAAAACTGCACAGTTAAGTTGGTGGTACTATAAGGCAAAGGCCTGGTCACTGTCTACAAGGTGATATGTGATGATTGATACAAAGGACGTGACGCCATCCTCACTTCAGACTGTGTTCATTGTCTGCATGAATAGGCAAATGTTTGAGGCTATGAAAGTATCTCAAATTCACTTTTATGCAGGTTAGGGCTTCAGTAATAAGGAATATAAAGCGCCCGCTTTCGTTGGTTTTTTTTTTCGCTGTTAAAAAATCGGTACAAAATCACCTCAGAAAACTCAGTGCACTGGGCTAAAAGCCTTTGAGCTTCTTGGTAAATTCTCGAAGCCAACAACACAACAAAATATGAAGTACAGAGAAAAAATAAAAGTACGACAATCTGTGCACAGAGCGGTACACGACTGACTTTGTGTATGTAAAAACTACAGACCCGCCAACTTATCTGTTCAGGTGACAGAAAAAAGAACTACAACATTCCTTCAAATTATGACAGTTGTATTTGATTTCCATGACCAGTAGCGCCCTCGAAAACTGCACAGTTAAGTTGGTGGTACTATAAACATGAGTAGCACCTCTATTCACAAAAACAAGTTCCCATTCAGTTATCTATTCAGTACCACCAGCTGTTGTAATATATATATATTTCTCAAGACTAATATTGTAAATAAAAAGCATAAAACTAACAGATGCCAACCATATTATTGAATTTCTTTCTTCAATATTCACATTGACAGTTCTCGTCAAGTAACACAGTTTAACAAAACAGTAAGACTGTTAACTCACAATACTAATGCTGTTGGAACTGACATCTCTTAAATTATGTACCCTGTAATAACACCCATTAGAGCTGACGCAGTGTATTACCATTGATTACATAGTAGTTACCAGTAAATGACTATTAATTTTAGAGTTCCGCGGAGGAGGTGGGTAAACAGTAATTGCGCTTACTGAATGTTAAAAAGTGAAATGTTACGGTGTATGTGGGAGAGGGTAGCGGTTGTAGAGAAAATTTATGAAAATCAGACGTTTTATTTAAAATTAATTATGTATAACTATAAATGTATGTTGTGTGATGAAAGATGGATCTTGTGTCGGCAATAAATGTATCAGGCTCATTATAGTTCGGCGTTTTGAGTAGGTATGTATTACAAAATCACATTTGATTTTAATATTATCTATTATCAAAATAGTATACCTAAAATACACAAATCTGCTGAAGTTTCAAACTTAACAAAATAATTTAAAAAAAAAATATTTTTCTTTTAATATTGTTATGTTTGCAATAACGCCTGCTATGCGGATTACATAAAAAAATTACAAATATAAGAGAGGAAAAAAAAGAGATGGATGGATGGGGGTTCGAATCCCGCACATAACTTAGAGTTTTCCTCTGGTATATTTGTAACTTTGTAATTTGTAGTTTTCTCTTTATCGTGTTATTATTAGAAATATAATTATGTATATTTAATGAGTAACAACTTAAAAAACATTATAATTATTATGTCAATAAAGGCATACCATCTGTTAAATAATAAAGAACTTTTAATATTTGATTTAGCCTCTATGCAATGGGTTCTAGATGAAGAAATTCTGCAAAATAATTAAATTTAATTGATTGAATTTATGTCTGTTTATTTTTAGTTCAATATTTAACACACAATATTTAAAATAAACTCAGCACGGGTACGTAGATCAGTTCACGAACTTTTAATACCCGGGACGTACGAGCGGAAAAATATAGCAGAATGACTGCAAGGGCTCTGTTTTGTTCTTTGAATACGGAACACTGGAAACCCGTAGGTTTTTAGTTCCTATAATGACGTCATAAAGAACAATACTGACAAGATCTTATCTTCCCAGTGCGTTTGATTCGCAAAAACGGTGGCCAGTAAAACAAAACCCGACAATTTGCGCCGCCCAATCAAACGGCCCCCGGTGGTCCGAATACGCAAATTTCCGGCCAAAAATGATAACCGTTGAAATATTGCTCGCATTGTACTTAACAAAGTGACTTTATACCAGTTTATACCGGTCTAGTTTATGGGCCATTGGGATGCATTATCAGATGTGTTGCCAGCGTGAAATACGTTTTCAGTTTTATTGTGTCTGTAGTGAATAAAATGTTTTAGTGCAAAATGTTCTGTTTCAATGCCAGTTATGATGCATTTTATCAATTCTTTCAAAAGCCTTTGGAACAAAGGAATTTTGTGTTGCACTTAAATTTTTCATCGATATATCGGTGATATCGAAATATTTTTTTTATGTCTTTGCAGTTTTTTTCTAGTAGAAAATGTGTCGCCAAGCATCCACAGCTGTGTTCCGGCAGCTGTCTATGCTATAAGCCAGCTCCCTTCTATCACGACGTCATCAAATACCAAGAGAAAAGATAGCGATCAAAACAAACCAATCCTAAACGCGTATAAGTACGTGTAAAGTTTTATTATTCTTTGCCGGCAATCAGTTCTCAAACTTATCCAACTTTTTTAATATAATACTTATATACCTAATTATAAATTCATTTATATTATCAGGAGCAATGATAGACGAGCGATAAGTACTGCCGTGCCTCAGGTCCATGGTTTGATAGAATGATGGAATTGAGGAACGAACCATAAACCTGCGGCATAGCAGTCCATAGCTGTTACCACTGCTTAGAAAGATGTACCCACTAAACTGACCCAAACCAAACCAGTGATAGCACATTAGGAATGTTAAAAAAAGTTAAAAGTTACACATTTCATTATCGCAACACTTGGTAGACGTGTTGAGTATCGTAGTATAAAATTGCGGGTATCCAGAAGGCGCTGCAGCCCACCTTTTGGTGTTTTCTCTTTCAGCACCTATTACGACTTCCACACACGAAAATACGAGTATCGTAGGGTTGTAGCTTGTTGTAACACCCGTGGGATACCGGGCCAGAATATTACCTCCCATCTCTACCCGTGGGTGTCGTAAGAGGCGACTACGGGTCACACACCAGAAGGTGGGCAGCAGCACTTTCTGAGGAACTGATATTACACACTGCGATCCCCAAGCCGCCTGTCAAGCGTGGGGATTATGGCAAAATCCGCTATATTGGGGGAGGCTGTGTTCAGCAGTTGACTATACGGCTGATACAGCACAGTACTTTTAACCTCTGCAGTGGACGATATCGTCTATATGTATTGTTATAATTATCTACGATGCAAGGTTCCGTTATTTCGTTGGATTTACGAAACCATAAATTTTGGAACTGCCAATATATAAAAATAAGCAGTGAATACTAAAAATATAACGATTATATTAATTTGTGCTATTATTTGTTCTTAAAATATATAAAAATTAGCGTCAGGAATTATTTAGCTGGTAATAAAAATAAAAATAAACATTTTGTATTACCCTTTTTAGTGTCCCTTGCTAATTGTAGGTCGATTGTCATTCACTGTCAATGACTATATCATAAAGATAGGAAAATACTTTTGAATTATTGGAGTGTAACTCAAAAACGGCTCGTCCTATTTTGATGAAATTTATTTGGAACCACACGGCAAGCAGCTAGCAAATAAAAAGAATCATCATAATCGGTTCACCCAGTCAAAAGTACTGACGTAACGAAAATAAAAAAAAATTACATAAAAATTGAGCACGTCCTCTTTTTAAGTCAGTAAAAACCACAACACGTGGAGCAGTTGTTAAAAATGACGCGAAGTAACTGAAACTACCCAGTAACTACACCACCATTTCTAAAACAACTTCATCATAAATAACAGTCGACCTACCCATACTTCAAACACATTAACATCGGACCCGAGAGTCGAAAGTCAAGCTAATTTGTACGCCCTACGCACCCACTTCGTCATAACCATGATGTATTATGTTCTGTGGCGGCGGGACGCTGTGAAATATGGCGGGACTGAAATACAACCAATTAAAACGAAATGCGATACTGTTTAAATGATCGGACATTAGTATGTTTGTAAGTGCTGAGTGACTGGTAGTTTGTCATATTGTGAGTGATTTGAATTTATGGTTTAAAAACTGAAGCATAATAGGTCTTAAAGGAGGTCTTAAACCAAATATATGCGTTGATAACATTATCATATACCGTGGTATATTTTGTCTAGGCTATCTGATTACTTTTGTAAAACCCTAAAAACACAAAAAAACTGAACATCAAACTTGAAGCAGTGATGGCTCATGGCATTGGCTATGGACTGCCGCGCAGCAGGTCCATGGTTCGAATCCCGCCCAGAGCTTGAGCTTCACCGCATGGTGGAAGGGCATTTTGCGAATGCCCGCCTGGCTAGCGACCACCCTCAAGTAGAAATTCTGTCGCCAAGCACCTAACGGTGTGTTCCGGCAGCAGTCCTTGAGAGCCAGTGAAATAACAGGCAAAATGAGACTTAACAACTGCCTCAAGGTGATGGGCGCAGTGCAAGTTCGTCACTTGTGATGAAATGCATCTGTTATAGGCAGAGGATACCGCTTAACATCCGGTGGGCCTCGCGCTTGTTCCATCACAACATTATAAAAAAAAAAAAATATATATATATGCGTTGATAACATTATCATATACCGCGGCTAAAGTATATTTGTCTAGGCTATAACCAATGTGAGTTTGAGTGGCCAAATATCTATATTTCATTGCTGGAAGGCTATTGCAAAAGTTTTGAAAGGCTGCTGACTTGTTTTGAGCATTATCTGCCCAGTTGGTATTTAAGATATGTTGTTAAACTCATGAACTGAGGGTTATTTTACTTCATATACCAAAATCCAGTTTTTCATACAATTTGGGACCTTATGCTGTGGTCATACTCGCACTCTGCCGGTTATTATTATTTAAGTTTGTAGTATAATATTTTTTTTCTACTTGTACGTAATAAAACGCGCGAATAGAACAAGCTGAAAAAATGTATGTTGTTTGTATATGGACCATCTAAACTTTTACTTTCATTTTAATTGAATTGAAGCAGTGCCGATCCGGTTTCAGCCGAATCCGGGCTTGAGCTTCACCGCATCCAGGGCATTTTGCGAATGCCCCCCTGGCTAGCGACCACCGTCAAGTAGAAAATCTGTCGCCAAGCATCTAACGGTGTGTTCCGGCAGCTGTCCTTGAGAGCCAGTGATATTACAGTGCACATGAGACTAAACAACTATGTCTCAATGTGACGGGCGCAGTGCAATTCGTGAATTGTGACAAAATGCATCTGTTATAGGCAGAGGTTAGCCCGCTTTACATCAGGTGGGCCTCAAGCTTGTTCCGTCACATAACATAAATATTTTTTTTTTTTTTTAATTATTTTGCACTTAAATGTGTACTACATATCCATAGGTATGTATACATATTATGTGAAAATGTCAACTGGCTTAATGTTGCGAAAAAATCTTAATACCTATATGTTGGACGGGTGAATATATTTACTTTTGGACAGAATATATTTTCTTTTTAATAATATCCGATTACTTTTGTTAAACCCTAAAAAACACCAAAAAACTAAACATCAAACTTGAAGCAGTGGCATTGGCTATGGACTGCCGCGCAGCAGGTCCATGGTTCGAATCCCGCCGCGGGCTTGAGCTTCACCGCATGGTGGAAAGGCATTTTGCGAATGCCCGCCTAGCTAGCGACCACCCTTAAGTAGAAAATCTGTCACCAAGCACCTAACGGTGTGTTCCGGCAGCAGTCCTTGAGAGCCAGTGAAATTTCAGGCACATGAGACTTAACAACTATGTCTCAAGGTGACGGGCGCAGTGCAATTCGTGACTTATGATGAAATGCATCTGTTATAGGCAGAGCTTAACATCAGGTGGGCCTCGAGCTTGCTCCTTCACAATAAAAAGTAAATAAAATAAAAACTTAAATATGCCGGTTTTGTTATAGTATTTATACCTTGTTTTTTTTTAATTTGTTCTGAGCAGTACAAGTATAGAAAAAATCTGATGTACAGATTTCTGATTAAAACATGAATTCATAATTTTAATAAAATACTATTATAATTATCGCCCGTGGGGTGCCAGGTTAGAATTGTACCCCCACATGTCATCCCGTGGGTGTCGTTAAAGGCGACTAAGGGAAAAATACTGGAAGGTGGACAGCAGCGCCTTCTAAATAACTGCGATCTTACACTGCGATCCCCAAACCACCTGCCAAGCGTGGAGATTATGGCAAATACCCTTTAAATAGGGAAGGCTGTGTTCAGCAGTAGACGATCCAGCTGTTACAGTACCTACTATTATAATTTACGTGAAAAGCAATATCGCGCCACATTGAACTCATAAGTGCTCATTACTGCACATATTTTAAAATTTGTCCAGTATATTTCACAAACTCTGCACTAATATAATGCGATAGCTCAATCCCTTCTTTCTCCAAAAAGTGGGAAAAAGGTATTATCGTTTTTTTTTTGTTTGATGTTTTTGTGAAGGAACAAGCGCGAGGCCCACCTGATGTTAAGCGGTATCCTCTGCCTATAACAGATGCATTTCATCACAAGTGACGAACTGCACTGCGCCCAACACCTTTAGACATACCTGTTAAGTCTCATTTAGCCTGTTATTTCACTGGCTCTCAAGGACTGCTGCCGGACACACCGTTAGGTGCTGGCGACAGATTTTCTACTTGAGGGTGGTTGCTAGCCAGGCGGGCATTCGCAAAATGCCCTTCCACCATGCAGTAAAGCTCAAGCTCTGGACGGGATT
The DNA here is from genome assembly GCA_963890685.1 of Plagodis pulveraria. Classification (NCBI taxonomy): domain Eukaryota; kingdom Metazoa; phylum Arthropoda; class Insecta; order Lepidoptera; family Geometridae; genus Plagodis; species Plagodis pulveraria. The sequence continues at coordinate 7,688,730 of OY982951.1, forward strand.
TGAACCAAGAACCCGCTGCGCGGCAGTCCATAGCCAATGCCACTGAGCCATCACTGCTTCAAAATTTTGAATTTTGAAGCAGTGATGAGAATTGCTTGTACATTGAAGCCTGCATAGTTTTAAATTACAAGTTATTTACATGCTTCGCATCATTAAATTAATTATAGTGTTTAGTTCATCCAAGAAAGGTTACTAATACTACTACTGTTATTTAGATATTAGAAATAAGTTATAATCATAGTCACGTCACGTGACGTTATTCCCGCAGCTATCAATTGACCAATTGTAATATATAAATTCCCTTCTTGACATTCTGCCCATTACTTTATTAGACATGATGGATGTAGACGCCTGTTGACTCGCGCTGTAACTCTCTTTGGCCAATTCCTCTTAAAGACAGCAGCTCCCACACTAATATACCTACATTAGACGCATAATAATTATAACATAGCAATGACAGCTTACTCAAAAGTTATGCAGTTCCTCAATAGATGCAGGTGTTCAATGAATGTCATATTTTCTTAGAGATCTGATACTGCGTTTTTCCTCGAACAGTGCGTACAAACACGACATACCATCTTGGGATGGAGCGAACTATTGTATAGATCAACTTGGATTTACTACAACCTAAGTTGAAATATTTTTTTCGGTTTTGACGGTGTGTTTTAATGCGGAACTCTCGAAGAGCGACGCAAGACTTTTACTTGGCCGGCTATAATTTTATGGGTAGTATTTAATCGAGTGACTGTAAATTTAAATTTCAAGTGTAAAACGTTGGTCATGATTGCCATGGGCAACCAGGTAGGAATGAAACGGGAGTACAAAATTATAATTAATTATAATTACAAAATTTTGATGTGCTTTGTAGCGAAGTTTACTTAACTGTTCTCAACCGATCAGCAAAGTTAAGCAACGTCGCCCGCGGTCATGAGTTGGATGGGTGACCGCTAGTGACATTACTACTGAGCATTTCCGTGCTTCGGAGGGCACGTTAAGCCGTCGGTCCTGGTTGTCGTCTTAGGATGGCAGTCGTTATAGCATGGTGGTAGGGCATTTTGCGAAAGCCCGCCTGGCTAGCTACCACCCTCAAGTAGAAAATCTGTCGCCAAGCACCTAACAGTGTGTTCCGGCAGCTGTCCTTGAGAGCCAGTACTTCTAGGTTAGCCTGAACAACATCTTCGACCACATCATCACTTACCATTAGGTGAGATAGTGGTCAAAGGCTAACCTATCAGGCATAAAAAAAGCTGTTTGAGTGTCAACGCCCTGCATTATTTTATCAATTTTATTGATTTTTGTACTGTGCGGCGTTTAAAAATAAGTAATATGTATGCTATTGTCGATGATAACAGTATTATTATAGTCGAGTGAACCATCTTGTAAGCAGTCTGCATCACAGAAAAGAGAAAAAAAAAATATGCTACAACTGAAAAGTATGGAATAACTTGTTTCATAATTTGTAAGTCAAATGCCATGCTGATTCAAAACACTGACCTCACCTTACCATGGTCCGCCTTCAACAAGTTATTTCATACAACAACAAAAAAAAACTAATCTAGTCTTTTGAATTTCCTAATGTCACTATTATTTGAGCGAATGTAAACTGAAGGGTAAGGGTAAGGAGTATTATTTTTTTGTATGCATGCACAGTAAATCCATGAATAAAACATAATCAAAACAGTAATTTCACAAATTTAATCTTAGAGGCTACCATGTACAGTTGCTAACCTCTCCATCTACATGTAACTAAAGCTATTTGCGCACACGGCATCCAATTATCCCCATCGGATGCAGGCGGGCGTTAAGATGCTTGCCCGTCTAAGGACTGAAAACCACGAGTATTAGGGTATACGTTAATAACCGGTATTTTAGTGTAATACATTTTGGTAACCTTTGATGTTAGTTGTGTGTAATGTCAAATAAGATATATATCTTAATCTTAATTAATAATATTAATATAATAATATTAAAAGTTTTTGCTGGTTACTTCATTCCGTCGAATTTAGTTGTACTAATGCAGTTTAGGGGATTGCAGTGTAAGATGGCCGTTCGTCAGCAGGCTTTGCTGCCACCTTTTGGTATTTTTCCCTTGTTTACCTCTTATTCCTCTCACAAAAAGATATGTGGTGTCATAGTATACTGGTATCCTACGGAGAGTCCTCTCCACCTTACGTCCATTTAATACTACGAGTAATTAAATAATCTCTGTTATATCTCTCACAAGCAGACATACCAAAATGAGATTCCATATCGTTTTCGGTAGAAATTCTAGCAACACATGCGTTGTTCCTCTGTTAGAAACAGAGGAACAACGCATGTGTTGCATGGTCTTGCACAAAATTGTGTCGCCAATGAGAGAATTTTGTTACTTGAGTCTATGCATATAAATATAATCTGGGTGACAGCTGGAGGGAATTAGTATCTAAAACCAAGCTGAGCATACTCCATTATCGCTCTTGTTACTTATTAACAGGCATGACAGAATTCCAACACAATGCTGTAGTGCATTAAAAGTAATGTTCGTGATTGTGATGATGTACAATTTTCTGTGATGTGACAATCTTTGTAGTAATTGTTAGTGCTTTAGACATACAATACTGATTGTATCAGGTTTCTCAGTCCTAGTTACTAAGCCACAATGTAAGTAGGCGATAGCGGCTCCCTACCGCGTGGCTCCCGCGATAAGAGCCGCCTAAATTGATGTTTGAACTGTCATTAATTCCCTGCCCAGATGTCGCTGCACTCAATTATTTTTGACACATACGACTGTCATTTGTCGTTAGAATGATTTATTTGTTTTGAGCGAGTAGGTTGATTTGATGAGTGAACACGATACTCGAATGTTATTCTTAAATTATTAAAATTAATTTTGTTCAACATGCAGTGAAGAATTCAATGTAGGACTGCTATTATTATAAATTTGTTACCGGTCTCCACCACTACCACTTACCATCAGGTGAGATAGTGGTCAAAGGCTAAACTATTAGGAATAAAAAAAAAAAGGAATATGTTACCATGTCGACATCTCAAAGAGTCTTTCAGGCACAGAATAATTAAGAGTGTCAGTAGTTCGGGTATAAGCTTCCCTTGAATGGAATTGAAGGCAATGATAGTCCAGTGGCAAAGGTCTTGAGATTGATCCTCATTACGGATGTAAACTACGAGATTACTTAGACTAAAGCAAACCGCTTTAGCCAAAATATATATATATAATTGTTGCTGAATATGTACGTAGTACTTTTGACGCTCCAGTCAAAGGATCTTTAAAAGAAATTTAAGTTACTAAATAATTTGAATATCTTCTATATATTTAAAGTTAAAATGTTTATATATTTCCATATACAGTAACAATAATCACTTTGTGAATTTAATTAATGCGTGGAAAGAAAGGTTATACAAACGAAATTGTATAACTTATTGTATCTCGTTTGAGGGTAAGGCATCAAATGTAAGGTAATTATTTATAAGAAGAAGGTTTTATGTGGCTTGCAACGGTTAATTTTTAGGCCAATTTTAGAGATGCCTATGTCAGATAGAAACTGTTTATCAAACTTGTGTTGAAGCATAACATTACAACTTTTCTCCTTGAAGACCAGTTAACCTCAAACGAGATAGATTAAGTTATACAATTTCGTTTGTATAACCTTTCTTTCCACGCATAAATTAAATTTACAAAGTGATTATTGTTAATGTATATGGAAGTATATAAATATTTTAACTTTAAACAAATAACTTCCGTTTACATAAATTTTATACGGTTAATAGACTAAGATAAATACTACATTTTAAAATCCTACGAATAAATAGTTAAAATTACTCATGGCGTGCAGTACCCGGCTTATGAATATAAGTAAAAACTACTGTATATCTCGTTTACCAAAAAAGGAAAAGAATGCGCCGATACAACAGCAATATGCCATTGAGTTGCTACACATTTTGCGCAAAACAGGGTAGTTTCCTATCTACTGTGCTACATGCCGCTGCCTGTTAGGTCTGATTCGAGCCTTATATAGGATAAAAGGAAAACGATATAAAAATAAATGGCAAATAACATCCACTAAGAATAATCTTCACGCATTTACTACTATCAATTCTTATTTTTCCTCCCAATATATCGTTATTTTTATTTCTATTCGAAAAGCTTTACGAGTCAATTCTGCGTCAAATTTCTGTATGCATTGCACGAATGTGAATTTCTTTTATCTCTAATAACATTCCAATTCAGCTGGTCTGTAGCGGCCTCCCTAAAGTAATAAACTAGTAGTAGTGTAGAACTAGGAACTGTTTTCATTGTTAGCGTCACACTTTTTGGGATGAGACGTGATATAACAGACCGTCATGTCCAATTGATTAAGACATAGGCTTAGCATAGTTTGAGACATAAAATGACTTTTTAATATTCCTAAATATTATTACAAGCACAATCGTGCGCTGAGCGAAAATCACATAAACAAAAAATTATTGAGGCATTTTTTTTTGTTCTGGACGGGAATTGAACTCGCTTTCTCCAATTTCGCACCGGATGCCTAAATCACTCCGCCACCGGAACCATACTCTTTCGAGCCCAAACTTAGGCACTTGGTTTTGGCATCTGACGTGAAATCTGAAGAAACAGGTTTGGTTCCCGTCCGAAACAAAAAAAAAATTGCTCTAATCATTTATAAATACCACTTAATGTCAACAAGTAAGGCTATTAACTACAGACCTTTGTAGTTTTTTGTTGCTGGAAATTGATTGTATTTATCACTTGTTATTTAAATGAAATCCAATATAACATGGTAAAAACAACACATTTCTTCAGTAGGACGTCTCATAAATTTGCTTTTATAATGTGCTGTACTTATTAAGATACCATTTTGATTGAAATTAGCAGCTACCTACCGTGGAGGAATTGCGGATTCTGAACACAACAACAGAACAAACATACCTATATATCATCGCACCTGTATTGCTCGAATGGGTAGGCAGAAGTGTAAAAACACCCACGCTTTGCCAGATAGGTTTTAATACCATGTAAAATTAGGCTTTACACACAAATTAGGTTGCGGGGCTAGAATTACAAACCCCCAATCTTCTCTTGAAGGTCGTAAACGCCATTTTAAGAAATGCCATATTACATTGCGACCTTCAAGACTTCTGTCAAGCGTCAGGATTATGGCAAACCCTCTCTAATTGATGAGAGTTTGTTCAACGGTGGATCGTCAACAGCCGATCTGAATAGAGAGCTAGCATATAATCATCTACCGAACTCAGTGCCACAATTCGGAGACTGTTATTGTTCGTTAACTTTTCTAACTAAAGATCAAAACCAGGACTTCTAGATTCAAAACTAGCTCTTTAACACCTACACCAACGAAGCAGGTAAGGATTCTCAATATTATATTGATTTTATTTTTAAAAGAAGCAAAATCATTTAGTTTATTCTTATATCAATCAGTCTAATGTGTGTTTGGCTTAAATATTGTTAACGCCACACTACTACACAATAATTGAAAAATAATTAGAAAAAAAACCTCAGTGCTTCAATTTTATATTTAAAGTTAAATTTCTTTTTTGCCAACATATAAAAATATATATGATAATAATGAATTTTCAATAATTTCCTACTCACGATCAAATTCAAATTCCGTACGTTGAAAATGCCGTTCTCACCAAACAATGGACACGCGACCAATTGCGTACGAAATACGTCGAATTTGTAGAACAAAATATATAAATGGTTGGGGTAGATCGAGGGTAGATAATTACATTTTTTGATCTTCGACGACTGGGGATGACGGTGACGTCAATCCCGAGGCGCAACGTCTTTGTGCTCTACGTGTTTTGATAGTGTCAGAGATATGAGTTGTTGGTAAATAATGGTAAATTGTATGCAGGTAATAACAGTTAGATGCGTCACTATTATCAAGGGTGGCTTATAATTCCAAAAGAGACGTTTTGTTTTGTTTCATTCTATAAGTATATAAATATTTATGTGGTCCGGCATTAATCCCCGTGCGCATTTTTGTCATATGACGATCCCTTAAAAGCTCCTAATTAAATCGAGATAATCTCATATATATCATAAATAATAATACTATTGTATTGTGTTCTTTATTTTTAATAATTTTGTGTAAAGCCTACATATATCAAAAAGAACACTCATATTTAGTGAAGCAAATTCAGTACATAAGTAAATCAAGTATGTATTCACTATTAAAACTACGCATGAACACTATAGAGAAAAATATTACATATTATAATTTCACGTCCATCAAGGTCTTTGAGCTTATTAAAACTTCTCTTAATTTATTAGCATGACACACAACCGACATCGGGCATTTATGAAAGTTTTTTTTAATGTTATTGTGTAGAAACAAGCTCGAGGCCCACCTGATGTTAAGCGGCGTAACCTCTGCCTATAGCAGATGCATTTCATCACAAGTCACGAATTGCACTTCGCACGTCTCTTTGAGTTTGAGTGAGACTAGTTCTTTAGTCTGTAATTTATGTGCCTGTAATTTCACTGGCTCTCAAAGATGGCTGTCGGAACATACCGTTAGGTGCTTGGATTACATTTTCTTCTTGAGGGTGGTAGCTAGCCAGGCGGGTAATCGCAAAATGCACTTCCACCATGCGGTGAAGCTAAAGCTGGTGGTGGGCATCGAACCAGGGACCTGCAGCACGGCAGTCCATAGCTATTACCGCTCCTGCATCATTGCTCAAATTTATATCATTACCTATGATACGCAATACCAAATGACTTAAATATATTTAAAGAAAACGTTAAATTAATATATTAAAAATATATAAAAATATATCTATTGGCAGTTCCGCCTAATATTCCTGTAATGGCACGTGATTATGTGACTTACAGTTTTTTTTTATAATATTAATTTAATATTTGTTTGACATATTTTCTAATTTGATATTATTTAAGGATTTCCGCAAAGTTATGCCTGAACCTATTAATTACCATTTTGTCATGTTAAATCAAGACGTAAATCTATGCATCATATTGTATACGTCCATTCAACCATACCGGAGGTGAGAGTAAAACAAACATACATATAATGTTGTCTTAGGTTTTCGCGATTATTACACATAGTAATTAAACAACTTTAAACGGTTTTGCATGGTGGTAGGGCATTTTGCGAATGCCCGCCTGGCTAGCTACCACCCTCAAGTAGAAAATCTGTCGCCAAGCACCTAACGGTGTGTTCCGGCAGCTGTCCTTGAGAGCCAGTACTTCTAGGTTAGCCTGTATAACATCTTGGACAACATCATCACTTACCATCAGGTGAGATAGTGGTCAAAGGCTAACCTATCAGGCATAAAAAAAAAAATAAAAAAAATCGCGTATATTTATCATTATTTTTGTCCCGACGTTTCAAACACTTTGCAGTGATCGTGGTCACGGGGTGACAGTCATCCCGTCAGTTGTTTAATTACTAAACATACATATATTATTAGAATAACTAAATTATTAGAAGGAAAGGATACTAAGAAGCGAGAAAATTATTACAAGCGTGGAGAAAATGTGGACGTCTAGTTTGAGTCCTATGGGCAAAAGAATTGTGCTTTAAGTCTGAAACTTTGCCTGGCCTTTGTCTCTATGTACAAAATCATCTGGTCTTGTAGCATTGCAGCTATACCAAAAGCATTTTCTGCGATTTTTCGTGACCATGTCAAATTGATCAGTAGCTTCGAAGATGTCTGTAGCATTTGATCTTGGTGTATCATGGCAAGAAGCTTCGGATTTGAATTGATTTTTTTATGCCTTTTCTACAGATTGACTGTCACATCAGATTGCACTTGCGGATGCGTAAGGTGTAGACTTGTTTGGTCATCTGTAGTAGGTATTAACTATTGGCTGATGCGTCTGCCACTTATCTGTTTTTAGTTGATTTTTGTGATCATAGGGTGAAAAATCGAAGATCAAGTTATCTTTACAAAATCACAAATATACGATAGGAAAAATTTAAGTCATGTGCGGGATTCGAACCAGCGTCCATCCACCCTTTGAGCCGGGGTATGCTCTAACCAATTGAGCTAACATGACATGACGTCATAACTCGAATCTTTCCCATCGTTCGTTAACCATCGTATTGGGATGGAACGACATCTATAGTACCACTTGCAATATTAAAAAAATCAAGTTATCTGTTCACACGTCTGCCGATGCATCAGTATTGCGTCGAGGAAGTGAATTGTTAAAAGAAAGTTTTCCAAGCACTTCATAAACAAATTCATTGTACCTAATAAATAAGTTCACAATACCAAAAGTAAAAAGTGAGCAGGTTTTAGACTAAGAGCCTGTTTCAGAATGTTTGCAAAGAATGTGAGTTCCGGTTATATTACCCAGAACATAATTAATGAATAAAACACTATCTTTGCGTTTCACAGTCATCGATTTAGCCTATCAATCGGTTCAAGCTTGAAACGCGCTGCATGTTAACTGTTATTTTTGTCATTCAGTTATTTTATGTTCTGGGTAGTATAACCGAAACTTACTCGAACATTCTGAAACAGGCCCTAAGTCAATGTAGGGGCATGAGATTTTATGGCCGGGGAGCTTTTAAATTTTCACATCGTACCTAAACGATTTACCTAACTTATTTTATTAAAACACTTGAACATATTTAATTAGCCAACTAATACAAATTATCATCCTTGCATAGACTTTTTGCTTAATTTTGATAATGTGTTCTCGTGTAAATTAAATTAAAATATATTTAATGCGAGCTAAATCTTTAAATACGGCAGAAAAACACTATGCAATGTGTGCATCCTAGGGTTGAGTTTTGAAGACAGATGAATATTAATCCACACAATATGTGCTCGTACTCTCTTGTGTCTTTATGGCATAAATATATGCAAACATTTCCTTGTTAATTAAGAGCATATTGTATATACTCGACATACATGGAATAAGGTACAAATCAATATGATAATTACAAGGTACATTTCCTGTCCTTAATGTTAACTATAATCTATAATTACAAATTTGCGAGAGATGACGCGGGTTCGAATCACGCACATTACTATATTTTTTCCTTTCGTATTTTTTTTCTCTTTAGAACGAAGTTCAATATCGTGCGTTGCGAAAGGAGGCTAGACGGGAAAAATTAAGACCAAATTTGTAACGACACTTTTTGCTATAGTTATAAGCCGTGCGGCGTGCGCGTGTTTCTCTATCTCTCTCTCTCTCTCTCCTCTCTCTCTCTCTCCCTCTCATAGAAAGCAAGCCAGTTATTTTCGTTTAAGTTAATATTAAGTTTGTATTTATAATAAAATATATAAAATATTTTAACTAAAAAAAAAATATTCCAATTCCTTCACTAATTAATCGAAAGGAACTTCGTTCCATCCGGGTGTCCCTTGACACCTCAAGTTTTTTATAAATATAGTTCTTGCAAATAACCTTTTAGAATAATACAGACGTGATCAAGAAGTCTGGGACTTTGCAGGGTTGGAAATACTAGCACTATTGGGCACAAAGTGCACATTAGTAAGCAACAAGCAAGGCCTTCAGTACTCAAATAGTTGGAACTAAGTAAGAGACAAAATGGGCGTGTCAAAAACTAACCAAATGCACAAATCAATACTATCACGGATGGATTAAAGAGTGAAGGGCATCACACATGGCCAAAACGTAAGTCAAAAATATTGACTAATCTTCATTGGTAAGTCGGTTTTATTTACATTAAAATGGACCAATATATCAGTCAGGCTTTAGTTAGTTATTAATTTGGGTTAAGTTAGTAGTAATTTTTCGATTTGTACTCATTATCAACATCTTCCTTCCCTTTTTTGGGTTCTGTACCCAAAGGGTAAAATCGGGAGCCTATTACTGAGATTTCGCTGTCCGTCCGTCCGTCCGTCTGTCTGTCACCAGGCTGTATCTCTAGAACGTTGATACCTAGACAGTTGAAATTTTCACAGATGATGTACTTCTATTGCCGCTATAATATCAAAAACTAAAAATAAAATAAATATTTAATAGTCTAAGATCCCGCTGCAGATTGGTGTGCTCATCGACTTTTTGTTTAAAACCAAATTTTTATGTTTATTTATAGTTAAGAGTATATATATTTACTAGGGTGCCTATCAAAATTTGGCCGCCATTATTTTTAATTAAATTATTTTTAATTGATTTTTGGTAAAAAATTTCGTTTATTTATTTTTTAAATAAAATAACGTCTACATCACGGTAATTAATATGAAGATTCTAAAAAATCACGGTTGCCGTTGCGCACCTGGCCGCACCTCTTTGCAGCCAGGTGTAAACAGGTATGATTTCGATGAATTTATACGTTTATAACCTATTTTTATTAATTATATGTCAAATTGAAGCTAATTTTTTTCTATTAATTATCATATAAAGTTGCTTAATTAAATCTGGCCGCAAATAAGGGTTGCTGGCTGTTAAAGATAATTAATATTTAAGGTAGCGTGAAAGAGAGTTAGCGCGTAACATCATTTGTCAGACGAGGACAGCGATTGCCGGCTGTGCGGCGCTTTTAAGCCATTGCGCATGCGTCGAATGTTAGTGTTCTCAACCACCGGGGAGTTATAGAGACGACTTATAATAAATACTCCAAAAAATATGTAATTTTTTTCAAAATGACAAATTTAAAAATTGCAACAAAAAATTAATATTGATTTGATATATCGACGGTCTAGTTAGCAATTTTTCTAACTCCTTATTTTTTAGAGGGTAATTTTTTTAACATTTTGATAAAGCAATAATCCAATTACAAATTATTTGAATGATTCAAACTTAAATATTATATCTCTATTAGATATAAAGGATATTAAATGGTTTTTTAAAATGATAATAAATTTTGAAGTAATTGTTTTTTTCCGTACAAATAAAAGATTCTCTAAAATGGAGTTAGATAATTTGCTAATTAGAACGTCGATATTTAATATTAATTTAAAAAATAAAAAAATAAAACCAAGGTGACTTAAGTAAAAGAAAATTTTATTGCGAAAGTATTTTTTAAAAATTTTATTAGATTTTATTCAAGTATTTAATTGTCTGTTACATATTAATTAAACATTTAAGCAAATTAAAAAATTATTAAATTTATTTTATAATTCTTATATTTTCGTAACTCTTATTTAAAAATCTGAATCATCGGAGCTTTCAGTTGTACGGTCATCGGAGCTATCACTTTCATCGCTACAAATATCAGAATCGTCGTTATCGGAAGCTATGTTCGTGGATTCACATAGCATTCGCTGTCCTCGTCTGACAAATGATGTTACGCGCTAACTCTCTTTCACTCTACCTTAAATATTAATTATCTTTAACAGCCAGCAACCCTTATTTGCGGCCAGATTTAATTAAGCAACTTTATATGATAATTAATAGAAAAAAATTAGCTTCAATTTGACATATAATTAATAAAAATAGGTTATAAACGTATAAATTCATCGAAATCATACCTGTTTACACCTGGCTGCAAAGAGGTGCGGCCAGGTGCGCAACGGCAACCGTGATTTTTTAGAATCTTCATATTAATTACCGTGATGTAGACGTTATTTTATTTAAAAAATAAATAAACGAAATTTTTTACCAAAAATCAATTAAAAATAATTTAATTAAAAATAATGGCGGCCAAATTTTGATAGGCACCCTAGTAAATATATATACTCTTAACTATAAATAAACATAAAAATTTGGTTTTAAACAAAAAGTCGATGAGCACACCAATCTGCAGCGGGATCTCGTACTATAAGGGGGGCTCCCATACAACAAACTTGATTTTTTACCGTTTCTTGCTCGATACTAATAACGGTGACAGGTAGACGATTTAACTATTCACAGAATATTTAGTTACGGAACCCTTCGTGTGAGTCCCACTCGCACTTGGCCGGTTTATTCACCAACGCGGGGTTGCTTTATTATATCTTCTCTAACAACGTAACGGAAAATAGAATACCATTATTGAAAATCTGTTTTTTTTACTAACAACAATGATGACAAAAGGATGACAAAAGGACATATACTGTTGTCTGTATACAGAACTGCCATATTTTAAGGCTGGCCGTTTTTCTGACATCAACCCTACCCGGAAATGCTCTCGTTGGTAGTACACCCGCAACCTTTTGAGTTATCAAGGTTTTAAGATAAAAAGGAGCCCAGTTGTTCTCTCAGTGTGCAGAAACATCCCACTTACATCAGCCTGCTGCTCATTTCGCTCACCCTTTCCTTTAAGCTATATATTTTACGACATATAGCATAGGAAGATAATCTTCAAAAACTCATAATATTAACAAGCCGGGAACTGTGTTTTGGAAAAGAGTATTGAACAAATACAACGAAATGTTTTGAGGATGTTTCCCAGAAATATAATAAATATAATTCGTGATAGTAAAAGTGAAGTAGGTAATGTTTTAAGAATCTGAATAAAACACAAAGAGCTTGGATAAAATGTTTAATACGTTATTAAATATTATTTGAGTACACCAAAAGCTTTTAAAGGCTATTTGATTTCACCGAATGATATTTATATTCTTGCTATTTAATTCTTGAACGTAGTAATATTGAAGAGTATTTACTAGTAAAATTTATGAGCCCAGCACGATGCCTGTAGGCATTTATCTGTAGTCTCCAGATAAATTAAAAATTTAACATTTTGTTGTATCAATTACACATGAACAAGATTCTACTATTCGTATAATATTATATCCATCTTAATAAGTCTAAATTATTTATGCATTTTATGCGTCAATGACACTTTTTATTTATTTCACAAAACCCACAGCCCTTCAACATATAAATACAATGACAAAGTGTAGAAAGTACGCTTAATTTACAAATAGGTGTGTCTATAACCTAATAACTTTGTTTCTTTGTAATTTCCTGTTCTTTGGTGTCAATAAAGAGTTATCGTATCGTATCGTAACTTTAACTATTACGAGTGCCAATTTTGTAACATTATACTATTTAAAGTTTCTAGTGACGCATTCAGCAAAAAGTATATTGTGTTACTGCGAAAAGAACAGGCAAGGAACTTGGGGTCATACATTTTATATTTCATATTTTGTAGCTCTTATGTCCACTATGCCCGTGGGACGCCAGGCTAGAATCTTTGCCCGTGGGTGTGGTAGGAGGCGATTAAGGGTAACACACCAGAAGGTGGGCAGCAGCGCTTGCTAAGGAACTGATATCTCAAAAAGCGATCGCCAAGACGCCTGCTAAGCGTGGGGATAAAAGATAGCTTGATTTGAAGCGCTCGTAGCGAAGTTTACTTAGCTGTTCTTAACCGATCAGCAAAGTTAAGCAACGTCGCCCGCGGTCAGGAGTTGGATGGGTGACCGCTAGTGACATTACTACTGAGCGTTTCCGTGCTTCGGAGGGCACGTTAAGCCGTCGGTCCCGGTTGTCGTCTTAGGATGGCCCGCCTGGCTAGCTACCACCCTCAAGTAAAAAATCTGTCGCCAAGCACCTAACGGTGTGTTCCGGCAGCTGTCCTTGAGAGCCAGTACTTCTAGGTTAGCCTGAACAACATCTTCGACCACATCATCACTTACCATCAGGTGAGATAGTGGTCAAAGGCTAACCTATCAGGCATAAAAAAAAAAAAAAAAAAAAAGCTAGTAGAGATAGCGAGGCCACTATAAAATAATTACAATATTTATTTTCAATACATAGCTTGCTGTATATAATAATATATTTGAGATATTCATTGATTGTACGATTTTTTTGTTCAGATGATACGTTTCCCATGCAGCAATGTGAGAGAGGAAATATCTTTTTTATAATGTTTAGATTAAGGCGTTACTTTCGGGAAACCGATATTCAATAATAACAAGTATACAATAATAACAGATTCCTTTCTCAAGTGTGACTTTTGGTGTGCACTATCGAGAAATTTCTCGAATCAAGACCTTCTGAGAACCTCCTACTATCGAATTGCGTCAAAAATTCGGTTTAGCTACATGGCAGTTATGACGTTACGTAGCCTTAACAGGAAAATTCAATTAATTCAATTGTCACTAGGTATATATAAAATATTATTATAAGGTATTTATAAATTTACACATAATATGTTTATATTATGTGTAAATTTATTAAGTGTTTTTCAAATATATTTATTAAATATTTTCTTAAAATATTTGATATTATTAGGTTTTTTTTAAAGTATTTGGTAATTGAAAGCCGGGCACCGCTATTAATTTTTTTTTTTCGTAATATTATGGAATAAACAAGAATCTGTTAAATGTGCACTAAACATTCGCTTCCTAATCGGTCATTTGTTTTAAAATAATATAATAAAACGTTTTATATGATCAAGTAATTGAGAGAAAAAATAACTGTTTACTATAAGTAATAACTACTCTACATACACTACTAATCAGATACCATTCGGTTACCAGCTTTTTGGACTAAAAATTCGTTCTGATTAATTCATAATATTTCCAATTCAATTCGAAGTTCCGAGAGACCGAAATCGAAGCTCGATATGAACTTAAAATGTAATCAAAAGCTGGCATGACTGTGTAGCAATATTTAGTATAAATTTAGTTATTAATCAATATTTAGGATACAGGTCAATAAACGAGATAGAGATGCAAAATAACAAATATTAATTTATCGATATTATTGGCATAGCCATTACAGTAATATGCTCCAGAGCATTACTGTAAAGCCAAAGACAATTCTGCAAATGTTGTTACTGAGTCATCCAAACATGTATTTTTAGTTAGGAATTCAATAACTGATGCAAATAAGAGATGCCAAAAGTAAAAAATCTAAAAGTACATATTGATTTTATTAAAGTAATAATTGAAAAACAAAAGACAAAACAGAAAATTTCTTTACTGATGTTGTTGAAGCTGTATCAATAGTTGGGAATTCAATAATCAACAGAGATGCAACAATAATACAGACTCATATGCATGGATATTAGCATATAAATTGAAATAACAAAGCTAATACTTTAACTTGGTACCACTGTAAAACTTACTAAAGCAAAACATGAGTTGTTTGGAAATTCAATAACCAATATAAAGACGCGAAAATAACACTCTGAATGTATTAATGTTAACACAACGTAAAAGTTATTGTGTACGTTTTTGTTCTTTATTTGCCGCAACAGCTAAATGAATCAAGATAAAATTTGGAACATAGACTTCTTAAGTGGTAATTGGATTAACACAAAAAATAATTTTATCGTGATTTAGTTTCCGAGAAAGTATAACATTCCACACGGGTTATGGTGTTGAAGCCGGTTACCATGGAAATTTATAAGCTATAGCAATGCAAAACTCTATTCAGCTTAATCTTAATCAACTATTGGGTGTTCAATTACTAGTTTCGCTATAGAGATGCAACTAAATGAACCAAAATGTATCGATGTTTTTAGTGTCTTCCTGTTTTTATCTCATACTAAGTATTAGTAATTGTGTTTGACACAATTTATATTTTCCTCCACTCTATTCTATTGCTCGTTATTTTATTATTCAAGGTGATGACCTTGAATAATAAAATAATCTCCATAAATAAAAATAATATACCTTTGTGTGGGCGTTGCAACAACCACGAAATTAAATGTCAATATTCCATGACCGTGAAATCACTATTAAGGAAGAATATATTTGAAAATCAGCTATGACGTCACTACTTTCAGTTTTCATGAAGATTTACATATTGTTCAAATTAATTGAGTTTCCTTCAGATTATTAAATATTATCATCTTGGAAGTTAATATTAGCATGTTTTTCGTTATTAGCTTTCAAAAACTTCAGGAGTGAGAAAACTATGTATATTAGTTCTCACTCTCTTCTAATGGTAAGCGATGATGAGGTCAAAGATGGTAAACAGAATGGGAACTAGCTCTTTTAGTAGTTTTTCAAGGATCGAATATCACTAAACATTATCTAGGTTATTAAGTTTAGCTATATCAACCTTTATAGATTTTTTAACTGATGGAAAGACATTCGTAACATTTGCACCAATTTTTATCTTCCGTTCGAGTTATAAACAGGTGATTATGAATTAATTTTAGAAAAGTTTTGTGCATCAATACAATGAGAAAATAAACGATTTAGATTTTAAATTTGATTAAGTTTTATAGAACCTGAAAATGTTAGAAGTGTTCATCACATACAAAAGAAAACTTAACGAAAGTTGGACATTTCCATTTCTTTCTTTTGCGTGACCTAAAAGGCTCCCGTCGATGTGAGTGGGATGGTTCTGTATATTAAACCATACAATATTATTCTTTACCATCCTAACATCCTGAATACCCTTATGGTAGCGGTATGGTACTGCCAGCAAATGTATTCCAATGACTGGTTGGTGACATCTGATAAAACTGAATCCGAATCTTTTGTACTGTGAGTTGCATGTAAATACATACTGTACTGGATCAGCTGTATTGTCCACTGCTGAATACAGCCTCTCCATCATGGGGGAGTTTGCCATAATCCCCACGCTTGGCAGGCGTCTTGGGAATCGCAGTGTGAGGTATCAGTTCCTCAGAAAGCGCTGCTGCCCACCTTCTGGTGCCCATAGTCTTCATTGTTTGTCATGCCTCTTACGACACCCACGCGGCCACGGGTAGAGATGGGTGACATTCTAGCCCGGCACCCCACGGACATTATATTAAATTATGTAAACACATAATTTAATATAATTTGTGATGTTCTTTGTGTTCTTACAAGTTTATATTGTGACCCCGTGTATTTTTTTATTTTGCTTCTTTATTAGAGATATCCTTCAGGTAGGACGGACGGACAGATACCGGCGAAGTAATAGGATCCTGTTTTCACGTACTGGACCTAGGGACGTTCCTTTTTCCGATATTGTTGATGTATTCTATTCGTTGTCATTTTGCAATTACTCTCTTTCTTTGGTATTTTTAGTACCTTATTGATTAATTTTGCTATATTATAAAAATACCTACAAGTATATATATATATATGAGTTCTATTTTTCAATGATGACATGATTGTTTAAATATATTTCTGTAGGTATATGTCAAGCACAATCGCGTGCTAAGCGAAATTCATATAAATACATTTTTAGAGCACAAAATTTGTCATCTCGAGCAGGAATCGAATTCTCATTCCCCAGACTTATGCACCGGTTGACTTATTTTCTTCAATTCCCAAATTTGTCAATTCCCGCTCATGCTGTAAAAATAATAACTAGTGCTATATTTTTTTTTTTTATACCACCAAGGTGGCAAACAAGCATACGGCCCGCCTGATGGTAAGCAGTTACCGTAGCTTATGGACGCTTGCAACACCAGGGGTATCACTCGCGCGTTGCCGACCCTGAAGAAATCTCTTCACGCCCTTTTTGAAGAACCCCATGCTGTATGGAATAAATAATATAATATGTATACTAATATTTTAAAGTGGCCTATACATAGCGCTTCTAGTTTTTAATCGTAAACAAATATAATATTTAGTGCATATATCTTGCGTCGTAGATAGCAATAAAAGAAATATTTTGCAATCATAAAAATTATAACGTGATCTCTAGGGAGTCGATATAAAAAAATCATACCAAGTAAAAATCAATTCCAATACAAAAAAGTCGAGAGCAAAAACTGTGCGTTTGATAATCAAAATATAATAGTAATAAACGTTAATTTTAGACATACCACAAATACAAAATAATGATAATAATAACAATAACTACTAACCGGGTTCAACGCATATACAAAATGAGACTGCAATGCGTATCTTAAATCTGAAATACTGCATAAAAAATTGCTTTAGTAATGGACGATATAGTTAAAATTTATAAACATTGGATTCATCTCTTAATGATGTAATTAATACTAGATATTCACTTAGATACGTATAACGTGTCATTGAGTAGGTATATTTTATATCAAAAAATGGTATCGGTACAGGCTTATTCAAAATTATCGATACTAAAATCATCTCTATTTTAAACAGTTTCTAAGTCTTACCCAACAACTTCATTACTTCTGCCTGGCTGATGAGTACGTTCAGATGGCTGGTTGCCAATGGCAACGCCAGGCAGACTGCCCATGCGATAACAAGCAGTTTAGCCGCCATTTCAGCCACTTCACTTCATAATGCAGTCATTTTAACTTCACTTCAAACTTTACGGTTCACATTTCTTAAGGATATAGTCATTTTGAAAACAAATCAAATCAGTTCAACGTTCTTTAAAAAAATCTTCATTAAAACATTAATAACAAAAGAGATTTAAATTAAGAATAACACAAACAAAATTTTATAAGAACTCATTAACATAAGGGAACAGTTGGCAGGACACGTTTACCAACATTATAAAATTCGAAACCTTGAAATAAAATTAAAATGTGAAAACGTGCGGATGTTCCTAAAATTCAAATCGCGTTCGAAAATTCGAAAGCAGTCGTGCGGAAAGGTGGGCGGTAGACGAGCCGGGACGCGGGCAGAGTTTGCGGGATCGCGCCGCACTGCCGGAGAGTTTGTGGCGAGCCAACAAGTTACCGAGAGGCATGCGCACTGACAAAACTCTCTCGCAGTTTGAACCCGCACTTTTCAGGTTTTATTTTCGCGCTTCAGGCGATAATTACTTTTCATGCAGCATGTATAGAGTGAGATTAGTAGCTTGAACGTAATCTCGTTACCTTTTCAACGTAAAATAAAAAGCTTGTAGCTCTCCTGTTAAAAGACGCACTTAGATTTTCTTAAAGGTACATATACTTTTCCAGTTCAAAGATAACTTACTTTATATACATGTATATATGTGTACATTAAGAACTTATAGTATTCCTTAGAGGAGAGGAACACTTTGCTGTTATTCAGAACAACGTCGTATGTAAAGTTTAAGTAATAAATATCTATCTGTTTATACATAAACTGACTACTGATATTAAAGTAACCCACATCAAGTAAAAAATCTGTAGCCAAGCTTGTAATGCTTTATTCCAGTATCTGTCTTCAGAACCTATTCCCTTTTAATGTTGTGTTTTTTTTTTTAATTTCAATCCCCATGCTTGGCAAGAGTCTTGGAGAATGCAGTATAAGAGTTCAGTTCTTCAGAGCTGAAGGTGCCGCTTCCGGTGATTTCTGGTATCTTCTGTTCTGGTGCTGTCCCTTTCGTTATGTCTTAAGTTTTAGAGTGGTCTCAAACATAAAAGACATTCCCCACGCATAAATGAAAAAAAAACTTGTCCTTTACTTGAGGTATATATATACATACTACATGTTACAGTACGAAAAATTTTTTGCATAACATTTCATGTATGTTTCTTAATTGAATAATAATATTATTGAAAATCTTTTTTTTTATGGGTATGTGACCAAACAAGCACGAGGTCGACTTGATGTTAAGTAGATTGACTTCTGCCTATAACAGATATATTTAATCACAAGTGACGAATTGCACTGCGTCCATCACCCTGAGATAAAGAGTTGTATAGTCTCACGTGTCTATAATTTTACTGGCTCTCAAGGACTGGTGCCAGAATACACTATTAGGTTGTGACAGGCTTGGTGACAGGTTTTCTACTTTTTTATATTTGGTTTTGGCTTACTTCTACACGAAATATCTTATTTCAGGTTTGCAACTGATTTTGTTTACAACCTAGATACCACTGTTATACGGATGGTTGGGCATCTCGAGCAGGAATCGAATCGCCAGATAGACAGACAACAGTGACAATCACAGGTCACCATACACTGCCAGATTAATTTCTATGCTATGCTTGTTCACCATCCTTCGATAGTATTTTATCTTATCAATATGTTAGTTTTTGGTCAATACAAAGGCTGTATCAGGCCTAAAATAGACAATCGCCAAAAATCAGTCAGGCTCACGAAACTTGTCATGTTACTAATTCCGGTATGTGAAATCCATGATCGAAGATGTGATTCAGGCTAACCTAGAATTACTGGCTTCTCAAATACAGCTGCCGGAACATGACACTGTTAGGTGCTTGGTAACAGATTTTCTACTTGAGGGTGGAAGCTAGCCAGGCAGGCAATCGCAAAATGCGCTACCACCATGCTGTAACTACTGCCATCCTAAGACAACATCCGAGCCCTGCGGATTAACGTGTACCCTCCGAGGCACGTAAGTGCTCAGTAGTATTGTCACTAGCGGTCACCCATCAAAATCATGATCACAGCAGACATTGCTTAATTTAGTAAACGGCTAAGCAAATTCTACTATGAGCGAAAAAGAAAGTCGGATTACTTTATGTGTAGTAAATAGTCGCGTGTTTTTTTTTAATTTATATTATTTGGGTACAAGCTCGAGGCCCACCTGATGTTAAGCGTACCTCTGCCTATACCAGATGAATTTCATCACAGTCATGAATTGCACTGTGTCCGTCACTTTGAGACATATTTGTTAAGTTTTATGAACCTGTAATTTCACTGGCTCTCGAGGACAGCTGCCGGAACACACCGTTAGGTGCTTGGCGGCAGATTTTGTACTTGATTGGTCGCTAGCCAGGCAGGCACTCGCAAATGCCCTTCCACCATGCGGTGAAGCTCAAATCCGCCGTGGGATTCGAAACATGGACCTGCTGCGCGGCAGTCCATAGCCACCACTGCTTCAAAAGTCACTCTATAGACACAAATTCTACAAAAGGCAAGGAGTGTGAAAAATCTCAATATATGTATATATACCCTATAGCGTACCTACACTACACCTACCTCTCGCCCGATAAAATACGATTTAATTGAATCAGAAAATATGCATTCGCTTTCTCGGGTCGTATCGAAAATGTGTTTAAATTTTAAAAGGCTTTCATTTAGAGGGCGCTGTTGTAAGGAATTAATTGAATTTGTCTCGAGGGAGGGCGTTTCCGGTGCGCATTAGGCTGTTCGCAGTTGATAATGTAATTATCTCCTTTTGAAAGTTCGTCTCGATGTTGTTTCAAATATAAAGTTATAGCTGAACACTGTTGCTCTTATTTTGATGAAGCAGTAGCAATGCAAAGTAAATATAGCTCGCTTTAGGTTGTATTTGATATGTTTGTTTTCAAATTTTAAGCAGAGGAAAAGACAGTCTCTATGAAATTATTTAAGACAAACGCTTAAAATTTTTGTCGGGAAGTTCTACACTAGAAAACAGGAACCTATTACGTAGCTTTGTCTTCGTAGTTTGCCGACCGTATATCCGACCTTGGTAAGGCTATATTTTTGGAAGCCAGTCAAAACTCAGCCTGTTGATTTTTTTACACAACATGTGTTAGTATTTAGCATTTGTGATTTTGTTATCTAAAAATTATAATTATATTCCGAGAACTGATGAAATTAATTTGATGTGAAACACAGGTAATTTGTGTTTCTTTTTTGATTTCAGTGTGCGCCTCCGTCACATCCCTTCCCGCTCGATCCGATTGTATTTATTATGGTCAACGACCAAGGAGCGTGTGATATTTATTTGTTTATTTATTTTTACTAATTCGTATCAATCAGATTATCGCTCACTATATTAAGTACCTAAGCTTTTTACAAATCAATAAACGAATCAGTTATTCCGATAACGCAATGGAACAGTGTTTTAACAGCTGTGTCTGTATGTGTAACTAGTGACCGTAGCTATATACAGGCTGAAGCAAAACCCATTATTGCATCTGTACGATTAGTTACGCCATACTTATTGTTTTTATTGATGTGGGAGTGAAATTGGTTTGATAGACGTGGAAACACTTTTATTTGAACAAACACGGATTGTACAAAAATCTCATTTGTTTCTCTGATCTGTGCTATCTGATAATAAAAAGTACAACCCTAAGTGCGGGTTGGAGTCCTGCTAAGGGTTTCCAACTCTAAAAGAAATTAAACTCGGTAATACAAGGACCTTGTAACACGGTTACAAAAGAGCGAAAATCTTAAAAGCAATATTAATACTAGGTAAACAGCCCTGGAATTAAAACTGGCTAATAACAACAGCTGACGGAAGACAGCATAAGTGCTTGGCGAATAATTTCTGCTCAAGGGTTAAGAAGGGGAAAAAATTTTTTTTTTTAATTTTGTTAGCAACTTGCTGGACCACCATAGATTTTTTTCATTTAATTATTTTGTTCGGACCGATGAACTTCTCGGGCAATTGGAACGCACCCCTTTGGTAGTCGTCTATTTGTGATCTATGAGTTTTTGTACGTGAAATAATCTTGAAAACTTTTGGAAAATCATTCTCTTGCACTTTTGGTAGTAGTAGTAGTAGTAAATAATTGGAATAACTAGTTGGTTTTACCTTTGATTCAATAATTGTTACTCTGAAAATTTGTTTGGTGCCTGGATCAGTGTTTTGCGACGTCGGGATTGTGAGCAATCCCTCCTTCGGCATACACCTAGCGTAAGTACTGTTATCAATTATTGGCCAATAATTACGTACTAGGAAAGCGCTAGGGTTATTAGGGATCATCAACGCAAGAAGAATATCGAAAAATTATGGTACGTTGTATATATTAATAGGTTGCTTGTGTATTGTGTACCTTTTATTTCAGCCCGGCGAACGGCCGGCCCTGTTAAGTATTCAAAACAGATTGTCCAGGTGGAAGGCGCCTCTGCTGAACGATCCCTGCCTGGGCAACCTGGAATCTTAACATATTTATATACATGCTGAGTCACCGGCATTTATATAAAATTTTATGTTTTGAATTATTTTTTTTATATTAAGTTTTTATTTATTTACAGACAGATAGCTGACAGGCTAGACTTTTATCCCGATTTCACCTGATGGTAAATGATGATGTGGTCGACGATGTTGTTCAGGCTAACCTAGAATTACTGGTCCCAAGGACAGCTGCCGGTTCACACTTTTAAGTAACAATAAAGAATACAAAAAATTGAGTACGAAATTTCTCCACTACCAAGCCAAAGTAGGTACCAAAGTTCCAAATTACCAATCGAACCCACAAAATGTTGTAACTGTATTACTTGAACCAATATAGAGTACAGCGTGGTCATCAACAAGACTACTAGACTTCATCTGATAGAAATAAGTGCTTTTTCAAACACATACCTAACACTCGTTTAATTATGTCACCATTTTAATTGTGTCACCACCCTTCTATACTTCTAAACTTATAAATTAAGACACCCGGTGCGTAAAATCGGGGGACGTGGCAACATTTTTAGGTGCTTGGCAACAGATTTTCTACTTCAGAGTGGTAGCTAGCCAGGTGGGCATTAGCAAAATGCAATAACACTATGCTTTAACGACAGCTGTGGAGAAACGTTAGTCTCTCGGCTTAACGTGCCCTCCGACGCATGGAAGCGCTTTTTAGTAATGCCACTACCGGTCACCTATCCAAGTCATGACCGCAGCGGTGGGTGTCGTAAGAGGCGACTATAGGTATAATACTGGAAGGTGGGCAGCAGATCCTTCTGAGCAATTGGTACCTTAAGCTACGATCCCCAAGCCGCCTGCCAAGCGTGGGAATTATAAGGTAGGCTATGTTCAGCAGTGGACAATCCGGCTGATACCGTAGTACTAAAAAGCAACCAGAAATTATATTCACAGCAAAAAATCTGATCCTATTTCCCTGAAATCCTCACACTAAGACTCATATTCTTAGAATAATACAAACCATTAGCATTTCAAAACCCCAAAAGTATGAATTTCTTCGTATTTCCTAGCGCACGAGCTTGTTTGCCTTGCAAATAAGGCATACACCCCTTACAAAAATGACTCATCTTTGCACATAAACGACTTCATACGCTTTCTTTAATCCTAATCCACAACTTTCCCACATAATCCAAACAAAAACGGCTACCTCCTAATACATCAAAACACCGCAAGTTCCAGCGTGTGGCAAGTGGGAACGTAACAAGGGAAAAGAAAGGGGGTTGTTTCTCAATCAACTTTCGATTTGTGAGGTGAACTTCTCTTACCAGGACCATTACTATATTCACAAAAATTCATGTACGTTTTAGTAACGAACATATAAAAATACTTTCTTAACTGCATCGATAGTAGGTGAATAAAATCAGAAAGTCTTTATAAATCTCCTTCGCAACGATAGCAAATTCACACATCAAACTTTCATTTAAAGTATATTGTAAATAAAGACGTGTCGAAAATTTAAAAATCGTACAATTGCTTTCTTGTTAAATCTAATTTTCACGCATCAAATGCCCTTTCTTATAAAATCGGTCCAAAATTATCAACAATATGTCCTAGACAGTTTTCGGAGTTAAACACTGACACAGGGTCGAATTATGACCATTTATAGTCACTATTTATCTAGAAAACATTGATTATACATTTTTGTAAAGTACCTGGAAAATGCAAATTATTAAAAAAAATCGGCCATGTGCCATTTGGACACCCACACCGATGATTCCATATTAACACAGAATGTATAAAAAGTAGTTTATTTCGGTAAACAATTAAATAACTAACAAAATAAATTTTTAATGTGCTAGAAAGTTGAGAGCTAGTAATTCTAGGTTAAGCCTGTTAACACCATCGACTACATCATCACTTACCATTAGGTGAGATTTCGTTCAAAGGCTTACCTATCCATATATGGCTAGCAATAAAAAAAAGTATTTTTTTAACTTATTTATATGTTACAACGTAACGGTTTTTAGGTACACAATGTTTTAATTTGAAAGTTCTCGTGGGTATGACACATATTAATGTTTATATTGTTAGGTTTGCAATATTGCCTGCTATGCGGATTACATTACAAAATTATAAATATACGAGAGGAAAAATGTCTGTCCACCCCTGGTGGTCCACTTAGGGGTTTGAATCCCGCACATGCTTTAACTTTTCCTCTCGTATATTTGTAATTTTCTAACATATTAATGAGTGGAACGGAGTCGTCGTCGCGATTTAGACGGTGAACTCACCTGATGAAGAGCATCAGATATTCCCGAAACCTAGGGCGAGCTGGTGCAGCCGGTTATTTAACACTACACAATATTTATTTCCAAGATTTTTATTACATCAGTTTCTTGTTTGTCCGATTGTCTGTCGTTCCGGGTGAAGTCTTGTAACTGAAGTTTGTCGAGTTATTGTTATAATCAACATTAATTCATTTTAAAGGCAGAATGCGCGTTCATTATAAACTCATAAAAACGAAGTGCTCAAGCTGTTGAATAGGCGGGCATAAAAAAATATTCGATACTGTATTGTAGCTTTTGTATGTTTCCATGCTATTACAAAATCACAAATATCCATGCTAATTTGAAAAGTACTATTTAGGTATACAAGCCATGCAGAAATAGTAATTAACGGGCTACATTTACTTCAGTAAAAGGTTTTAAAACTACTTCAAAAGTCAGTTGGTCCAACAGCAACCCAGCCCTCGCACCAACCTATGACGTCACGCGCGCTACGAGCTGCCGCCCGCAGTGCTCAGCGAGACGTCAACGCGGGTGTCCCGAGCTCTCCTTGAAAAAGAGCACGGAATGTGGTCGAAACTATAGTCGGAGCTATCTGACTTATTCACGTGAGTTCTCCCGTATTATTTACCAAAATGAGTGAAAACCACGTTAGTTTTTATAATAAAATACTTCAAAAGTATACTCGGGCTTCACTTCGTCCTTCCAATATTATTCCACTGATAAATTGTTATTTCCCAGACTTGAACAGAAATGTACTAATATAAACAGTTGTAGAGTTTTCTTTGCCCCTAATAAGCTCGAATAAATAAACCTGACTACGTCCACACGTGCCAAGGAATATGTAAGAGTATGTTCGTGAGATTAAACGGCAGTGAATGTATAAGTAATGGGTTCGCGGCCGCCTGGCACTGATGGATGAACCACATCGCTTAATAACATACTAAGTATATACAAATAATACTTTCGATATTGTTTGTATCATTCTTATTTTACGCACTAAGATATCTCTGACTATCTTTAGCGTAATAAAGATACTTTCTTGATGTTTTCTTAACACTCCAGTACGCGCGCCTTTCCTTAGGACGTTGGTGGGCGCACACTATACATATGTAGAACATTTTAAACCTTATAGTTTGTATACGAAAGTTTTATTTATTAAAAATATGTTCATGTCATATTTATATAGGCTGTATTATGAAACTAGATCAAACAAAACCTAATTAGTTTAAACATATTAGGAAATAAAAATAGGACTTCTAAAAGGAAACGGCAATATCACTCTGTGTCATACAAATCGAACTCTGTGCCACTTCCCTCCTGATCTGTGTCCGTATTATGTGAGGATTCTAACAAGTAGTCATTTTCAAATAACAGATCTTCAGTGTCATCATGAGTGGCTTCTTCCAACCATCTTGAAATATTATCATGGGCCAACTGTTAATCCATTATTCTGTGAAAAATCGTCACTTTGAGAACTACTAACAAATAATTCAGCTCACAGCATTAACAATATAAGATAACAAATATACTTACAATAAACAAAAAAAACAGCAGCAAACCAAAAAAAAACACGCGACTGCTCGCGCGCTATACTTTTGTAGAAAATCAGTTTTGGCGCGAAATTTCTCTGGCTTACAGTGACTTCGGTCACCACAAGCACACTAATTATGTTCGTTTAGTTGTAGAGGAATACTTTAAGTGTGTGCGTGAGTTATGAATTCAATATGCACTCAAATTACACGAAATGCAGGTACGAAGCAGTGATGGCTCAGTGGCATTGGCTATGGCCTGCCGCGCAGCATGTCCATGGTTCGAATACCACCGCGGGCTTGAGCTTCACCGCGTGATGGAAGGGCATTTTGCTAATGCCCGCCTAGCTAGCGACCACCCTCAAGTAGAAAATTTGTAAGTTTAGTAAGCAGTCTGGTCTAGTTTGCTAAGCACCTAACGGTGTGTTCCGGCAGCAGTCCTTGAGAGCCAGTGAAATTACAGGCACATGAGACTTAACAACTTTGTCTTAAAGTGACGGGCGCAGTGCAATTCGTGTGTTGTGTGATGAAATGCATCTGTTTTAGGCAGAGATTAGTCCGCTTAACATCAGTTGGGACTCGAGCTTCTTCCATCGGAATAACATAAGAAAAAAAAATAAGGTTCTACAATGGTAGAACGTGCGACTACTGGAGTGTTAATTACTGTAGATTATTTTGTGATCTGATAAGTAATTGTAATGTTTATAAATATTTATAAGACTACATTTGTATTTATTTTGTATTTATTTATTCAGTAAAAAATATGCAACATTACAGCTTTAAAAAAAAAACCAAAGCGTTACATACAATATTAATACCATGATACATGATATAAAATAAATAATTAGTAAAAATAAACAATATTAAAATGAGAAATATTAAAATGAGAACAGGTATAAATGTAGTCTTATGTCAAAATTTTAAAATTACATACGATACTAATAGGTACAAGTCATTATTATCACTAATTATTAGGATTGGTCAGTAATATAATCAATATAGTCAAGTACAATATTTATAATATACGTACAAATAGATGTACATTTATCGTATACAAATCATTATTATCACACATTGCATTTCAAATAACTAACCTTATACCGAGCAGGCATAAATAATCATTTTCAATAATAATAATAATAATAATACATACTACTTACTTACTAAGATGACGCATCGACCCAAGCTGGATCCTGGTCTCCCATATTTATAAGATCCATTGCGAAATTTTAATATTCTTATAAAACAAAAATCTCAGATGTAAGCATGGCTCAGCTAAGCAAAATATGTTTCTTTCCATTCCAATTTCAGAAAAGTCGCAAAGGTTCACTTTAAAATTAAACATAGATCAAAGCTCGTATTAATATACGCATCTCAAAGTTGAGATCAATAATAAGATGCAGTTTTGCCAGATGTTTTGATGATTAACTTAACGTCAAAACTGCATCTTAAGATCGGTCTCTACTTAGAGGTGCATTTGTTAATACAGGCCTTAGTGTTCAGATGTAGTGTACTTAGACAGCGTTGAACCATGCATTCTAGCTTACCTTTAAAAACGTCTTCGACGGCACCATCACTATTAGATGTTATCAAAGACACATACTTATTTTAATTCTTCAAGGTAAACTGAAAAATTTGCTCACGCCTTTTAAATATCGCGTAGTTCTGTTGTTTTTTTTCGGACTACGCCCTCAGAGACATTTTTCAAGGAGCACTTCTGGTTAATCACGTGTGTGGTCTAGTGATAATTACAAATTATGATTTCAATGCGTAAATCGTTTCCCTGATAATGGTCACACCTAACCATAACAGCTATACTGTTATTGTCCACTTGAAGGGCACTGTAGTAGCACATGAAAATACTGAGCGAGTAAGACATAGGTGCTAATGCAACAGATGTAACAGAGTAACAGGTGCATTGCAATCCCTAGTTACAGTTATTGCAACAGATATAAAGATTACACAATCACAAATATACGATAGGAAAATTTTAAGTCATGTGCGGGATTCGAACGATAGAAAAGATTTGAGTTATGACGTCATGTCATGTTAGCTCAATTGGTTAGAGCATACCCCGGCTCAAGGGGTGGATGGACGCGGGTTGGAATCCCGCACATGACTTAAAATTTTCCTATCGTATATTTGTGATTTGTAATGTCATCCGCATAGTAGGCGTTATTGCAAACCTAACAATATTAAAAAAAATATAAAGATTTTAACCAACATTTTGAGGTCCGATTTCACTCACCCTTAAACCAAAAAGATCTGCGTAGAACTGCTCTGCGCTCGTTCGTTACTCTAATACATTTGTTCGTATGTCTCGTTTGCCCAGTATTTACAGTGCTATAGTGAAATATAAGGTGCCATACGTCGTAGCTACGCAAGTTTACCTACGCTTAGATACAGGAGACATGGCGTACCTAACGCTCTACAAAACGCACTCTTCCGGAAAAATTCTGAAACTCATGCAAGTATGAACGCTCGTCGCTCGCTCCGCGTAATATCCCCGCGGTATTTTAAAAACATTTTTCAGATGAATTCAATTTTATCGTCATTTGATAAAAATGGAATTCAAATAATATTACATTTACAATATTACATTTACAAAGCTTCACCGCATGGTGGGAGGGCATTTTTCAAATGCTCGCCTGGCTAGCAACTACCATCAAAATCTGTCGCCATGCGCCTAAAAGTGTGTTCTGGCAGCAGTCCTTGAGAGCCAGTAAAATTACAGGCACATGAGATAAGTCTATGACAACTGTATGTCTCAGGGGGACGAGGGCAGTGACGGGTGCAATGCAGTTCGTTACTTGTAACGAAATGCATCTGTTATAGGCAAAAGGTTACCGCTCTTTTTGCTCTCGAGTTGCTCACGAGTTTTATTCGCACTTTTTCAACACCCTTGCGAGGAAAAAAAGTTTTTTTTTTTGCAAGCGGCAAATGTATGAATGTTGATTCCATGTAAACCTCTTTGATGTAACAAATCTGTATTAGCCGGTTAAATTGAAAATGCTCTGTTAATTCACATATAATTTGCAGACTTAACTTTGTAGGGATAATTCTATAACGAACTAGTGTATAATATTATTATAATGGACGAGGGTGTTATGGTTCGGTTTATGGCCCTAAGAACGATATAATAAAGCTCATTTTACGAGCAAGGGTGTTGAAAAAGAAATTACGTAATAAATGACGACCTTAACGCAGCGACTTTCGTATGATAATTGTTGATCTTGGAGTCAAGTTACGAGTATTTGACAAAAGTAGTTGGTGGTTTATGTTAACCAAATTTGTAAATTCGATTGAGCTGAAACCGTTAAAGTAATTATAATATTGTTTTTAGGGTTCCGTAACCAAAGGGTAAAAACGGGACCCTATTACTGAGACTTCGCTGTCCATCCGTCCGTTCGTCCGTCAGTCACCAGACTGTATCTCAAGAACGGTGATAGCTAGACAGTTGCAATTTTCACAAGATGATGTATTTCTTATGCCGCTATAACAGCAAATACTTAAAATAAAATAAATATTTAAGGGGGGCTTCCATACAACAAACTTGATTTTTTAACGTTTCTTGCACGATACTAGTAACGGTGACTTGTAGACTTAAATATAATTAATTAAAATAAATAATTAAGGCTCCTATACAATAAAAGAGGTTTTCGCTTTTTATTTGCTAATAATAATAATAATGAAAACGAGATAATGGTATGGAACCCTTCGTGCGCGAGTTCCACTCGCACTTGACCGGTTTTTTTTTAATATGTGTAAATAGTTACAATAATTATCAACTTATATACCCAACTTCAAAAAAAAGGGGAGTTACTAATCCGACTGTAATTTTTTTGTGTTTGTTACCTCAGAACTTTTGACTGGGTTAACCAATTTTGATGATTCTTTGTTTATTTGAAAGCTGATAACTGTAAAGTATTTTCATATCTTTACGAGATAATGGTAAGGAACCGGTCTTTTCTTTAATTAGCAAGGGTCGCTAAAAACGGTGAAATATTTTTAATATCCAAAAGCGGAACCTACTTCATCTCTCATAAGTGAGAAATAACTTGTGGA
Organism: Plagodis pulveraria; assembly: GCA_963890685.1. NCBI lineage: Eukaryota > Metazoa > Arthropoda > Insecta > Lepidoptera > Geometridae > Plagodis > Plagodis pulveraria. Next base: position 7,719,107 of record OY982951.1, read on the forward strand.
TGCCGGTACCATGCGCACAATATTGCAATAATAGGTACTTTTGAACTATCATGGTACCAAATTCATCAAGTTATTTCACACTTTTGAGTGTTAAGTAGGTTCCATGTTTAGGTAAAAAAAAATATACTTCTTACCAACATAGCTCTTATCGTTCTGTTGACTATATACTGCCAATGAAACCTTCCATGATAGTATGCAAAACAACTAAATATCAAGAATAATGACAGAACTTATTTTAACAACATGTCAGTTAAAATAGGCTATTATATAATATAATGGCTGTTTTGAAGCAGTGAAGGCTCAGTGGCATTGGCTATGGACTGCCACGCAGCAGGTCCATGGTTCGAATACCGCCGCGGGCTTGAGCTCTACCGCATAGTGGAAGGGCATATTGCGTATGCCCGCCTGGCTTACTACCACCCTCAAGTAGAGAATCTGTTGGCAAGCACCTACCAGTGTATTCCGGCAGCTGTCCTTGAGATCTAGTATTCTAGGTTAAACCTATTAACACATTCGACCACATCATCACTAACCATTAGGTGAGATTGTGGTTGAAGGCTTAACTGTAAGTAATAAAAAAGAAGAAAAAAAGCATGGCTGCTGTAACCTAAACATTTTTTCTTCCTTATTGAATGACCTTATACAATAGTAGGACAGGCTGCAGAAAAAAGGCTTCCATTAGTTTATCTTGTCGGTGATTTATATCTTACGGCCCTGAGATAGTGTTTCTTGGCTCTTGTCCTTTGAACAAGCCTAAAAACATACAACTTGGAAAGGAAAGTGTTATGATAGATGTTGGAGTCTATTTATTTATCCTAATTTGAAGTATTAGGCAGTATACAGTAGTATACTGTATCAGCCAGGGTGTCCATCACTGCTGAACACAGCCTTCGCGATTATGGGGGATTTGCCATAATCTCCACACTTGGCAGGCGTCTTCGGGATTGCAGTGTGAGATATCAGTTCCTCAGAAAGCGATGCTGCCCACTTTATGGTGTGATATCTTTAGTCGCCCTTTACTATGTAATAATGTAATCCGCATAGCAGGCGTTATTTCAAACATAACAATATTAAAACAAATGTATGTCTTAGGGATGGGCGCAGGGCAGTTTATCACTTGTGACGAAATGCATCTGTTATATAGGCAAATTTTACCGCAAGTGGGCCTCGTGCGTATTCCGTCACTCTGTCATAAATATATTTTACAAATAAGGATGGTTTATAGGCTTACCCCGCACACATTAAAACTCCTAAGATATTTCGGAAATTTCAAACCAAACACATTATCTCATATTTCTCCGAAGCCATTGTAAACGTCCGTAGAAGCCTTAAATCTCTCTAGTACCCGGTATACTCGGATACTTAAACCCGGATACTCGGCCGGTCAAAACAAACAGATTGAGAACCGGATAGAGGGAAATGGTAATGGATAGCCGTGATCGAGATAATTCTAGAGGGTTATTTAGTTTACATAAATCTCCGTATGAAAATAGACATCCATATATAATTATTTATTTAAAACTAGCTTTCCGTCCGCGGCTCCGCCCGCGTTTATTTCAGTTATCATGAAAAACCACTGCCCTCTTTTTGCGCAGTTGGATAAAAAGTATATGCTTGAATTTCCATATCAAATAATTTTTTTATTAAAAGAAACAACACCTTAATCTGTCCAGTAGTTTTTAATTTTATTCGTTTCATACAAAATACAAATCTTACCTCGTTAAAATATTAGAGTAGAAGTGTTGATTGCATTTAAGATTCTATATAAAAGGAATTAAGCTGAACCTGCATGAGTCCTGCATACTAGAAAACTTTAAACCCATTGCTCTAAGCGGCACAGAAGCATGGATAGATAGACGTGCTAAGCATTATGTTGATGATTTTATATAAAATCAATTGAAGCTTTCGGAACAAGGCTTACTTTTTCATCCATAAACAATTAATTAGGTAAGCAATGTCCGCTGCGGTCTTGACTTGGCTGGGTACATTACTTATATATACATTACTTATATATGACTGTACATTATATTATATGTACATTACTTACATATGACTGGTTACTATTGAGCGCTACCGTGCTTCGGAGGGTACGATAAGGAATCGGTCCCGGTTGTTGTCTTAGCATGGCAGTCGTTATAGTAGTGTTAGGCTTAGATGCCACATGCGAATGGCTTCCAAGCTAGCTACCACCCTCAACAAGAAAATCTGTCACTAACACCTAAACGTATGATTAGAAGCTGTCCTTGAGAACCAGTGATTCTAGAATTCCTAGGTTAGTCTGATCAACATCTTCAGTTACCCTCAGGATGAGATGTGATCAAAGGTTAACCTATCAGTAATTAACAGAATGACAGCTTTTTATGTATATATGAGAAGCTCATTGAGTTCTCAATGACGCCTATTAAATAAAACCAATTCCAAATTTTAATATATATAAATAAATGTGAGATAATTTTGGTTAAATTATGTACATGATTCAAACACGTTAAGGTCAATATCGTGTTGGTGTTTCTACTTGCCCCGAATGATCTAAAAGAATGGTTTATGTTAGAATTATGTTTTATTTTTCAATGTTGAATAGACCCCATTGATTTATATTATTTTTCGTTATATAATAAAAAATATTATATTACCTCATAAGACTAACTTTGATAAAAAAAACTGCCCAATCATCGTTAAGAGGAGTTAATTTATTTTATTAACGAAAATTCTTATATCAATTTCATCCCAATCAGTTCACCTATTTCGTACGACGTATCGTCTCGCCTCATTATGATGATGACTTCTCGCGACCTTGTCCCGAGTCGAGAAGATGCCGAATTTCCAGGAGGGATAGGAAGAGAGTACATGTTTCCATTAGCTACTATCTTAGCATATCTCTCTTGTTTTCTTTAATTTAGAAGTCTTTGTTAACGAGTTTGTACAGGAGTAATGCCACCTATGCCTATTTTCTACCACTAAGCATAATGTCAGTAAAATTACAGGCACTGAGACTGTACAAGTTTGTCTTAGTACCTTTTATGATGGATATGTATAGTAGTATGGGTGCTATGTAGTTCTTCAGTTGTGACAAAATACGAGTATGTCTGTTACAGATGTTACCGCTTAGCAAAAAACCAGGTGGGCATTGAGCTGGTTCCGTCATCATCATTGCTATGAAAAATAGTTTAAGAGTTAATAGGTCTGGCCATTTTCCAGAACTTAACCAATCGGGTCAGACATAATACGCCCGCAGAAGTTTTATCCATTCAATTGTTTTTAACTAAAAATTATTGCCATACTGTGCATTTTGTAACAGAGTGATTTATTTCAACCAAATAACCCTACTGAATTAACTTAATCACAGCTATCCATTACCGTTTCTTGTATCCGGCCGCGATCTGTTTGTTTGGACCGGTTGAGTATCCGGGTTTTAGCGTTCCCTATCTGTTTTAATAAAATACTGTGTATAATAACAAATATTTTAAAAGTATTTTAAGAAAACATTTAATTAATTATTTAATAAAACACTTAAAAAATCTTTATAAAAATGATATATATCTAGTGACAATTCCGCCTAATTTCCTATTAAGCCGACGTGACGTCACAAACGCCACGCAGCCAAACCGGAAGAGTATTCGACGCGTTTCGCTTCTAAACGAAGCATCCTCAGGAGGTCTTGACTCTACGAGCGCACGATCGAGACACGACCATTGTTATTATTAAAAATGGATTTCCGCAAAGTAACGCCTGAATCTATTCATTATCTTAATACTGTGTATTGTTATTATATATTAAATTCCCTGTTTTATATATATATTATTGTACATAAATAGTTTATAAAACAAAGTGGCTGGGACATAAAAAATCTTATATATTTTTTTAAACATCTCAAGAATGCTTAATTACCCCTAACAAGTGTAAAATTCAATAAATATATTAGATTAATATAAAATGTTGGAAAAATCTTACTCAATCTCGCTTATTACATGATCAAGCGCAAAATATTGTGATATAAGCTACTTTTGAACTACCATGGTACTGACTTCAACAAGTTCTTTAACACTTTTGAGTGTTGAAGTCGAATCCATTTTGAGGCAAAAAAAATTACACGTAATATTGCATCCTTTAAGACTAATTTCATCGTAACTCTTGTCATACAAACGTAGTTTAGTAAATTTTTTAATACCAAGTATTCAAAGTCGTCGAAATTTTGCATGCATATATTTAAACATAACATCGATGCATCTGATTTACCAGTTTTAAATTTCATTAATTATTTAATCTAAATCTTATGGAATATACGAGTAAGAATTCCCATACAAATATTTTTTCCAAGTAATGCTAAATACACATTTTGACGGAAAACTGACAAATCAGATCAGATAAATGTTTGCAAGTCCATGGTTCAAATCCCGCCGCGGGCTTGAGCTTCACCGTCAAGGGCATTTTGCGAATGTCCGCCTGGCTAGCGACCACCCTCAAGTGGAAAATCTGTCGCCAAGCACCTAACGGTGTGTTTTGGCAGCAGTCCTTGAGAGCCAGTGAAATTATAGGCACATGAGACTTAACAACTATGTCTCAAGGTGACGGGCGCAGTGCAATTCGTGACTTGTGACGAAATGCATCTGTTATTGGCAGTGGTTAGTCCGCTTAACATCAGGTGGTACTCGTGCTTGATCAGTCACAATAACATAAAAAAACCAGAAGCAAAGATTTTAGACTGCTAGATATGCATACAAAATTTCACCGAGTTTGAAGACATGGTTCTACAAATATGACAAAACTACATTTGTATGGAAACCGCTATGAAGACCTTAAGTACTTAAGTAATATGGTACTTAAGTACTTAAGTAACCATACATGGTACTTATGTAACCATACAAAATTGAACTTGAATTTCTTTAACTCAGAAAGATTGTATTGTTTTGCTTGTACCGTTAAGAGTACGGCGAAGTTTCCCGAACTTCATCGGAGTTCACCGAAGTTGTCAAACTAAAGGGTAACTTGAATGCTGTACAACCACGATAGTTTGAGACTTAGGTTAGCGTGAACTCAGCAAGCGGTGCGCAGAAATGGCGTGAATTATGATGTGATGTAATATGCTACAAGTGAATATTGGTCAGGTTCTGGTTCTGGGGGCTTTATTGCAGGCTGAATCGAAGACGAGGTCGTCATGGAGCCGAGAACGTTAAGTCAAAGTCAAAATCATTTATTCAATTTAGGAGGCTACGACGCTCTTATTGACGTCAATTACAAATGTTTGTATTGAAATATTCTACATTGTACTGCCACGTTCAGCAAAATAAATTGTATAGAGCCACTGCGAGAAGAATGAGCAAGAAACTCGGGGCCATTCTTTTAAATGCCTTTTTACAATGTGTTACATACTTACTATGTAATAAAGTTATTACAATATTTGTTTGAATTACGTAGGTGACAGGCGATAGTTTGGCAGAATATAGTTCAACCTATGTTAATTGACTAGTACTTAAGTGTTTATTTTGAAGTTTTCCGCAAGACTAATAAAATCAAACGATAACTTACTGATCATAAGTAATGATGTAGTTTAAGATATTGTTCGGACTAACCTAATTGCACTGGCTCTCAGGGAATCCCCGGAGCCATCCCGCTTAATAGGTTTTTTTTAATTCACACTACTAATAAACAAATATAGTGACTAAAATTTTCATATAACACGCACTAACTTGCGAAAATCACATGAATTCTGTTATAAACCAGTTCTTGCGTGTACACAAACACAAACTTAGTCATCATTACTTGTTTTAATCACAGCATTATAATGAAAAAAAAGTGGACATCTATTTTTGGACACCAATGGTTACCATGTTTACAAGACATTCTGGCCCTAGAGGAGCAAGCATTTACTACGAGATTTCCCACCCTTAGGAGTGGAGCAGCGTCATTCACCCGCTACTTTGATCAAACAAACATTACTTTCAGCTAATGAGAAATGAAAAATTATATGTGTTTTTATTGCAAGAGATATTCAGTGGGATCCGTTTCATGGGATCAGATGGAAACTAAGCCCTAAGGTTTCCATTCAGTAAAATATGCACGCACATATTTCATAATGGGGTTGGTGTTTAAAATAGTAGTGAAATGAATGAATGACTGAACACAATTACTCATTGCTTAGCGCGTCGTTATAAAGTCGTAAACCTAGAAACCTGTAATCCTTTGGGCTTAACAATGGTCTATACGATAAATGAAAGCGATATATAATAATATACATTAAATTCCCTGCTTAGGAATAAAATAACTGTATCTTGCACACCTATTTATGAGGTAGATTGTTTTTGAAGTGCTTGTAGCTAAGTTAGCTTAGCCGTTTTTAACCGATCAGTTAAGCTAACAACGTCCGCCGCAGTCACGATTGGATATGTGACCGCTAGTAACGTTACTACTGAGCGCTTCCGTGCTTCGGAGGGCACGTTAATCCGTCGTCAGAAGCAAAGAAATATACGTTTACGATTATAATCGGGAACGCCAAATAAAAGCATTCTTCATAATTGCCAACTAAGGAATGAAATGGGAGTACAAAATTGGACACTTACAAGAAGTTATATTACTATATATATATAATATATATATATATATATATATATATATATACCTATATATGCCTAATAGGTTATCCTTTGACCACTATCTCACCTGATGGTAAGTGATGATGTGGTCGAAGATGTTGTTAAGGCTAACCTAGAATTACTGGCTCTCAAGGACAGCTGCCGGAACACACCGTTAGGTGTGACTGCCATCCTAAGACAACTACCGGGACCGAGGGCTTAACCTGCCCTCTAAAGCACGGACGCGCTCAGTAGTAATGTCACTAGCGGTCACCCATCCAACACATGACCGCGACGGACGTTGTTGATCGGATAAGAACAGCTACGCAAACTTCGGTACGAGCGCTTCCAAATTTTCCATAGTACAGTTACTGATACTATGAAGTACGAGACTTTACCATCTATGACCACATCATCACTTATCATCAAAGGCAAGCTGATAATAAATTTAAAAAGAACTTAATGTACCTGCCGTCGCAGTTTCTAGCTACTCACTCATAATATAGTAAAAAGCAGGATTGCCACACGCTTGTAACTTGTGCGTTACTCTAGGAACTGTACGAAATGACCGACAGACATGCCACTGGTCAGCGTCCGGTAGCATGATGTCCTCACATAAACAAACCGCATAGTTCACGGATAAACTTGCCATTTAAACTTTTATACCTTTTTAATGGACTGCAGGTGTAAAATGGTAGAAGTTTTGAGGTGAGCGGTGATATTTTTTTATTATTATGGTAACTGTTTATTTTGGCTTTAGAATGAGTTGTGTATGACCGAAAATGCGCCAAATGAGCAACATGACCGTTGCGACACGAGTAGGGTATTGCTGCACATTTTGCAGTCAATCACAATCTTAATGTCCTTAGTAATCAAAAGCAGGTATACTGCCAACTCTTCAAGTAAATAGCTTAAGCTCTCCCGGCTTGATGAAATATGTGGTCCCAGGCAAAGCTAAAATATTTATCATACTCTCGTAAAACATTTTTATGTTATTATGACGGATCAAGCATGAGGCCCACCTGATGTTAAGCGGTATCCTCTACCTATAACAGAAGCATTTCGTAACAAGTGACCAGTTTGTCACTGCGCCCGTCATGTGGCTGTAATTTTACTGGCTCTCAAGGAATAAAGCTGAAACACACTGTGTTAAAAAAAATGTGCACCAATAATTTGTAAAATATGATACTGTTAGGTGCTTGGCGACACATTTTCTACTTGAGAGTGGTAGCTAGCCATTCACAAATGCCCTTCTAGATGCGTTGAAGCTCAAGCCGGTGGCGGGGATCGAACCATGGACCAGCACCGCAGTCCATAGCTATAAACATTCGGCTATCATTGCTTCTAAATATTATTATAGGTTATAATTGGTCATTATAAAGTAACAAGCTATAATTAAATTCAAGGTCCTTTGGTATTTTATGAATAGAGCGTTACAATATACCATTTCCAACTATGTCAACACTACAAATTATGTGTTTACTCGTAATAAGGAGTTATATTTTTAGTTGTTCCTGAGCCATGTTTTTGTGACCTAGATAGTTGTTGGCTTGTTATTTTAATTTTAGTAGGTAATTTTCATGACTTCATCACAAACGACTTGTATACGGTCTGTGCTTTGGTTTTATGCTTGATAGGTTAGCCTTTGACCACTATATCACCTGATGGTAAGTCGTCATGTGGTCGAAGATGTTGTTCAGGCTAACCTAGAATTACTGGCTCTCAAGGACAGCTGCCGCAACACACGTTTAGGTGCTTGGCGACAGATATTCTACTTGAGGGTGGTAGCTAGCCAGGCGGGCATTCGTAAAATGCCCTACCACCCTGCTGTAACGACTGCCATAGTAAGACAACAACCGGGACCGACGGCTTAACGGGCCCTCCGAAGCACGGAAGCGCTCAGTAGTAATGTCACTAGTCACCCATTCAAGTCATGACCACGGTGGACGTTGCTTAACGTTGCTAATCGGTTATGAACAGCTAAGCAAACTTCGCTACGAGCGCTTCAAAGTTTTCGGTACTGTGCGTTGTGGTTTTGAATTTCTTTATAACTACGGAGGTTGTTGTTTATTTGAAAGAAAGTTCCGGTATTTTGCAGGAATAATTACGTTTTAACAGAGCTTATGCTACGTCAGGGCGAAATTCTAACTGTGAATTCTAGCGGTAAGTTAGAAAAACAAATAACTGATTAGATTATTTTGAACAGCAAAACATAAATTGATTTTAAAGGATTATTTTTATCAACCTCAGTATTTATGAGTGAGTACCAAATAGTTATGTTATTTTTCAAACGTGCGAATTTTTGTCGAACATAAAGTTACTTTGGGCTCACCAGCAAACATACATAGCATACAGCATACATTTTGAATAGTTCAACTTAATCATGAAACTGTCTGCCGGATGTTAAATATACAGAATAGTCATACATAATATTTAGTAATTCAGAATAATAATACAGAAATCAAGTAAAAATATCTTAAGTAGTTCTAACAACAAATCTCTATATAGAGAAAAATTGCATCGAATGGTCTGAATCTCATATTTTGTGCACGACAAATGATAATAATAAAAGTAATAGCACATGACTATAATTTTTATCTTCCGTAAATTTGTAATTTTGTAATGTAATCCGACGAGCAGGCGTTATTGAAAACATAACAATATTAAGACTTAGGTACCCCATTTTGCTCAGTAACTAGACCTATAATAGCCTAGTTTTTTTTTTTATATAGCTATTTTTACTAATTTTCGTGGTCAAAATATGAGGTAGGTATTTATTTGATGCAGTTTTTTTTCTATAAAGAGATTTGTTGTGAGAACTACTTAGATTATGTTAGCTATTTACAAAAATAACATTGTTTTTTTCAACGATCGGCACTCAACACTAACAATACCATTAAACCCCTTGACTCCCTTAAAAAATGCTAGTATGTATTTACAAATCCTTAAAGCCATGAAAGTTTATATATAAGAAGGTTTTAATGCCACAAAAGATGTTGAAATATAAGACTACAGTGTGTAAGCGTCCACAATAAGCACAGTTTTAAAACATGGTACAAAGGCGAGGGAACTAAGTGTTCGGAATAGAGAGCAACTACGCTTTACGCGCAAAAGGCTATGTTACCTTACGCTAGGGTAACCTATGTCAGTTACCCGCCGCTACGTTACCCTTTTGTTCCATAATTGGAAAGCGAAAATTGGCTCGTGAGTGCAGACACTGTCTGTTACCTTTCAGTATGAAATGCTTTGATGGAGATTTGAAAACTTTTTTGTCAGTCAGTAATCTGGAAATGTTTGTTAAAATTTCAGATTTACTTGCATATATAACCAGAATTATTTATAAATAATGAATATAATTATTATTGATGATATTGAAGAATAGTTAAGCGATCAAAAAATTTTATCAATAAGTTTTTATTTTTCGGTTTGTTTTATTTACCAATAACTCGATTAGTGTTCACGATATTCATAAAGTTTTTTGAGTCTGAGTCTACGAATAAATAATGTATAATAATAACAAATATTTTAAAACTATTTTAAGAAAACATCAAATTAGTTATTTAATAAAACACTTAAAAAATCTTTATAAATATTATATATATCTAGTGACAATTCCGGCTAATTTCCTGTTAAGCCGTCGTGGCGACACAAACGCCAAGCAGCCGAACTGAAAGAGTATTCGACGCGTTTCGCTTCTAAACGAAGCATCCTCAGGAGTTCTTGACTCTACGAGCGCACGATCGAGACTCAACTAACGCCTGAATCTATTCATTATCTTAAATAATTTATATTCGTAGGTCTGTGTATGTATTAAAATACGTTTAATATAAATGTGTAAATATTATGAGATGCATTCGCGTCATAATGTTTTTTTTAAGTTAAGAAACGAAATGTTATCACGCGCTTTTTTTTATATTAATAACATTTTAAATTACAAATCTACTTAAATAGTTTATAGCTTCTGGCAATGACATATTCATATTCCACCCAAGAAAAATAGAGGAAATAAAATATATGACTTTTAACTTTATATCATAACTTTTTCTGTCGCACCCATTACTTTCACATCCACTCACGTTCGAATCGAAATACTCAACTTCCATATGAATAGAAAATAAGCGACAATTTTAAATTCAAACAGTAAAGTCTGGAAGAATGATTCCCACTTTTAAAGTTTCCCGTATATTCATGGTGCGGTTCAACGACGCAGAAAAGTGAAACTATTCGACGAACGTCCCTACAGCTCCGTTCAAGTGATAAGAGAAGGGAGGAATCACTCGCAACAAAGGACTGTTCGATGAATTGGAAGCAAGTGCTATTAATATAAAAATACCTTCAGCTGAAGAGTTGTACTTGAGTATCTGAGGGAATTGTATTGAACGTTTGTTTCAAATAATTGAAGCGGAATAGCGCAAAACTAATGAAGCACAATCATTTGAGTGAATCTATGTAATTGTATTTTTCATCGGTTGTGTCCAATTCACCATTTCTATATCTATCTACCTTATATTTTGAAGCAAGTAAGCAAAAAACATGCATGAGTAATTTTGTTCAAAGTAAGAAATTTATTTAAAGTAAGCGAATTTAGTATTATGAAAACGTAATTTTTTACCATCAGGGATAAGAACTATATTATGTACTAATCCTTTTATAAAAATATTATAGCCCCTGGCATTATGTTTAAACGACTGCCCAAAAAGGAAGAGTTATGTTTTCAGGGTTCATGTATGTATGTTTGTGAGTTTCTTTATTCCACCATAACTTCTAAACGGCCTAACAGACTTTGATTTAAGTATCGTTAGATTCGTCTTGATAACGCACGTACGAGTATATATACATAAAAAAATAGAAAAACAAACTGGCTGATTTAAGAAGCCATATCACCATAGTCATTTTGTGACTTAAAAATATATTTTTCTTCCAAACCCATGGGTATCAAAATTAAGAGCTTTAAAAACGATTTCATAAATATATATAACTTGCAGTTTTAATTTCAATTGAACTATAAAACGTTTAACAAATGTAAATAATTTTTGAATTAAATTATACTTGTCAACTGATTTTATATTCAATCCACAGTTTTTTTTTTTATAAAGTTTTCGTGAGTATTTTATTAATGAACAAAACTCTTTCGTCTTGAACATTATCAGGTGCTTATAATTATTGGTGAATGCGTGAAGGCGTTTGCTCTTGCAGAGCAGATTATTGCCATATTTTAGACTCTTCATTAATATTTTGTTATTATTTTAGCTAAGCCAATATAACTTATAAATTTAAGTAATTTTGATCCTATATTTTTTTATTTATATGCAGCCTCGATTTTAATCTATATTGCATCGTTGCCCGTTTGCACCACACACCAAGACAAGAACCGGGAAGGTTCGTGCAAATATTTCATCGGATATGTTGTTTGATCGGCGAGACATGTTTACCGACAAATATGGAATATATCCGTAGTACTACACTTTAAGAAATGTTCACTAAATATAATATTTTTGAAATGTACATTGTTTCATATATCTTTACGGCTTAAAGGAATTATATCGCATGGCGACAGAACTTCTCCCTTGAATCAGTAGAACGTTTCTTTGGTTTAGGTTACGTAGTGACTTAGGTTTTATTTAAAGTCTGCCGACAATATTGGCTCTTAGTTTAAACAACTTTAAACGGTTTAAATCGCGTATATTTATCATTATTTTTGTCCTGACGTTTCAAACACTTTGCAGTGATCGTGGTCACGGGGTGACTGTATATGAGTGTAATATTGGCTCTATTGGAGGTTGGGCGCGGGATTACGAAATCTTCGGTAGCTTAGAGAGGTAAGTGCGAGAGGCATTCTACCTGAGGCGAGCATGTACAGCTTGTTCTGTATTCTGAGACGTAAATATCATCGGGCAGTCTGATCATTCTGCTACTCCACAGTGTCTATCGATATTTGAGCCTGCTGAAGATAAGCTTTCTTGACATTGCAATCCTCCCCCATTCTCTGTACGTGACCTAGCGGAGCCTTTGGGCTTTGGTCTCTCCCATAATGTTGGGCTCGACGATTAGTTCTACGATCTCCTGGTTCTTTCGCGAACGTCAGCTGCCATCGTCACGTTGGACCGGGCCTATAAATGATAATATAATAAAATTTAAGCACAGAATTTGCATCTGTTACGTTACGGGAGACTGCTGGCATTCTCCCGGTACATAAAACCGAGGAACGCAGATCCAATTCGTTAAAAAAAATTAAGTTACATGTTCCTGTAGCTTGCTTAACATACGATAGTTCTTGCAATCATATATAGAAATACAATACTATTTTTAATAATTCTAAAAGGTGTTGGAAATTGTATTTTCATAAAACCAAAATATAGCCAATCTCCAACCGGTAAATTTACCGGCATTGTTTATTTCTGACAAAAAGTCGTGCAGCCCGCAGCCTCTTGGCCCACATCCGGCTCTGATTGCGGGCCGCGACACAGATTACACAATAGTTACTACATCAGCCCTGGCACTTTTCCAAATCGGGATGACACGGCCACACGACGGAATTTATTCCGCAAATAGGCCTTGTTTAAAATGAAAAATCTAGTAAAACCGACTCATGTATTTTGAGTGTAATATTTGTTATTCAATGGTTGGTTTGATTTTACATTTTAATGCGATTTCAGGTTCATATTAGTTTCAGTTTGTAATAGAAAATTCGTAGGAAATAATATATTGCCAAAAAGTTTTGTTTGACAACGAATAAATTATTAGTAGCCTACAATCAACAATAATACAATCGAAACGGGTCGGCTCATTGTTTTTATGTTATTGTGACGAAACTATTATAGCACGACCCACCTGATGTTAAGCGGACTAATTTCTGCCTCTAACAGATGCATTTCATCACAAGACAAGAATTGAACTACGCCCGTCACTCTGAAACATAGTAAGTCTCATGTGCCTGTAATTTTACTGGCTCTTAAGGACTGCTGCCGAAACACACTGTTAGGTGCTTGGCGACAGATTTTCTACTTGAAAGTGGTAGCTGGCTAGGTGAGCAATCGCTAAATTCCCTCCAACCATGCGGTGAAGCTCAAGCCGGCGGAGGGGAACGAACCATAGACATGCGGCATGGCAGTCCATAGCTATTACTACTTGGCCATCATTGCTTCAAAATCTACAGATACATCAGATTCCTTAGAGATTTCGGAACAATTTAAACCATCAGAACTTTGTATTCGCTGTTTTATATTAGGTCCTTACATATGAAATTGGCGTTTTTTGTACTGGCCACTTTAATCACGAATTTCTCCTCTTTCCTTCTTTTCTTGTGGCTTTCTTGTGGATACATCAGATTCCTTAGCAATTTCGGAACAATTTAAACCATCAGAACTTTGTATTCGCTGTTTTATATTAGGTCCTTACATATGAAATTGGCGTTTTTTGTACTGGCCACTTTAATCACGAATTTCTCCTCTTTCCTTCTTTTCTTGTGGCTTTCTTGTGGGTACCTCACGAATTGACTGAAACAAACCGGCAAACGCGCGTCGACTGCTGCGTTACATTACTAAACCGGCACAATAATGAAGGTATTTTAAACCGAATCATTACCTGTGATGAAAAATGGGTTCTTTACGATAATCGGAAGCGCTCAGCGCAATGGTTAGATCCTGGCCAGCCAGCCAAATCCTGCCCCAAGCGAAAAGTAACCCCAAAAAAGTTACTTGTAAGCGTTTGGTGGACTAGTGCCGGTATTGTTCATTACAGTTTTTTCAAATCTGGCCAGACTATTACGGCTGATGTCTATTGTCAGGAATTGCAAACCATGATGGAAAAGCTAGCGGCTAAACAACCTAGGCTGGTCAATCGCTCCACGCCACTGCTGCTTCACGACAACGCTAGACCACACACTGCGCTACAGACGGCTACTAAATTAGAAGAGCTTCAATTGGAAAGTCTAAGACATCCTCCGTACTCCCCGGACCTTGCTCCAACAGATTACCATTTTTTTCGAAATTTGGATAACTTCTTGCAAGGGAAAAAATTCAACTCCGATGGGGCAGTCCAAATCGCCTTCAAAGATTTTATTGATTCCCGTCCGACTGGTTTTTTTAGTAAAGGGATCAATGAACTACCTATGAGATGGCAAAAGTGCATAGAAAATAATGGTTCATACTTTGATTAATTAAATATATTATATTAAAAAATATTCGACTTTTTGTTCCTCCCATACAAAACGCCAATTTCAAATGTAAGGACCTAATATATCGACTTGTGAAAATGAAACTATTGCTAACCAAAAAACCTAACAAACCATAATCTTGTGGTACTTTAGCAAAAGGTCTCAAATAACTTTGCGTCGATGACAAAAAGTTGGGTTGATAGGCAATTTCATAAAGTTTTTTGACCCATCGTCAAGTTGTAAGGATTGGACCAACTTTGGGGTCACAGTAGGCTTGCTAACAAACCTACTTGAACCGGTAATTGGCCTGCAAATTGGCCTATTACAAGTCGACGTAGGGCCTTTTCAGGGTCTTAAACGAGTTACTAACTTTGAATATTCCTGGGAATAATATCATAAAGTTGAATTTCCCTTGGCACCTACCTACTCAACGTTATGCCTCTTTGAAACATTATATCGTTGTACTAAGTTGATTCAAAAAGGTTTATTTGGATACATGATATTAAATTATATTTTACATATAGGATATTATACTTTGAACCTCAAATAAGAGTTTTGCTTGTGATATGAAAATTGTTGGCTGTATTTAGTTTATTTTTATAGTTGAATTAATGCCTTTAGCCACTATCTACCCACTTCAAGTAAGTGCTGGCGTGGTTGAAGTTTTTTTTTTAGGTTAAACTAAAATTGCTAGCACTCAAGGATAGCTGCTACACTCACCGTTAGGTATTTGGCGACATATTCAGGGTCGCCGGGCTGGAATGGCTGGAAGGCTGGCATTCGCAACACTCTCTTGAAGATGCTTTGGGAAACCTTATAGGCCATTTTTTTAAGGTTCCATTTAACACTTTTGTCGAGTGCCTTTGATTACGGTAAGAGTTTCGTACCTACTCTGGATTGCCACTTCTTTTTTTCAACAGAAATTCGACTAATTTTTATTATTTCAAAACACATCGTAACGCTTTGTTAAACCCGAAAGGATGCTCAGATGTATTATAAAACCTGGCATGGATCGGTTCGGTCATTGATTGATTACATCAACATATAACATCCACCATAATCTGCACACTTGGCAGGCGTCTTGGAGATAGCAATCTTAGATGGCAGTTCTTCAGATGACACCTTACCTAGAACAACCACAGAGTAAATAATACTCGTAGTGTACAAATCCCATAGTAAGATATGCGGTGTACAATACTAACCCGACACACGAGTGGATTGATGATAGTTTACTAAAAGTTTATTAGTACAAAAAAATAACTGTCTAACTCGGAAATTTACTCGGAGATTTTTTAAACGTTGCGTTAAGCTAGCCAATTAATCATCCAACGAGACATTTAAACGGGTTTTTAAATAATACACACAAGACACATACAGGGCAAACTGGATATAGAAGGATAGCAACATCACTGAAAAAGCAGTGATGGCGCAGTGGCATTGGCTATGGACTGCCGTGCAGCAGGTCCATGGTTGGAACCCCGCCGCTGAGCTTGAGCTTCACCGCATGGTGGAAGGGCATTTTGCTAATGCCTGCCTGGCTAGCGACCACCTTCAAGTAGGAAATCTGTCTCCAAGTACCTAACGATGTGTTCCGGCAGCTGTCCATGAGAGCCAGTGAAATTACAGGCACATGAGACTTAACAACTATGCCTCAAAGTGACGGGCGCATTGCATTCGTGACTTGTGATGAAATGAATCTGTTACAGGCAGAGGTTAGTCCGCTTAACATCAGGTGGGCCTCGAACTTGTCCAGTCACAATAACATGAAAAAAAACACTTGATGGAAACTTTCGGTCAGATGAAGTCTAGTAGTCTGGTTGACGGCCGCGCATTATACCCTATTACGGTTAAGGTAGTACAATAGGAGCACAACGCTTCGCCTCGAAAGAGTGTGTCCCGGTGGCCGAGTGGATTAGGCAACTGGCGCGAAATCAGAAAACGCGAGTCTGCTTCCCGCCCGGGACGTAACATTTTGTGCTCCAATAATTAGTAAAATTACCCATAAGATCTAGGTTTTCAGATATTTGAAGATATTATATGGAAGCGGTCGGAAACGCAGGTAAAAGCTAGTATCTAATAACATTTAACAAGAACCAGAAGGATAAGAAAAAAATAGCATTATTTTTAACCCGTTGGATTGCAATGCTTGTTCGTTGAGCCAAATAAGTGCCAGCATTCTGATATAATAGATAAGTTTGTGGACTTAAAATAAATTTGTTTTGAAATTATTCACAGAGTTCTTTAGTCACGTTTATACAGGGTTATTGGTAAAATGCTAACAACCTCTTAGAGTTGACTTCTGCTAGTCCTAAAAATCGTTTTGAGATGTTTTAATTTTTTTTTTTTATTATATTTTTTTTTGTTTTAATTGCTGCTCCGAGCTAAGAGCGCCCGCCGCGGCAATACTGGACCGCGCCGTGGTCCCTTTGAATAGAGTTTTGAATATTTACATCGAGCAATTTTGCTCGATGTAAATATTCAAAACTCTATTAAGCGCAAATAAAAAATATGAAATAATAACATTACAGGCACAAGATATTTTTGACATCAGGTGGTCCTCGTGCTGATTTAGTCAAAAGCATATAAAAAACACAAAATAAAAATAATCATCTCAAAATGTTTCTTAGGATTAGCAGAAGTCAACCCTAAGAGGTTGTTAGCATTTTACCAATAACCCTTTATAGATATAAAAATGTTTATTCTGTTTACCCTACATACTTATCCGTAGGTTTACCTACAGATCCAAATTGGTATACCTAACACATGAAAACAATCTTTCTAAAAGTTTATGTTTGTTATGTATTTATTTTATTTTATTTTAGAATTTTACAGAAAACTTACAGCTAGGCAAATAACATTAAATGATTCATTTATATACTACATGAAAAACACATGTAATGCTGATGGCCAATTACAAGTTTCCACTTATAGGTTAAAATATTTATAAAACAAAATGTTTTGAGTGGACGACTAACTTATGAAAATAATGAAACAATACAATACAATACTTAAGGTTCAAATTAACTAGTACAGAAGAATTTTTCATTAAACAAACGTTTCAATTTGGTAGTTGAGCTATTGTATAAATCAATATCTTTATCTGTCAAGTTGTTAAATGAAGCACTTGCACGCATAATGAATGCATTTTGCCTATAATTTGTCTTAGCTAACGGAACAGATAAAGTTCTGGGGTTTCTCAATACAGCTGTATGAATGCGTAATCCTATCAGCTCGAGGAGCTCAGAACAGTCCACCGTGCCATTTGCAATGCTAAGAAGATATGATAGGTCGGATATATTCCTTCGTTCATAGAGAGGCAAGAAATGAAACTTACGACATCTAGCTAAATAATCCGGAAGGTACAGTTTTGCACGAAACTGAAGATAACGAAGAAACTTCATCTGGATACGTTCTAAGCGCATAGAATATACTTCATAACAAGGGTTCCAGACTTGTGATGCGTATTCCAAGTGACTGCGAACGTATGCACAATAAAGGATTTTAAAGGTTTTTAAACTGGAAAACTCATTAGACATTCTTAAAATAAAACCAAGTGCACGAGATGCCTTGCTTACAATGTTGCTTACGTGTGCGTCGAATAAAAGTTTACTATCAAAAAAAACTCCTAGATCTTTAATTGTATCAACCCTTGTGACTGGTGAGTTTGTTATTGCATATTCAAAATTGATAATGACTTACGAGTAAAAGAACAAATGTAGCACTTGGACACGTTTAAATCTAGTTTGTTCTGAATACAATAATTTTGAAATCTATGCAAGTCGTCCCGCAGACGGTGTGCATCATCAATAGTTTTAATTTGATGTAAAATTTTCACATCATCCGCGTACAACAGAATTTTAGAATAACGAAAGCATGAAGAGATGTCGTTCAGAAATATTGTACAAAGTAACGGTCCTAATAAAGATCCCTGCGGGACTCCGGAAGGGATATACATGGACATGGACGAGTAACCGCCAAGAACTACAGTTTGACATCTTTGTTGGATATAGGACGTGAACCACCTATAAAGGTTTCCCCTTATACCTATCCGCTGAAGCTTTTTGAATAGTAGCAAATGATCGATTCTGTCAAAACACTTACTGTAGTCCGTGTAAATAACATCTATTTGAGAGGGTTCAGACATAAAACGAGACAGGAACTCGGTACACAATAAGAGATTAGATGTAGTTGACCTGCCCCTTAAAAAACCATGCTGCTGAGGTGCAAGATCATGCTTGAGTGCGCTGTACAATTGGGTATAGACAATTTTTTCAAGTATCTTAGCAAACAGACATAATTTAGATATAGGCCTATAATTCTCTATATTATTTTTTGGTCCTTTTTTATGAACGGGAGTGACTAAAGCCGACTTCCATTTGTAAGGTACAACGCCTTCCGATAAAGAGCGGCTATATAATAGACACAGGGGTAAAACTAAGCTCTTTGCACACTTAACTATTAAAATAGCGGGGATATTATCTGGTCCCGCTGATTTATTTAAATCTAAGGACATGAAAAGTTTAAGAACCTCCGCTGGCAGCACCTCAATCATACCAATATCAGCAGAAGACGCTGTATGGTATTGAGGTTGATTAAACTCTATACAATCAATCGGTGTATTATTTTGAAGAAAGTTTGATTGAAAATATTCACAAAACATATTGCATATGACATCACCTTGATCAGAAGAGCGAGTACCAAATTGCATCACTGCGGGGTAAGTGTTGGAGAGATTTTTACTCTTTACATAAGACCAAAATGTGCGTGGGTTCCTTCTTATAGAACATTCAATGTTTATTATGTAATTTTTGTACATATCACTTTCCATTATCCGCGCTCTTTCTCGCAATATAACAAACGTATCCCGATCACTTAAGTTGCCGTATATTTTGAATTTATTGTGATATTTAGATTTTTCCTTAAGAAGTTTTATTAGAGGTCGCCCGTACCATAAAGGATACTTACACGATGGTACCACAGTTTTCGAGGTAACATATGTGTCGCGGAGGCTATAAATCGTAGTATAAAGAAAAGATACAGCATCATCTACAGTTCCACATTTCAGCACAGAGTTCCAATCAATAGCGTCAAGCTTAATACAGATCGAGTGATAGTCTCCGTTTATGTAATCAAACTTGGTATAAGGAAGAGGCTTTATTGTGTGCAATTGAACAAACTCAGCAGTTATACACAAAGATGGATGGTGGGGGTCTTCAGGCACCAAAGGGCAGTCACAAGCATGCACTGTGACGTCATTATTTGAGAAAATTAAATCTAAAAGGCGGCCATAACTCTTATTTAGGATAGAATTATACTGTAATAGATTACATGTATTAAGGCTATCTATTAGATCGAATTGATGAGCACCTTGTAAATTCCCAGGAACCAAAGAGCATCCATCATCACTGGGTAACCATGAAACATACGGCATGTTAAAATCGCCCAATACAATGACCTTATCGAGTGGATTATCTAAAACTATTTTAGACAAGTTGTCAGAGAAATTGGATAGTTGTGTTTGCATTGAATTACCTAAATTCTCATCACATATATATACAACACAAATATGCATTTTATAAGTTGAGTATTGAATACGATTGCGGATGGTCAAAGTAACCCACAGATCCTCGGCAGACGAAGACCACTCAGGCCGGTTCTCAGCTGCAAGTTCACGACGAATTCCTATTAAAATTCCGCCTCCCCTCTTCTGCTCTGTTCCCAAAAAATCCCTATCTCTTCTCCAAATAACATATCTATCATCAAATAATTCACTATCAAAGAAACTATCATTAAGCCACGTTTCCGTGAAGCAAATAATATCATACGAGTTAAGGCATACATTTCTATATAATATGCTTACTTTAGTACGGAGACCACGTACATTTTGGTAGTATATACTAACCGGGAGCATTGTTGACAGAAAAGTTTATTAGGTATTGCATAAATATAAAAAGATGCATGATATTAAATAGTGCTGAGACGTTATTAAAACTGTCAAAGGAAAAAAGCAACATAAAAGATGATAAAAAGGCAAAAAATATAGTGATGATTAAATAATAAAAAGGATAACGTAAACAATATTTACGTTACGCTGCCGCTACAAAATCATCCTTTAGGTACCTGCTATGAACATTAACAACAATTGTTTTATTCTCCTTGGAATTGCGCATAGGTATTCTCGCAATGTAATTAATTTGATCCTTAGGTATTGGGCACTTCACGTGTGATCCGATTTTTGAAAAGACTTCGAATAGATTCTCATTGTTTTCCATCGGAACACCCTTTATTTCGATGTTATTAAGACGTGATCTCTGCTCATTATCTCGTAGCTGGCTTTCCAGATTTTGAACACGCAGTTGCAGATTTTCAACATCATTCTTCGTCTTATGTAATGATTGTATGTCCTTCTCCATTTCCAAAATCTTATCAGATAAAGCACCTATTTTGCTGTCTACGAATTCAATCGACTTTTTTATTTCACTGAGTTCAGGTTTTATACTTTTAAGTGATGTAAGCTCAGCTTTTATGCTTTGGATGTCCTCGTTAAGTCCTGGAAGTACGGCGACTTGAAGAGACAATCGTTTCAGCTCATCAAGAACGGCGCTCATGTCTCCTGGTACTGGAGACTTGACAGTGGACTCCTTGCCCTGAGGTGTTGGAAGTGGTAAAGGGCTTACTGCTCTGCCACTCTTGCAGGAAGAGCACTTCCAGGATAACTTCCGGTTTTCACCCAGTCGGCGATACCCCGTCTCTGTGACACCAGCGCAAGCAAAGTCATACTGACCCATGCAAACAGAACACTGAGCACCATCTCTAACTTCTTCTCCACAACTCTTGCACTTAAACATTATAGACAGAAAAAGATTTGCGATCCGTGAAATCAATTGCGTTGACAGTCCCTGATCTAGGCGATAAGCGCAAAACCGGTCGGAGGAACGTGTGCACGGTCCGTCGTCCACAGACTGGACCGGATTTAGCAATTGCGGGTGTTTCAGTTAGCAATAGATTTAATGTGATGTTAATTTGATGGAGTTGATGATGACTAAATCTGCTTAAAATTTATTGAACATTTATTGCTCAGAATACATAAAATATTCAAATTATAATTTTTAAGAACTATTATAGGCTATATTTTTTTTATATTACTTCAGTTTCGTTAAGATGGGGTGCATAATAGAATTTTATACAACAATTACTGTTCATTCTGAGGAACAAACCCATGACCATAAGCATCCAAAATAACGTTTTCGCTACTGATCTAACCAAATTTCATCTAATATAGTAACAAAATGTAAAGCTACATGTATCATTATCATACTAGAATAAAAATGAGACGGCAATGATGGTAAAATTGCAATCAGTTTTGGTGAAAGACGAAAGAAAGCATACAAACTAAATATAAGAATTTGTTTTAATATTTACACATAATTTACATACATAAAAAAGACATTTTTTTACAGGTATAAATAAGGCTAATTGCTATTTTATTCTACCTAGAAAATTCAAAATCATGTTTAATAATTGCCTTTGCTGTAAAGAATATGGTGAAGAGAAACATATACTTTTCTTAAATCTGTCCAAGTAAAGCTAAAGCACTTGTCAGCGGCAAAATGAACAGTACATTTTGATTAGTAAAAAAGTTACTAGAGCTATTATTGCCTACAGCTTATCCATTACAAGTTAGTGTGATATATGCACATATAGTTACTGTACTAGATTAAATGCAGCTTTATAAATATTCAAGTTTGATATTAGCCAATTGGATAAATCCTTCCCCGAGTTTCAAACACGGACATGTCCCTGTGGAGTTGATGCAATTTGAAACCCATCAATAATACTGCTTCCTGTGCATCGAAATTACGCTAATGTGATTAGGTATGAACCGTATCATCTGTATTTTATGATACACATGGCTGAACAGATTGATGTAACTCCTTTGAAGAAGAAAATAAACTCATATGTTTTTATGTTCCCATATATGGAAAGACACGATCCGTATTAGTCTCTACAGTTTTATTTACTTGTACTAATGATTTGTAAAGATACGCTTAAGCTTAGAAATAATAAAGCAACTTCTCCTTGACGAAAAGTCAACGACATCTCGTGGATTTCATGGTCAATACGTTCAGTCAGTAAAACGTTTGACGAGAAATCGTTTGGCCTTCTAACGATTTTTTATATTTTGTGCTGCATCTCTAACATATATCAAGAAAAATATAGTTTTACATAAAAAGAAGTTTAAATTTCAAATTGTTAACAGCAAACAAGTAACGCATTACTAAGCAATTCTTTTTACTGCTGTTAAAAATTTTGATCGTGCAACTTTTGCTAGTTTTATTTTGTTTTTATTTGTTTTACCATGTGTATCACTCGATACAATAGAACCCTCGCTTCGTGCGGTCGCGTTTACAATGCAAGAGACACTCGCCTAAACAGCAAAGTTGTTTCAAACAATCAACTGAATTCCAAACTTAAATAAGAATTGATGTCTTTTTAATGAGGTTATTGTGTTTTGAATCTTGAAATTGGATTATTTCGCATATTGTGTGCAAACGTAATCAACTTGAAGACTTGAAACAAAGGAAACGTTACTTTGTTTTCTAGATTTGTGTCACAAAAAACATGCCTACCGTTTTGGAATTGATTATGGTGGCTAATGAACTGCCACGCAGATGGTTAATTGATCGAATCTCGCCGAGGGCTTCAGTTCCACCGAATGGTGCTAGGGCATATTGTGAATGTCCGCCCCCCTTAAGTAGAAAATATGTCGTCAAGCACCTAACAGTGTGTTTGGGCAGCTGTCTATAGGATCCTGTAGATAATTATAAAATTACAGCCACATGCGACTTAACAATTGTACGTCTTAGAGTGATGGGCGCAGTACAGTTAGAAATGCATCTCAGCAGAGGTTACCACCTAACATCAGGTGGGCATCGTGCGACATAGTACTATTAAATAAAACATTGATAATAATGTTAAGTTATACCGGACAACAATGTCCGGAACAATGATAGGTTTCCGCCCATAAACAGAATAAATGAATTATTAATTGTAATTAGTTTATTATGTAATGCGGTCGAAGATGTTGTTCAAGCTAGTATAGAAATACTGGCTTTCAAGGAAGTTGGTAGCTAGCCAGGCGGGCCTTAGCAAAATGCCCTACAGCCATGTTATAACGGCTACAATCCAACAACAACTTTGCCCTCCGCAACGAATGGTCCTAGATGATTGTTAAAGAACGTCAAACCTGTGGAATATGTGAAAATTCCACTACAATATATCAAAATTCCGCTACGAACTTTAGAATTGACCATGTTGATTAGAGGTTTAGGTGAGTATTTCATTTGCTGCCTGTTTGACATGATGCATACTTGGAAACATAATAAAACGTATTAAGTACTTACATAACGACTTTCTGGGGAAGTTTCGGCGGCAAAGCCTTGAACACCACCGTAAAGCCGCTTCTCTATCGGTCTGTTACCGGATACATTTCGGTGTATGTGCACAAGAACTGCACGACTTAGTTCCACCCTTCCCTTCTACCATCAGGCGTCCAGAAAAACGGTGAGGCGCCATGCGTACATGGTTGATATTCCCAGGACTCATACGAAGCGCTTTGCTTCCACTTTTCTCGTGCGTACTGCAAAAGAGTAGAACTCGTTTCCGTGGTCAGTTTTTCCCGATGGACACAACATGGATCTTCAAATCGAAGTAACTAGGTTTCTTCTAGGTAAGCGTGTTCTATCTTAGACCAAATCAATGCTTAACATCAGCCAGGGTGTTGTCAAACGCGAACCTATTATGAATAAAATAAAAAGAAAATATAAATATTAATTAACAAAAGCAGATAATAGTAGATAGTGGTAGGTAATCATAATAACAGAGACCCTCATTCGATCCCCGTTCGAACCATGGATTTGCGGCCCGGCAGTCCATATAATACCGCTCGGTTATCACTTTTCCAAAATCATAATCACTACTGCATGATTGTTTCCATTCATCTGTTCTTAGTTTAAATGATGACCAGCACAATGCTCCTTTTGAAGTTTAATTTCAAATTGATAATGTTTGAATAGAATAGGCGCTTCCCTTGATAGGAGAGATAGATTGAGTCATTGAATCGGATATTTTGTACTGTGCAAACCATCAACATTTTATCTAAATCCTGGGACTTCAATTATCATCCCTTTAGAAATTTGTTCATTGGTAGTATTATTTTTTATATGTGGTGGACTGAAATAATGGTCAAACAAAGGCCTGTAAATCAACTTTCAAATATAAAAATAACTATATATTTTTGCAGTGACGCATGTTCTGTTGTGTATAGTACAGACAAAATTATAACGAGAGGGAAAATCCCGCAACATGAGTATAATTTTTCCACTCGTTGTAATTTTGTAATACATTCAGTCACAAATATAAATTAATAAAAAAAATATAACTCGACTGCAAGTTGTTTATTTTCATTAAACGTTTTATTGTTCCATTGAAATTAAAACTGGAAGTTATATAATATATTTGTAGAATCGTTACTTAGAGCCCTTATTTTAGTACAACAGTCGATGGGTTAGGGTGTTTATTTTTAAATTTTTCAAACAATATGGCGTCTATAATCCGCCAGTATGTTTATTTTTATGTTCTTAGTGTCACCTGGGCCATCAAGATGAATATAACAATATCTCATACATAAAAATCGGTTAAGCCATTTAGCAGTTATGGTAGAATAAAAAAACTAACAAACATACATACTCGTACATGAACCCTGAAAACATAACTTTTAGTGGACAGTCGTGTAAAAAGTATCGGTAACGGATGGAGTTATTTAATGTTCCAAATTCAAATTTTTGTAATGAAACAACTTTAAACGGTTTAAATCGCGTATATTTATCATTATTTTTGTCCCGACGCGACGTTTCAAACACTTTGCAGTGATCGTGGTCACGGGGTGACTCGTCGGGACAAAAATAATGATAAATATACGCGATTTAAATCGTTTATATATATGTTATATATGTAATAATCGCGAAAATCTAAGACAACATCAAATTTTTGTTTTATTGGTTGTTGTTAGATGGCACAACTGTTCTATTTTTGTGCGGGATATGAATTGCATTTGTTATTTTGATTTAATATATTTATGTTATTAGTTAAATCATATCTTTAGTGTTTAATGCGAATTTCATAATGGGCAAAAACAACGAACAAAGAGTTTGTTTTAAATGTTGCACCAACACGTTACTACTCATGTGTTTTTTAGTGAAGTCGATTCACCGTAAGCGTTTTGTAACATTTTCAGTGACTCCGAACACGAAATTCCATTGGTGACAAAGCTTTCAAAAGTAGTCCAGATGTGTTGAAAGATTTGCCTCGCTCTGGTAGCCCATCAACGTCTGCAAGTGAACTTAATATGGCAAAAATGATGTAAATATAGGAACTAAAAATTGACATTCAAATTTGAGAGAGATTGCCGCTGAACTTTCTGTACCTCGCGAGTCGATCCATACCATTTGAAATAATCACTTAGGTATTAAACATGTTGCCACTCGGCTAATCCCAAATATCCTGAATTTTCTTAAAACATTCCATTGCACAAGAGTCGCTGAGGTTATGAATGAAAGAAAGAGATGAAATGATATAATTATTAATATATCTTACATGCTAGAAATAGTCAATTCCGATCCAACATACATGAAACGTATTGTTACTGATGACGAGACGTGGGTTTACGAGTTTGCAATACAAACTAGTTAACGACCTTCGGAGTAAGGCCTTCCAAACGAACCAAAACCGAAAAAACCACGCCAAATTCGATCAAATGTCAAAGCCTTGTTTTCTGTTTTCTTTGACTGCCGCGGAGTTGTGCTCTTGATATTCTTGCCAGAAAGTCAAATGGTAAATTAGAAACATTATTTGAACGTTATGCTACGTTTAGGAGAACATATTCGACGAAAAGGCAAAATTTATGTAAAGAAAATTCTTGAATTTGCGCCACGGTTATGCCCGCTCTCTTCTCTTGGCCCTAATTGTAATCGAATTTTGACCAAACCTAAACTTCTAAAACTTGTACTCATTTACAATTTATCAATTATAACATTGCATTGTACTGTTTTTAAATTTATGAGTAATTTTTAACACTAGTAACAGTTTTAATATGTGTTACCGACAATTTATTATATACAAAATTTCAATATTCCCGTTCTCTCGGGGCTATTTCGATTGCCAGTGTTTGAATAGAGTTACCCCCTTTCGTGATGGGGAGATGATTGATTTCTGTTTGCACGGCACGGGTCGCAATATAATATCTTATTGTTAGTCGTGATGGAGTTGGATAAGGTAACGCGCATAGATACGACTGTTTAAAGTGTGGTTACTATTGAGAGTATTTTAAATTTTGTCCTTAATCAATAGGACATTTACACATTTTACAAATTTTAGAGCACCTGTGAACTGGCACTTAATGTATTCTATTTGTGCTTAATGTATCATAATGTGGTAAAATATATTTCTTTAACCACTGGTTTAAAATTTGGTGTAGTATGGTTTTTAATTGCTTCTTTGGTTGAGTGACCAAATTGTTGGTTTAGAATCTCTACGGTCTGGGTTTGACGATTTTAGGGCTTTCCTGACTACGAAATTTCTTGCTGCTATAGGCAATGGGTTGGGTTGCTATTATATGCGGCCAAAACATATTTAGTGAAATGTATGTGTGTTAACACATACTTAGCTTCCTATTTCTTTCCGATTGATTTCTAGCTAGCAATTTGGTGCTATAATAAAATAGAGCCTCAATTTCAATCAATGGTTTCAATTAAACATTTTTTTACTTTAATTCTTATTATATGTAAATGATGTGAATAGTCTTCAAATGGAACTGAAATATGTTATTATTTCAGACATTTACCTTTGAGATCTTGCATCGCATGCGAGTGAGCGAAACAGAACTGTCTACATAATATTTAAATAGCATAAGCGATTTTTTCTAAATTAATTCACATGAAAGTGAGCATTTTCACCGAAAATCTCTTTCAGGTTCATGGTTACTGCATAATAACTAGAAATATTTATGACTGTTATTTTAGATACGATTTACTAGACACAAAATTTGACTATACAAAACTTTAGAACTGTATTCATGATTTTTTTCCGTAAATAGATGTATATATATATTCATTTTTCAGACCAGGCATCGTATTTTTCATAACCTCTAAAATATTATATCTGTGAGGCGTACACTAATTCTAGAAGACATGTTTAAAATTAGGATTTCGACGACTCACTTCTCCTTCATCTGTCACAAAAATTGTATCTATGCGTCAGATCTTATATCTATATTATAATCGCCGATCCGCACTAGTGTTGACTTAGACGGCCGCGTTTGCGTTTCGAGTCCGCTGTTAATTATTGTAAACGTTTTAGGTTATTGTTGTATGTTGTGATTAAAATTTGTATTGTTAAATGAAAGGAAGTCGAGAGGAATGCTTACGGAAGCGCTAAAGTTTGTTTTAGTCGATTACTTGTTTACCTGAAAGCTTTTCGCTATAGAGGATAATATAAATAATTCTATTATTTCTATAATTCTATACCTAAACTTAAATGATTGTAAGCGTTTATTTTTGTTTTATTGCCCGTTATATATACCATATAATACGCATAGAAATAAGATTCGGA
Organism: Plagodis pulveraria; assembly: GCA_963890685.1. Taxonomy (NCBI): domain Eukaryota; kingdom Metazoa; phylum Arthropoda; class Insecta; order Lepidoptera; family Geometridae; genus Plagodis; species Plagodis pulveraria. The sequence continues at coordinate 7,747,499 of OY982951.1, forward strand.
AACCTTCGCGAATGCTCGACAAGAGGCAAATAGGTACATGTTCTATGTAATTACCAAAAAATATATTTTAAGGGTGACTTAGCCAAAGGCCCAAAACATTTTTTTTTATTCGTTCACGGGCTGTTGTATTTCAAGAAACCGGAAAGACCGGAATAATCTAAAATCGTTTCTCGCTGTTTATCTCTCAATCCATCAATCCTTATGTATAGTTGATCCAAAGACTATAGGACTAGTCATTCAAATCGATTTTCTAATTATTTCGGTGTTGTTACTGTATCCAACTTGCACTCGGCATGTTGTTTATTTTTGCATTCTCAAAACGTAGCTTCCTGCCTGCGGAAGAAGCTCAAACCCGCGGCAGGATTCCAACCTTGGTCTCCCTACGGAGAATTCCATTGCTATTGCCACTGGAACATCATGCATCGAATTACTCAACAACCTTCTTCGTCTCACATCGTGTAGTATGATGTGGGGAGTGGGTGTCAGGGCAGTGCCCTCTGACCCAGGCATTTCTCGACCCCTTTATAAAGGGGCGGTCATTTGCACCACTTCTTGGTGCTGAGGGTGTCGATTTTAGGTGAGGGGCCAGACCCGGCCTCCGCTCCACCAGGGCGATCAAGCCACGCCAGGTTGATCCCCCGCCTACACGGGAGAAGCCCAGCGGACCGATCAGCTCGCTGGCAGCGGCAGCCGGCGGCTCCTCACAATCGCTCTCTCCCTTTCTTTCGTGTTATTATTTCTCTCTCTTTCTTTGGTGTTGGCTTCTCTTTTTAGTGAGTTCTGTGTTGTTATTGGCTTGCTCTTGCGTGGTGTCTCGTTGAGTTTGCTTATTTTTTGGTTTCAGGTTGTTCGCGCACCTCTTCGCGGTGCCGAGGAGTCGACGTGTGCGGGCCTAGGCCCGGCCTCCGCTCATCCAGGGCGATCAGGCCGCGCCAGGTTGATCCCCCGCCTACACGGGAGAAGCCCAGCGGACCGATCGGCGACACTGGCAACGGCAGCCGGCGGCTTCCGCACTGTCGTACTCGCTCTTTCATCTTCATCATCTTGTTTTGGTGGTATCATGTCCCTTGAGTAGGGCTTGCTTTTCATCTTGCCTTGTTCATCAGGGGGTCGTGCGTGCAACGGCGCTAAGTTTTGCAGGTGCTTGTGGCTTGACGCGTCGGCTCTCTCAAACATGTTTGTAGTCAGGTTTGAGATGAAGGCGGTCAAATTTTCTTGTTTGAGATCACGTGCGATTGTTGAGTTGCGTACGTAGCGCGGCGCGTTCACTATCGCACGGAGGCAGAGATTTTCTTGCGCTTGCATCTTCTTTCTATTGGTCTTGGACGTGAAGGGGTACCACGCCGGGGCTGCGTAGGTAAGGCGGGATCTGATGTAGGTCTTATAGATCCCCGCCTTAGTCCTTAGCGGTAGGTCTGACCGCAGGATGGGTGCAAGCGCTGCGCGCGCTCCTTTGACTCTTCCAACGGTGGTTGCTACGTGCTTTTTGAATGAGAGGCGCCGGTCAATGTTGACGCCAAGATATGTGACCTCTGAGCACCATGGAATATCTTCTCCAAGCAGGTTCAGTTGTTCAGGAAGCTTTGTATATCCGGTCAGCATGGCTTGCGTTTTTCCGACGTTCACCGCTAGCCGCCACTTGTCGAGCCACTCTGGTAGGGCGTCCAGGGTGGGCTGAAGGCGCTTCACTGCGTAAGCGGGCTTGTAGGATGCCGCGAAGTAGGCTGCGTCATCCGCGTATAGAGCTAGCTGCGCCTGCCCAACGACAGGGATGTCGTTGGTATACCAGGCGTAGCATACGGGAGAGAGGCAGCTTCCCTGCGGCACCCCCGCTCTGACGGGCTTCACTGAAGAAATTGCGTCTTCAACCGCAACAACTATTTTTCGCTCGCTCAGGAACGAAGCTATCACTTCTACTGTCTTCTTTGGAATGGCTGACTCCGACAGTTTGTACAGCAGCCCCTCATGCCATACTCTGTCGAACGCCTTTTCCATGTCGAGCAGGATCACCGCTACAACCTCCTTCTTGTTGTAGCACGTGGACATCATGTTCACCATCCTCGTGACCTGCAGCGTTGTGGAGTGTTCGGACCTAAACCCGTACTGCTCCTCGCGCGGTTGGATGTGGGGGATCACCTGCGTTAGCAACAACCTCTCAAAGACTTTTGAGAGGGTGCTCAGCAAGGTGATCGGCCGGTAGCTTCCTGGCTGTTTGGGGTCCTTTCCGGGTTTAGGTATCATTACAACTTTCCCTGTTTTCCAGAGGATGGGAAGTGACCGGATCTCATTATCCCATTGTAGATGCGGGTTAGTGCAGCGACCGCTTTTGGAGGGAGGTTGCGTAGGGCTGCGTTGGTGATCCTGTCGAGCCCGGGTGCTTTCTTCGATGGCAGCTTGGAGATGACGCGCGCGACGCGACCCGGGGAGAAGACAGTAGAATCCGGAACTGGGATAGTTGCCTCTCGCTCACTTGGTACTTCTCTGTCGCACTCGTCGCCTCTCTGTTCATCGCTGTTTGCCGTTTCACTTGGTTTTGAAAAATAGTTTCTCAGGTGTTCCTCTACCATTTTCGTGTGCTCGGGGTTTCTGTCGGGGTTTGGTTGAAACTGAGCCTCCAGGTGCTCAGCTAGTATTTCGGCCCGGTCTGCGGCTATGAATTTCAACAAACCGTCACTCCCTTGTAGCGGTCTGACTGGTTGCTCTATTCTTGATAGCTTGCGGCATAGGCGATGAACAGAGGGCACGTGATCGCCTACGGAGTCTATCAGGGCACCCCAAGTGTCCCCTGCATGCTCTTGCAGAGCGACTCGGGTTTCCTCAATGAGCGCATTTAATTTTGTTTTCTGTACGGGGCATCTTGTCACCTGCCAGAGCTTCCTAGTCTCCCTCTTTTCACGTATAAGGTCCCTTATCCTTGCCGGGAGGGGGTCGGGACGCGCTCCCGGTTTGGAGGTGAGTGTTGATGCTTCCAGGGAGGACTGGATAGCTCTGGTTAGGCTCTCACATTCCCGGTCGACATCTTCGGCCGTACTGATTGGCCCTGTGGTTATGGTACTTTGCGCTTCTCGCCTGAAGGACTCCCAGCAGATTTTTCGCCTCCCTGCGGGGGCGGCTACTCTGCTGGGGAGTTCTTCTAGCGTCAAGAGTACCGGACGGTGGTCACTGGGCAGGTCCGCTAGCACCGTTTGCACCGGCAGAGTCCGAAATCCCTTCAAAATCACTATATCGATGACGTCACCTTCTCCGTTGCTTGAGTAGTGTGTGGGCTCACTCGGGCCTATGACGTCATAATCATGGTCAAGCATGTCTTCATACAACTTTCGTCCCTGTAAGTCCGTCCCTTGCGAGTTCCAGTATGAATGTTTGCAATTCATATCGCCGGCCACAAGGATTGGGGAGTCACCTTCCAAAACTGCTCTTATTTCCTTTACACTAAGGTTGCTTCTTGGCGGTCTATAAATGGCGTATATGCGGTGTTGTTGGCCGGCGATATCCACTATTACTCCGATCGCCTGGAAGGAGTTATATTCAACAATGGGTATTTGTTGGTGGATTATGTTGCGATGGACGAGTATGGCGAGCCCTCTGTATATTCGTCCCTCTTCGCTGACTTCATCTTTCCTAAACACATGGTAATTAGGGATTTTGAGCTTGTGTTTTTCTGACAAGTGCGTCTCGCTGATCAGCATGATTTGAATGTTGTGCTCACGGAGGAAGGTGACCAGCCTGTTTTTCTTCCCCGTGAGCGACTGGGCGTTCCAGTGGGCTATGCGATTATGATTGTGATCCATGATCTGCGTTCAAAATCTTCATAAGTCCGCGTAGGGTCGCGGTTTCGGGGTCCATGCCTGTCTGTACGGCTGCAAGGATATCCTTCAGGACCCCGATGGTCTGGCCCAGCGAGTCCTTACGATCAGCGGGCTTTGCGGCGGAGGCAGGGGTCGCACGGGGGGCGGCAGGGGCGCGCGGTGCAGAGGGGGCGCGCGGCGCGGGAGTGGCGGCGGGCGCGGGTTGCGCCTTCTTCTTCTTATTTTTCTTAGCCATCTTGGCTTGTACGGCTAGTTTTGGTAGGTTTGCCGGCGCCATGAGGGACGTAGGCGCCGACTCTTCTACGGTAGCCGGTAACACCGGAGCAGTGCCTGTCTTGGCTGACTGCTGTGTGACAGCTACTGTGCCCGCTTTCTTATTCCGCGTTTCTCTCTTGAAAACTGGGCAGGCCTTGTAGTTGGCCGGATGCGTGCCCTTGCAATTCGCGCAGGTGGCCGGCTCATCTCTAGGGCGTGGGCACTCACGGGCGAGGTGGGGTTCGCCGCATTTCACGCATGCTTGCTCACGGTGACAATTGTGCGAGCTATGTCTGAAGAGCTGGCACCTGTGGCACTGGGATGGTCCTTTCTTCCCGCGCCACGCAACTATCTTCACTCCCGGCATGTACAACATTTCATCTACTTCGTAGATAGCCGGGGTAAGGTTGGGCGTCTTCTTGAGTTGTACATGAAATATGCAACCCGGGCGTCCCATTCTTCCCTTGATGCATTTCACATACTCCGGGGTGAAGCCCTTTTCTATTAGGTCTGCTTCAATCTCCGCCGGTTTTTTTTTTTTTTTTTTTTTATGCTCGATAGGTTAGTCTTTGACCACTATCTCACCTGATGGTAAGTGATGATGTGGTCGAAGATGTTGTTCAGGCTAACCTAGAAGTACTGGCTCTCAAGGACAGCTGCCGGAACACACCGTTAGGTGCTTGGCGACAGATTTTCTACTTGAGGGTGGTAGCTAGCCAGGCGGGCATTCGCAAAATGCCCTACCACCATGCTATAACGACTGCCATCCTAAGACAACAACCGGGACCGACGGCTTAACGTGCCCTCCGAAGCACGGAAGCGCTCAGTAGTAATGTCACTAGCGGTCACCCATCCAACTCCTGACCGCGCGCGACGTTGCTTAACTTTGCTGATCGGTTGAGAACAGCCAAGTAAACTTCGCTACGAGCGCTTCAAAACGAGCGAGAACGAGCGGTTCGGTCTCTGCAGGTAGACCTCTGATGGCTACTTTCAAGCTTCTTTCCGCTGGTAGGGAATATGAAAACCAACTTATTTTTTCCTCTTTTTCCAGTTGGCATAGGTAGCTCTGAATGGCACGGTATTCGTCTTCGTCAGTGGGAGTGAAACGAATCCCTTGTCCATAAGGTCGGCCATTTGGTGGGCGTCCTAGCTTGTTGGCCAAAATTTTAAAATGTTTGGTCCAATTGTCGATGCGCTCGACAACTAGCGGCGGGTATTTCGACTTCGTTGCCTCTTGGGCCTTTGCTTCTCCAGTTTGTGCAATTTTGGGGTCATTCTGCGACATTTTGGTAGGTACGGCCGTAGGTTGTCTAACCGTCGGGACCGTCGATACCGTCACATTCTTAGCCACAGCAGATGTGGTTGTGGTCGGTCTCTTGTTTTGGCTCGCTGAGTTCGCCGCTAGTTGCGCGGCTTCCGCAAACGACCTTGTTGAACTTGATTTTTGCGCCTGATTTCTTTCAACTGCAGGCGGTATGAAAGCTGGTTGGGACAGGGGCATTCTGCGTTCCCTTTGGGGTTTGGGCGCTTCCGGTTCCCTTGGGGTCTCTTTCGGCATCTTAGGCGCATTTTCTAACGGGACGGCCAACGGGCTCGTTTCCCTATGCGCTTGTTTCTTAGCGGGTGGGGAGGCGGATAGCGATCGCGCTCTAGGGCGTTTCGCTGCCTCTGCCACTCCTGCCTGCCGTTGTGATGCCAGTGGGGTGGTCATCATCTGGCGTCTGAGTTTGAAAGTCTCTTCAGAGACGGGCGGCAGTGAGAGGATAGAGCGGGCCGCAAATTCCAGTATGGAACGGTCCTCCGCACTCAACTCAAAGCCTTCGAGCTCTGCTTCTTGTAAGCGGATGTACAACGCCATCCACGTAAGCATACCTCCGGAAAGGACCCAGACTTCGACAAGTCGGGCGAGAGTGAGAATATCACTCTCGTGTTGTCCTCTCGGCGATAATGCCTCCGCAGATGACGCTGCACCCGTCGGGCTACTGGGAGCCGACGTCGGGGTAGTGACATACCAGTTCCCAGAGGAACGCCTCGGCTCCTCTTGACGGAGCGGGGTATGTTGGGTTACAGCGTGGTCCTGAAAAGGACCTTTTTGCACCTCTTGCTGGTGCGGGAGCATGGTTACAGCTTTTTGTATGGCAGCTGTTACAGGCGATTGCAGTGGACTGCGCGTACGTGTCACACTCGCTTCCTGAGGATTGCCCTGAAAAGGGACTTTTGACGGGCCCGGTGAGGGGTCCATCTTAGCAGCTACTGAGAGTAGGCTCCGTGACCGCTGGGAATAGGGATGCTGGGGTATGGTTAGACCAGCATCTCCTAATCCCGGCTTTCGGAAGACGCAAGCTTTCCCCTCCGCAGCGCTACGCTACGGGCGTAATTGAGATTATTTTTAAATAAAAATAATTGCAATTCACAAACAGCGATTTCGAGACGTGCGATCCGTACGGAGTCAACAGCGATCCTCTGACTCGAATTACTGACCGCTACCTACGTGTGTTAGCATATCGTGGCATAGCCGTACTTGTTACGTTCAGGGATGTACATATAGTTAACATGTGCCAACCAATTGCTTCGTCTACCATACGATTTTCTATTTAATCATTAATTACGAATTAGTAAACAAAAATGTTCTTTCATAGTTAAGAAAAATAGTCATGCAAATGAGTTTGTTTTCTAAGGCGTTATGTATGAATGATCTAACATACTTCTGAGTTTTTTTTAAAGAAATTGATTAAATAGTAATGCAGCAACTGATAGTATAGAAATGCTTGCAACTTATTACAGCTGCGTTAGCAAACTTTTCAAATACCCCATCCTATGCACAATGCATCATCAATTTCCCAAGAATTTCCATAAAATAATGAAACACCACATATTTCCAACTTCCATCCCCTAAGATGCAAGTACTACACGAAACTTTTGGAACTTCTTCCGTATAAGTAATTAAGGGTAGTTAAATAATTCAAAACCTCTTCAAGTTGTTACAAGCACTTAGTGAATTTATCTTGTGGAATTTGTGCAGCGTATTAAGATGAAGTTAAGTCAGTAAAGCGGTGTTAGAGCGATTACTTACTGCCTAAGAAATTAAGGATAATGTATACATAGCATACAGAGTGGAAGCGCTTTCTATACCCACCAAGAGGGGTTCTTTCTGTAGAGTCATACCAATTTTAAGTTTGCTTAGCCGTTCGTAACCGATCAGCTAAGTTAAGCAACGTCCGCCGCGGTTATGACTTGGATGGGTGGCCGCTAGTGACATTACCACTGAGCGCTTCCGTGCCGCAGAAGGCACGTTAAGCCGTGGCTTCGTCATTATAGCATTGTGGTAGGGCATTTTGCAAAGGCCACACCACCCTCAAGTAGAATATCTGTCGTCAAGCTAACGGTATGTCCCGGCAAAACAACATCTTCTATCACAACATCACTTACCATCAGCTTAGATAGTAGTCCAAAAAGCTAGACTATCAGTTTTATAAAATACCGAGTAGATCGAAGTAAATTCGGTGAAATTTTGCATTATTTACCTTTAATGTCAATTATAATCGCTTTGTATGACAATTTTTATTTTAACAATTAAAGATAAATTTAATAAGTATACGAAAAGTGACAAGCCAAGTGATATTTATTATATATCTATAGATTTTAGGCTCAAGGACATATATGAAATATTTTTTTTAAACATTTGGTACTCAATATATGGAAATACTCTTTATTTATGACAAAAAACTGATAAAAACACAAAAACAAACCAATTTGAAAACAAATAAAAGACAAGAATAAGTTCTTGCAGTCCCCTGTCACAAAACGGGCCCAACTCAACATAGTGCTAGTCATAAATGACCAGCGTTGGCCTTCCGTTGAAACCGGTAGGTGACGTCATGCACAGTTACGTAACAGAATATATCAAGTATTCAGAAAAAATCAGATTACACAAAACAAAAAAGAAATTAAATTAGATCTTTAAAAAATACATAAACATGGCACAAAGTTTATTATACCATTTTAACAGGACAGAATAGAAAAGTACATAATTACAAACCAGAAGAATCTATTAATATGTCCTAAATATGACAAACTACGTTTTGTATGAAAGCGCTACGCAAACATTATTAAATGTCTGAATCATAAAAGCAGCGATTATTTGTATTATATGAAAAAATAACATTAGGGCCTTGAAAAGTTGCAAAGGTAACTACAGTCACTAAAACCAGTCTATGTAGAACCTTGAGATAGTGATTTCTAAGTTTGTCGCGAGTATTACAAATATAAATCAAACAGTCATATGTTGCGGCTAATGCAGACTTCATAAGAAGTATAGAAGTATAGACTCTGTACCTTACCCTTTTTGGGATACGTCATCCATCTTAAATTGGTAGGCGTCACTTCTATGATTTTCAATTTTTCCCATAGCAGTGTGAACGTAATCCTGACATAATTGAAGTGTAGCCACTTCATATGAATGTGTGCTGTTTAGTGTTTCCTTAGAACAGTTATTTCTCATTCGGTCTGTGCGTCTAGCCTTTTTTTTACCGGGGAGCAGGTGGTTATGTCGGGCTCAGGGTCAATAGGGACCTGTTACCGACTAAAAACCTCATGGTGTTCCTTCGTCATCGACTAGTGGCGGGGGCCGCGGGGTCATTGCAATCGCGCTCACATACGCAGCTTTGTGCGTCTAGCCTAGTGATATACTAAAAAAAAAGTCAGTTTGCTTAAACATAAACGCGATTATAAGTTAAAAAAAAAACAAGCTGATTCAAACACGCTTAGCTCAATATTGAGACCATACAAAGGTTTCTGATGACAAATGAAACAATTTATATTTATGCAAATATTATATCGAGGAATTATTTGTATTATTGTATGTAACAAATAAATATAAAAACTACTAGACTGATTTGAAAAATTCTTTCACAATTAGAATCCTTTTTTTTTTTTTTTTAACGTGTGAAAAATGCATTTACGCATTCCCGTCCACCCCGGGGAAGGTGGCCGGGATATGTCGGGCTCGACACCAACTACTCCCACAGCAGCAAGTACCCCTACCGACTAAATAACACACGGTGTTCCACCTCTACCGCTTCTCGGCGGGATCGCAGGGTCGCTTTAGCACTCAACCACGAACCCGCCACGGTTGTCCGTTGCCGGACCCCTCCTGGGGTGCTACCCCTCACGACGCACCAGAACACATGGCACGTCGCTACCACCCGGGGACCAAGCCCGCAAATGGGCGTCAGACGACCCCGCTTCCGACGCCCATAGTCCCCCTGCGACGGGTCAGATGAGTAGCCCCGTCGCCTGCTACTTCGGCCGCAGAGGATAGGGAGAGCGGCGCCTCGCTATACCAACACTCCTCCTCCCCTGCGGCCCCTCCGCGTCCGCCATCCAACGGTGGCAGCCCCGCCGTGGCCACGGAAGGTAGGGAGAGCGGCGCACCGTGATACCGGCACTCCTCTCCCGCCGTGGCCCCTCACCGTCAGCTGTGGTGTCGCCCATACAACACCACAGCCCGCCTCAGATGCGGTGCTGCCCATACAGCACCGCAGCCTACCCGTTGCCGCTCCAGTCTGGACTTAGAGGCAAAGCCCAGTGGAGCGGCCCCTCTGGGGCCGGCCGACTGCCCAAGCCAGCACGGCCCCTGGTTCCTCTTCGCTTCACCGTGGGTGACGAAGCCACGGCTACTAAGCCCCACCGCCACGACAAGGCGGGAACCCTTCGGGGGGACAATTAGAATCCTACATTATCCCTGATGAACATAGACTATGGAATATTATCAAAAAACGAAGCGAGGGGGCTATATAAAGCTAATGTTATTATGTACTATATATGCTTATGTTTGTGAATAACTGATAGATTGTAACAATTAACCGACTGCTGTCCGGAAATCAACGCAGTGAATTTTTACATTCGCTCGAGGCCGTTCGAAAATAAATAAAAGTTCGCACGGTTATTTTTTTAATTTTTGTTTGTTTTGTTTTGAGTGACGTTACAAGCTCGAGGCCCACCTGATGTTATGCGGACTAACCTCTGCCTATAACAGATGCATTTCGTCACAAGTCACGAATTGCACTGCATATGATTTACATGCATGTAATTTCACTGGCTCTCAAGGACTGCTGCCGGAACACACCGTCAGGTGCTTGGCGACAGATATTCTACTTGACGGTGGTCGCTAGCCAGGCGGGCATTAGCAAAATGCCCTTCCACCATGCGGTGAAGCTCAAGCCCGCGGTGGGATTCGAACAATGGACCTCAATTAAGAACATAAATCTTGTCAGATAATAGATATTATATATGTTTAAAATTTTTGGCGAATAAATTTCATAATTGAAAAATGGATGCAATGAGGCGGGAAACAATGTGATTACTAATAACTCGATGCTCGTTCGGAAACAATAATCTTATCTTATTAAATACCTTGAGTAACTTAAAGTTTACTGGTAAGAAATCACTCGTTTCCGAATACAGCTTTTGAATGTTACAATCAATTTATTATTAATTAGGTCAAGGAAGTGAAAACATATTGCAGCAGATACTATTTATTCAGTACTGAAAAATGAAATCAAATGATCCAAAAACAAACTATGCGTTATCAATGATCATCATACATAAAAATATATACTAAACTAACTCCTCAACTTAATGACGAACAAGCTGTATTATTATGTCCTTATTATTTTATTATGTCCTTGTTAATAAAATGAACTAATAATTACTCGTCAAGACGATTTAAATGAGCCCAAACTCGATGAGGTTGTATCGTTTCATTACGAAGTTCCTTTGGCCGCCTTCCAGCTCCATCATCAGATCAGCATCATAGCATCATAATATTGGTTGTCACGCGATTTACACATGTATGCAAAATTTCAGTTCAATCGGTAACCGGAAAGTGGATCTTTAGTTTGCAAGATTTGATGACAAACATCGGGACAGGTAAAACTAAATAAAAAGCTTTTAAAAATAGAATGTCGAATAATAATCCATTATAGCCCACCATATTGCATATAAAAGTTATTACTAAACGCAATATATACAGAGAAGCAACTGAAACAAGTAATTTGAAATTAATTTGCTAATGTTGGTAGCAGCGACCGCATGTTCCGCTGCGGACGTACCGCAGGACGTCTGCATGTCCAATGCAGTCCGAATGCGGTTGTTACGTGCTAACCGACAAATAAATTTGTATTTCGTAATAAATAATAACGTGTTTGAAGTTGTTTATGACTGAAAATGTCTTGCATTTTAATTTAGGTAAAGACTATGATTCTTAGGTCAAGTTAAAGTACCTGTTCGAATGAAACATTTATTTCACATCGTGGGGTTCCGGGTTGGAAAGTCACCTCTCCATTTATTTCTGGTCGTAAGAGGCGACTAAGGGAAAAGAACGCCAAATAAACAGCTTGCCTCTTCTTACGTGGATGTGAATAGGGTGTAGTGTGCAATAGACGCATAACAGCGTTGTATACCATCTTAGTGCCCTGCCAGCGTTTCATAAAATATGTTTTCGTGTTCCTGTCTTATATATTGTTAGCGTAAACATATTATTCGTAGTATGTTCTTGTGCTGCATCTAGTATTTTTGAGAAAACATTTGACCCTGATACTGTGACCGGTTAATGGCAATAGGCTCGCCCCCTATTACATGGGACCAACACCCATTTGGCAAAACGTGGTTACACACCTATGCCTACCCCTTCGGGGATTACAGGCGTGATATGTATGTATCATTCTTCTGGTATTTATTTTATGCCCTATATCGTACTGAATTTTAGAAGCACATCATTTTATGTTCAAGCTGGAATTACACTTGCCTAGGCATTGAAATTTATCCTTACGTTAGCTATCTCTTAGACCGTCCCTTATGAATTATTTTCTTCGGTTAGATATCAGTACGTAGACGTAGACAGGTGAGACAGGACTATGTAAGGATAAATTTCAATGCCTTAGAATACTTACATAGCCATTGACTTATAAATACTAGACGCGACATTTCAAACGAAGACAGTCGACTAGTGCAAGTATGCCGGCCGGCATACTCTCCTCAATTGATAATACACAATTTTCGAATGTAAAGCGCGTGTAATCTCTACGAGTGCCCCTGCGTGTAGGGGAGAGTATGCCGGCCGGCACATCAAATGTTAAAATTCACGGTCTTCCTTTTATTTCTGACACTATGTTATTTATCAAAAATAAACCTTGTGATTATCGGTATGATAAAACTACAGAATGATTTTTTTTCTCATGTAACGGGTTCGATTCCCGGTTCAACCATGTAATTATTTAAATATCTATAAATGCAGTTTTAATTTAAATAATGTCTTCTTTTAGTAAAATGTTCCATCTACATTATTCAAGGTACCTACTTTCCCTCCATGTGGCATCGCCGTGGGTCGCCTGTATAGTTTCCGAAATGTAAGGTCGCCCCTATCCGCGCCAAACGATCCGCATTTCCGAATTAATGCTATGACTTCAGCATGTGCGGTTTCAGATTCAACATAAGATATTAGAAAATCACAATAAACAGACCAGGGATATTGAATCACCGGTTTCTGGCTGTGAGATTCCAAAGACACGTGTTTACCCTTTAACCACTCAACCAATCAGCTATCCACATTTAATTGAAAGCCGGAACCGCATTTCCAATTCAACGTCCATAATATAAGCAATGGAACAAATACGCGCCCTATCCATAAAACAAGGCGAATTCCGGTTTCCAAGCGAGTGATCATTCAAACATTCAAATATAAAATGTAATAGCGTTAGCGAAAGAACCAGTGCAAATATATTGGATGCAATTTTCATCATACAAACATCATCTTCCTTCTCTCATCACGATCGTGTGGGTTGGTACCATACCCCTTCTCTACAGAAATGGGACACCATAACAACATATTATTACTTTTGTTTAATCTTTCGTGAACTAAGCTCTTGTTTCTAAATCCTAAACGGGTCAATTCACGCACGAACAAACATCAAAATAATTATATTTTGACTAAGCTCGACGACCATGTTGCATTGACCGTGGTCACGAGTAGACTGAAGAAACGGGTGTCATCGTCTTGAGGAGTGGCGGGAGCGATTTAAATCTACCCACGTTCGGTTTTCGTTTTTGTCTTTATCAAGGTGACAGTGTCACCTTCATTTGTTGAGGTGACAGTGATAAAGGCAAAAACTAAAACCGAACGGGAACCCTAAATGTAATAAAACTTCATAACGTTACAAATAAAAAGCGTCAACTATGCCAATGTCACACATTCCGTTTTCGTGAATAGTTAGAGCGACACTAACTTCCACCATTCTGGAATGCTATGCGTGAACTAATCTGACAAATAATAATATTACTGTAAGCTATTTAGTCGACCCGTGGGGTGCCGGGTTAGAATTGCACCTCCCCATGTCATCCCGTGGGTGTCGTAAGAGGCGACTAAAGGAAAAATACTGGAAGGTGGACAGCAGCACCTTCTAAAGAACTGCAATCTTACACTGCGATCCCCAAGCCGCCTGCCAAGCGTGGGGATTATGGCAAATACCCCCTTTTAGGGGAGGCTGAGTTCAGCAGTAGACGAGTCGGCTGTTACAGTAAACTATTTAGTACCAAAGATAGAAAATGGTTTTTCGATTAGAAGTAATAATGTCAAAGAGTACCTATGTAGTGTTATTAATTAGTTAATTAAGTATTATCGATAACTATTGGAGATAGCTCCAATAAATTTGAATATTTTTCATCTTGGAAAGAAATTTGGATAATTTGAAATGAAGACATTAACTAATTTTAATAAAAAAAAAAAAAAAAAAAAAAAAGGATACACGCTTTCACATGAATGATATGAGTATGGTTTTACATAATTTAGGCATTCGACACATTAATTTCAGAGACTTTAGAAAACATATTTCTAAATTTAAATATTCTAACGTATATATGGGTAAACAGACAAGTTCCAGAATCTGAGGCAAACTGACGAGATGAAGATTTTTAGGAATTTAACCAAAGGAAACTGACGAGTTAACTAAACTGCCAAATAAGTGAAACTGACCATTTATAACTCGACCTGTCAGTCCTTATATGTTTAAGCCGAGAGCTTTAATATAATCATATTGCAACAAATCCACTTTGACACGTCTACAAAATATATCAAAAGTATGTATGCGTGTACAATTGTACTATGATTTAAATTTCAAAACAATTTGAGAATGGCAGGCCATTGACCGAGGTGGCTACTGTGATAATTCATAAAATTTATAGGGCCAATGGAGCCCACAACACTTTTAACATACGCTTGAGTCTAGCTTTTAAGTACTCTATGTAGAACGCGTTTAATCTACGACTAACATAATTACAATGCTAAGGGCTTTCGCTTGTCGTTGCCATACTAAGATGATCTAGTTAGGTGTCCAACCACAGACAAGCTTTAAATAAACTATTGACAATTGGACATCCTGAAAATTTTACCTGTTCTACGAGATGCTCCATAGAAATACCGGACTATCTGACATACGTTAAACTAGAATGGTATAGGTATTTGTTTTACAGGGTTTCATACATTATTCATTAGCTAATATTCACCATATAGTTTTGGAAGCAATCCCTGAAAGTACAAGCCGTGATGATGCAATGCTTAAGCGCTTTAAGCGATTTAAGCCAAAGGATTTTACGGCCGACGGATTTCAGATATCCACGCCTCTGGACAAACTGACTGAATCTTTTGTTACGTGTCATGGTAATATTTAGTTATTTAATTTAAATTGCTATTCGTTTCTTCTGAAAAAGTTGATTTAAACCTAAGACATCGTTTTGATGTTTAAGGGTTCTGTACTAGAAAACGGAACCCTATTATGAAGCCTCGGCTGTGCATCCGTCCATCTGTACGACCGTCCGAGCTTTAAAGGGTAGTATCTTTAGAACGGTATTAGGTAACTGGTTATTTTTTGCAGAATATGTCTCAGTATGGCGGGTTGACTAAAAATACATAGTAAATAGTAGAAAATAAAAGGTGGACCCCATACAAGAAAGTATGTAGTTTTTTTTTTGTTATCATAAGCACTGCAATAATATATATAAAAGCATCAAACTTGAAATGATTGTACTCCAATTTCTCTACACATAACAACCAATAATAAAAATTGGCCAAGGGCAGGTCCACTTCTCGCTAAGCATCTCGATATGTAGTCAAAAATAATTGTATTATGTGTTTCGTACGGAATCCTCGTGTGGGTGTCCAACTTGCACTTGGCCACAGCTGGCTCCTTGTTCTTGAATAGTTGCCTGTCTATAACAGAATCGTGTTAA
Organism: Plagodis pulveraria; assembly: GCA_963890685.1. Lineage (NCBI taxonomy): Eukaryota > Metazoa > Arthropoda > Insecta > Lepidoptera > Geometridae > Plagodis > Plagodis pulveraria. The sequence continues at coordinate 7,762,846 of OY982951.1, forward strand.
TGGATGTGGCAAAATTGTAAATTTCATTAATATATTTTTTATCTAGTCCATGACTGATTTCCTTTAATTCTTTATATGAAAGGTATAACATATAATATTTAATTTATTCCTTATATTTCAGGTATCAACACCTTAATTAATAAATAATTAAAGAGCTAATTACAAGAAAAATTAAATTTACAAATCTTTTAAATAGGTTATTATAGGTATTGAAGCAGTGATGGTTCAGTGGCATTGGCTATGGATTGCCGCGCAGCAGCTCCATGGTTCGAATCCCACCAAGAGCTTGAGCTTCACCGCATGGTGGAAGGGCATTTTGCGAATGCCCGCCTGGCTAGCGACCACCCTCAAGTAGAAAATCTGTCGGCAAGCACCTAACGATGTGTTCCGGCAGCAGTCCTTAGGAGAGCCAGTGAAATAACAGGCAAAATGAGACTTAACAGGTATGTCTCAAGGTGTTGGGCGCAGTGCAATTCGTCACTTGTGATGAAATGCATCTGTTATAGGCAGAGGATACCGCTTAAGATCAGGTGGGCCTCGCACTTGTTCCTTCACGATAACATAAAAAAAGGTAACATATATCCGCCTTAAGTAACGCCTGAATCTATTCATTAAATAACTTTTACTTTTTTGTACTCGTAGTTGTAAAATTCAAATATCTATCGTGATTTCAGAATATCTCATCACGCAAAATCGACTTTACTGTATGCTTGAAGTCAAGGACTGCATAAGAAAGTGAACAAACAAATTTCTATGAGTTGCCATTAGACCTTTTATTTGACGCAATACGTAATGCAGGCTCTGTCGTCGCCTGCGGACAGCGCGGACTGTTCGCCCGAAATTGCGAAACCGCGTGTGCGGTGGGAGCCGACGCTCTCGCCACTCCCCGTTGGTGCCAATATTGGGCACATATACCTAGAATATATAGAAAAGACATCATTATAGGAAAAATACATCAGGTATGTGTATAATGTTTCAACATAATTGTGCTTGACAATGAAACATAAATTTGACAACATTAGCAGTACAATTGCAAAGCTGCATGTACAATGCGAGCCGTTGCTTTGGCCACCCTCCCGTTAGTGCCAATATTTAATAGGCACACACATATATATATATATATACACATATATATATATTTATATATATACACCGTGTCCCAAAATTCAACGATAAGCCGGCATCGGTGCATGGACCTACTCATGACTACTCGGGAAAAAAAAAAAAATTATAACTCTTTTTTTTTTTTAATTACAGAGACTTTTATAAAGTTGCGCCAACTTTTAATAAAACTTGCCATGGTAGTGTCCATACTTTTTTTTTAACCCAGACTATAGAAAGTGCATAGAATGTTAAAATCTATGAAAATTATAAGAAAAAAATTTTTTTTTACTGATTTTTGTAAAATAACTACAGACTTTCTGTAATTTTAAAGGATTGTGGTAGATAGCCGTCCTTCTTAGGTTGCTAATGCACAAAAAATATCAAAAATATGTCAAAAATTGTGGTCATGGTAGTTGAAAATAGCATAATGGGTATCGAATATCGATGAAATGTATAAAAGTCTCTGTAATTAATTAAAAAAACAGGTTTTTTTTTTTTTTTTTTTTTCCGATGAGTCATGAGTGAATTTTGGGACACGCTGTATATATATATTATTATATATTTATATATATAGGTTTCTATAATATCAGGTTTATATATATATATAAAGTAAATATATGAAAAAGCCATCAAAAAAATCTAGAATGTTGGTAAATCAAATTATACGTTTCAGCATACATGTATGTGAATAAACTGAAACTTGAAAATAGCACCTAGCTGTACAAATTAGGAAACCAAGTGTGCGGTAGGAGCCGACGCTCTCGCTTCTCTCTGTTGCTGCCAATATTGGGCTTATTTATCTAGAATGTTTGGAAAAGAAATCAAAATATATGTTTGCAACGAACTGTGAATGAACACATTAGCTGTAAAATTGCAAAACTATGTGGGCGCTGGGACCGACGCACTTGCAGCTCCCTGTTAGTGCCAATATTGGGTACACTATTTGTTAAATTTATGAAAAAGACTGAAATATGTGTTAATATAAGTAAGGAAATGGAATACACTTAATTATACAAACTTACAATAGAAATAAACGGTGATATAGGATAATATCGCCACTCAACTTGGCGTCAATATTGGGCACATTCACATATCTGATCTTAAAATGAATAAATAATTAAACAAATATATAAATGGAAATGACATTAAACTTTAATGTTTTAACCTAGTTTAAATATTACTTAGTAAGACTGTTATGCCACTTCCAGTTTCTAATTCTATTCCGAAAGTTATGTGTCAAATCAAAGAAGATATTTTGCATAAGGGTTTGAGGCAGCCTTTGTCTTTGAGTGTCAATAGCTTGGATACTACTAGTTTGTTCGTCTTTCTTGTTGACCTTTAATTCTCTATCTATTCTCAAGCTTCGTAATTTTTTTCATGCCTTAGATCACTATCTCACCTGATGGTAAGTGATGATGTAGTCGAAGATGTTGTTCAGTCTAACCTAGAATTACTGACTCTCAAGGACAGCTGCTGGAACACACTGTTGGGTGCTTGGCGATAGATTTTCTACTTAAAGGTGGTAGTTAACGAGGCAGGCATTTGGAAAATGCCTTTCCGCTATGCAAAGTTCAAATACAGAGTTAATTTTCAATTCAAACTTTAACGTATTCGTGAAACCTTTGAAATCACTTCTGTTCCAACTTTTAATTTAACTTAAGTACATTGAAAGAATATAATTAATTAGATCGTATACTCCTGTAAGGATTCTTCTACTTATTTTGAAGTAGGTTCCTTTAGATATACATATTATTTGCTGATTGTCATTTTATCTGCATTATCTTATTTGTTATATATGTTGATGATCTTAAAAATTACTGGCCTCGTAGACTAGGCCTAAATGTTTTGTGTTTAGGTTATTGGTCAGTGTTTAGTACGTGTTTTTTGAAACATTTGACAAAAATATTATACCTACATAAAACTTTGCCTTCGCCACCTGGCCACTTCGTCCGGGTGCCAATATGGCCGAACTGAATATGGTTTGACTTGCTAATAACTGCGACTAGCTGCGTACAGTGTATCCAATATGTTTTACCTAGAAGAAAAACTAAACTTGCAGAGTTCTGAATGTGAATCTAAGCTCAGTTCTCGCGACATTGATATTCATGTTCATCCGATATCTACTGGTATATATTAATGTTCTAACTTTTACCAAAGAATATATAATAGGACCACGTACTTTTACTAATACAGATTCAGATATAGATACAGATAGCTCCGAAAATAGTTTCAACCACATCCGTTGGTCTTTTTCAAGGAGAGCTCGAGACGCTCGCGTTTATGTCTCGCTTAGCGCTGTGTATAACTTAGCTTAGCAAGTATAACCAACTTGTGCTATGCAAGACGTCAACGCGAGCGTCCCGAGCTCTCCTTGAAAAATACCATGGGATGTGGTTGAAACTATAGTCGGAGCTATCTGACGTATTCATGTGAGTTATCCTGTATTATTAACTAAAAAAAGACTACAATAGATATGATTTTAATTATTGTTGTCATCGTGACTTCAAGACAATTGTGATAGAAAGAATAACCATGGCTGCAATATATTAGTAATGACGATTGCTACGGAGGAAATGACGAAGATGACCGCGATAGAAATAACATCGATGAATACTAAAGAAATGAATAAGATTACAATACCATATGATCATGATTGCAGTAGAAATAATAACTATAAATGCGATAAAAACGACAAAATGACAGCGATATAAAATAACGACGAAAAATTTGACAGAAATTATGTAGATCGACATAGAACGTGGGGAACCGTGCTAGAATGTGACCCCTCCATGTCTTCCCATAAGTGTCGTACGACGACTAAGGATAAAATACCGGAAGGTGGGCAGCGGCGCCTTCTCAAGAACTTCTATCTTACATGGCGATTCCCAAGAGGCCTGCCAAGCGTAGGGATCTATATATATATCTTTATCTATCGAAAATCTACTGGAGAGAAGAAGAGTAGGTAAGTTAAGAAGATTTGTTAATATTAAGAAAACTATAGCTCCGATCGCGCTCAATCCAACGGGAAACGATCGGGGATTGCGGCCCGCGTGTTTTGATGCGTGGAGCTATAGAAAAATTTGGAAAAGGGGGATTTAATAGGGAATAAACACAAAATTTTGAATGAAAATGCCAATAAAATGTTAATAGCTTTTACACTATTGCAGTTATAAGACTGAAACTAACGTGGAACGGACCTCTCTTAATAGGAAGCTGTGTTTAGCAGTGGACAATCCAGCTCATGCAGTACAGGTAAAGATGATTTCCATAAAAGTTATGCCTATGATCATGGTTTATCATTTTCATTACATAAGAAATCGAGTAACTAATTAGACTCGACTAACAGACTACCTAAACAGAGTGGAAAGTTACGCAGTTGAAAAATACAAACATTTTATAATGATCTTTGCTTGTGTCAACCTTTCAAGTAGGCACCAACTCATTTTCACGGCTATTAAAACAAGAATATCTGTTACATTTTTCTCGACGAAAGCAATTAGGACAGAAAAAAATTAAGGTGTATTTTACAGGAAAAGTGATTTCGCTTGAATAAAGAGGGAAGGTGCACCCTTCGTCTACCGGGGATGATATTAAGCAAAAAGTAAGCATTAGATGTGATCTTATTGTGGATAAGACAAAAGGTCAATATTTTTCCATGACTTTCTCATTCACTAGACGTTAGGATTCTAATACTTGCATCGATGGGCTGATATAAGTATTGATGTTTCATGGAAGCGTACAGTGAAATTATAGCCACACCAGATTTTGGCTAGCAAAATTTTACATAGTAATAGGCACATAACCTCTGTAATCAATACGGGCAGGCAAATGTAATGAGCTGCAATATCGAGACTGGATCGTATTGATATATACCTCAGAAGGTCCGTACCAAAGAATCCCATTGACCTATCTCTATTCTCTCGTCCTATATATCGGCATTTTGCGAATGCCTGCCTGGCTAGCTACCACCCTGAAGAAGAAAATCTGTCGCCAAGCACCTAACCATGTGTTCTGGCAACTGCCCTTGATAGCCAGTAATTCTAGGTTAACCTGAACAATATCTTCGACTGCATCACTACTTACCATCAGGTCAAAGGCTATGAGATTTGAATAAAAAATAAATAAAAATCTCAAAATTTATTTTAAATAAAACGAGTTGGACTCTAACTTAGCGAATTATTTATTTTCGTTAAGCGTTTTATCGTTCCATTTAAATTAAAACTGAAAGTTATTTATATATATTTATGAAATCCTTTTTTAAAGCCCTTCATTTTGATAGCCTACTCGATAAGTTTGGAAGCAATAAAAAAAAAATGAGGCGTATCAAATCTGCTAGTTTATTTTTTATATTTTTATGTACCTAGTGTTTCTAGGGTTATAGGTCAAATCTAATGATATCTAATACGTTAAAATCGGTTAAGCCGTTTAGAAGTTGTGGTGGAATAAACGAAAATTGTCCATACACAACTCTTATTATTCAAGCTTATATATCAACGAAAACAATCAGGCGCGCCGCCTGCGCTTCAACAAGAGGAATCGTTCTAACAATAGAGCAATTAAGTTTGATAAAATGTTGTATAATTCTACATTTTGCATTTATTATTATTTACTAGTCAATCCACTAATAGTAACACACGTTCTGTGAAAATTTCACTTCGTTACATTTTATTAGGTTTAAAAGATATACCTCTAAATATGGCACGGTACTGTAAAAACAACGTTATTCATAGAGCTTATCCATGTATTTCTATCATATCTGTTGCTACGTAATGCGGGCAGAATGACAGTTTGATTCACTTAGCTCGTGTTACAGAGTATAAACGCGCCATCAGTCGTGCAAGGGTCGGGGACACCTCGTTTTGTTGAAGGGTGAGTTTTTTCCAACAGATGTATTTTTCGCCACACTTTCTGTCCCTTGTAAATGGTATGTTTTATTTTTATTTTGATATTTCTTGTGTGATATCCTTGACTGTTTCGAATAACACACTGTGTATTGCTTCCGAAATATTTTTTTGCTATTTTGAACTTTGATGTTGTTGAAACAGGAACGCTTTTTCAAAACTTCTGGTGTTTCTGTACATATTTTGCAAGCGCATACTGATGTTTTGTAAATTTTGCTTCCGTAAATGTATTGAGCACAAAATTTTCTACCCACTTAGATTTGAAACCCACGTTTTGCAGATATGTGCGCTGGACGTGTTTCTTTCTTCGCTACCAATAATAAATGACCGGCGTTCATGAGGCTAATTTTATTAATTTATAACCATAATATGGGACTACCCTTCCGAATTACTAAATACAATTATTCAGCATTTTAGTATGTATATGTACCTACTAAGGAAATAAGTTTTTTTATGGGATAGGAGGTCAACCGAACAGGCGGCTCACCTGGTGGTAAGTGATCACCATCGCCCACGAATATCCGCAACACCAGAGGTCACGAGGATGCGTTGGCGGCTTTTGAGGAGGGAATATGCTCTCTTCTTGAAGGCCCTAAGTCGTATCTGTTAGGAAATACTTCACCAGGCAGCTGGTACATTCAGAAATTGGTCTACAGATATGAAGAGGGGGTCTCTTTATACTTTTCCGCTGCAAAACCAATCAATCACAACGCAACTTGCGTATTCTCAGTTTATTTTTTATTTTTTTGTTATTTTATCAATAAAAATACATAATATCGAATAAACTTTTTAAAGTAATTTTATGCACAGTATGCAACAACAATAACTTTAAATGCTAAAAACAGCAAAAGGAACAGGTCTGATTATATTGGTCAGGCTGATACTGCGCTCCCACTCCCAGCCGCTATCCCACTACTGCCCGATACGGAGACTTTTGGCTGCTGGGTTTCCCCCCTGGCCCGGTTCGCCTCTCCTTAGTTAACCTGCACCGCCCGGACTCCTCCGGGTGGTCCATATTAATACCGGGCTTAGTGTGGACGTCCAGTCAACATGGGACGCACAGCACCAGTGGTTCCCGACCTCAAACCATCCTCTGGTCCCGACCTCCGAGTAGCCGGATTACAGGAGACGCCACGCTCCCAGTCGAGATACATCACGAAATTATGAATCACATCAGACAAAGTGAACGCGAGTTCGAATCCCACTGAAAACATTACATGTACGTTTTTAAGTTTTTGCATGTTTACAAAATTACAAATTTACAAATAATTTTGTAATGTAATCCGCATAGCAGGCGTTATTGCAATCATAACATATATTAAAATCTTTGCATGTTGTCGATTCTTGATCACAATTCAAGTAAGTGCCTACAGTACAGACCATTATCCATATAAGACATGAATAAAGATTTGTTTTAAAAACTATCGTATAATTATTCTTTTAAGCTCGTTACAAAAACAGTCTATGTCTTTTATTTACATTTATTATAAGCTATAGTAGAATTTATTTATATAATATTTATTTTATTTACTTTAACTCACCAACATTTATTTTGTGTACTGTATATATTGAAACTTAGGTAATAAACTCTGACATCTATTTTGTAATGTGTAATATAATAATTTAAAATTAACTTAAAAAAAAACATAACATATTATATAAAAATACAGTCGTTTATTTGCTGAAGAGAAAAATCCCAGGGACTCCCGAGAATGTTTGCATTTTATTTGTTACAATCATATCCAATTAAACATGATAAACAAATTGTAAATTTAATAAAGACCATGAGGTAAAATTCAGACCATTTAGAAGACTGACATTTCAAAAATTCTACAAAAAATCTCCACATTAAGCTATAAGAAATCTTTAACTATCCACCGAGATCCAATTCCACAAAGCCATGCTATGCTTTAACCTGAATATATTCGAAACCACCGATATTCAGGTCAATTATGTAACGTGTTAGTAACAAAATATGTTTGATATCATAGAAAAATTGCTGTTTCGTTTTTTTTTTCGATTACATATGCACGTCAATTATCAACTATAGCTAATAAACTGATGAACTACACTAAATAATAGCTTTGGTTAGTAACAAATATGAAAAATCATCATTTTTCGGAATAGAAATCAGATTTGTTAGTAAACCAATTACATAGTATAGTTGGACCAAATAATTTAATAATAACAAATACTTTTAAAATATTTTAAGAAAACATCAAATTAATATTTTAATAAAACACTTAAAAAATATAAAAATATATCTAGTGACAATTCCGCTTAATTTTCCTGCTAAGCCGACGTGACGTCACAAACGCCACGCAGCCAAACCGGAAGAATTTTCGACGCGTTTCGCTTCTACACGAAGCATCCTCAGGAGGTCTTGACTCTTCGAGCGCACGATCGAGAATTTGATGTTTTCTTAAAATATTTTAAAAGTATTTGTTATTATTAAAAATGGATTTCCGCAAAGTAACGCCTGAATCTATTCATTACCAAATAATTTGTTACTAACAATATCTAATTACATTCATAGAAAAATTGCAGTTTCACGATAACGTATGCACAGTAAAATTCTTACTATTAGATTAATATTGCTGAGTAACAATATTTTTTAATGTTATTGTGACGGAACAAGCTCAAGGCCCACCTGATGTTAAGTGGACTAAACTCCTCCCATAACAGATGCATTTTATCACAAGTCACGAGTTGCACTGCGCCCGTCACTTTGATACATACTCGTAGTTGTTGTCTCATATGCCTGTAATTTCACTGGCTCTCAAGGACAGCTGCCGGAACACACAGTTAGGTGCTTGGCGACAGATTGTCCATAGCCAATGCCACTGAGCCGTCACTGTTTCAAATAAAAAACAAACAAACTACACAACTGGAAAACTGATATTACAATCAAAACTTGCTCCTCTTCATTCAACGGTTGTCTGAAAGAGATCGCTTTGAGCGATAGGGCCGCCAATTGTTCACTATTTTTTAGTCAAATATTTTTAATTTTGTTTAGTTTAAGGTGTTTAATAAAGAGTTTATCTATCTATCTTACAGATCTCTTCATAGTTACATAGCTAAACACAATAATATTAATGTCTGCTTTCAAATAACTAAACTGGCAACAAAATTAATTTATCGATTTGGGAGCTACGAAGCCATGCCCGAAGTTAAATGACACACATAGACAAAAGCTTTCAATCCTTATACACCCCCAATTCTGTCCAGCGTTAAAATTACTTCTATACATACCATCCATGCCCACTACAAAATAGATAACAAACATCCAATATATACAAGACATACCAACGTATACCTTACTGGTTAGTGGCTAGTGGTCAGTGATTGATGATACGTCGCCGACACAAGACTGATGCAACTGGGTCCTCTCGACCTTCGACACTGAGATCTTCCATCACGACTCGCATTACGTTATTGGAGAATCTAATAACAGGTCCCTTGAAAATTGAACAAAGTATGTATTAGCGCATTAGCATAGACGCCAAATCAAACCGCGAGAGGGTGGGTTCAAATCTGGGGTCGGTAAAAAAGTAAATTTTTTCAACAGTTTAATTTTAATTTATGCGTAGACGTGACCTGTTTCTAGTAGAGGCTGATTGGCTTGCCCTTTATTACATGCTAATTAAAACGGCGAGAAAAATATTATACATTTCTACTTGCATCTTCAAGGAATCCGTTATGTTTTATGTCGTTCCATTTATATGAGCGTATTATGTATACTAACACGCCAAATATGTATAGTGTGCAGAAAACTTAATCTGAGTATAGTATATGAGAATATTAAATATATCTATATACCTACAGGGTTATTGGTAAAATGCTAACAATCTCTTAGGGTTGACTTCTGCTAGTCCTAAGAAACATAAGGTGACGTTTTCTTTTGTTTTGAAAAAAAATTAAAATAAATTGTTTTAATTCCTACTCCGATCCAAGAGCGCCCGTAACACTAGACCGTGCCGTGGTCCCTTTGAATAGAGTTTTGAATATTTACATCGACCAAAGTAAAAATAAATATGAAATAATACATTACAGGCACAAGAGACTTTTGACATCAGGTGGTCCTCGTGCTTATTCCGTCAAAAACACAAAATAATATATAAAAAACTCATAATGTTGTTTAGGACTACAAGAAGTCAACCCGAAGAGGTTGTTAGCATTTTACCAATAACCCTGTATAGTTAGGTATGGTGCGGTAGCAGAATTCATAACATGGATATGTTTATCAATATTTTTGGGACAAAGGTTACAAGGACGGCTGAAAAATGATGGTAAATACTATATCTATCTATAGACAATATACATTCTACTGATTAAGCTTAGGTTTTATAAACGACACAATATTTGTGAGTAAAGTTAACACTATTTAGTGATGGTATTTATTTTGTCATAGGGTCTCAAAGTCGGTGATAGAAAATGTTGTGCGTATAATGCGCAGAAACACCCAACCAACATATCAACAGGAGCAATGTACTACTGCTCATTTAGCTAATTAATATACCATGCTGATTTCACGATATGCAGGATAAGATATGGAACAGTTTTTCATAGGGTTGATTCTTATTCCGTTTACATGATCTATCAAAGAAGAAATTTATATGTTATCTACTAATAAGTTTTTTACTAGGGCTTTATGGCATCGAATCAAAGTTTAATCTTTATACCATTAAATTTATACCTTTGACCAAATGAAGTAGGAGCTTTTACACTTAACTACTTTTGATAAATAACCCGCTACGAATAAATATGTAAAAAAGTGTGTGTATAAGAAGTCTCATACAGTTCATCATCATCAGCCGTAAGACCACTGTTGAACAATGGCTTTCCCCATAGAACGCCACAAAGAATGGCTATTAGCCGCATGTAGCCATTGGCTACCCGCGACCTTAACAATGTCGTCAGTCCACCTGGTGGGGGGCCTACCAACTACCAACTCATATAGTTAACGCTTTGGTCAATTGATTTAGCACTTAGAAATGACTGCATGAGATTTGGTGAGGCGTGTAAATAGCCTACACATATTGTGTACCTGCGTAACGTTAATTAGTTGGGGTCTATGGTACCTAAAACTATGGCTGACCTTTTGAACAAATTTATGAACCTCCCTGAAAACACCAATGCATACTCAATGCAGTAGTAAATAGCCCACGTACCTTAAGCAATCCTTGTGATGCCTAGAAATCCTTAAAGTTGGGATTTACAGCAGACATCGTTCTAGGCGTTCTTATATGGCGACCGGCCGGCGACACACAAATCCCAAAGAATCGAGAGAAAGTCTTGCACACAATATGTTAAACTCACTGCACTATGACGTTCATACAATATTGATTGTATAGCAACTGTTATTTCTTGCGTCTTCAATTGTTCAATTATTATTGATAAAATTAACACGGAGCGGCGATGTGCGTTTTTTAGCGGAGAGGAAACGAATGAATAGTCCACACATTACCCTCTATACAAAAATATTTGCTGCAAACATCTTGTATGGCTTTTGTAGGTAGATTATAACACCAAATAGTTACCGAATCGATACTGCTAACGCCATCTCTGGGATCTGTTGAGCTAAAAACTCAGACAGCAGCTGATACGATGGGCTCTGCGGCATATTGGCGCTATCCTGAGGGTTCATCAATTAATAAGGCATTGACGCTTCACCACGATCGGTCACGTCAAAGTAATGTAGTAGCACCGCACTTATTAAACCGCGCCAGCCACGGTATAATTTTAAAACCGCGCCCGCCGCGGTATCTTGTATAAACCGCGCCCACCGCGAAATAATTTGAAGTCTGCTGTGTTTCAATTTGACTTTCATTTCTTTATATAGTGAATAGTGAGTGAGTAGTTTTCTTCACAATGAGAAGACCAGCAATTATATATTTTTTTAGAAACAATGACTCGTGTATGTGTTGGCTGCTTTAGTTATGCCGTATGTTAGCAGAACGTTTTGTAAATGCTGAAATATTCCTCCTCTCTATACCTCCCCAAATACTATCTATTCAAGGTTCTACTTTGGGTGACCTTTTTATTATTAACAAGGTTGGCCTTACCTAACTGCACAATCTGAGGATTAGTCCGAGACAGACAATTTCGTCGACGACTTCATGTGTCCCCCACAACTATCGTTATACAAATTTTATGTTTTCGGGATGGGTGTAGTAAAGTTTGTACTTCTGTCTAATGTCTGTTATAGGCAGATATTAGGTACAGCTTATACCCAGCTTCGAGCTCGTTACAACACAACCCCATAAAAATTAGAACTGAAGCGGATATGAGAGGAGTACCAATGTGTTCGCGGGTATACTATATATAGCATTGTGTTTGCATGGTCTTTGAGGCTAGTACAAAATGTACATAGAATGCACAAAAATTATATGCTCTTGTGAAATATTCTCCCCGTGGGGCTTCGGGTTAGAATTGCTGCTCCCCATATCATCGGGTGGGTGTCGTAACAGGCGACTAAGGGGAAAATACTGGAAGGTGAGCAGCAGCGCCTTCTGCAGAACTGCCATCTTACACTGGAGTGCGTTCAGAGGCTCAGAGTGTAGTTGTTTCGTTGTTTGGTTGTTTTGCAACTTACCCTGAGGTATGGAACGACCGGTTGTTTTATAACCTCAAACAAATTGTGACATTGACAGACTTACATCAATATCGTAATAATAATTGCTATTTAACACTATCACAAATTAGTTTTCCATTTTTATTTAAATTTATATACTATTTATTTATATTATAAATTTATATATTATATATATTTTTTGAGATATATGGGTGAGCGCATCAGATAGAATACGATATAAACGTCAAAGTCATTTCATGTCACGCGTTTTATGGTTAAAAAGTTGCAACCTTCAAAGGTTTGGAACGGTCCAGTTGTGACAACCGAACGTTCTACTCGAAGGTTGTGAACGACGTTAGAGTGAAAAGTTGCACTCCGAGTGCGCTCTAACCAAGGTCCGGAACGCACCCCTGCGATCTCCAAGCCACCTGCCAAACGTGAGGTTTGTTTTTTTTTATGTTATTGTGACGGAATAAGCTCAAGGCCCACCTGATGTTAAGTGGACTAACCTCTGCCTATAACAGATGCATTTCATCACAAATCATGAATTGCACTGCGCCCGTCACTTTGAGACGCAGTTGGTAAGTCTCATGTGACTGTAATTTCACTGGCTCTCAAGGACTGCTGCCGGAACACACCGTGAGGTGCTTGACGACAGATTTTCTACTTGAGGGTGGTAGCTAGCCAGGCGGGCAATCGCAAAATACCTTTCCACCACGCGGTGAAGCTCAAGCCGGCGGTGGGGATCGAACCAGGGACCTGTGGCGCGGCAGTCCATAGCTATTACCGCTCGGCCATCATTGCATCAAAAATTTGGATTATGACAAATACCCTCCTATATATGGGAGGCTGTGTTCAGCAGTGGACGATCAGACTTATACAGTAAATGTACTGATTAAAGTATTCAATTATTATAATATCAATGTTAAAAAAATATTTTTAAGGTTTTTAAGTTATATTTTGACATCGAAAAAAATATCTTGGACTATTCCGCCTAATTTCACTGCTAGGTCAACTTGACGTGACTCGCGCAGCCGATTGAGTATGTCGATCATGCGCTCTACGACCTCCTGATGATACTTCGTGTAGAAGCAAAACGTGATAAAAATACTTTCAGTTGGGCTACGTGGCATGTATGTTGTCATATCGGTTTAGGAATTTTATGCGCAATTTAACAGTAGATACATTTTGTACCGAGTGTCCGTACTTCAGCCCACTTTATAAGTATAACCTTTTATGTAACTAAAATAGTAATTCTGCTGCATAATAATTAATGGTGATCACCGAAATGTAGTAACTTTGATTTACCCTTCCCAGTAGACAGTCAAGAACACGCATATGGAAGAAATAAGGGCGCACATATAAACCTTGATAGGTGATGTGCCACGATAGCACATAAAAGATTCTTAGAACCTTACATATCAATAAAATAAAACCGACTCCTAAAATACATAATATACGCATTATTAAGGATAACTGAAATACTACTCCTCATATATAAATGGGACCACTTGACAAGCACCAGCTTTCGAATGTTAGATATATCAAATCGGTGTACCGATTTGATCATATTTCTATCACACTTGTAAAACAGTCACGCACACAAAATTAAATACAAGTGAATTAAGAACCTTCTTTTTCTGAAGTCTAATTAATATTTAAAGGTTTTCCTAAAATATTTTTTTTTTTTAGTCTGATAGGTAAGCTTTTGAACACTATCTCACCTGGCAAACATACTTGTAAAACAGTCACGCAAACAAAATAAAATACAAGTGAATTAAGAACCTTCTTTTTCTGAAGTCTAATTAATATTTAAAGGTTTCCCTAGTTTTTTTTTTTTTTAGTCTTATAGGTAAGCTTTTGACCACTATCTCACCTGGCAAGTGATGATGTGGGCGATGACGTTGTTCAGGCTAACCTAGAAGTACTGGCTCTCAAGGACAGCTGCCGGAACATACCGTTAGGTGCTTGGCGACAGATTTTCTACTTGAGGGTGGTAGCTAGCCAGGCAGGCATTCGCAAAATGCCCTACCACCATGCTATAACGACTGCCATCTTAAGACGACAACCGGGATCCAAAGCACGGAAAGGCTCAGTAGTAATGTCACTAGCGGTCACCCATCCAACTCATGACCGCGGGCGACGTTGCTTAACTTTGCTGATCGGTTGGGAACAGCTAAGTAAACTAGGTAGAGTCTGGCTAACGAAAGTAGATACTGGATTTTTTTCCAAAATTTTTATATGACAACACTAAAGTGTTCCTACCATCGGATATTTACCCTAAAAATTGGGGTATTTTAAGCAGAAAGTACTTAGGAACAATGAATTCCAAAAAGGCATTTTTAAAACAAACTTATTTTGAACATATTATAAAATGAGTTTTAAAAATTCGTACGTTTGCTCAAATTGTATTCATCGAAAATAAGTATCGTATGTACGTGTTGGATCATTTCAAGAGCAACACTAAGCCTTAAGTTGGTCTAATAAATAGCTTAATTAATTAGGTACACTATTTACTAGAGACAAACTTGGCAATTTTATTTTAAAGTAATTAATTTTCGGCTGTTTTCCGAAAGATTTGGTAAAATCAGAATCAGTGTATGGTATCTCCATCTCTGACGCAACAAGATGGCATGTTGTTGATGTTTCGTTGTGGTTGACTTGCGTATAGTTTTGTTGTGATATATCCGTGTTAATGCTATAAAAATGAATAAAACTATAAAAAGTGAAGTGCGAAAACTATTGTTTTGTATGATTTCGAAATATGAAGAGAAAAAGCTTGTGAAACAAGCCGTATTGCGAGAAAAACAGGATTGTTTACGTACTGTGACTAATTTTTTAGGTTAGTACGGTCAAAATGTCTTGATATTTTTTTATTTTAATTAAGTACAGATAGTCTTGAGGATAATGCACGAACTGCTGAAGTAAAACAAGCAATTGAAAATATCACAGATTTAGATCGAAAAGATATGATGAAATCACAGAACCAGTACTTAGAAGAACTATTTTCACTCACCGGTAAGTTTTCACTCAACGTTAATCTTAGACTAGTTTTGTAATACTTGTGTATTTTCTATTATTTCTTAGTTATGAGACTCACGATAATTGACATTTTATTTTATTCTTTTTACAGATGTAAGTGTTATTACATTGAAGAGAATTAAGCTTCATCATCAATTTAAGAGACATCAGCGACTCCAGTGATTCTGACGATTCACTCCATATTGAATTTTTACATTCATATTTTGATTATAGTGATTAAAAAAACAGTAAAAATATATGGTCTTGTTTTCTTTGATACATACTCACATAGATTTACAAATATTTAAACTTATGATAATATTGATATTCATGATAGTGTTTGATAACCTGTTTGTTCCTTTAATACGCCACAATGGAGTGACGTATCCGTGTGATGTTTGGTATGGAGTTAATAAAGAGTTAACAAGTGATATAAGCTACTTTTATTCTCGTCATAACGCGGACAAAAATGCAAGCATCCACTATTAAAATAAAAATAAATGTCAAAGTATCAAAGTGAGTTGTTCCAACTTTCCTTTTTACTTTAGGGATGCCATGCTGATATTTTTTAAATTTGCCGCGCTTTTTCAGTATCAACTTTCATTAGCAAGACTCTACGAGCGCTTAAAAAAATGTACAATACTATTATTATATATTTTCCCCAAAGTAATATATAAAAGAATTAAGAATCGTATCGCAAATACTGAAGGGTCAATGTTTCAAGAGTAATTTAAAATGCATAAATCTCGTTGGCTCAGTCGGTGCGCAAACTGAAATCCCTCGCGTTTTAACTTCCCGTTTTATGAATAGGTAATCGCTAGATACGATATCTAGTACAAGGCTATATAAACTAACTAAAATTTCAAATTAGTTTTAAAGAAAATAGAAAGTTCCAAGTATAGAAAACAAAATTATCGAGCAATATTGCTCTTTAATTTATATTAAATTAAAAAGTTTTACGCACCGGTTGGCTCAGTTTCGGTCAGCTAAGTCAAGCGTTCTTCGACAACTCAGTAGTTAAGGTCTACCGAACATAAGATCGCATACAACCCGGTTTCGATTACCGCTCGAGGTAAAATATGGAACCTTCTAAAAAATGAGATTTTTGCATATCACGCGATAGTGCTTGTAATATTTAGTAATATAGAAAGGTTGGTTCGGCTCAGTCGAGCGATGATGAGATAATATTACATGATATAACTTACATATTACTTAAAATTAACTCTTCTAGTATAATCATTATTTATAGCTGTGGTTCAACTTCGTTTAAGATAACATCGCAAATAGCCCAAACGATGCGGTAGATACACAAAGTTAAATTTTAACTAAATTTCTGCTTTACTTATACCTATCATCGTTTATGTGGTAAGCGGAGATGTTCATAAGATAATATTAGCACACACCTTATAGAACATTGATCCCTGTGGGGTGCAAAACTAGAATAACATCCCCCCATATCTTCCTGTGTTCCTACATAAGAGCAGATAAAGGGAAAAATACCAGTAGGACAGCAGTACCTTTCGAAGAACTGCCATCTTACATTGCGATCTCAGATAGCAATGTAAGATGGCAGAGAGAATACCTGCTAAGGAGATTGGATGGAATGGAGGGGGAATTTTGCAACACGGCATGACTGTTATATGTTATAGCCTTTTGCCATTTACGGGCTAATAGACTTGGAAATGTTACAAAAATTCCCATTTTTTACTACACTTTTACATTTTGCTGCTATTACGTAGCTTATATTCGGTTGGTCCGGTAAGTGCATTTGATAAAATTACTTAATTAAAAATCAATTGTACAATATATATTATTTTGTTTTTCAAAATAAATAAAAATCCAAGTTATTATAAAGGCTTTATCGATCGTTCGCTGGAAGAGTCAAGATCTGAGGATGATTCGTGTAGAATATAAATGCGTCGAAAATTCTTCCGGTTTGGCTGCGTGGCATTTGTGACGTCACAACGGCCTAACAGGAAATAAGCGGATATGCTAGCCTTTGACCACTATCTCACCTGATGGTAAGTGATGATATGGTCGAAGATGTTGTACCAGCTAACCTAAAATTACAGGTTTTAAAGTACAGCTGCCGGAACACACCGTTTTAGGTGCTTGGCGACAGATTTTCTACTTGAGGGCGGTAGGCGGGCATCTGCAAAATGCCCCGACACCATATGACTGCCATCCAAAGACAACAATCGGGACCGACGGCTTAACGTGCCCTTCGAAAAGCGGAAGCGCTCAGTAGTAATGCCACTAGCAGTCACCCATCCAACTTATGACCGCAGCGGACGTTGCTTTACTTAGCTGGTCCCTGAAGTATAGCAAAGCAAACTACGCTACGAGCGCAGTTAAGTATTGTAATTAAACCTCTATTCAAATTCTACTGCAGTTAAAAGCAAACAGTTCCTCGGATCAATCACTGTGTTAGATGCGGTAAAAGGTATAGTTTCTCGGAACTCTCTCCGTGACAGATTCGATAAAAGGTATAGAGTGATCCAACATCTTTACGCAATGCCAAAGGGTCGAGCTGATCAACGAGAGCTTGATTGTTGACGCTTCGAGGTGTTTTACATTGAATGACTCAGCCATAAACCTTTAATTTATAGGGCAAACCTTATTCGAAATTGAATTCGATTTACGCACACAAATCTTAGTCATTCATCCAAATAAATTTTGAAATTTCTCTTCGTTTGATGCCCTCAAAATAATTCGGGCTTAGCAAATAAACAAACCTTAAAAACCCACTTGAAAAGAAATCGACTGGCACCTATCCCTCCAATTCGTCACACCATGTCAACATTCGTGTGAACATCCCCTATTTTACATTTAATTGCATTTCTTTGTCGATCTCCCTGTTAATCCGGATGCACCCTTACCTTACTAAACACCAGTTTAACTTGGCCCTCCATCTCGTTCCTACATGGCCACGTTTAGGGGTCAACATAAATCAAGATATACTAGTGTAACTTGAGCCGTGTCATTGGCGTTTCTTGAAGAAGATAGAGGTCCAAGTCTGGATGGTCTAGACTTGTTTGATGTTGAAGTAAAAGTGTGTGCTGGAGCAATATTTACACACCCTCTTAGCTTGATGATGTTACTTTTTTCTTTAAGTGGGTTCAACGCTTCTTTTCTTATAAAAAAATATCGTTATAAATATTATTTTAACGTTAACGTTACTTTCTTACATACGTCACACCTGTTTCTGTTGTCTGGAAGGGTAAGCAGAATCCAGAGGTTTTTTACCTGCTACATTGACATACCTCTCTTGTTTCCCTTATATAGGTATGCCCGTTTGTTAACAGTACGCGTCTAAAAAGGCTAGAGACTAACCGAATATAGATATTGTGTACATAAGAAAACCGACCTATGTACGCTATTATTATTATGATTATTATGTTTATAAAGTACCAGATTAGATAATTACAGAACTATATTATTAAACGCAAATCGGTTTTATTTACTTTGATAACATAGGTTATCTTAATAAATAATTTAAAATGTAATAACCAAATCCTAAACCAATGTTGACAAAATTTCTATGGGAAAAATAATTTGAAAGAATATCATTGAGATCGATGATTATAGAGATTATTTTAGCACACACCATATAGAACAGTGATCCCTGTGGGGTGTCGAGCTAGAATTACATCCCCCATATCTTACTGTGGTAGTCCTCTATAAGAGGCAATGAAAGGCAAAATACAAAAGGGACCTTTTGAAGAACTGCCTCTGACACTGCGATCTCAAGAATGACTGGTAAGCGTGGAGATTGGATGGAATGGAGAGGGAATTTGCTCAACAGTAGACAGCATGACTGTTGATATGCCAGATTAGATAATTACAGAACTATATTATTAAACTCGAATCGGTTTTATTTACTTTGATAACATAGGTTTATTTTAATAAATAATTTAAAATGTAAACCAAATCCTAAACCAATGTTGACGAAATTTCTATGGGAAAAATTATTTGAAAGAATATCATTAATTAAATAAAAAACGGTTTATATGTGACAGAGTTATGAGGTGACAAACATACAATAAAAAAATCAACCGAATGGAGAACCTCTTCCTTTTTAAAGTCATATTTTGCATGGTGGTAGGGCATTTTGAGAATGCCCGCCTGGCTAGCTATAACCTTCAAGTAGAAAATCTGTCGCGAAGCACCTAATGGTTAGTTCTGGCAGCAGTCCTTGAGAGTCCAGCCAGTGAAATTACAGGCACATGAGCCTTTGACCACTATCTCACCTGGTGGTAAGTGATAATGTGGTCAAAGATGTTGTTCAAACTAACCTAATAGAATTACTGGCTCTCAAAGACAGCTGCCGGAACACACCGTTAGGTGCTTGGCGACAGATTTTCCACTTGAGGGTGGTAGCTAGCCAGGCGGGCATTCGCAAAATGCCCTACCACCATACTTTAACGACTGCCATCCTGAGACAACAACCGGGACCGACGGCTTAACGTGCCTACCACCCCCACGTAAGCACTCAGTAGTAATAAAGTCACTAGCAGTCACCCATCCAACTCATGACCGCAGCGGACGTTGCTTAACTTTGCTGATCAGTTAAGAACAGCTAAGCAAACTTCGCTTCAAAATATTCGTAGATATAAACAATATGTTATAATTAACAATATTTAATCAAAATAATACAAACATAATTAATAATATTTAAGTCAAACTTAAAACTAGCTTAATCAAACAACCCACCCCTGATCGCTCCCGGTGCAAAGGTGCCCATAACACTTGCATAATGTTATTTATATATTATAAATGTAATATCGATAAATAAACGAAGTAATTCTGGGTTAGCCTGAACCACATCTTCGACCACATTATCACTTACCATCAAGTGAGATAGTGGTCAAAGGCTAACCTATCAAGCTGGAAAAAAAGCCCTTTATCTGTTTGTTAGTCTATCTGCATGTCACAGATGTAGCTCACAAGCAGAACTATTAATTACTATGCGTGTTTACTTAACATATTTATAAAATAAGAAGGTAGCGACATCACGAGAGTTCGATACAGATACAGAGAACATAACGAGAGTAAATTGTTTCTAATAGCATTTCTTTTTTTCAGTTTAAATCTAGTATACCATAGTGTGCACTATAGATTACGTAAGAAGTTGGCCGCGCCTTAGGTGGCGACAGGGGCGGCGAGGGGGCGGGTTGCCTGCTGCTCGCAACGCACACACGCACATTAGACAGTGATGACCAAAGCAAGCGCCCCCGCCTCTCCACCGCTCACATACCTAAGGCGACAGGGGCGGCGAGGGGGCGGGTTGCATACTGCTCGCAACGCACACAAGCACATTGATGACCAAAGCAAGCGCCCGCGCCTCTCCACCGCTCACATACCTAAGGCGACAGGGGCGGCGAGGGGGCGGGTTGCCTGCTGCTCGCAACGCACACACGCACATTAGACAGTGATGACCAAAGCAAGCGCCCCCGCCTCTCCACCGCTCACATACCTAAGGCGACAGGGGCGGCGAGGGGGCGGGTTGCATACTGCTCGCAACGCACACAAGCACATTGATGACCAAAGCAAGCGCCCGCGCCTCTCCACCGCTCACATACCTAAGGCGACTGGGGTGGCGAGGGGGCGGGTTGCCTGCTGCTCGCAACGCACACACGCACATTAGACAGTGATGACCAAAGCAAGCGCCCCCGCCTCTCCACCGCTCACATACCTAAGGCGACAGGGGCGGCGAGGGGGCGGGTTGCATACTGCTCGCAACGCACACAAGCACATTGATGACCAAAGCAAGCGCCCGCGCCTCTCCACCGCTCACCTTTTGAAGCGCTCGTAGCGAAGTTTACTTAGCTGTTCTCAACCGATCAGCAAAGTTAAGCAACGTCGCGCGCGGTCATGAGTTGGATGGGTGACCGCTAGTGACATTACTACTGAGCGTTTCCGTGCTTCGGAGGGCACGTTAAGCCGTCGGTCCCGGTTGTTGTCTTAGGATGGCAGTCGTTATAGCATGGTGGTAGGGCATTTTGCGAATGCCCGCCTGGCTAGCTACCACCCTCAAGTAGAAAATCTGTCGCCAAGCACCTAACGGTGTGTTCCGGCAGCTGTCCTTGAGAGCCAGTACTTCTAGGTTAGCCTGAACAACATCTTCGAACACATCATCACTTACCATCAGGTGAGATAGTGGTCAAAGGCTAACCTATCAAGCATAAAAAAAAAAAAAAAAAAAAAAAAACATACCTAAGGCGACAGGGGCGGCGAGGGGGCGGGTTGCATACTGCTCGCAACGCACACAAGCACATTGATGACCAAAGCAAGCGCCCGCGCCTCTCCACCGCTCACATACCTAAGGCGACAGGGGCGGCGAGGGGGCGGGTTGCCTACTGCTCGCAACGCACACAAGCACATTTATGACCAAAGCAATCGCTCCCGCCTCTCCACCGCTCACATACCTAAGGCGACAGGGGCGGCGAGGGGGCGGGTTGCATACTGCTCGCGACGCACACAAGCACATTGATGACCAAAGCAAGCGCCCGCGCCTCTCCACCGCTCACATACCTAATGCGACAGGGGCGGCGAGGGGGCGGGTTGCCTACTGCTCGCAACGCACACAAGCACATTTATGACCAAAGCAAGCGCCCCCGCCTCTCCACTGCTCACATACCTAAGGCGACAGGGGCGGCGAGGGGGTGGGTTGCCTACTGCTCGCAACGCACACAAGCACATTTATGACCAAAGCAATCGCTCCCGCCTCTCCACCGCTCACATACCTAAGGCGACAGGGGCGGCGAGGGGGCGGGTTGCATACTGCTCGCAACGCACACAAGCACATTGATGACCAAAGCAAGCGCCCGCGCCTCTCCACCGCTCACATACCTAATGCGACAGGGGCGGCGAGGGGGCGGGTTGCCTACTGCTCGCAACGCACACAAGCACATTTATGACCAAAGCAAGCGCCCCCGCCTCTCCACCGCTCACATACCTAAGGCGACAGGGGCGGCGAGGGGGCGGGTTGCATACTGCTCGCAACGCACACAAGCACATTAGACAGTGATGACCAAAGCAAGCGCCCCCGCCTCTCCACCGCTCACATACCTAAGGCGACAGGGGCGGCGAGGGGGCGGGTTGCCTACTGCTCGCAACGCACACAAGCACATTTATGACCAAAGCAAGCGCCCCCGCCTCTCCACCGCTCACATACCTAAGGCGACAGGGGCGGCGAGGGGGCGGGTTGCATACTGCTCGCAACGCACACAAGCACATTAGACAGTGATGACCAAAGCAAGCGTCCCCGCCTCTCCACCGCTCACATACCTAAGGCGCGGCCTACTAGTCGCTACCGTCCCTTAACGTCTTAAGGGACGGTAGCGACCGTTAAAACAAATAAAATACCAAAATTCGTATCTTCAATTCCACCGTTTTATTGGCCCATCTGTTAAGATGCAAGTTAAGTATATCTAGTAGATTCTCGTTCAATTCCAGCCTCTAATACATCTGATCATCTTACACTTGAATAGCCTAAAATGTGTTTGGGTTAGCCTTAAGTTTACCTTAAGCTTAGCTTTTGAAATCAAGTAACAAATCAGGTGAGTGAATTTGCTCGTTACTTCTTTAACGCAAAAATATGTAAAGCCCCACGGACGTAGGTACTCGTACAGTAAAACGAATTTAATTATTGCCGGAGGGAGAAGTTGTTGATGCATCGCTTGATTGGAGCCGGTAACTGTACTGATAATATTAAAATAATTTTGATTGGATTTGCTCTTATTTTAAAAGTTTAAAATCAGCCGTTATTTTTATTTGACTTAAAATTAATTAATAATTGTTTCTTTTTAAACGTACGAAACCAACCTCATACATATTAACTCTTTATTTCCAAAGAGATCTCTGTATATGTCTACGAATAAATAATATTTATTCGTAGGTGTGTAGCGATCTTTCAGTCGTAAAATGCTCGCAAAATAGTGTATAGGAAAATACGAAACCTCGAAAATGTAATTTGTTTTTACCGACTTCAAAAAAAGGGAAGGTACTCAATTCGTCCGTATTTTTTAATTTGTTACATCAGAATTTTTTGACTGGGGGATTGATTTTGATTATTCTTTTTTTATTTGAAATCTGATCCTTGCCGTGTAATTCCATTTAAATTTCATCAAAATATGTTAAGCCGTTTTCGAGTTACACTCCAATAACTGAAAAGTATTTTCCTATCTTGGTTATATAGTTATTGCCAGTGAATGACAATGGATCTCATAAGTAGCAAGGGTCACTAAAAAAGGTGAAATATTTTTTTTTTTTACCAAAAACTGAAACCGGCTCAATACTCAAATCAGTGACTTTTTTGTTGAAATCGGTACCATGTGCACAATATTGTGATAATAGGTACTCTTGAGCCATCATGGTACCGACTTCAACAAGTTATATCAAACATTTGAGTAATGATGTATGTGCCATGTTAGTGTAACTTTTTTTTTCATTTCATCGTGGTGTTTGTGCGATCTGCGCGAACGCGTCCGAGTTTACACTAAAAGTGCTACACGTACACATTTAAATATTCACGTTTAGTAGAGGGGTGTGCATTTTTAGACTGAAAGACCTCTACTAGTGTATTATAGAAAACATCTCAGAAATTGTGGACATTTTATTTAGAATCGGATGTCCAAACAGTGTCTAGTTTGTTGTCTCCAAAGCAAACTATCCTGGAGCTTAGCTTAGCAGCTAGCTCAATATCATCGTTTCAACCATACATACATACATATAATCACACCTGTTATCCCCGAAGGGGTAGGCAGAGGTGTGTAAACACCCGCATTTCGCCAATCGGGTTTTGGTCCCATGTAATAGGGGGTGAGCCTATTGCCATTCTCCGGGCACAGTTTCAGGATCATACAAAATGTTTTCTCTAACACACTGTACGACACACAATAATATACGTATATTACGAATAATATGTTTACGCTAGCAGCATATAAGACATGAACACAAGAACATATTGTTTAAAACCCGGGCAGGGCACTAACATGGTATAGCCCTTTTGTGCGGCTAATGCACACAACACCCTACTCACATCCATGTGAGAAGTAGCAAGCTGCTCATTTGGCGCCTTTTCCCTTAGTCGCCTCGTACGACACCCACAGGGAGGTGACATTATAACCTGGCACCCCACGGGTCCAAACATGAATAAATTAGGATCAGATTTTATTTACCCTCTAATAAAGTCCTAGAAATGATGTTATTCCCTATATGAGTTGTTAATTGGATTTTCACAATTCTTAAAAGTGGTTCAAACACTATATACACAATAGTTACTGTGTTTACTGTGTTTGTGTGAAACTACGACGAGTGTTTAGACTAACTAGAATCTTTTTGGAAATAAATATTAACGCATATTTACCATTTTCCTCCGTGGGGTGCCGGGTTAGAATTACATCTCCCCATATCATCCCGTGGGTGTCGTAAGAGGCGACTAAAGGAAAAATACTAGAAGGTGGGCAGCAGCGCCTTCTAAAGACCTGCCATCTTATACTGCGATCCCCAAGCCACCTGCCAAGCGTGGGGATTATGGCAAATACCCCCTTAATAGGGGGAGGCTGTGTTCAGCAGTGGAGGAGTCGGCTGTTACAGTACAGTACAGTACTTACCATTTTTGATGGCAGCCCATAATGTACAAAAATTATTTAAAGCAGCTTTGATGCTTGATAAGCTATAATAGAAAAATATAATTTTTCTTCGGGTGGAAAAATGTTGCTTTCATCGTTAAGTACTTAAAATTGCAACCGCAGGATACCCTCTTGTAGCCTAACTATGAAAACAGGTGTTGAACTTAATGCTTAATGCTGCTTAAAGTAATACCAAATTAATAAAAAATTGAGTGTTGATCAAATAACAACCTACCAGCCGAATAAGTGCAACATTATCTAGGGTAGATATCGCCTCCCTCAAAAAATTGTGTAATCAAAATGGTTATAAAAAAAGTCAACAGTCCAGCAAACGCTTCTATAGTATAATTGGTTTAACGATAGGACGGTATCCTGGGTTCAGTCCCACTAAAAGTTTTTTTTTCTATTCGAAAATAAATGTACAGCATAAAATATTTTCACATCTGAAATATTACCAAAGGCAGTTTAGACTGCCCAACTATCGATTAAAACACAATATTAAATCAGTTCGCCCACTATGGTGTGTTCATGGGAGATAGGGCATTGACGTCACGCGCCGCTGACCGTTTGTGGACCTCTTCATGCGTAACGGGGGTAGGGAGCTTTTTGAAACTTTCAAAAAGTCCATTTTGCGAGGATATTGTTTGCTTTGGTAACAATAGGTGCGTATTGTTAGTGTAGTCTGGGTGGTAAATATAGTTTACTTGTTTTTGGACTTGAAAATTATATTTATTATAGAAAAATGCGATGAATGAAAGAAGAATCCTTTGACAAATCCCTTCTTTGGGCCTAGACATACTCTTATTAATTATGTTGAGTGAGTCAAAAGTTCGATTATGAGGTTCGGTTTATATTATTAAAAATTCGTCGCTTTTGTTTCAATTTAGTTCTGGTACTGTATGAGATAATTGTTGTATATGGGTTTTGCGATTATAATACATACTATAATCGCAAAACCCAAATAAACAAATTTAAATCGTTTAAATCGCGTATATTTATCATTATTTTTTATCCCGACGTTTCAAACACTGTAAAGATGTTTAATTGCTAACTGTACTGCAACATGTTTAATTCCTACAAAAAGTAAAAAAAAAACTTTCATCCAATTTTCTTTGTAGAAACTTCCTGCAAAGCGTACAGTCAAGCATAAAATGGTCAACTGAGCTTGCGGGTTGTACTTGTATAGCGGAATTGTGGCTGGGTTGGAGCCACGTGTGTATTTTTGTATGTAACGAATTAACATAAAAACTACTGAGCCGATTTGAAAAACTTTTCCACCGTTATGATCCTACATTATCCCTGATAAACATAGACTGTAGCATGTTTTCAAAAAAATAGTTTTTTTTTTTCTATTATAATATACCGGTGCAAAGCCGGGGCGAGCAGCTGGTTATTAATAATAAAACTATTAGATACAACATGCTAAATAGCTTTACTCCAACAAATTTTTAGAAAAAGTGTATTTAGTTTGGGGCAGTAAGAAAATTATATGTTTATTTTGATCACATTAACTAAGGCCAAAAAAGTCCGAAGCACGTTTGCTTAAAATTTTTATGATACAATTAAATTACAAAGTGACTCGAAATTACTCTTGTAATGTAATGTAAATATGTTAATTATTTAAGTATGAATGTTTGAAAATATACCGATAAAATAGCAAAGCCTTATGCAAAGGGACGAGAAAAGTTACATTTTCGATTTACTTTACTAGTTTTGTGGACTTTCAGATATTACATAAACTGATTGCTATTTCACCATCGCTGCCTCTCCTTTCTCCTACGCACTCCGATAGTGACAAAATTTCAGTATTTGACAGCGGTGTCAGGAGTTAATAGTACTCAACTGACCCCGCGGGCATTGTTGGCTGAGTTTTTTTTTAATGCTGAGTTGTTTTTGTGACGGAACAAGCTCGAGGCCCACCTGATGTTAAGCGGACTAACCTCTGCCTATAATAGATGCATTTCATCATAAGTCACGAATTGCACTGCGCCGGTCACCTTGAGACATAGTTCTTAAGTCTCATGTGCCTGTAATTTCACTGGCTCTCAAGGACTGCTGCCGGAACACACCGTTAGGTACTTGGCGACAGATTTTCCACTTGAGGGTGGTAGCTAGCCAGGCGGGCATTCGCAAAATGCCCTTCCACCATGCGGTGAAGCTCAAGCCTGCGGCGGGATTCGAACCATGGACCTGCTACGCGGCAGTCCATAGCCAATGCCCCTGAGCCATCACTGCTTGGAAAGCTTGAGTTGACTATAAATAGACTGTAAGAAATTTTGAAAGTAATCTAATGAACCAGCACGCTGTGGGCTGAATTGAATATTTAACCAGTAAAATATAAGGTAAATTTAGGTAGACCTTACTTGCTAGTGGAGGGTTGGGGAAATAATTATTGACCATAAAACATTTTTCAAAATTTATTCACGTGAGATTCTTGTAGTTCTTATTTAAAATAATATACGGAGAGCTTCATTGAGCTAAAACCTTTTACATAAATAGAGGTCAAAAAACATTCCACTCCAATTATGTGTATCCTATGACGATTATGACCTTTATGGGAATAATAGTGTTGAAGCATTGATAGCCGAGCGGTTGTAACTTTGGACAGCCGTACCGCAGGCCCATGGTTTAATCCCCACCGCAGGTTTAAGAAAGCCGACAGAATAATGAATGACAGGCACATGAGACTTAACAACTGTATGTCTCAATGCAGTTCGACACTTGACGAACTGCATCTGTCATAGGCAGAGCTTACAGCTTCACATCACATGGGCATAGTGCCTGTTCCGTCACACATAAAAAAAAAGTAATGAATGCGCACACGGCATCTACGTCGTAGACTCGTAGCGGACAGAATACTAGAACTCGTAGCGATTTCAGGATACTGTAGATCATTTGAATCCGTTTAAGTTCTACTGTATTGTACTCGTTTTGATATTAAACACATATATTGTTCTTACCTCTTAAGCATTTTCGTTGATTTGACTGAACTACTAAATATAAAATCTTCTTTGTTGAGAATGAAGATAACAGCAATACTTTTATCATTTCACGTAGCTCAGTTTTTTTTTGTGCCGATAGGTTAGGTTTTGACCACTATCTCACCTGATGGTAAGTGATGATGTGGTCCAAGATGTTATTCAGGTTAACCTAGAAGTACTGGCTCTAAAGCAAAGCTGCCGGAACACACCGTTAGGTGCTTGGCGACAGATTTTCTACTTGAGGGTGGTAGCTGACCAGGTGGGCATTCGCAAAATGCCCTACCACCATGCTATGACGACTGCCATCCTAAGACAACAACCGGGACCGACGGCTTAACGTGCCCTCCAAAGCACGGAAGCGCTCAGTAGTAATGTCACTAGCGGTCACCCATCCAACTCATGACCGCAGCGGACGTTGCTTAACTTTGCTGATCGATTAAAAACAGCTAAGTAAACTTCGCTACGAGTGCTTCAAAAATAAAGAAAGTTACTTCAAGGTTTAATTCATATGAAGTGGCAGCAGCGGTCAGTTTCAAAGTCAAACCATTTTTGACTTTGTCTCCATCGACATAATGATATAACTGACACGTTTGATAGGTCCCACGGCTGCACTACTAAAAGTGGCCCATCACCGTCAAGTCTTTCTAATCATCATGATTATCACATCAACTACAACGTACGCCACTGAACAAAGATCTCCTTCGTTTAGGGGGATATGCCCTTATCCCCACGCTTCTCAGGTGTCTTGAATATAGCAGTATAATATGTAAGTTCTTAGAAGATGCAGCTTTCAACGTCCTGGTATTATTAGCCTAGCATCATCAGTCAGAAGACGTCCACTCTTGAACAAAGATCTCTCCCGCAGAAGCATCAAAGAACAGCTATTGTCTACTTGTAACCATTGACCACCAGTGACCTTAACGAAATTATCAGTTTACCTAGTGGAGGACAACCAACTCGATAACAACATTTAAAATGTACTCTCTCAAATAATGTCGTTTCATAGTATTTAGTCCTCACTGCTAATATATAAACGTATTAACAAAGTGTAGACTCTACGTCAGTGCTTCTATTTTCCTTGCTCTACATGAGAAAATTCGCTTAAACCTGTCATGTTACTGTATAGTTCTGAAACGACAACTAATAAACTAACTTCATTAAATAACGCACTACAAACTTACCCAGAGAGAATGTAGTCCGAGTCGGGGATGCTAGAATAATACAACGCGCCTCTTTCCTAGCTCTGTATCACTATTTTATTATGTATAGTAATTAAGATAACTGCTTCTTAATTTATGAAAATTTCCAATAGTGTAGTCTGGCTGGCAATTTGTCGCTTTAGTTAGATTTTTATGCTTGATAGGTTACCCTTTGACCACTATGTGTATGACGGTCATTCCATTGCTGTTCTTAAACTTTTAAGAAGTAACGCAGACTTTTCCTCAAGCGAGCAATTGCACAACTATACTGTTCTCTATCAGCCGGATTGTCCACTGCTGAACATAGCCTCCTCTATTAAGGGGGGCTTTGCCATAATCCCCACGCCTAGCAGGCGGCTTGGGGAACGCAGTGTGAGATATCAGTTCCTCAGAAAATGCTGCTGCCCACCTTCTGGTGTGTTACCCTTAGTGACCTCTTATGACACCCACGGGTGAAGAATACCACCCTCAAAGAGATAGGTGGATGATATTCTAGCCCGGCACCCCACGTGTTATTGCGTAACAAACATAGGAAAAAAACATATTCAGTACATTTGAATAGCGATTATCTTCCATCTTTGGTTAAAATTTATAAAAATGGTGGTTTGGGTCCCCGAGTTGCCTGAATTTTAGGAAACTGAAAAAAAGAATATTAACCGTCCTATTGAATATATGTATTTTGAAAAATATTTATTTTAATGATCCAATATGTAAATCTCTATAGCACGATGTAATTCGCGACTGTAGTTAATTGTTTTTCTTTTTGTAGCTTATAGGCTAGTCTTTGATCACTCTCACCTGATGATGCGTTGAAGATGTTGTTTAGGCTAACCTAGAATCAATACAATAATTCTAGGTAAGCTTGAACAACAAATACTGCAACCGGATCCCACCGTTACATATTTAGCGACAGATTTTCTATTTAAGCAATCGGAAAATGCCCTGCCACCATTCTGCTGGCACCCTAAGTACTGTCATCCTAAGAAAACTACCGGAATAGACGGCACGTGCCGTCCGAAGACCAAAAGCGCTCATTAGTAAAAGCCACGTCTTACGGTCGCCCATCCAAAATGATGGCAGCGAACATTTCTGCTTTACCCAGTCGATCGGTTATAGTACATTTCTGCAGAATCTAGTAAGTAAGCCTTCCTGGCTAAGTATGAGTTAAACGGACCGAACCGCAGGTGAGGTCCAGTTATATACGAGGCCAGGATAGCTTTCTGACTGGTTGAGGCTTCTGTAAAGCTTTTCTCAAAAATGAAAGATAGGTTTACAACAAATTCAAATTCATAATCTCTTAAAATGTCATACCAAAAAGAAAAAAATATATATAATTATATATTTGGCAAAAAATATATATATAATTATATATATTTTTAATAAGTCCAATAATCAATATCATATAACGAAATAATAATCTCCAAAGATATACAGGGTGCCCGGTAATGAATGGATAACCTTAAATTAGGTATTTGTATATATAATGGCCATTCAGAAATAAAAACAGAACAAAAAAAAAAACAAATACCATTTTGAAACCGGCTTTGGGCACACTTTATTTTAAAATGATTGGTCACATGTGTATTCATACTTTTTTTTACGCTATGGATGCTTAAACTTTGGCAAAATGAATATGTTTGTTTATTAAAATGACCATAACTTTGGTACTACTTGATTTTTTTTGTTCTGTTTTTTTTCTGAATGGCCATTAGATATACAAATACCTAATTTAAGGTTATCCATTCATTACCGGGCACCCTGTATAGATATATATGTATATTTAAATATTTGGAGCCTCGCTCCTATAACCAGGTTATAATGGCTAAACTCTAATACGTGTCTGGTACTATGTTTTTTTCCTCAGCAGATCTAAAGAGGTTGACCTACTGGCCAGTAAGTAAATTACATACTTACTGGACAGTAAGAGATCCCAAATTTAAAATCTCGCTTCTTACTGGACAGTTGTGAATAAGTCTCCGGTGGAGTAACTTGCTGGATACCCTTTAGAGATATTGTGGCAATATTACATACCATTTTTGAGAAAAGAATAATTATGCATACTGCGAAGCGAGTGCTCCAAAAAGTTACTCCAGTCTTCGAGTTATCCTGTCGTCATTAACCTTAGCACTTTAATGCCTCATCCACTATAACTTTAATTACTGCAGCTCTATTATCTTCGTACTACAATGTAGTGTGGGAATAACGTCACCTGAAGTTGAAAACTTCTCGGAGCGTTAATATGAGCTAACTTTCGTAGGAAATTGAATTTTATGAATACATTGAATAACTCCCCAAACTTATTAACATAAATTTCTGATAAGGTCAACCGGGGCTAACGCGTCTATGGGGTTAAGGCATCTAATCCAATTATAATACGAAACACAAAATCTAGAACTACTTCCGCCATCTTTTGAATGTGTTTGATACTAAAACCACATTATTTGATCGGTAGAGGTCGCAAGAGGCCTCATTTTTGTATAAATTTCCACCATCTTGAATATGACATTTTATTCGGAACCTCACGTAAGTGACATGTGATATATAAATATCCTGAAATCCCAATGTTTTGAAGATGGTCGTTAATTTTTAACGGTAAGTACTTTGTAATATTAATTTGTTTACGTGTTGTTTTAATTACTTTAAGGAAATTACTTAAGATTTGCAGTCCACGTGCAATAAAAATATTGTAGGTTATATTTTTGCATTGGGGCTATCGCGTCTGTCCCGTTGGGGTGATTGCGTCTTATGTAACGCAATAGCCCCATTGTCTGAGGTCCTAAACCTTTTAATTTTATGATAACAGTGATTGAGGTATATGTATGTATATCTATGCTGTATAGACAGATAGTGGAAAAAAAATGCGTGATATGCTGATTGCAGATTTAGGGCTAAAAGAATATATAGAGGTAGCGTCAATTTTGTATGTTTGTTGATTTATAATTTGAAAACTTCTTTCACTATTGAAAAGGTAACATTTTTGAAATGGTCTTACACTGTATATTAACCCTGATGAAGTCAGCCCGGATCGCTAATTATATAAGGGATACACTCGTTTTGCGGGAGGCTGGTAATTAATAATTCAAATAGTGGTGGATTTCTTATCGTAACATATTTTAATGTATCAAATTAATTGTTGTGATTTTTTTATGAAGTTACTGGAAGGTCGAAGCGTTGCAAAGTATATACTTTCTATGACAATTATTATTATAGAGCCTTTTTTATGTTATTGTGGCGGAACAAGCTCGAGGCCCACCGCCCTAGTGCCTCATACTCCCGCATAAACTCTATATATTTTTCCCTCAGCACAAGGGCCCCTGTCCATACAAATTCTGGTAGCAGAGCGCGGTCGCTACTTACATCGTGGTTACATTTTGGCGGCAATTGGCAAGCGCGGACGCTTCATTACATTTTGCATAAGTACCACACATTCTTAAACGCGGTCGTTTTAAAATAAAATAAATTAATTGGACCCATCAGATTATAAACAAGTTATAAATAGGTAGGCAAACTATTTCACTAGGTTTGCTATTTGTTCGGAACTATTTGCATGACGCAACATTATGTGGTAATTAATCGCCTACCTTCGTACGATATTTAAGTTACGTTATTATTGACGAGTTTGGTTATCGGTTTAAAGGCTTGGAAACTCGTGTTTGTTTACCTTTGTTTGCCTTTGGAAGACTTGCGAACCAGGTTAGATTATTAACGTTTATTACTGTTTTTTTTTCTTTGTGTTTATTACGTCCTTAGGCCCCTGTCCATACACCATATAGAGTTAAAACACGTAAAAGGAAACACCATATCTTTATAAAATATTATTTACTTACCTGATTTCAATGTTGTTGGTAGTATGTTTTTATTAATTTCTATATTAACACATAGAACAGAGGGTTGTAAGTACATTTCTATGCTAAAACTGCAAAGTTCTACTTCGGAAGAATCTCTTATCCCACTATTAATTAATACTTAACCTTTGAGAACAAAACTGTTTGTTACTCCTGGAATCTAGGATGGGGCGAATGCGTCTACAAGAGAAAGTATAAATTAGACGCTATAGCCCCGAACATTATTGTGTCACCCGTAATGAGAGATCATGCCCAGAATTTAGCTCATGACATAATAACTAACTTGATCTCTAGTGCTTTTACATAGTTTCATGATTAACTTTGTTGATAACTCTTCCAGTTATGTGATGCTAAACAAAGACGCCATCGCCCCACATGGGGCTATTGCATCTAAAAATCTCTGCTTTTAATAATTAATTATTTTCATACAACAAGGATTCAAAATGTCAAGAAATAAAATTAAAGTATAAAATTAGATAAAATATTCTATTTTGTGTTGTAGGTTACAGTCTTATAAGTTCAACCGTTAACTTGCTATAACCAGTTAAAAATGCCGTAAAAAGTATTGTAACGCAATAGCCCCGGTTGACCTTACTATAAATTTTGCATGTAAAACTAAACGATATAAAATTTTAATTGTGTATAGTTTTAGTTGTTGTTAGGTACGTTACCTTGAATTTATTTGTTGAGTCGTTAAACGAAGTTGTTAAAATTTGAAATATTTCAAGTTGATGACTTTGGGAAAAGTTTTTGGTCACGCAATATCGATTTGGCATAGTTTGTGGAGTTGAGTTTGGCTGGATATCCAACTTGCTAGGTCAAGATTGAAAATGCAATATACGGACCCCTATTACTAAACCTATTCTGTCCGTATGTCTAGTGTCCGTTTGACCTGAAGAGTTGTATCTATGGAACCGTAAAAGGTATCCAATTTAAATTTCCACACTTAGAATGGCGAATTGCCTAACAAATAATCGTAGTCACAAACAAGTAGAAAATAAAAGAGATTTCCACACAGGATACGCGTTATTTTTAACTTTTTGTTTATGCGCTATCTTAAACATGGCACACATACAAGGCACACATAGGATTAGTATGACAGACTAATATCTAACATACAAATAATAAAATCCGACGAAGTGCTAGAGTTTGAGGTCTAGCCCAGGGCTAAAGATCCTGAGCTATATGAATAAAAATACCCCACAAGAGTATTACTGGATACTGGATATGGGTAAGATAATGATGATCCATGTTTCATCTAATTAGGTTGTGTTAGATAACATACTGTTATCTAACACAACCTAAATCCATTTACTTTGGAAAGCTCTCGCCTAGCTACGTATATAGTCATAGCCGATATAGTTTGAGCCTACCCAATTACACCAAGTCGCATATCTAGTGCTATTTACTACACTATAAACTGTGGCGCTATGCTATGACGTCATTGTATTAGACAAGCCTCATTCTCTATCCACATTGCCTCGCAGTAGCTAAATGTTTGCATTTCCTCGTGCTACCGTTACACATATTAGAACAACATGTCACCGCAGGCTTATGTTACGAGTTATAGTGGGAAAATCTGTTTTAAAACTAAAGGACATTGTCCACTTGTGTGGATTTTTTGGTTAACAATGAACAGACACTGTATCCATAAATATGTTTTTTTTATTCCGAATAAACAAGCATTTGACCGGTGGATGCGGTCATCGTTGGAGCATGCTTGCCTAGAAGATATTTATTCACTCTATATTTGAAGACATCCAGATTGTAGCTCTCAGGGAATAAAGAAGCTGAGAGGGTGTTCCATTCCTTCGCTGTCCGTATTATAAAGGTGGACGCAAATCGCTTTGTGACAGGAAGAATGTCAACCATATACGGATGTAGGAGATATGGTTGTATGGGCCACTTCTCGACGTGAATAAAAATACTGTGGTGTAGTCGGAAGCTTAATTTATTCATAGACAAAAATACAAATCTCACATCGCTGCAACAAACGTTTGCGTGTGTTAAGGCTTGAGAGCGCCATCTAGCGACATTATTGTGAAGCTCAGACATATCGCCCACCAAGGACATCTGTTCATGTCCTTCATAAGTGAAAGTTACAGTGTTATAATTTATCTATGGTAAGGCCCTTGACAATAATGAACCTTATACAACCTTACAAACTAACGCTTAAATTATTTAGTTACAGGTAGAATGCACAACTTTGACAAAGGGCGCTTAATTTCTGAACCGTTGCATTTGAGAGTGACGACTCGTGTGATTTGGTCGGCACCAGGGTGTTTTGCTATAACTTTACCTAAAAGCCATCGCGCAGGAGGCAAATTATCCTCCTTCAGTAAAACAACATCTCCAATGTTTGGTTCTGGCAGTTGTTTCGTCCATTTATGACGTTGTAACAGATGCGATAAATACTCGTCAGACCATCTCCGCCAAAACTCCTGCACCATTCGCTGCGTCAATTGCCATCGCTTTAGGCAACTGATATTATGTTGCTCATAATTTCTATCAGGCACCATCACTAGAGGTTCCCCAATCAAAAAATGACCCGGGGTTAAAGGAGTAGGATAATCTGGGTTTCCAGATATCATTGATAACGGCCTTGAGTTGAGGCATGCCTCAATTTGTGTCAGCACAGTAGACATTTCTTCGAAAGTAAGAGTTGAATTGCCGATTACACGCCGCAAATGGAATTTCGTGGATTTAACGCCAGCCTCCATTAGACCACTAAAATTCGGTGCTTGAGGCGGGTTAAAGTGCCAGGAAGTTCCATTGCTGGCAAGCCATTCGCGTAACTCTGCGGCGACAGAAGACTTCTCCACTTCAACTAAATGCCGGAGCTCCTTTGCTGCACCTACGAAATTGGTTCCGTTGTCACTCCACATATCGCTGACGTGACCTCGTCGAGACACAAATCTCTTAAACCCTGCTATAAACCCTTGTGAAGTTAAATCACTGATCGCTTCTAGGTGTACGTTCTTTGAGACCATGCAAACCCAAACACAGATATAGCCCTTATAGGACTGATGCCCACGACCCTTAGACGTTCTGAGGCTAATTGGGCCCGCAAAATCTACACCACTGTGGCGAAAGACGCGTGCTGGTCTAACTCTGCAGGATGGAAGCTGCCCCATCAACTGTGTTTGCGTAGTCTTTGCGTACCGCTTGCATGTTACACATTTATGGACGTGACTCCTTACTGACGACTTGGCTGATATGATCCAATACTTGGTACGCAAATGACTCAACATTAAAGAAGGACCCCCATGTAAGGTCTTCTTATGCGCTTCATCAATAACCAAGCTGGTGAAGTGAGAGCCATGTGGCAAGATAATGGGATGTTTGGATTCTTCCTCTAAATCAGCCCGTTCAACACGGCCACTTACGCGTAGAATCCCATCACTATCTATTATCGGGCAAAGCGATTTCAACTTGCTTCTTGATTTTACTTGGCCTGTTTTTCTTATCTCCTTAATGTCTTCCATAAACTCTTGTTCCTGTGCATGCTTAATGCAAACCTTCATTGCTTCTTCTATTTCATCTCTTTCCAAATATGATGCATATCTCTTCTCGTTACCTTCTTTCTTCTTCCATTTTAGAATTCTTCTGCAGTACGCAATCACCCTCACTAATCTTTGCAATGTTGAAAACCTTGTCCAGACGGTTTCTTCTTGTGTATTTTCAGTAGCAACATGTGATTTAACAGATCTTTGTTCCATGCTAGTGGCAATGGATTTTGGTCTGCTATAATCAATGCTTTCGTTCTTAAGCCAAGAAGGTCCCTGAGACCATAATTTATTGCAAGCTAATTCTTGAGGTGTCAAACCTCGTGATGCGATATCTCCAGGATTGGAAGAAGATTGGACGTGTGCCCAGTGAGTATTGTCGTAAAGTGAAAGGATCGTAGAGACTCTGTTACCGACGAAGGTGTTCCAACGGCTTGGATGACTGCTGAGCCACGCCAAGACAACTGTTGAGTCAGTCCAGAGATGAACGTTGTCCTTTGGAATTTTCAATACTTCAGCTACCTCTGCAGTCAACTCTGCCACTAATACACTTCCCATCAACTCTAGTCTCGGTACCGATTGCTGTTTAACAGGTGCGACCCTAGTTCGAGATGTGATTAAACTGACGTTAATGTCTCCGTACTTATTTTTAGTTCGCAGATACACCACAGCCGCGTAAGCAGAAATAGACGCGTCTGAGTAGCCGTGCAGCTCTACATGATCATCATTGTCGTAAGTATGAATCCATCTCGGAACGCTAAAATTAATGGTCTCTGTTAAATTGTTGCGGTAAGTTTGCCATTCAGTCATCAATTCTGGTGTAAGTTCTTCGTCCCATTCTAGACCTGAAAGCCAAAGCTTTTGAATGAATATTTTAGAAGTGACAACACATGGTGCTGCCCATCCTAGCGGATCAAAAAACCGTGAAATATCTGAAATGACCTTTCTCTTCGTCACTGGAGTTTGTTGTGGTGGAAGGTTGACTGAATATTGGAATTCGTCCCGATCGCGATTCCAGCAAATTCCAAGAATCTTCATAATTCCGTCTTCCTTTATATTCTTACTGTCTTCGTCCTGAGTTCCCTTTTCTGTCCTGTCCCTTCCGTCTCCTGAGATTACCTCATTTAACTCTTTACAGCTGCTTACCCACTTCTGCAAATGGAATCCGCCCTTGGTAAGTAACTCTGTAATTTCTTTATATATAACCTTTCCCTCTTCAACTGTTTTGCATCCTGTCATCAAATCATCTACAAAAAAATCATTTTTAATCCTTTCAGCTGCATCAGGACAACCTTTACCTTCGTCTGCCGCAATCTGCTGCAGAGTCTTCACTGCAAGGTAAGGTGCCGACGCCGTACCAAAGGTAACTCGCACTAACTTGTATTCCTCCATTTCAGATTCCGGGTTATCACGCCAAACTACTCTCTGAAAATCCGCGTCTTCTGGAGCTACCCTTACCTGCCTATACATCTTAATAATGTCAGCGCAGATGCTTATGGGATGTGTTCTCCACCTCATAATGATGTAACGCAATGGTTGTTGCAACATGGGACCAACTAACAAATCATCGTTTAGTGATGGTGAATTAGAGCTCTTCATCGAAGCATCGAACACAATTCGGACCTTGCTGGTAGATTTATTTTCGCGTACTACAGCGTGGTGGGGTAGGTAAACAGCTGTAGTTATTTTATCATCGTCTTTAGGTACGCGCTCTACGTGGCCAAGGTCGATGTATTCATGAAACACTTCAGAATAACGCAACGCTAAGTCTCTATTCTTCTTGAATTTGCCTTCAAGAAGAAGGAATCTCTTGATTGCAAGTTCTCTACTGTTTCCATATTGACATTGCGGATCTTCGTCTCGGAATGGAAGCTTTACAACGTACCTGCCGTTTTCATCGCGGCTGGTAGTTTGAGCATAAATTTCTTCGCACCGGAGTTCATCTTCTGTAAGAAATTTCTTGTTAACTCCGGGAATTACAGTTTCTATCTCCCAAAATTTCTTTAGGAGCTCATTGTCATTAGTCTGAATTTGTGAATTAATTGTGACATGATGGCAATTGATAGCTCCAGCAGTCGAGGACACCTTGCCTGATAAAATCCAACCAAATGCTGTATTCTGGGCTACCGGTGAACCTGTTGGACCTTGAATTAAACCCTCCTTCAACACTTGGCCGTATGCTTCAGCACCAAGCAAAATGTGAATTTTGTTTGGCGTGTGATATTCCGGGTCAGCAAGGCTGACTGCTTTTAACTCAGGCCAGTCGCAAGGCATCACTTTTGCCGATGGCAAGAGTGACGTGATATTAGTTAGAACATATGCATGTACTCTCATACTAAAATTGGGATCTAGGTGTGAGTTTATAGTCACCATGACTGCATGCTCTGAGGCTAAAGAACCTTTCTCACCACCTATCCCTGAAATTATTGACTTGATTGGCTTCTTCTTAAGTCCAAGGAGTTGGACTGCTGATTCCGTTATAAAGGATGCTTGTGATCCCTGATCCAGTAACACTCTCAGTAGTTGAGTTGAACCATGCCTTGTTTGTGCTTCGACAACAGCGGTTGCTAGTAAAACTTGCGTAGCTATTGATGACTCCTTTGAAAAATGTGTCGTTACATTAAATATTGACTGTGGACCCTCTACTGTTGCTACCTGAATATTAGACCCTGTTGAATTTAAGTTCTCCGTGTTATTGACAGTGCCTACTTCTACCTTTTGATGCAACAACGAGTGGTGTCTCCTTTTACAAATGTGGCAATTGGTGCTTTGGCGGCAATGTTTGACAGAGTGAGTAGACCCTAAACAATTAAAACATAAGCCTTGTTTCTGGACAAAACCATGACGCGAGTCGTAACCCTCCCTTGCAAACAGCTTACAATAAGCT
Source organism: Plagodis pulveraria (assembly GCA_963890685.1). Classification (NCBI taxonomy): domain Eukaryota; kingdom Metazoa; phylum Arthropoda; class Insecta; order Lepidoptera; family Geometridae; genus Plagodis; species Plagodis pulveraria. Next base: position 7,802,499 of record OY982951.1, read on the forward strand.
AATTTATGATTTTCATTACAGAATGGACATTTGTTGAACACGCGAACATTGCTGCCGCTATCGACAGCATGGTGCACCCTTGATTTAATCATATTTGGTGTCTTGGGTTTAATTGATTTTGTGTCTAAAAATTCTAATGCCCTAAACCTGGCTTCCAAGAATTCTTCAAACTGTGCGAGCGTGGGAAGCTCATCTCCTGTACTAATTTGCGTCTCCCACAGCTTGCGAGATTCTGGATCCAATTTAGCGCTCACTATGAAAATTACTATAATGTCCCACGAAGTGACATTTACTCCAATGTTTTTTAAACCGTTAAGACATTCCATGGTTGTGTCTAATAAACCCTTGACGGCGTTTGCATTTCCATTGATTGGATTTTGACTCATAAAACGTTTTAGTAAACAATTTGAGAGAAACCTTTTGTTATCATATCTATTCATTAGTAATGACCAACATTCTTTATAATTACTTGACGTAACAGATATGTGACGTACTAGTTGCTCAGCCTCTGCGGACAACAAGCCCTTTAAATAATGCATTCGCTGCACGTCATCCAATGATTCATTACCGTGTATTAGAGATGTGAATAAATCTTTAAAGGTTGGCCATTCCGTATAAGTACCAGAAAATTTCGGTATGTTTATCCTGGGCAGTTTTACAGAATCTTGCCTGACTTGCGACTGTTGGCTACTTGACGGCCCCGGTACAACTTGAATTTTGTTCAAAACATCCTTCAACTCACTCTTGTAATTGATGTACAACTCTTCGGTTACTTCGTATACATCGTCAGTGAAATAACTAGATCTTTCATGAGTAGTTGAAGACGTTTGAATGATTGATTTATGGGTAGTCATGAAGTCATTCCAAATGTTCTCAAGTTGTTCTAACCTTGTTTCTATGTAAGAACGAGTAATGCGCTCTTTAGGCGATTTTTTAAAGTTAACCATAGACCTCTCAATTACAGATTTGTGATTTAATTGCAACTTAAACAATGATTCCATTTTTACTAGTCAATAAAAACTTAAACTTTGGTAAAATAATATATCTGAATGCAATCTACTGATAATTAACTGGAACTATGTAAATAGACAACGACAAGATTGTTTCCAATTCAAAGAACTATTCTACAACAAATTTTAATAATACAAAAATTTTAATGAAATTATTCTAAGTGTCGATTAAGCTCTGAAATTTTACAAGTGTGTAGAACCATTTCATAATAAAATTTACTAATGCAAGTAATTTCGATCACAATTTTTCTAAGTCTCGTTTTGTCGTAAAATTTCACAAGTGTATAGAACTTTGTCGCAGTCAGAAATTTTGAAATTGGGCATAGGTTCCCCGATTATACAACTTATCGCTAACTATTCTAAGTTCTTAACTATCATGCAAATTTTACAAGTCCCAAAGTTATGTTAATTCCAAATCACTTCACTTTTGAAATATTATTTTAATAAATGTACTCACGATTTTACACAAATACTACTTCACTGTTATCCGTTCCAGTGATATCTTCACTCAAACTTCATTCTTCTCCAGTATTGCCACCTTCCGACGATTGATTTATTGCAGCGCCCTCTTGCGCCAACCTCTCCACTTTGGTCGATAAATCGGTAGAAAATAAACTGCTTTGCCGTTGGAGCATTTAGCTACTAGTGGCGCCTTCTGGCGGCGAGTAGCGGAAACACTCTTTGCCTAAAAATGATCTTTATGCTCCCGGTGTAAGGAGCTAGAGACGTACGGCGGTGCACTACGAAGTGCCTGGCTACTGGTGCCGGTATATCTCCCAAAATCGTCGGTGAGCTATCCACAGATTAAAACTGTATTCGGCTCGAATATGTATGGGCCACTTCTCGACGTGAATAAAAATACTGTGGTGTAGTCGGAAGCTTAATTTATTCATAGACAAAAATACAAATCTCACATCGCTGCAACAAACGTTTGCGTGTGTTAAGGCTTGAGAGCGCCATCTAGCGACATTATTGTGAAGCTCAGACAATGGTTTTAATAGCTTATACCTGTTAGAAAAATAATATCATAGATATATTGTATCAGGATGTTAGATAAGCCCTTGTTCACCACGGTCTACTTAAATAGCTTTAGGAAAAAAACAAACCTATTTATAACTTTTATTATTTTACTCATTATCATAACTTAACAAGATGCTATCTACAAACTTGGCAGGTAGATTTACGTTTTCCTGATACCTTGCCCAGCTCAAAAACCAAATTATCGTCATGTCATGTGCGCAGCAACCCACTGTCCTTCAGCCCACAATGCAATTGCAGCAATATTGTTTTATTGATTCCCTCCCCTGGCTACTATTTGGTATATATGTAATACGTAATAATATATGTAATACGTAAATATAGTACACTTTTCGGCTTATGTGCCTGCTCTTTATTTCCCCAACAGTTCATTTCACAATTGTTTTTTTTTCTTTGTGGATAGACTAGTGTTGTTTGTACACTCACCATTTGTCAATTTAGTTGAATCGTGTTGAATATGTAAATAAATAGTCGTGTCAAGTTACAACAGTCCCGTTTGTGTCTAACCACTGTCATTACGAAGTTATATTTCACAAAAACTTATTTTTTTTGTATGAAGTGTATACTTTGCCGTATTTAGTTGTTATCTGCACACTGTATTATGAAGGTTCGATGTATGTACGGATATTATCAGATAAGTACTTTAGTACTTATTTTGAATTGGTTTAAGTTGATACAAAGGTAAAGCACAATTTTTTTTTATACACATCCAGATTTACCACATTAGCCTTTCACTTCCATATTCTCTCACCTATTAATATATAATTATAGAAATGTGCATGCCTCTTGTATTTACACGGAAGGCAAACCGAGTAAAATTATTTTATAAAACACATAAAACGTCTCATTACTCGTTCAAAAACATGTTATAAAGTTCGTCATTTCTCCCTTATAAATATAGGGCGTGGAAAGTTATATGAATTTTCATTCCTTCACTCCGTAGCAGTGAAGGAATGTTGTATGAAAATCCATATCTGCCCTGGTAGCGTTCTTTTGTTTTTAGCTGCTTACATAAAAAAAATCAATCTCAAAAAGGTTTTATATCAAATAATTAGAAAAAAGAGGTGTGATTTTTATTTGTACTCGATTTTCAATGAAAGGAGGTTGGCAACCTTTTTTTGCACTACGAGAAAAAAAGCGCGGTAATTTGTTATGTTTGGTTAAATTTAGTTTTTTATTAAATTGATATTTTAACAGTACGCTTTTATTTTCCAAAATGTCATCTGATAGTGTAAGTGACGATTTTATAATGATGACGCCACCAGAAATAAGAAATGCAGCTCAAGAAGTCATAAGGAACTTACTGCCTGAGAAGTCACGAGGTTGGTACGAGAAAACGTATAATGATTTTATTTTCCTCGTAGATGTAGTAATGAAATATGTCAAAACCAGTTAGTCACCCTGTGACCACGATCACTGCAAAGTGTTTGAAACGTCGGTACAAAAATAATGATAAATATACGCGATTTAAACCGTTTAAAGTTGTTTAATCACTATGTGTAATATTCGCGAAAACCTAAGACAACATTATAAATGAAAGAATTCCCGTAGGGTGCCGGGTTAGAATATCACCCCCCATTGTTACATGTGGGTATCGTAACAGGTGACTAAAGGTAAAATGGCGGAAGGTTGGCAGCAGCGCTTTCTGAGGAACTACTGTCTTAAACTGCGATCCCCAAGACGCCGCGCGCCAGCCAAGCGTGTGGGTTATGGTAAACCCTGCCTTAATGGGGGAGGTTTTTCAGCAGTGGAGAATCTGGTTGATACAGTACAGTACAGCAATGAAAGAAATATTTTTTGTTTATAGAGAGCATCTTAATAAGCTGTTTTGATACGCGAACACGACGATTACCTATCTGATATTTAGGGTTGAGTCATCTTTCTCCCTGTGCAATCTTATTTACATTTACTATTGCACTATTATTTCATTGCATATAGGTACTTTGTTATAACATTCATCAAAATATAAAAACATAATATTCATATTTTGAGCTTTTTTTTATTTTTGCAATAAGGCATACTCCGTGGATTACATACGAGTATATATATCACGAAGAAATATGTATACATAAATATTTCTTCGAGATATTTATATCCTGTAGTAGTAAACTGGGAACAGAAATCACTAACTAAGAGTAAAAAAATACCCATGTACTGCTTTTACTTTTTTTATGTTATTGTGACGGAACGAGCTCGAGGTCCATCTGAATATAAATGGACTAACCTCTGCCTATAACAGATGCATTTCGTCACAAGTCACGAATTGCACTGCGCCCGTCACCTCGAGACATAGTTATTAAGTCTCATGTGACTGTAATTTCACTGGCTCTCACTGTCTGACTGTTGCCGGAACACACCGTTAGGTGCTTGGCGATTTTCTACTTGAGGGTGGTAGTTAGCCAGGCAGGCATTCTCAAAATGCCCTTCCACCGTGCGGTAAAGCTCAAGCCCGCGGCGGGATTCGAACCATGGACCTGCTGCGCGGTAGTCCATAGCCAATGCCACTAAGCCATTAGGCTCAGTTTATTATTTCTAACTGTGTAGAATAAAGGACAGCTGTCAGTTTGATGAGAGTTTGACAATAAAGAAGAAAATTCTAACTTTTCCTAGTTATGTTTTTACTCTTCTATTATTTCGTAGGTGATATTTATTTTTTTCTTCGTATTAGGTAACATGCCGCTGTTTAGTGCTTGGCGATAAATTTTCTACTTGATAGCCAGACGGGCATTCGCACAATATCCAACCACCATGCTATATAACGACTGCCATCCTGCAATCTGGACCGACGGCTTAGAATGGCTTTCGAAGCACGCTCAGTAGTAATGCAGTTACCCATCCAAGACGGACGCAATGACTAAGCAAGCTACACTACGAGCACTTCAAAGCAATATGTGTATTGAAGGTATTAGAACTATGATGACAGGTATTACAGAATAATACGGACAAAATGGATGCAAAAAAAGAATTAAATCTACGTTGTGCTGAGCATAAAAGCTTCATATACCGACAATGTTTTTCAACATCTTGAGGGTTCCGTACTAAAAAAACGGTACCCTATTACTAAGTCTCAGCTGTACATATCTCCGTCTATCTTTTTCTTCTTCTTCTTCCTTCGGCGCTACAACCCAATGTGGGTCTTGGCCTCCTCTACCAACTTCGACCACTTTGCTCTATCTTTGGCTGTCCTCCGCCAGGCTGTGAGTTTGTCCATTTTGCTCAGGTCTTCTTCCACACAGTTAATCCAACTCTTTCGCGGTCTCTTTTCCCGTGGCAGCGACGGTTGTGGAGTCCAACCTGAGAGAATTTTTACAGCTCTGCTGTCTTCCATTCTCACCAAATGCCCTGCCCATCCGTCCATCTATCCAACCGTATTTTACGTAAGTTTCAACTATTACAAATTGCTTATTTACCATCACAAACAAAAAGTATGAATGGCATTAACCAAAGGTTAGGAGTTCACTTCAAACACACTAACACTAGGGACCTATGATTATCCTCCCTTAAGGTGGGAACTTGTATTTATAGCGGAATAACAAAATACCTATATATACACCTAGATAGGTTACCTTTTGACCACTATCTCACCTGATTACTCCTACTAGCTACTACTACTAGCTACCACCCTCAAGTAGAAAATCTGTCGCCAAGCACCTAACGGTGTGTTCCGGCAGCTGTCCTTGAGAGCCAGTACTTCTAGGTTAGCCTGAACAACATCTTCGACCACATCAAAACTTACCATCAGGTGAGATAGTGGTCAAAGGCTAACATATCAGACATTAAAAAAAAAAACAGGTAAGATAATGGTCAAACCTATCAGGCATAAAAAAACAACATTACTCCAATGCCATTCATGCCTAAACCCTCATGAAATCTGTGCCTGTGCTGAGACATACAGTGCCACCAACTTATCTGTTCATGCGGCAAAAAAAAGAACTACAACATTCCTTCAAATTGTGACAGTTTGTAGTTGATTTTCTTGATCAGTAGCGCCCTCGAAAACGGCACAGTTAAGTTGGTGGTACTATACTTCTGCTTAAGTGTAAGTTAAGTACTTATATAAACTACCAGCGCTCATACAAGTTAGCTATAAGAATAACACTATACTTTGTTCTTAATTTAAAAAAGAAACTGGATATCATATCACCAATCGTTAATAAAAACATTTTACTAAATTAACAAATCTCAAAGATCTACCCACATTAATGTCATATAAAATTAATATATTTAATATTCATTCATTCCGTTCAATTAAATGTCATATTTATAAAATGACAAATTTCGAGCATCAGCCAACATGAAACTTTACAGTGTTGCCACTTCTAATCTGTAATAAAAATATATACTCATTCGAAATAAATTATTTATATTGGTCATTTATATATTTATTATTATTTTACCTACGTTGTTCGAAGTTTTCGTGGTATCCTCGGTATTGTAAGTACAATTTAGTTTCTGACCGTATCCAAGGGACTCAAAGGGGACGTATCTAGAATGCAATTTCCCTTACAAAAGCCTCAAGGGCATTGGACCCTAGTGGAGTGGCCCAGCATAAGTGGTTGCGCTATTTGAGTGAATCTTAAAAGGAAACGTAAACGAAATATTAAAGGAAAATTGGAATACAAGATGCAACTATTTTAAAGAGAAAAGCGTAACAACACTAATATTATGTATATATGCAAAAGATTCTATGTCTATATAAATATATGCATATTTTTTTAAAGTGAGTCTTGCCAATTACGAAACTACGCCGAATAGCAAAAAAAATTCAAACGAGGTCCATTTTGATAAAAGTTTTGAATGCAATATTTCTATTCTATCACGTAGTACGCAAACATCACATTAGACAACAAATTTTCTCAGCTCTAGTGAAAATCGAACCCACGTCCTCTGGTCGTCTCACGGTTACAATAATACAGTACAAAAGAGCCCTCAGACGAGTAATCTTCGAAAGCCTGGTTAAGGCACCCAGTGCGCAAAATGGGGGACGTGGACCTGATAGACATCTTTTACCCAGGTTATCACTTATCAACAAGATTAAAAGTTAGTCTTTCAGCAATAAAACGTAGCACTCGTGCATAATCTGACCCCGGTAATAATTTCCCTTGAGGTCTTGAAATAATCCACTCAAAATTGGATCAACTTTTTTTTTATTACACGTTCTATAATCATGAGTCCCTTACATCTCACCTGCTTTTCCAAACCTTGCAGATCCTGGCTGAAGAATATAAAGACGAGTAATATCAAATATTTTAAAAGTATTTTAAGTTTATATGAAATCAAATCTTAATAAAACACTTAAAAAATCTTTTAACGAAGCATCCCCAGGAGGTCTTGACTCTAAGAGCGCACGATCGAGGTCGAGATCGTGCACTCGTTTAAAAGCGAAACGCGTCGAATGCTCTTCCGGTTTGGCTGCGTGGCGTTTGTGACGTCACGTAGGCTTAACAGGAAAATAAGGCGGTATCGTCACTAAATATATATTTTTTATAAAGATTTTTTGAAGTGTTTTATTAAAGAATTAATTTTATTATTTCATAAAATACTTTTAAAATATTTGTTATTATTCAATATAGATTTCCGCAAAGTAACGCCTGAATCTATTCATTATTAAGATAAGTTCCTTATCTTTATGTTGGATGACGCAATAGGAGATAAGAATAATGCACAGCATGTCACTAATCACGTTGATATGAGTGGTGCCACAAAAGCTACAAAACAGTGCTTTTATCTTTAAGTGAATTGAGTCATAAAAAAAACTTTTATACAAAAAAATTAAACCGATTTCAACACTCAAATGTATGAAATAACTTGTTGAAGTCGTGATCGTGAATGTGATCGTAAATATAATATAAATTGGCGTCAGCATGGCGTGGCTCAGGTTCGGCCTCACATGGAGTACTGCTCTCACCTCTAGGCGGGAGCTCCCCAGTACTAGCTTCTTCCATTTACCGCCTCCAACGCAGAGCAACTTGAATCGTCGACGATCAAGTTCTCTCTTGTTCGCTCGACCCTCTGGCACTGCGTAGAGATGTTGGAGCACTCTGCATCTTATACCGTATCTATCACGGGGAGGGTTCCGAGGAACTGTTCGATTTACTACTAGCAGCTGAATTTTGCCATTGGACGTCCCGACAAAGCATGATGTTACATCAATTTCATGTTGACGTCTGGAATTCCACAACCTTGCGATTTTCACGGTATTTCCTACCTCGCACTGCCAGAATCTGGAACCAGCTGCCTGGTGAATTATTTCTGAAGAGATGGGACGTAGGGGCCTTCAAGAAGACAGCATATTCCCTCCTCAAAGGCCGGCAACGAAACCTCGAGACCTCTGGTGTTGCGGATGTTCGTGGGCGACGGTGATCACTTACCACTAGGTGATCCGCCTGCTCGTTTGCCATCCTATCCCATAATATATATATATATATATATATATATATATCTCAAAATATAAAGTAGTGTTGGTATTAAAGTCATCATATTAGGGTTCAGAAGATAATAGTAATATGCTTTACCGACCTGTTAAGTATGTATTTCGTGAACTGTAAACAAAGTTGAGTACAGTACACATTCGTCAATATAACACCTCTAAGGTATCATTTGACTACCCTTTCACCCCACATCGATTCGACACCTCAGTCCATCAGTCAATGAAGGCAATCAGCGGTTATTGACCCCCCAGGGGGGCAACGGGACTGATCAATATTTCGGCTTTTCATTTTGAAAGGCATTGTTATGTCAAATTACGGAACATGCGGTTACGGCTTTCCTATTAACTATGTATTGAGGATGTCTGAAACCATACTTAGTTAGTACCATCGAGAAACTAACCTCGAGAGTGGAATTCATGGTTCGGTTTATCTGGCAACTAGTGTGTTGTATCGGACACACTACAAATTTAAAATACCCTTCCTCCTAGTGCTGTGATTACAGTGCTTATGGTGGTGTATATCGATTTTATATAGATAATTGTCGATATTATGGTAAATTTTTGATTCCAACCTTGGAATTTCTACACGGAATTTCATAGTCATCTGGACCATCACTGCTTCTAAAAGATACAGTGGAATTTAAACAGATATCGTACAACTTATTAATTTCTATCTATATAGTTTTGTCTTACATAGTTAGTAAAATATCTACTACACTTATTATATAGCCATTATTATTATTATTCAATTTATTATATGTATTGTATAAAAGATCTTTATTTTACTTGTTTGAATTAGTTTTATGTATATCTAAACACACTCAAATACTTATTTTATACCTAAACCTGTTACACTTCGAAGGAAGCCTTATATAATAAACCATTTTTAATATTTTCAAATACCGAATATCTTAATACTCAGCGATCTATTTTTTTTCAATAATGTCGTAGTTTGATATTTGATTAGGTTATTTAAGGAGTCATTTAATATTTTAAGAGATGCGAATCATAGTAATTACTTTATTTATAACCTATATATATAACTTAAAGCTTATAAAACAATATTTGGTAAGCTAGAATGGTGTTTGGTAAAATTATACATTAAAAAAAGACTAAAACAACGGAAAAAATTGTAAGTTAGAAACTCATTCTAACTTACAATTTTTTCCGTTGTTTTAGTATTTTTTTAATGTAATTGTGACGGATCATGCACAAGGCCCGCCTGATATTAAGCGGACTAATCTCTGCCTATAACAGATGCATTTCGTTACAAGTCACGAATTGCACTGCGCCGGCACCTTGAGACATAGTTGTTAATTACATAGCCTTTGACCACTATCTCACCTGATGGTAAGTGATGATGTGGTCGAAGAGGTTGTTCAGGTTAACTTAGAATTACTGGCTCTCAAGGACAGCTGCCGGAACACACCGTTAGGTGCTTGGCGACAGATTTTCTACTTGAGGGTGGTCGCTAGCCTGGCGGGCATTCGCAAAATGCCCTTCCACCATGCTTTGAAGCTCAAGCTCACGGCGAGATTTGAACCATGGACATGCGGCACGGCAGTCCATAGCCACTGGCACTGAGCCATCACTGCTTCATATTTCTTCTGTATTTTATTTTCTCATATTGATAGCTGTGAAAACTAAAATAGTAACTTACATTATGTGGATTAGCTAAAATGCGCCGGCTTCATTAAAAATAGACTTAGTAGAATAGACACGGTGAGTAACTCATGTTAATTTATAAGTGTTAATGATAAGTATCCCGTGGGGTACCGTGCTAGAATTTTACTCCATCATTGCTATCGGTGTCATTGGTGTTGTAAGAGGTATCCAAAGGTAAAATACCGAAAGGTGGGAAGCAGCGCTTTCTGAGGAACTGATATCTTAAACGACGATCCCCAAGACGCCTGCCAAGCGTGGGAATTATGGCAAACTCTCCCTAAATTGTGGAGGATGTGTTCGGAAGTGGACAATCCTGCCAATACAGCAGTAAGTGTATTTGACATTGTAATTTGCTAACATTAGGTTTTGTTACACAGAAGTTTCCATTGTTTACCTACTTCTTACAGCCAAGCATAAATAGAATTCACACTCAACGCTTAAGATGTTTATAGATATATTACTACGTTGATGTTCTAAATATGCACTATATCGATATCGATTAAAATTGCACATTCATTCCGTCCCATCACTATAAATCACGTGGTCGTGGCTTAGCCAATTAGAACGTGTTTCGATATGAGAAAAATTGACAGAAATTTGTTTCTTACAAAGCTAATAGAATGGCGTCTCTTCGGGTTACTTTCTCGAAGGTTAGTACCTACTTAGGTAGCCAGCATGGAAAAGGTATGCATCAATTTTTTTTCTTACTTCAAAAATAGTATAAGCTTCCTCAATTGGACTGTGGTTTTTTGTATGTTTGCTACATGATTTCTCCGCTAATATGAATTTGTATTGATGATGCTTTTTACCGTTTTTTTTATGTTTGTTACCTCAGAACTTTTGACTGGGTGGACTTATTTTGATGATTCCTATTTTTTTATTGAAAGCTGATGCTTGCCGTGTGTTCCCATTAAAATTTCATCAAAATCGGTTAAGCTGTCTTTGACTTACACTCCAATAACTGAAATGTGTTTTCCTATTTTTATGATATTTCTATTTTTCTATTTTATGACTATATAGTCATTGACAGTGAATGACCATAGATCCCAAAAAAAATTAAACCGACTTCATTACTCTGTAATTCATGAAAATTTAGAAAAATACCAGGGCGTATTATTATTAATTTATGATACTTATAATTGATTAATAATATGCAAAAGTTTGTATCTGTGTGTCTGTATCACCTCCGAAGCGACTGAACAAATTTCAATAAAATTTGGTTAAGAGAATTTTTGGATTCATTACTAAAGCACGAGATACATTTTATCCTTATTAACTGATAAAATTATACGGAACTGCGATAAAATAAAATTCCAAGATAATAGTTTTTTTTTCCTTTTTGGGGATCCGTACCAGACTCTCTTACTACCTGCTCTGTTACTGTATACTACGGCCGGACTTGCCGTCAACATAGCTCTACGTATCCCGCTTACACTACAGCAAGCAAATTAAAGATTTGGGGGAGTACACCGCACACAAAACTAAAATAAGCCTAAGGATTCATCGATTGGATAAGGATCTCGTCATTACGTAACTTTTAAAGCATTTGTGGTGAAAGTGCCTATTCGCGAGCTTTAGATGTTCATGGAAGCTGAATTCTGGCCGAAGGGTGTCGAGCTCCGGTATTCCCTCGATCGGAATCCTGCCGCGGGTGAAGACTACCGAGTTATACAATGTAGGTAGATGGTTATTATCGTTTTTAATCTACTTAGATGATTATTTATTCATAGATATTAAGTACTAGCGTTCTTAACAAGTTTAAGTTAAGTTCTTATTTATTTTCGTTAAACGTTTTTAGTGCCATTGAAATTAAAATTGCCTTTGTATATATATTAATGGAATCGTTTTTAAAGACCTTCATTTTGATTCCATATTTGAAGAATTAAGAAGAAATAAAATGTCCGTATATTGACATCTAAAAGTCGCCAGATTGTTTTTTTTTTATATACCTACCTATTGTCACTCGCGCTATCAAGATAAATCTAACGATATCTCATACATTTAAATTGGTTAAATTATTTAGAAGTATATAGGATAAAGAAACTCACAATTAACATACATTTATACTAAAATACATGAACTCGGAAAACAGAACATCCATTTTTTGGGCGTTCGTGTAATAACTACATTTCATTATAACATACCTGCGTAGACAATTATGAAAAGTGATAAAAGTTATGAACAGTATCCTATGTGTATCCAGGACGAATTCTGTCTTTCAAAAGCGTTTCAGTGTGATGAATTAACAATCACCTTTTTATTTATTGCTTACCTATAAGCCACATTAGCTTACATTTGTCCGCAATCTCACCTGATAGTAAATGATGATGTGGTCGAAGGCTTAACCTTGAATAACTGGCTCTCAAGGACAGCGGTCGGAACACACCGTTAGGTGCTTGGCGGCAGATTTTCTACTTGAGGGTGGCGCTAGCCAGGCGGGCATTCGCAAAATGCCATTCCACCACGCGGTGAAGCTCAATCCCACGGCGGAATTTGAACAATGGACCTGCTGCGCGGCAGTCCATAGCCAATGCCACTGAGTCATCACTGCTTCAATCCTCACTCACTCACATCCCTACTTTCACAAAAGTGTGATGTGTTAGTGACATTAGTATCATGTGGTTTATCTATTCAATAAGTATTCAGTCCTTGAGAGCCAGTAAAATTACAGGCACATGAGACTTAATAACACCTATGTCTCAAAGTGACGGGCGCAGTGCAATTCTTGACCTGTGATGAAATGCATCTGTTATAGGCAGAGGTTAGTCCGCTTAACATCAGGTGGGCCTCGAGCTTGTTCCGTAACTATAACAAAATAAAAAGTATTAGACTTAATTTTCCTTTTACCAATCATTCAATCGTAAGAAAAACAAATACCTACAGTTTTAATACTACTAACTCTAATAAGCGTAATCAGTTAATTTCTTTCCACCGAAAAACACCGTAATCTCATTTACATGTTTTAAATTACAGGGAGTCGATTAAAAGTGAAAGTTTCGAATTTTTCAGGCCATTAGTCGTGTTATCGAGCAATTAAGTAATTAAATCATTACTCGATTATTGTTCGGAAATTTCCGTTGGTGTGGTCGATTATTATTGAATGACCTATATTTTTGGAATTCGGTAATTGTTGTTCTTTAGACAGCGAGGACGTATTCAGCTTTTGTGGGGCTATCATGTACATGTTAGCGTGCTCTTATTTTTTCATAATAATCTAAAGTGCTACTAGAGCCTCGTTTTGAAAGAATCATCAAAATTATGCTTTAACTTTTATAGTATATAATTATTAGTATGTGTCTTTGTTTACAGGTTGGACCATTTTAATGTGAATATTAATTAAATAAGTAAATAACCCGACTGTAAATTATTTATATTCGTGAAGCATTTTATCGTTCCATTGAAACTGCAAGTGATATATATATTGAATCGTTTTACAAAGCCCTTCATTTTGATATCCCCATTTAATTACTACGATATTTTTCGTTGCTATTGTGGCAGAAGGGTTTTAGTTAGATTTTAGGAATCTGAAGTGTCACAGACCTACCTATAGTTAAGAGCTAAGGGTAGGATTATTATATAGGTGGGTTATGAAAACAATTAAGAACGTTACAATATCACATTTAATTCTGTACTACAGACTTGGATGTACTAATATTGTACAATCTCACGAACAGTCGCCTTAAGAGCTATCACTTAAACGTCACTGGCCTTGTCCCGGGCACTGAGATGTTGGTGCGGTGGTAGCCAGTCTGACGTCCCTCGCAGCACATTATATGGGTAGAACGTAGGTGGTTAACTTGTAGACATAGTTGTATCACACAACATGTGCGGTAAGGGCAGCGTGCACTAGAATAGGGGCCGCCTAATGACCAGCAGCAAATGGGGTAGGCCGCCTGGCTGTGCTTCACGCCGGTAGGGTGGCGTGGTGCTAGGAGATGAAGGAGATAGTGATGCCCGAAGATATTACAAAATATAAGATAGAAGGTCCTGGAACAAACCCCATCATTAGGATTTATCCGGAAGTACTTGTTATGGCTTGCTGTGTTTTTGAAAGAATCTCTTGGTGGCCGCATGTGCGAGCACCCCAGTTGTACCTGACTTTCAATTGATAGATGGTCTCCTCAGCCAGCAAGGCAGAACAGCTTTTACATGATGATATAAGAGTTCCTATAGAAAACACATAGTAACAGTTGAAAGAGATATTAAGAGAGATTATTATGATAGCTTACCCCAGCGGGATGTTCTTCTTAGATTTTAGCTGTTAGTTTACTGTTTTGAATTTATATTATTGAGAGCATATGCTCCTTTAGAATATCCTTGAGTGACTAGCGATGCGCGGGCGGCGCGCAATATTTATATTGGCACCCGGTTCTTATTGCAAGCTAGGCAGTTTCCACTCGTGCATGAACCGCGTGCTAGCTAGCTAGGTATAGTATATGTGCGGCTGACCGTCACACTATGGATCCCTTGGTGTCCTCACATTTGTTCTTTCACTGTTACATGACTACAAAACAGGCCCAATAATAAAAATAAAATATTCCTATATGTTCTGTAAGCTCAACCTGTTCATATATATTTATACTCCACTCAATGAGGTCTACATCAGTTTTATAATTGGGCTTGCAAACCGAACGCTGCTTACAGTACAGCACTGTACTGTAGCAGCCGGATTGTCTACTGCTGAACACAGCCTCCCCTCTCCCCCATTAATGGGGGATTGCTATAACCCTCATGTTTATTGGGGATTGCAATTTAAGATATGAATTCCTCAGAAGGCGCTGCTACCCACCTTCCGGTATTTTATCTTTAGTTGCCTCTTACGACTTCCACAGGTAAATTGAGGGGTGACATTCTAGCCCGGCACCCCAAGGGCGCCGACAGACACTAGTGTTCTATTAGTAGAGTTCTGTTTTGTTTTACATTTAATCGTTTAATTCTGTTATTTTCAAAAATTGTATTTACAATGTAACCAGCTTGACATTTCTCTGATATCTTTGTAAAATCAGAAAGATTATAATGTAGTTAATATTACTGTTTAGGCGTCAAGTATACGTTTCACTTTTGATTTCAAATAATTTCTTCAAGACACTATATATTTTGCAAACAAAACATGATGATCTTGATTTTTATTAACTTATAGCTGATTGGTAAGCTTTTGAACACTATATCACCTGATGGTTAGTGATAATGTGGTCGAAAATGATGTTTTATCTAACCTAAAATTTCTGGCTCTCAAGGACAGTTGAAGAAATACTTGATTTGTGACAGATTTACTTGAAAGTGGTAGTGAGCAAGGCGGACATTTGCAAAATTCTCTAATACCAGGTTGTAACGACTGCCACCCTAAGACAACAACCGGGACCGACGGCTTAACGTGCCCGCCGAAGCACGCAAGCGCTCAATGGTAATGTTACCCATCCAAGTCATGACCTCGGCGGACGTTGCTTAACTTAGCTAACTGTTTAAAAACGGCTAAGCAAACTTCGCTACGAGCGCTTCAAAGTAACTACCGGTAATATATAAAACAGCTAATAGGTTAGCCTAGGACTTACTCAAACAAAAATCAAATAAAAACTACACCGAAAATCTGTCATCTCCTTGGAGCTGTTGGGGTGCCGATCGTTTCTCAAGAGTCCTTGAACAGGCGCTGATCTTGATTGAGGATGGGGTGTGAACTTCTCTTTATAGATAGTTTAGGGCTGTGAGAGGTTAAAATATAAATAATACAGCAAGGTTTAACTTTGTTGGGAAAATGTTTTATGCGATCTAAGGTACTTGGTGTGAGAAGGGCACTGTAGCAAACGAAGTAACTAAGCTTAACAAAATATAATAATCCATTTAATTTTTAAGTATACTTTTACACTAATATTATAAAGGCGAAACTTTGTGAGTGTGTTTGTTACATCTTCACGCTCAATCGGCTGGACTAATTTTGATGAAATTTGTTATAGAGATAGATACTGGCTTAACACATACGTTATTTCATCATTATCGTTATCAATCACCACGGGTGAAACCGCGGGGCGTAACTAGTTATCCATATTCTACTATACTTAGTAACCATTTTAACGATGTTAACGCAAGAACAAGCTAAAAAGTGATATCTTAAATTTTTGCGTACAGTTTAAATTAGTGTAGTAATTTAACAACGGTTTCAATCGCGTATATTTATCATGATTTTTGTTCGGACGTTTCAAACACTCTGCAGTGATCGTGGACACAGGGTAGACAGGGTTAAAATTGTTTAATTACTATGTGTAATAATCGCGAAAACCTAAGACAGTATATAAGTGTCTTTTTGTTTTTATTACCTTTATAATACTCCGAAAGTTATAGCAAAACCAAAAGTTATAGCAAAATAATATTGGTTTTAGGACACGTACAGATTACAGAAGTTTTAATTTAATATATACCTAACTATAAATACAAATACAGGAAAGTTAATAAAACCACCAAACACAACAAGAAGTGGTTTTCCTACAACAGCGTCGTAAATAGAGACATCCAACTTCGTCCCCAGGAAATGATTTACGGAGTTCTTAGGCAATAAATTATCTTCAAGAATCCACTGAGAATATTATTAGGAAAGGTCCTTTTGAGGAAGTTGGGTTACAATATGAAGTTGCGAAGAATGAATGAACGTTGAAAGGACCATGAATAAGTAAAAGCTGCTGCATTCAAAGCTTTGTAACTTTTTATGTTTAGAGTCCATTAAATCATATAAAATTAATCTCACTAACATAATCTCTCAGAATATAATATCCCCTCGTGCGTCCAATCTGTCCACCTCCTATGACGAAATCGTCCAAACTGCTCACGTTTTTTTATCCCGCGACGCCCCGTAACGTTTTTTTGTAGTACTAAGTAGTTTTCCATTACCTAAACATGTCACCCTAACATCCCCATACCCCAATATATTACCTATACCATACAAAAAATAACATTTTCATACATTTAGTTTGAGTGGATCAAACAGCGAATAAAAATATATTTTTCCAGATTTTGAGGTATTTTGTTTTTTAATCGAGTTTATTTGTGGCAGTCTCCAATCAACATATAAACTTCTTGGTACCAATGCAATCCTCATCATATTCTCTTTACGGGAAAAGAAATGAAAATAGACCTTTTCATGGAAAATTTTACAGGAAAATGGGTTTGAACAGACGACGAAAATGGCGGGAAACGGCATTTTTTATATATTTTTTTAATTTTTTTTTTCCGAAACTATTCCACCTACAACTTTGTTTTTTTTTTTAATGTGTGTATTTATTATGGTTCTTTACCCATGAATAATACCACATTGTAAGGATAAATATTTAATAAGTAGTAACGAGATTAAAACAACGCGATTTTTTTTAAAGAATTTTGGCGGGAAAACTGTACATAAGCGCATTTTATTTTTTTTCTCAAAAAGTATATCACCTACAAATTTGGTTTTTCTTTTGATATGATTATTTAGATGTAATCTATACACCTGAATTATTTCAGATGTTTAGGTTTATAGGTTTAAAAGTAGTTACGAGATTATTTATTACGTAAATTTCGATCGGTGAGTGTTTGCGCGGCAAAATGCATCGAGTGAAAGTTATTTTTTTTCATTTCATGATTTGAGTAACTTCTCGTTACCATAGAGTAATGCGGTTTTTTTTGTTATATAGCCAATGATAGTAGCTTACTAACAACGTTTGAATAATAACGATCGGATAAATACAAGCTTCACACTAAACCTTTTTTTTAGACCACCGGAATTCCGGCCGGAACAAAAACGGGGGTCAAATAAAAAAATATATAAAAAAAAAAGTTATCAATCCTTATCCTTTTAATTTCTTTTAACATCGTTATTGACTTGTTGCCTATACAAATGCAAAATTACAGCTTTCTAGGTTAATTACTTTAGAAGTAGTGACGAGATTATTTTTAAATGACATAAATATAATAAATATTTTGGCGCCAAAATGTAATTTGAGCTGGTTTCAGATTTCATATCAATTTTAAACATACTTTCTGTTATATCAGAATATTGTGGATTTTTTCTCGTAGAGCCAAGGATCCATCCTCACTAAAACCGTTTGAATTATGAAAATCGAACTTACCCAGATTTTATGGTGAATATGTAATCACGACTATGACCGCTCACCGGCAGGCCGGTTGGGACACACAGGGTAAATCCGGCAGGCCGGAGAATACATTTCCGAGGATATAAGTACTTCATAAATGCTTGACTTTCGTACTTAAAAAGTGAAAATAAAAGAGTTGTGCTAAAAAGATACAAGAATAACAAATAAGTAAAATTCAGTATATTGTAGGTAAAATCAGAAATAACTTTTTTAACCTTTAGAAAATATGGCCCAATTTCAATTCTTTTTTGGGAACTGGTTTTTGGTACAATTTTATCAAAAATATTATTCATAAAAGCAGAAGCAAGAATTTTCTCAGCTTTGGAGCATTTTCCTTGCTACACTGCTATATTTGTTTTTGTTTTAAATAAACCTTATTATGAAAAAAAAAACTTTATTAAGAAATCATATTTTTAATGAATATTTAGTGAGAACAAACTTTTATGCTGATCGAATGATAATCTTCACAAGCGGTTCATGTGCATCAAAGGTTGTGTTAAATACGCACTCAGTATTATGTGACAGAATAGCCAGACTCAGATTATCCCTCTGACAATCTTACCTTGTCTACCTTATACCTAGAGTGTTTTTCTACCTTCTTATATTAGAAGTGGGATCAGCTCTAGTTATCTTTCGGTGGAACCGCCATCTCATCCAAGTAGACAACGTTGCGATGATGACCTTGCGTAGACTAGCTACTACGCTCCCATATATCGTAGCATAGCGTACAATTTTATTATTTCACCGTAGCCGTAGCGTAACACTATTCATATAAAGCAATATAATAATCTACAATGGCGCTACAGTTACGGTGAAATAAAATTAGTACCGAGTATCTGTTTGGCATCATGAGGGGTTTCGTAACCGAAGGCCAAACGGAGCCCTATTGAGATCTTTCTGTCTTTCTGTATGTCCGTGTGACACGGGTATCGAACTCGTAGAAATTAACAAACCTGGGCCCTTTTCTCTATGACCATTTTGCATGCCACCCATAGAGAAAAAAAAAGTAATATACGAAAGATGCCAATCTGCGTGTTTAGAATATGGCACAATAACGTGGCTTTATAATAATAACTTCTTTGGTATCGCCTCTATAGAGTAAATGTAAGAGGTGAGATACCAAGTTCCTCTATGGTGTAGTGAAGGTACACATTACACAGTCAAATACTTACTTCCGCCAAACCTTTAAGTATTTAATTCCAAGATGTGAGGCTGACTACGATAAAAAGTCTTGTTTTCGAACGTAACTCGTGAAAACTTGTAATAAAAGAATAAGCTATACTTAGGCAAATTACCTCGCGGCATAAAGAATGCCGTTGGGAGATTTCTTGTCCGTTATTAGACGCACATTTATATCTCCAACTGTCCAGTAAGTAAGTATGTAATGTACATGGTTATGGAAGGGAGGTTCCAAATATATATCTATCTCTGTTTTTGGTATGACATTTTATGAGATAGATATATTTTTGGAGCCTTTAACAGCCATTTTATAGTCTGTGACACTTAACGCGACGCAGAAAAAGTATGCATGTTGAATTTTGTACTTAGTAATGTTGTATAGAAGTATAGTGCGGAATTTTATGTTTGTATTTTGAAATTTCACTTTATAAACCATGTTGGGTTAAAACTTTCCATTCTTAAATTAACATGGAGTTTCAAAAACAATAATTTAATTTTTTTTACTAAAACTTTCATGTAATGTAAAAATAGAACAATGTTCAAAACTAAACGCAAACTTTTTAGTAAAAAAAACAACGACTGGCGGGATTTCACATTCAATTGCGATAATTGTATATGTGTTTTATTTATGTGTTTCTTGTTATCCTTTCTCTCATATTTGAGAAAAGTATTATACAAGCCTCAACCAGTAAGATAGCCATCCTGGCCTCGTATATAACCGGTTAACTCATACTTGGCCAGGAAGGCTTACTTACTGAATTCTGCAGTAATGTACTTATATATAATTAAGTTTTTATGCTGACATCAATATCAACCAATATTACTTTCTTTTACGGCTTGTTGCGATGGGGAGAACCCTAATAGTGCAATGCATTATTTGCACTTGGCCGGATTTTTCATAGTTACCCATAAGAAACAGCTTAAATTAATATTTGTATTAATCTGTAAGTGTTTTAGTGAAAATTATTACGTTTTGGTTAAATGTTTTAATTTTTCATAAGGGTACTTTCCGGTTGCTATTGAAACAAAGGCCAACCAACACAATACAAACAAAATCTTGATATTAAATAGCTTATTTACCGATACACCTTCTTACTTATTGATTGAGATATTTGTATATTATTCGGAGCCTAAAATCATTATTTTCTTACCCCTTCCCCGCAAAAAAAGTCGTTACAATAATATCTTCTCGAAAAACACGAGAACATACTATAAAAAAATATGATTTCGCTAAAAACACACATTACAATAGGTACTAGAATTTGTAAAAAGTTTTGGTTTCAGTTTTAGGGCAGGCGCATACTTGATCCGAACCTCCTCAGAGAGCTTCCGTTTACAATTTATCCGCTGAACGGGGCGTTATAATAGTGAATAAACCTGTTATTCGCCCAATTAACAGCAACGTTCCTCTCACATCACAACATCAACGTGAACTTGCTGTTCATGTAACACTTTTCTTTTGATGGTCAAAAAAAATTATAAGCCTTCTAGATCGTGCGCTCAAAGAGTCAAGATCATCTGATGACTCTAGATGTAGAAGTCAAACGCGTCGAAAACTATACTGTCCAGGCTAAATGACGTTTTGACCTCACGTCAGCTTATCAGGGCATTGAAGTAGAACTGTCACTAGATATATTTTTTATTTGGTAATGCTTCCTTGCAAAATTTTTTTTTTTTTTGCCTGATAGTTTAGTCTTTGACCACTATCTCACCTGATGGTAAGTGATGATGTGGTCGAAGATGTTGTTCAGGCTAACCTAGAAGTACTGGCTCTCAAGGACAGCTGCCGGAACACACCGTTAGGTGCTTGGCGACAGATTTTCTACTTGAGGGTGGTAGCTAGCCAGGCGGGCATTCTCAAAATGCCCTACCACCATGCTGTAACGACTGCCATCCTAAGGCGACAACCGGGACCGACGGCTTAACGTGCCTTCCGAAGCACGGAAACGCTCAATAGTAATGTCACTAGCGGTCACCCATCCAACTCATGACCGCGGGCGACGTTACTTAACTTTGCTGATCGGTTGAGAACAGCTAAGTAAACTTCGCTACGAGCGCTTCAAAATTTATGGTCTTTAACTATAACTTTCATATTATTTACAAAACTAATATTTCTATTGAAACTTTCATAAAGATATCCAAAACAGATTAAATTACTTAAGCTCAATATTATACTTTGAAATAAACTTTATTCTAGTTCGTTAAACAATGTCGTAAAACCATTAAAATTAACGACAATTCGTGATCATAAAATAATGTGATGACGTAAACAAACGTAATATTTTACGGTCCATTTTATGTGAGCAAAATGTATACTCATTACTTGAAGGGTCGTTAAAAATTACGCCATTTTTGCACATGGACATACCAACCCGTAATATTGAGTATAGAAGGAAAACCTTATTTTCTGTGCTGACAGTGCCAAGCAGCGTATAAACATATTGTACCGGTATATGCACAGTCAATTGATAATTTAGTTATAGGTAGGTAGTTAAATGTAATAATAAGGCAACACTTAATATTTATTTGTATTATTCTATACTTTACTTAATTTCCGTATGGCATTCTATATAATTTCTATTGTAAACATAAAACTATAAGCTTTGTCGATAAAATATATTATTATACAATTATTATTCGGTTACTGGTTATTGCTATTTGCGAATTCACTGCATATCATGTTATTTTTATTTATTTAATAATGCTGATACGCAAGCCTTTGACCATTATCTCACCTAATAGTAAGTGGTGATGCGGTCAAAAACTCATTATGATGAACTTAGAATTATTTGCTCTTAAGGACAGCTGCATACACCGCTAGGCGCTTAGAAAAAGATTTTCAATTTGAGGTGATAACTAGCCAGGCGGGCATTTCCAAAATGTCAAAATGTTGGGTAATTAAAAAATTATATTAATAATTAATATTGTTTTATTAAGATGTGAAGGAAACAATGGTTTAATAGTGATATGAAATACCTACGTATAGAATAATAATTAGCATAAGCTAGATAGATAGAGATTATACCTATTTTCAAAACTGCAATTTTACACATTCTGCTGTAGGTCTTGTTGTGGTATTAAATATCTTATTAATTAATTGACTTGTTATATTATATGAAGTTTGAGTAACTAAACTAAAATACTTAAAGCATAAATAAATACTAAAGTTTTTAAAATTTCACGGTAATCGATAATTTCTAGTCAACTTCATCGACCACATTTTGGCTGGCCAATCCCAATCGCATTTTGTACCTAGACCGCCCGCAATGTTCTGAGAAGAAACTGGCCGATAGGAAGTTTTTTTTTATGTTATTGTGACGGAACAAGCACTAGGCCCACCTGATGTTAAGTGGTAACCTCTGCCTATAACAGATGCATTTCGTCAAGTGAGGAACTGCACTGCGCCCTTCACCCAGAGACACATTATAATGTCTCATGTGCCTGTAATTTTACTGGCTCTCAATAACTACTACCGGAACACTCTGTTAGGTGCTTGGCGACAGATTTTCTACTTGAGGGTGGTAGCTAGCCAGGCCGGCTTTCGCAGAATGTCCTCCCACCATGTGATGAAGCTCAAGCCTGCGGTGGGAATAAAATATGAACCTGCGACATCGCAGTCCATAGCTGTAACGACTCGGGCTATTATTGCTTCAAAATTGAATGTTTACATTAATTTGATGTTGTTTATAAATATTCAATATAATATTGTATATTCTGTGTAAATAAACGTATGGAGACATTCTATCAGCCAAATGAAAACAAATGGAGCCCCCGCTGACGAGTTACGAGTGCCACTAATGCTTTGAAATTGTATTGGGTATTTAGTACCTACATATATATATATTATCTATAATAATAATTGATTACTGGTCGTTAAGCTAAAACTATACGTATATGTTGTTAATATAATTGAGTAGTTTTATAAGTCATGACTCATGAGACATTAGTTGCGTCCGTGGTTTAACCTGTGCAGGCAATGATGAGACGTGTTGATGATGGTAATAAGTACCTTTTTTATGTTATTGTGATGTAACAAGCTCGATGCCCACCTGATGTTAAGCGGACTAACCCTTGCCTATAACAGATGCATTTCATCACAAGTCACGAATTACACGGCGCCCGTCACGTTGAGACATACCCCCTTATTCATAATCGTTTCATAACTTTACGATAGGTTTATAAAACGTCGTTAGTACTGCGCAAAAGAGTTTTGTTTTGCGCAGTACTAATGACGTTTTATAAACCTGCTATAAAGTTATGGAGCGATTATGAATAAGACCATTAGTCGTTAAGGTCTCATTTGCCTGTTATTTCACTGGCTCTCAAGGACTGCTGCCGGAACACACCGTTAGGTGCTTGGTGACAGATTTTCTATTTGAGGGTGCCCTCGCTAAGGCGGGCAATCGCAAAATGCCATTCCAAATGCATGCATGAAACCTTATGTGTTTCATCAGGGTCTAATCTCTGTACATTCAAAGTTTAGGCGTAAAGTTTAGGCGCCTCTGTACATGAAGGCGTAATAAACTTACACACTTATATCCTAACTTACATACTTTATCATTTATTACATGTCTGCTCAGAGAAAAGAGTGTTATGTTTTCATAGTATGCATGTATATATGTTTGCAAGTATGTATGTTTTTGAGTTTTTTTATTTCTCCATAACTTCTAAACAACTCAACCGATTCTAGTGTATGAGATAGCATTAGATTTGTTTTGATAGCGCAAGTGACACTTTATACATAAAAAAATTAAAATAACCTGACGGATGTTGTACGCCATAATGTAAGAAAAAAAATTGTTTTTCTACAAACCCATCGATTGGCGTATCAAAATGAGGGGTTTTATAAAACGATTCCGTAAATATATGTATCTTCCTGTTTTAATTTTGACAGAACGATAAAATGCCCAAAGAAAGTAAATAATTTGCAGTCGGGTTTTTTAGTATTTGAATGAATTTATTTTTATAATATCATTAGTGTGAAGAAAAGTCACACCTACTATTCAACTTATACAATGTAACAATAGTAGGTATAGAAAAGTTTATGTTTGTGACCATTCATCTCCAAAACAGCTGAAACAACTTTATAGAGTGAAGTGCTTTTTGAAGTGCCTGTGGCGTAGCTTGCTTAGTCGTTCTTTACAGATCAAAATTCGCTGCGATCATGACTTTAGTGATCGCTAGTGACATTACTGCTAAGCGCCCCCGTTCTTAGGAGGGCACGTTAAGCCGTCACGAATGGTCCCGATTTTTGTCTTAGGATGACTACATATAGGATATTATGGCAGTGTTACAGGATATTTTGAAAATCTGTCGCTAAGTACCTGTGTTACGGCAGCTATCCTTGCGAGCCAGTAATTCTAGGTCAGCCTGAAAAATTTCTTCGACTACATCATCAACGCCATTAGGTGCTGAAGCATAAAAAATACTATTATTCCAAACTCACAGTCAAGAAAAAAATATGTGGTATGGCGGGAAATTTAGATTCATATTGCGCGTGACTGCACAGCGCGCGCATCGATAGACTATGACACTATTTGTCAATGACCTATATAAGCATCAATAAATTAAAAAGTAAAAGTGTATTTTCATAGTACATTATGCAACAAGCGCGCAAAGTTGTTTATTACAATCGAAACGGGATTTACCTACGTAGAGATTGTAATAAACAACGCGCACGAGTCTCATACGCACTTTTTCAACACCCTTGCTAGGATAATATATATTTATTGCACAAATGCGATACAAACAACATACGAAAATTATGGAAAATAGTGCGCAAGTTTTTTTTTATGCGCGCGGCAAATGTATGGAGATTGATTACATATAAAGCTCTTTGATGAAACAAATTTGTATTACCCGGTTAAATTGAAAATGTTCTGTTTACTCGCATATAATTTGCAGTTAGGTACTAACTTAACTTTGTAGGGATAATTATATTACGCACTAGTGTATAATATTATTATGCACGGGTGTTATAGTTCAGTTTATGGCCTTAAGAACGATATAATAAAGCTCACTTTATGAGCAAGGGTATTGAAAAAATTAAAAAGTTATTTCATAATGCAGTTGTTTGAAAATCTAAGGAAAATGTTTGCACTGTAATAGTATTTTTTTATCTGTAAAATATCATCTTACTACGTGTCGTCGTGAGTGAAAAGGTATAGTAGGTGTAATAAGAACGTTTTATATGCGATAGATTGTTTGATAAAATATGGTGATTGTATATATGTACCCGCTATGGTAACGAGTTGCTAATTTGACGACTCACGACCCTTCGTATAATAGTGACTATTGCCTAATCTGTACGTTGGCCTCCAACTCAGGCTTGTTAATTAAAGTTTGTACCACATGGTGCGACCAAACACCAGGCGTCACTTTGCCACTACTAAATAATTTGTCTACGCAGTTAAGCTATGTGTTATGTTTAAGAGTGAAGTTCACGGAGCGCTTTTCATACAAAGAAATTTTGCATGTATGTTCTTGAGCTTAATATCTATGCTTTTAGTTTGCTAGATATCCGTAAATTAAGTTTTTTCAAAATCTATTCGAAAATTTGTTTTGAATGGGAATTGTTATTTTGACATTTATGAATATACCAAATAGCAAATCAAAAAACTGGCGAACCAGAAGCATAGATATTAGGTTCAGCCATACGCATACAAAATTTCACCGAGTTTGAACACTTGCTATGTAAGATATAACGAAACTACGTTTGTATGCAAAGCGCTCCGTGCACTCTACTATTAAGGGTTTCTGTTATGCTTTGGGGCTGTTATTTTCTAAACCATTTCAGTTATATTTACAAATTATTGAAGCACAGTTTTGTTCTAGGTGGGAATCAAACCCCGTGTTCCGATTTCGCACTGAATGCCTAAGCCTCTTGGCCACCGGAGCATACTCCTTCGAGCCGAAACTTTGTCCTCCAATTGTATTACTTGAACCGGCATAAGAGGCGGTGCGCGGTCACTAAGCAGACTGTTAGACTTCATCTGACCGAATGAAGTGGTTTTTCAAAGACATAACTCTTGCAATGATGGATGAATATTGTCATATTAAATAATCATGTAAACTTATCTTTCAAAACAAAACAGAAACAATATTAAAATCGGTTCATCCATTTGGAAACTACTATACCATAGACACACGCAGATACACATATTAAACATATAACACTCTATTTGCGTCGAATGATGTTTCGAAGCAGTGCGAAGTGATCGCTCAGTGGCTTGGGTAATGACTGCCGCGCAGCAGGCCCATGGTTCAAATCCTGCCACTTCTTGAGGTTCACCGCATGGTAGAAGAGCATTTTGCGAGTGCCCGCCTGGCTAGCGACCACCCTCAAGTAGAAAATCTGTCGCCAAGCACGTGACGGTGTATTCCGGCAGCTGTCCTTGAGAGCCAGTAATTCTAGGTTAAGCCCGTTAACACCTTCGACCACACCAACACTTACGATCAGGTGAGATTGTGGACAAAGACATACCTACCAGCAATAAAAATTAATAATTGAAAGCCTGATGGTATGTGATGTTGTGGTCGAAGATGTTGTTAAGGTTAACCTAGGATTACCGACTCTCAAGTACAGCTGCGAAACACACCAGTATAAGAGCTTGGCGACAGATTTTCTAGTTAGAGATGATAGAGAGCCAGGCCATTCCCTGCCCTAACATTTGGTGATTATTCCGGGTAAATTTCCTGTTAAGCTGACGTGAGGTTACCACAAAAAAAAAAAATAGAAGGTACTACGACACGTAGCTCAGCTGGAGTCTAGAACACAGCGATGATGCTTCATGTAGAATCGAAACGTATGTTAGACTATTCCATCTGGACTACGCGGATTTAGTGACATCATGTTGCCGATAAGAAAATAGCAGAAAATTTACGCAAAATTGACACTATAATACATTTTATATCATTTTAAATTCAAAACTCAAATAGTTACCTATATTGCACTTCACGCTACATGACCATGGTTTTTGCGGGACTAAAATCATATTGTTCGTATATTCTTGAAAGTTATTGAACATAAGCACATATGTCCATAAGTTAATTCTAAAATTTACAAAAATATTATAAATAGAAGCGCTCGTAGCGAAGTTTACTTAGCTATTCTCAACCGATCAGCAAAGTTAAGCAACGTCGCGCTCGGTCATGAGTTGGATGGGTGACCGCTAGTGACATTACTACTGAGCGTTTCCGTACTTCGGAGGGCACGTTAAGCCGTCGGTCCTGGTTGTTGTCTTAGGATGGCAGTCGTTATAGCATGGTGGTAGTGCATTTTGCGAATGCTCGCCTGGCCGCGTTGGAAGCACCTAACAGTGTGTTCCGGCAGCTGTCCTTGAGAACCAGTACTTCTAGGTTAGCCTGAACAACATCTTCGACCACATCATCACTTACCATCAGATGAGATAGTGGTCAAAGGCTAACATATCAAGAATAAAATAAATAAAAATTTAAGCCGCATTTCAAATAAAAAAACGGCTCCATTCGAGAGTTAGTAAAAACTTTTTTAAAATGTAATTGTGATGGAACAAGCCCGAGGCCCACCTGATGTTAAGTGGACTAACCTCTGCCTATAACAGACGCATTTCGTCAACGACGAATTTCACTGTGCCCGTCACACTTAGACGTACAGTTGTTAGGAGCCATGTGCCTGTAATTTTACTGGCTCCCAAGGAGTGCTGCAGGAACACACTGTTAGGTTCTGGGCGCCAGATTTTCTACTCGAGCAGCATTTGCAGCATAATAAGCATTTTGCGAATGCCCGCCTGGCTCGCGACCACCCTCTAGCCAGGCGGGCATTCGCAAAATGCCCTACCACCATGCGATGAAGCTCAAGCCCTCGGCAGAATTCAAATCATGGAACTGCTGCACGGCAGTCCATAGCCAATGCCCTTGAGCCATCACTGCTTGAACCATTTGTAATAAAAAATTGAATTTGGATTTTCGCAAAGTAACGCCTGAATCTTATTATCAAGGCAGTAAACTTTATGACAGTATAAATCCCGATATCGAGTATATTCTGAAGATGCAATTTGCAATTTATATCTCATCAATAACGCGGTAATGATGCAATTTCCAATGCGGTTTAATGAATATTATGAAGCATCGTTATGCGACGTCGAGGCACGATTTATTACTCGTGTCAATTTCTCTGATTGGATAGTTGATAGTTAGGATAGTTTGAGTATAGTAGTCGATTCAGTTTTGTATATAAGTATAATTCTACATATATATTACTAGCTAGCCATACCTGTGACTACCGTACCTGCAGACTAATTATTCACATTTGAGCACTGTTTATCTCTTAAGCAACGGGTCTGCCGTGAAACACTCTTAGTAAAGCATTGTTCCGAGAAGAGATTCTTGCTTTGGATTTGAAAACTCCTGGGTTGTATTTTACATTGGTAGTTTTGAAGCAATGATGGCCGAGCGTTAATAGCTATAGACTGCCGTGCTGCAGGTTCCTGGTTCGATCTCCGCCACCGGCCTGAGTTTCACTGCATGGTGGAAGGGCGTTTTGTGATAGCCCGCCTGGATAGCGACCAACCTCAAGTAGAAAAGCTGTTACCAAGCACCTAACGGTGTGTTCCGGCAGCTGTCCTTGAGAGCCAGTAATTCTAGGTTAAGCCTGTTAACACCTTCGACCACATCATCACTTACCATCAGATGAAATTGTGGTCAAAGGCTTACCTATCTGCAATAAAAAAAAACTTTGTGAGTTTCTTTGTAATTTCGATTTTAAAACGACGTCTTTTCCCGAGGTTCTCATAGTTTGGTGGTAGAACGAAGATATATTAGATTCACAATTTTTGTATATTTTGTGCTATAAGACGTTGCTTTGTACAAAATTTCAAAACTGAGTTCACGGGAAGTACCCTGTAGGTTTTGATTCCCTTGCGAGTGCCGAAATTTTCGACATAAACGGTTATATCTTTTGACTGCGTTGGCTTAGAAATTTGATTTTTTCACAGCTCCAAGTAACAGTAGATTTGAGTATTTGATATAAATTATGAATTGAACCTTGATACTTCCACGCGTTCCTAAAAAAATGGGTCTTTCAGACAGATGGCCAACAAAGTGATCCCATAAAGGTTCCGTTTTTTCCTTTTGATGTACGGAACCCTACAAATTTATACGCAACGAATTGAGAAGGCTTCCTTCGATCCAAATCGTTTAATAACTTTCCCAAAGACTGGATGTCTATGCCTTGATTCAGTCTTGGTGATTATTTTAGTATTTTTTGAATCTCTGAATGGTCTGTCGAAAAAGTACGTGACATTTTATTGCTTATATCATTTTAAATGTGCGTGGAAATATTATTTTTAATTGTATTGGAGCTTGAATTAGAACAAGTGCGATCATAATGACGATATCATTCAAAAATGTATACTAACAAGTTACAAGATCACCCTTTTGTGAATTCTTCTCAATTTCAAATACAATCTTTCAATCGGCAGCCGTATTCATTTCCTCTTCCTATCCCGTTCGCACACCGGAAGTGCTGAATAACGCGCTGCTACTGCCCTCTGCAGCAGACTGTTACATCCGGTTTGAACTTCCTCTTCACTTTGAATCGACATTTTCAGCGTTTTCTAAAGTAAGAAGTTTGTTTTGGTTGTAGAAACTGTAATTTTCAATGTTTATATACCATTACAGAAATTCTATCGACTGTCAATATTCAACTGAGACAGAGTTTTTTTTTTAATCTCTTCTGCTAGATTTTCTCTTCACAAGTGATCTCTTGGTAAGTGATCTGAAGAAGAGTTAATCTGAAAACCAGCGTCGAATGTCTATGACACTCGGCATTCTGCTGAGATTAGTCCAATTTAACACATCATGCCTTACATATATAAATAAATTTTCCAGTGATGAATTTTTTTGATCATCTTTAACTTAATTAAAATTTTTGTTTCATCTATAACGATAACTGGCAACCATGAACACACTGATAGTGATAGAGGACTAATTTTCTGCTTGAGGGTGGTAGCCAGCCAGGCGAGCATCCGCACGATGACTAATTTATTTTGCCGCGTCGGGAACCAAACCATTGACCTTCGATGAAACAGTTCATTATTTATTGCCACTTGACAATCATTGCTACAATGCTTGATACTATCAAAAAAGTCATATGAAAAATTCTGTTGCTTTATCTATGTAAATACGAATGGTAAAACCAACGTTAAAACAGTATGATGTTCATGTACTAACCAATATCAATAGACTGCTGGACAAGGGAGATGTGTGGGATATTAATAATTATTAATATCGTTAATTTATTCAAGGTGTTTATAAACAAGAATCAAAATTCCACTAACTGACCGACCCAGGAAACGAACCCAGCATCTCGAGAGTACCTCTTTATGCCTCTCAACAATGAGTCTATTTATACAGGCTCGACATTTATATCCAAGATAAACGTCATGCAGGCTAGACGGCAAATAATTTGGCATTGTGGTGTCATCGTCCAATAAACTTACGACCTTTTCAAATTTCACCAAAAGGATAGGACATCCCTTTGATGTCAAATTCCATAAACAAAATAAAATATCCGGGTTCGTAACCCGCCGTTTTCCATCGTTTAATGCAATTATACGAGACCGGGGCGGCTAAAAGCCCGTTTATAATAAAGTTATACTTTCTCTTTCGTCCGGCAAGCGACGCCTGTATAGACCTGGGAGCACATGATCGCAGGGATTTTATCAAGATTTCGGGTGCAAAATATTTTAGGATCTCAATGTATTATGTATCCACAAAGTCTCATTTATAATGGGTCTATCATTAATAGCCCCCTGCCTTTAATTAATACAAAACAAATTGCAAAAGACCGAGTTCTTGTTAGCAACTCGTAAACGACTGCTTAGGATTCTTCTGGGCACTCTCACGGGCAGCAGCGATGTTTTCGGCATATCAAGCGTTTGATTGTCTATAGAAACACAGTTGACTAAAATTTAACCACCACATTGTGAATAGCCTCTAGGTATTTTCATCATATCAACCGTAACGTCCACCGTTGAACGAGGTCTCCCCCATTAGGAGGAATTTACCATAATACCCACGCTTGGCAGGCGTATTGGAGATCGCAGTAAAAGTTATCAGTTCTTCAGAAGGCGCTGCTTCCTTTACCTGATTGTATTTTTCTCTTAGTCTCCTCTTACGACACCCACGAGAAGAAATGGACGGTGACATTCTCACCCGGTTGCTCACGGGGTAATAATGACTTTGGTGCCCATAAAATGGGTGGAATGTTTCCCTAACAGAACACTGTAACAGTGGCAGAGGGCGCCTCTAGTAACGACATCGGCTCTGTGTTTATAATTACAATAAATTTGGAAAAAAATATTTTTAAGTGATAAATCTTATCTAAAAGTATATATTGTTATCTAATTGTTTCGTATGAGTGTTATCCAGATAATTCAGTTTAATTAAATCATCAAGAAGGGCTATAAAAGTTTTTGAATAAGTGGAGTGCTAATTTGGAAAATAAACAACAATCCGTGTAAACATAAACATCCAACAAGACAGAATATCCAATTTGTGACTTTAATTGTGCTGTGTTAATTCATCGCAGTGACTTATGTGTAAATTTAAATAACTCACATGCTCGTAGTTACATGCCTACCCTACATGACATTTTTAAATTTATTTGACCTTTGGACTCCATTCACTTGGTGCTCAATCGATCATTGTAAATTTATAATACACTTCGTGCGGAGTTACATCGTATATTTTCACCTTTACGATACGAGCATCCGTGGCTCAGTTGTCACAGGTGTGGTTTAGGCAAACATACATACACGAGTTCGGATCTGCTTACCAAGGAATTCTTTTTGTACTGATTTTCTTTTTGTTAGGCTTTTGGTCAAATTCATACAAGAAGATTTATCTTTTTGCACTATATTTTTTTAGAAGTAAATAAAATGGAGAATATTACTAAAAGAAAACCACTGAGGCGAGCGATTTCAGACCAGGATTTAACATTTATGCAACATACTGCTAACTCAACAATGAATTCCACAATGTTAGATTGTACCATGGTAAAAAGTTTAAATATGAGTTTAGAAGCCGAATATTTACAATTTATTGAACTAAAACAGGATTTTCAGGACCTACAACAAGAATTAAACACAGCCCATGAAGAAATAGTTAATTTAAATTGCGAGAACTTTAATCTGAAGAAATTACTTGAAGCCAAAGATAAACAGATATATTTACTGAAGGGTGTAAGTAATGGGTTAGGAGATTCAAGAAATGTGCGTAGTTTGAGTAAGCAGGATTCGAATTCTGTTCATAGAACAATTTCTAACATTAAGAAAGGGTTTGGACGCTTCACCCCTCTGAACTCTCCTCGCAGCTGTAATTCACGTGTAACACCTTTAATTTTGCGTGATCCCGCACAACTGCATTTTTCAGAACCTTGCTCTGAACCTCGCCGGCGAGCGTACGACAAAGTTATTGCATTTCCTATCTTATCTATAAATAAGAGGATAGAACTGACTCCCACTGATTCACCTGGGAAGATATCTGACGTATCGCATATAATGTACCCATCAAAAGCCCCGGAGTATCAAGATAAGTCATTTGCACAAACTGAACTAAGGCCCAAGCCTAAAGTATTAATATTTGGAGATGAACAGTTACGAACTTTACCAGTAGAAATGACCCGGAAAACGACAGGCAGCTGGAATGATACCTTTGACGTAACAGGCATAATTAAACCGCAAGCTACGTGCAGACAAATTGTAGATAGCTGTGAAACTTTAGTTAACACTCTAAATCCAGATGACATAATCATTTTAGGAGTCGGATCACATGATAAAAATCCTTTCGGATTATTAATCGACCTATGTCATTCCTTTGGTAGAATAAAAAATAACAAGGTGTTTGTTGTAAATGTAAATAATAACACCTATTTGAATACAAAAATGTTGAACTTTCATATAAAAACATTGTGTAAAAGGTACACAAACTGTCACTTTCTTGATTTAAGCGATACATATTCGGAGAGATCCTACTACAGGCACAAACAATATATACAATTCTTAATATTTAAATTAGATGTCGAGTTCACTTTTTTGCGTCATCGAAGGGTATTTCTTAATTCAATGAGAAATATACACCATGGCCCTCCTAATTATGCTGATATAAGTTTGAAATTAAATACAATTGACCATAATTCATCAAGGGTTATTAATCATGACAAGCAAAATCTAAATGTCTTAAGCCCTAAACAGTTTTTTCGTTGCTAAAACACGTAAAGTAATACTACTACACCAAAATATTAATAGTGCGCTTGGTAAACGAGACCGACTACTCATTGCCTTACATGATCTATCGTTAACAATTGGAGATATAGATATAATCTGTCTGACAGAGACACATATTAAACGAGGATCAGAGAATAACTTTACATTAAATAATTATAAACTAGTTGCTAATTACTCCAGAGAAAATCAGCGAAGAGGCGGTTCTTGTATTTTAGTGAAAAATAATATTATTTATGAATCGATAAAAAATTTAATTGACCCGGTAATGCGACATTTTGAATATTGTGCTGTTAAACTACCGGCACTTAATTATTATAGTGGTATGTATATATAGGACTCCAAAATCTGACATAAAAATATTTTTTGACTCTCCTAATGCACTTCTGACTAAAATAAATAAATTTGGTAATAAATCCGTTATCATTTGTGGAGATTGGAATATCAACTTGCTGAAAGCTAATAATATATCTAAAACACTTAATTCAATTCTTACTAACTTTAACATTCAAAATCATATTTTAAAACCTACAAGACAACAATCATGTATTGATCTTATCTCCAGCAACATAACAAGAATAATTAGTAATACACATTATGTTGCACTTTCGGATCACGAAACGGCCCAAACTATAACTTTCGATGCAACTTATAATCAAAACCGTGCTAGGCCAATGGTCTGGTCTGAGAGGCGGCGAGACTTCTGTGTGGAAAACATAAATAAATTTCAAGACTGCATTGCAAGTTTATCTTTTAGTGAGGTACTGTCTGAGTCTAATACAAATAACGCGTTTAACATCTTTCTTGATACCATCCAACTATTCTTCAACTTATGTTTCCCTATAATTACAGTTAAAATTATTAATAAAAAGAAAAAAGCTAAATGGATCACAAAGGGTATTCGTAAATGTTGTATACGAAAAAGGACTTACTATCTAAGATACATCCTATCTTCAGCGAATAAGGAAGGTAACCGCAAAAGATATCTAGCCTACTCAAAAATTCTAAAAAAATGTATTTTAAATGCCCAAAAAATTAATAGCGCAAAATATATTTATAATTCTTCTAACCGATGTAAAGCAGCGTGGAAAGTGATTAATGATAACTTCAACAGTAAGTGCCAATCTCATGAAGTACAAGAAATAAAAGTTAATGATAAAAAATACACCCACCCCCAAGAAATTGCAGATCTTTTCAATAAATATTACATAAATTTAACCAACAAAAATATTACAAATAAAAACGCCTGTATGTCATTAAAACGAACTGTTGATAAAACTATTTATCTGTCTCCAACAGACCCACTAGACGTCCTGAAGTCTATTAATTCACTAAAACAGTCGACCTCTACTGGATATGATGAGTTGAACACGAAAATGCTAAAAATATGTGCCAAGCAACTATGTGTTCCAATAAGCCACATCGTTAACTTGTCTTTCACAGATGGAATCTTCCCAGACCGACTTAAGTACTCAATTGTAAAGCCTATATTTAAAAAAGGTGATAAATGTGAAATGGAAAATTATAGGCCGATAACATTAATACCTATATTATCAAAAGTTTTTGAAAAATTGATGTACTCAAAATTAATAAATTTCATTAATGCAAACTCAATTTTAAAACCGGAACAATATGGCTTTAGAAAACATTGTTCTACCATCCATGCTTGCTTTTCTCTAATAAAGTCAATAACAGAATGCTTAGACCAAAAGATGCCAGTAATAACTGTATTTTTGGACATGAGTAAGGCCTTTGATTTCGTATGCCATAAAACCTTGCTCCACAAACTAGATAAGTACGGAATTAGAGGCAAGGCTCAGGAATGGTTACAAAGTTACCTGTCGTGTAGATATCAGTGTGTTGAGACAAGTAAGATTATTGGACGCACAAAAAAAGTTTTTCATTCGCCATATTCTGTAAATAGATACGGCGTCCCACAGGGAAGCGTCTTGGGACCTTTACTGTTCCTATTATATATCAATGATCTTCCCGAAGCCACGCGACATCAATGTCTTCTGTTTGCGGACGATACAACGATCGTTGTCAAATGCAAAAATAAGGATGCTTTAGAAGATGAAGCTAACAAAGCGATTCGAGATGTTCTCAGTTGGCTCCATAATAATAATTTGTATATAAACCTAAACAAGACTAAATTTATTGAATTTCAAACTTATAATAGCACACCAAGTATTGTAAATATTACTTATGAAAATAACGTAATAAATAATGTGGATGAAACTCTGTTTCTTGGCATTACTTTTGATAAACATTGTAACTGGAAATCACATATTAATGGTTTATGTTCTAAATTGGATAGATTTATGGTGGTGTTGTTGGTGCGTGGTGATGATGGTTGATGAAGCTTAGGTTCCCAAAACAAACTTCGTTATAACGTTCACAATTATTGTTCTTTTATTGATGCACACAAGCCACCATTAGAATAGTTCAGAGTAAGATGAACAAGCGAGTAAATAGGATAGAATTAGATAAGCACGCGAAAGGTAAACAAGCGGTTTAGCGAGAGAAATTGAGTTGAGCTGCGCGGGCTCCGCGTCGCATGAGCGTTTGGCATCGACTAGCGCGAGAGCTCGTCATTCTTCGCGCGGCAACTAGTGCCGGCACGGACGCGCCTTCGGGCACGGTTGGCCCCTTTGCGCGGCAATCCTTCGCCAGCAGTGCATCACTGCTGGGTCGTGGGGTGTGTGCCATGTAGGTGGCACCTTCGTCTTGAGTCGGGGTTTGAGGTCTGTCCGGGGATCTTCTGTCTCCCTACTCGCCCTCAGCCCACCGGGTGAATCCCTCTGGTGGGAAGCCCAGTGAGCGAGTCGTCGGAAGACGAGATGATAGCGCGTCCAGGCCGGCCCTTGGGGCCTGGGCGTCGCGGCGTCGCTGGGGGGGTCCATTTCGCGCTGCCTAGCGGCAGGAGAGGAGTTTTCCCACGCCCGCTAGTAATAGCGGGACTGGGTCGACTCCCTCCCTGATCGCCAGGAGCACGTCCTGGAGGGTGCTAAGGGCGGTTTCGAGCATTTCTAGCTCCGCCGCCGTCCTTGTCGTCTTCTTGGCTGTCTCGCTCTCGCGTGGGAGCGAGACAGCTTGTTGTCTCCGTCCTTGTTGCGTGGCCTGGGCACGTGGTGCCTTGGCCGCAGGGGTTGCGTTTTCGGGTGCGGGTGCGGGGGGTTGGGGGACACCCTTCCGCGATCCCTTCTTCTTCTTCTTCTTCTTTTTTTTGGGTTTCTGTGGTTCCCTTAGGTCGGTGCTGCGGGCTGGCGGGCCGTTGGCTGCGGCCATAAGGGAGGTTGTGGCCTTCTCGGTCGTCGGAGTCGGTGCAGAGCGCGTGATCGTGCTCTCGGTGCTCGCTGCGGTTTTGGTGGTGGTGATCGCTGTTGTTCCCGCGCGCTTGTTCCGCGCCTCCTCGCGGAACACAGCGCAGCGGGGGTTGTTCGCGGTGTGCGCACCGCCACAGTTCGCGCACGTCGCGGGTTCGTCTAGCGGGCGAGGGCAGTCGCGCGCGTAGTGCTCTCCCCCGCACCGCACGCACGCCTGCCGTCTGAAGCAGTTGAAGGAGGAGTGCCGGAATGCCTGGCATCTGTGGCATTGGGCCGGGCCTCTCCTCCCCCTCCAGTGTTCGAGCTTTACGCCCGGCATACAGAGAAGTTCATCGACTTCGTATATGCCGGGCGTGAGGTTTGACGTCTTCTTCATTGAGGCGAAGAAAATGCAGCCTGGTCTGCCTTTCCTCGCCTGGATTTTCTTGATGTGCTCGGGTTCGTACCCGAGCGCGATGAGGTCATCTTTGATGTCTTCTGGGTTCGTATTTGCTGGGAGTCCCCGAATCGCCAGTTTCAGACTCCTCTCCTTTGGGAGGGAGTAGGAGAACCAGGTCACCTTGTCTGCCTCTTCCAGGTTGGTGAGGTAGGCTTGGATGACCCGGTACTCTTCGCTGTCGGTGGGGGTGAAGCGTACGCCCTGGTTGTACGGGCGGACGGAAGGAGGTCGCCCGAGCTTCTCCTTCAGTGCGCGGAGGTGAACGGTGCACTTCGGGAAATGCTCGATGATGATGGGCGGGTAGCGTGGCTCCTTTTGTGTTGGGGCCGGCTGTGGGTCAGGTAATGCGGTTGTCGGCTTGTTTGCAGGCGTGAGCGTGACGTCCGCCCACGAAGTGGATGCCTTTTCCGTGGGGCGGCGTTGGGCTGTTTCCGTCCCTTTCCTGCCTCGGGGGGGTGAGGTAGGTGGGGGGCGTGAAGCTGCTCCGTGCGCTGGTACGACTTTCGTCGTAGCCGCCGTCTTCGCTAGGGTCGTCCTTGCTGCCGGGAGTGGTGCGTGCCTAGTGCCTGCCGTGGTTACGGCGGCATAGGTTGCAGGCTGCCCCGGTATGATG
The DNA here is from genome assembly GCA_963890685.1 of Plagodis pulveraria. Lineage (NCBI taxonomy): Eukaryota > Metazoa > Arthropoda > Insecta > Lepidoptera > Geometridae > Plagodis > Plagodis pulveraria. The sequence goes on from OY982951.1 coordinate 7,840,580, forward strand.
TGGGATGTCATCGGTGCCGATTGGCGGCGCGGATCTCGTGGGTGCGCTGCGCTCGAGGCGCGGGCGCAAGCTCGCTTGTTTTCTTCTTCGGCCTCTTCGCTGCGCTTGCGGCGCGCGCCTGGGGCCGGGTCTTCCGAGGGTGTAGGGCTTGGTGACGGTGACGAGTCGGGCGAGATTGGCGAGAGCATTGGTGCCTCGTCATCAATCGGACCGGCTCGCCATCGTTGGATGTCGCGGCGTGCAGCTTCCACGCGCTAGCGCGAGAGCTGCCCGGGCGGCGGGTGTAGGCTGCGCGTGCCTCGAAACTTGTTGTTTGGATACCGCGGTGCGGGCCATCGTACGTCACAGCCGCCATACCGTGCGCGGTTCCAATATGCTCGTTTGTTTACCTTTGGCACGTTAAATAATTATGATGAAATATTATTTTATACTATAAGAAGAATTCAAGTAACATGTAAATATAACTTAACTATGCATGGATATGTAATATTACAATGTATAAGAGTTTATTGTAAATATAAATATTTAATATATAAAATTATGACTAATAGTTATACATTAAATTTTGTGATTATTGTGAACGGTTAAAATTATGCTTGATAAGTATGAATGGTGATGGATGATATTATAACTATTTAATAATAAGTGGGAGTAGCCCACAGATTTGTTTATGTAATGTATCGGCTTAGACAAATAACAACCATGGAAGCAGCTTTGGCTGCCTATCATGGTTATGTATCTTCAAGTTTGCGATATGGCATTATTTTGTGGGGGTTTTCAGTTGAGGCTGATAGGGTGTTCATTACACAAAAAAAATGCATACGTTCTCTATGTGGGGCGGGATTTATGGATAGCTGTGTACCACTCTTTAAAGAACTTAAGATCCTTCCTGTGCCATCGCTATACATCTACGAGATATGTGTATTTGTGAAGAAAAATCCCCATCTATTCCAAAAACATTGTGATGTAGTAAAAAGATCTTGTCCGAATAGATATCCTCATAGGTTATATGTGCCATGTCAACGACTAGTACTTACCACGCAAAACGCAAATTGTATGGCAATTCGAGTATATAATACTTTACCTGACAAAATCAAAGGAGATGGCTTAAATGTATTTAAAAAAAAGTTGATCAATTTATTATTGGACAAATGTTATTACTCGATAAAAGACTTTATATACGATAAAAAAATTAAATTATAATGTTTTATGGAAATGTGAGAATGATTAACTGACATATTAATAATTATTAACTGTGTACTATATATGAGAAAATCTTGTAATAATATAATTGTATAAATCGAAATCTAGTAATGACATTGAACTTTAATAATTATTGACATGGAAATTTATTTTGTATTATTTAAAATTTTATTAATGAGTTGATTTGATATTCGTAAATTTATATAATTGTAAATTAAGCATGTTGAAAATATTTGCACGCCAATTAGGCAGAGTTTTGTTGGAACTGTATTTTTATGCTATTTTAACTCTGCAATTATGTACCCAAGACTTAAGCAAATAAATATTCATTCATTCATTCATTCATTCATTCATTCATTCATTCACTCGTTTTGAGTTCTCAATTAAATAATTTGCATGTATTGTTGACATCGTGTCATCCACAGTGATTCCTATAAATGATATTAACTGAATAAATTACAGGCCATTTGACAGACGTAGCTTTAATATTATGGCCGCTGTCAACTGTCAAAGTTCAGAAGTATTGGAAGAACCGTTACCTAAAAGGTTATTTTTCTAACTAAATATTTTATGAGAAAGAACATGTAATGAGAGTATTTTTTTAAAATATCCATCCAGTTCCAACCGTATTGGAACGATCCAACTTATATAGGTTATTTGTAAGATAATTACAGTATCAATATCAGATATCGTAAGTGTCAATATCAGGTTAGATCACTCAAAACAAAATGGGTTGAAATTGTTATTTTATGTTATTGTTATATATAATAACATGTTATGATACTATGTCGTCCTTGATCTATGCTTGTGTATGTTTGTATTTAAACTGAAAATGGCTTTTTTGTTAAAGAAATGTTGAAATAACATGTAATAAATTATAAGATCAGATTACTTCTCTGCTTCAGACACAAAATTACTTATTACATTTTGGCATCTACGACGCTTAGGCATTAAAAGATTATTTTGTCCTGTTCAACAACAAAAATTATACACTGTGCCGCAGTTATCGTGACACTTGTACCAGCTATTGCTATTTAATTCAAACAGAAATCATCGTCCTGTGTGCACTCGCCTTACCTTAAGTCAATTATATTGAGTTTCACGTAGTTTCCACGTTAGGCCCTATCGCGTTTCAAAGGCTTGGTCGTAATATAGTTTAAAATTTTGTTTTCTCAGTCGGTTGTTTACTGGTTATAATATATTATTTTGTAGTTTGTATGTAAAGATATACAAGCTATCTATATCTTTAATGCTAACTGAGTAAGGAGTTCCTTAGAAATTAAGATATTAGGTCCTTACATATGAAATTGGCGTTTTGTATGGGAGGAACAAAAAGTCGAATATTTTTTAATATAATATATTTAATTAATCAAAGTATGAACCATTATTTTCTATGCACTTTTGCCATCTCATAGGTAGTTCATTGATCCCTTTACTAAAAAAACCAGTCGGACGGGAATCAATAAAATCTTTGAAGGCGATTTGGACTGCCCCATCGGAGTTGAATTTTTTCCCTTGCAAGAAGTTATCCAAATTTCGAAAAAAATGGTAATCTGTTGGAGCAAGGTCCGGGGAGTACGGAGGATGTCTTAGACTTTCCAATTGAAGCTCTTCTAATTTAGTAGCCGTCTGTAGCGCAGTGTGTGGTCTAGCGTTGTCGTGAAGCAGCAGTGGCGTGGAGCGATTGACCAGCCTAGGTTGTTTAGCCGCTAGCTTTTCCATCATGGTTTGCAATTCCTGACAATAGACATCAGCCGTAATAGTCTGGTCAGATTTGAAAAAAACTGTAATGAACAATACCGGCACTAGTCCACCAAACGCTTACAAGTAACTTTTTTGGGGTTAATTTTCGCTTGGGGCAGGATTTGGCTGGCTGGCCAGGATCTAACCATTGCGCTGAGCGCTTCCGATTATCGTAAAGAACCCATTTTTCATCACAGGTAATGATTCGGTTTAAAATACCTTCATTTTTGTGCCGGTTTAGTAATGTAACGCAGCAGTCGACGCGCGTTTGCCGGTTTGTTTCAGTCAATTCGTGAGGTACCCACCTTTCAAGCTTTTTAATCTTCCCAATTTGCTTTAGGTGAATTAAAACAGTTTTATCACTAACATCGCAGCCTGCAGCTAACTCGGACGTGGTTTGCGATGGATCCGCTTCCACAATAGCCTTCAACTCTTCATTATCAACTTGAGTCTCAGGCCGTCCACGGGGCTTGTTCTGCAGGTCGAAATTTCCAGAACGAAAACGTTGGAACCAAAAACGAACTGTGTTTTCTTTTGCAACACGACCGCCATACACATCATTCACCCTTCGAGTTGTTTCCGCAGCACTAGTGCCACGGCGGAACTCGTACTCGTAAATAATGCGATATTTAAGGTTTTCCATTTTGTAAAATGAGTGACGCAAACAGAAAAAAACAGAAGAAAAAAAACAAATGAATGACGATCATCGAAGCACAAATACATGAGTCTATAGCTGTACAAATTTGAATTTGGAATTCCTTACCAAAGAGGAGAAATTCGTGATTAAAGTGGCCAGTACGAAAAACGCCAATTTCATATGTAAGGACCTAATATTTAGAAAAAACATATAGCAATACCGGAATAATGAATTCAGGCGTTACCTTGCGGAAATTCATATTTAAAAACAAATATTTTAATATAATATTAAATTCATATTTTTACCGACTTCAAAAAAAGGAGGAGGTACTCACTTCGTCTGTATGTTTTTTTTTATGTTTGTTACCTCAGAACTTTTGGACTGGGCGAACCGGTTTTGATGATTCTTATATCATTTGAAAGAAGATGTTTGCCGTGTGGTCCCATTTAAATTTCATTAAAATCTGTTAAGCCGTTTTTGATTTACACTTCGTTAACTGAAAAGTATCTTCTTATCTTGATGATATAGTCATTGACAATTGATCCCATATGAAGCAAGGGTCACTAACAAGAGGGGGTTAATCTTTTTTTACCAAAATATGGAACCGACTTCAACACACAGATATGTGAAATAACTTGTCGAAGTCGGTACCATGCGCACAATGTGATTGTTCGGACCGATCAACTTATCGGGCAGTTGTCGAACGCACCCCCTTGCTAGTCGTCTATTTTTGATCTGTGGATTTTTGTATGTGAAAATAACTTGAAGTTTTTTGCTTTTCTCTTGTTTTTTGACGCAGTTGGTATAACTCGGGTTGGTATAACGCACCCTCCGAAGCTCGGAAACGCTCAGTAGTAATGTCACTAGTGGACACCCATCCAACCCGTGACCGCGCGCGACGTTGCTTAACTTTGCTGATCGGTTGAGAACAACTAAGTAAACTTCGCTACGAGCGCTTAAAAATTATCGATATAAACAAAGTTATTCGAAGCTCGAAGAGTCAAGACCTCCTTAGAATGCTTAGTGTAGAAGCTAAACGCGTCGAAAACTCTTTCTGTTTGCGTTCGTGACGTCACGTCGGCTTAGCAGAAAAATTAGGTGTCCCTAGATATAGTTTTAAGTGTTTTTCTAAAATATTATTTTAATGTTTTCTAAAACAATTTTAGAAAACTTTTTGTAACTTTTTGTTCCGGGATTTTGTTATGAAACAAGTTTTTGAATATGTGGCTGATAGTTTAGTACATTCGCTGCACTAGTTAATATTTTCCAGAACCATATTAACAAGTAGGTGACCCAGCATAAGACAATTTTCTTTTTTATGAACACAAAGAAATATTTTCATCAGATGAGCGTACAAAAACTTTTTCTGTGTTCCCACCATTAATGTAACGCCCATAATAAATCCTTTTGACGACATTCTTTTGTTTTTTATTCTTGAGATTTATTTGTAGTGCCTCACTAATAATTTGTTGTTGTTTTCTTACTTGTTTTAATAAACGTATAACGTAATACAGATACATCATATTAAATATGTTGTCATTGTTATTTATTGAATTATAAACTTGTTATTGTATATGTTCTCTTTTACTTTACCATATCCCACGATAAGTGAAGTTAGGTCTCTATAGTAACTGTATTGGTTGCTAATGAGCCCTGTTTTAGAACAGGACTCTTGGGATTAAATGGCACTGTAGCAAATGAGACATAAAAACTAATGGATATGAGTAACGAGAGCAGTGTCAAGAAGATAACAGTGACACTGTAACTGTAATGGCAAAGCGTGATGCTACCTTCAAATGAGAAATTGGTCCGGTATGTCACTTCTGAATTTTATAAAGTAGGATAAGCACGACATGCATTTTTTTTCATTCTCTTCTTTACTTGTCATCTCAGTTTGACTCCCACTCGACCACCAATAGATTCTTCGATGTTTCTCTGGCTCTTTGTCCTTCCAACATCCGAAGCCCCTTATTGTTCAAATTTATTGAAGGGCTTATAATACCCTCGTCGTTTGCCGGGCTAAGATTGCATAAGCATCTTTCACAAGAGGCGACGAAGGGAATAATGCCAGAAGGAGAAATGCATCTGTTACAGGCAGATCACAATCATCACATCACAAAAAAAACACAGTTTGTCTTTTTAAACAAAATATTTTGTACCGACCCCACATATATGGAATCAGGGTGGGAAGAGAAATTATATCAATAGGTACAACAACTTCGCATAGAGGCGCTCTTCCGTGAAACTCAGCTCAATAATGAGATTATTTCGCAAATTTCCCTACCCCTATCTCACGGCCCTCATATTTGAGAAATTTAAGCGGATTTGTCAAGTTCTGTCCGTCCGACTACTTAAATTTATGTGTACCCTCGTTACTGGGGCCTGGAGTTGACAAGGTGTTAGGTGCTTTGAAAAATCGGGAGTAAGCGTCATAGAAATGAGGTGGAGGTACATTATCTTATGTGTGATAAAATTATTTGGGGAAATCCTTGAATGGTTTTGAATTCAATGGGATTTTAAATTATTATCAAATATAGGTGTGTGGTAAATTTCTTGCAGGTTTTTCAAAGCTACGACGTACTCGTATAAGAATCCTTCGACCAAATTAAATTTGGTTGAAGTAAGGAGGAATCTAGAGTCAAGAGATTCCGGGAAAGCTTCCTTCAATACAATTTTCCACTGGCTCAAATATTTAAATAAGGAGTCAAAATATTTGGGTAGATTTTTTTTAGCATTGCTACCTACATGACCATTTCTACGGTTTAACAAGCCGTATGTGTTTCCTAAATGCCACGAAATATATAAATAGTCATAGTTTTAGTTAAGTATTTCTTTGAAACTACATCTCAAATCGCTAATTAGTGTAGAATACTTGCTTTTTTAACACCCTTGCTCGTAAAGTGAGTTTATTTTATCGTTCTTAGGGCCATAATCTGAACTATTACACCCTCGAGCATAATAATATTATACACTAGTGCGTAATAGAATTATCCCTTTAAAGTTAAGTTAGTACCTAACTGCAAATTATATGCGAGTAAACAGAGCATTTTCAATTTAATCGGATAATTTATCCCTACAAAGTTAAGTTAGCATACCTAAATGCAAGTTATATACGTTATATAAACAGAGCATTTTCAATTTAACCGGGTAATACAGATTTGTAACATCAAAGAGGTTTCCCCTCGTGCGTCCAATCTGTCCACCTCCTATGACACAATCGTCCAAACTGCTCACGTTTTTTTATCCCGCGACGCCCCGTAACGTTTTTTTGTAGTACTAAGTAGTTTTCCATTACCTAAACATGTCACCCTAACATCCCCATACCCCAATATATTACCTATACCATACAAAAAATAACATTTTCATACACTTAGTTTGAGTGGATCAAACAGCGAATAAAAATATATTTTTCCAGATTTTGAGGTATTTTGTTTTTTAATCGAGTTTATTTGTGGCAGTCTCCAATCAACATATAAACTTCTTGGTACCAATGCAATCCTCATCATATTCTCTTTACGGGAAAAGAAATGAAAATAGACCTTTTCATGGAAAATTTTACAGGAAAATGGGTTTGAACAGACGACGAAAATGGCGGGAAACGGCATTTTTTATATATTTTTTTTTTTTTTTTTTTCCGAAACTATTCCACCTACAACTTTGTTTTTTTTTTTAATGTGTGTATTTATTATGGTTCTTTACCCATGAATAATACCAGATTGTAAGGATAAATATTTTATAAGTAGTAACGAGATTAAAACAACGCGATTTTTTTTAAGAATTTTGGCGGGAAAACTGTACATAAGCGGATTTTATTTTTTTTCTCAAAAACTATACCATCTACGAATTTGGTTTTTCTTTTGATATGATTATTTAGATGTAATCTATACACCTGAATTGTTTCAGATGTTTAGGTTTACAGGTTTAAAAGTAGTTACGAGATTATTTATTACGTAAATTTCGATCGGTGAGTGTTTGCGCGGCAAAATGCATCGAGTGAAAGTTATTTTTTTTCATTTCATGATTTGAGTAATTTCTCGTTACCATAGAGTAATGCGGTTTTTTTTGTTGTATAGCCAATGATAGTAGCTTACTAACAACGTTTAAATAATAACGATCGGATAAATACAAGCTTCACACTAAACCTTTTTTTTAGACCACCGGAATTCCGGCCGTAACAAAAACGGGGGTCAAATAAAAAAATCTATAAAAAAAAAAGTTATCAATCCTTATCCTTTTAATTTCTTTTAACATCGTTATTGACTTGTTGCCTATAGAAATGCAAAATTACAGCTTTCTAGGTTAATTACTTTAGAAGTAGTTACGAGATTATTTTTAAATGACATAAATCTATACAAAATTTTGGCGCCAAAATGTAATTTGAGCTGGTTTCAGATTTCATATCAATTTTAAACATACTTTCTGTTATATCAGAATATTATGGATTTTTTCTCGCATAGCCAAGGATCCATTCTCACGAAAACCGTTTGAATTATGAAAATCGAACTTACGCAGATTTTATGGTGAATATGTAACCACGACTATTGACCGATCTCCGGCAGGCCGGATGGGACACATAAGGGAAATCCGGCAGACCGGTGGATACTCAATAGGGGATATGTAAAAAAACATTGCCGCATATAAACCATTTGCCGCACATTAAAAAAAAACTTGCGCGCTATTTTCCATAATTTTCGTATGTTGTTTGTATCGCGTTTGTGCAATATTATATATTTTTTCCTCGCAAGGGTGTTGAAAAAGTGCGTATGAAACTCGTGAGCAACTTGCTTATCATACACTCGGCTGATTTACGTGTATATATTACACACAGCCTCGTGTATAATGAGCAACTTAGCTCACTTGTATCATAATCTACTATTGTAGTATAAGTAAGGATACGGATTTTGTGTTACAACATGGGGGTAGGAAAATGAAGTTCAAAAAACATTATTTTTTATAGAAATGGTATATACAAAACGGAAATATCAAAACATAAGATTTATAATAGCATCGAACCAATGGGTGGTCCAAGTCAGGAGATTTAATATTTTTTCTTCAAAATATAATTAGAAAATAAATACCTATATTGAATTATAAAATCACAACGAGAGTAAAAGTATACCTAGTCATATGCGGGATCCAAACCCGCACAATCTACCCTTATAGCCGGGGTATGCTCTGACCGCTAAGCCAACTTGACATATGACTCATAACTCTAATTTGTCCCTAACATCATATATGGGGTATGGGAATGGAGCGACATCTATAGTTTAGCTTACGCTGTTACAAACAAGACTACTTTTGGCAATAAGCGTTAGGGTCTGTTTAAGAATGCTAAGGTAAGTTCCGGTTATACTACCCAGAACATATTTAATAAATAAAACACTATATTTGCGTTCATAATTTATGAAAGAAATATTGTCTTTAAAGTAACTTTACCACAAAATGTAAATTAATAATAAAATCATTTAAATATATTTAATTTACCTCCCATTATATTTACTATAGCTTTTTTTAGACCATACGATTGTCGAGCACTCTCAAGCACCTTTTCTCAATATCAACCTCGGATCGAGTATGTAACTCGATTACATTGTAGCATTATATATCGATACCCCGATATCGAGCTTTCTTGAACAGAAGTGAAACTACATACCAAAGTTTTTTTTTTTTTACCGGCGGTATGCCTTTATTAACCAAATACTACAAACTATATACAACACTACAGCTACTACGATAACAGCATTTGGACTCATAGGCAGTCCAAATGCTCTAGCCCACTATCAGTTGGCAGCGTGCCAAGCATGCTGGCAGCATTGCCCCGTTGAATTGCAATGCTTATTCTATATTCTTATTCTAGTTATTATCTTGTCTCTTGAATTATCTATCTAACCTCTTGAATATAAAAAGTTTTATTTCATTACTAGCGACCCGCCCCGGCTTTGCACGGGTGCAATGCTGATACTAAATTTACCACAGAATATCTTTTTATACAACGTTCACAGCTTTTATGTCATTAGACAAAACATTTTTTTTTAGAAGTTACTCTTCAAAGTGCGACATATAACTGGCTTTGTGAAAAACACTCGCAAAATGAAAACTCTAATGCTGTAAAGGCCATATTGATCTATAATAAATGTACACTGTATTTAAGGTTCTTAAATTGATAAGGATTATAATTGCTGTATTGCCTAAAATAGTTTTGTAAGTAATCCATTATTTCTCGTAAAATCTAAATGATAACAGATGGTTATTGTAGATTATCCCTAAGAGATAGACATATATTATTGCGTATTATTTTGTAGACCTTTTTAAGGTGTACAATACTGTAGTACATTATTTTGATTTATCTCGTAGGGTTCAGCCAGCGCGAGCGTTTGCAATGTAAGAACATAATAGTGTTTATTTACGACTTCATATTAGAAATGTCTTAAATTATCAATGTTTCTCTACTATATTATGCATGTATAATACATAAAAACCTTTCTATTTAACCACTTTATCCATCAAATAAAACGCATCAAAATCGGTTGCGTAGTTTTTAAGATCTAAGCATATATAGGGACAGACAGACAGATAGATTTTGTTTTATACTATGTAGTGATAGTGTTACACATAGTAAAACCGTATTAAAATCAAATTAGACTATCACAAAACGTAATGCAATTAATTATATTTAGTATATAATTTAATTCAAATTCTATAACATATTTTAGACCATACGACCGTCGAGCACTCTCGGGCGCCTTTTCTCAAGATCAACCTCGGATCGAGTATGTAACTCGATCACATTGTAACATGATTACCGATGCCGATATCGAGCTCTCTTGAGCGGAAGCTTTTACCCGGAAATGTGAGTAATAATGTGTACGTACCTTGTGTATTTTCGTAGCACTTGTCTTCAATATTGGGAATATTGGAGCTGATTTCGAGAAATCAAGTTTTTTATGTTATTATAAGAGTACAAACCAGTATCTCAGAAATCAAATTTATTTTCGAATCATATAAATATTTTTGTTATCTATGCATGTTTATTTGTTTAGGATTCCGTAGCCAAAACGCAGAGCGAAACTCTATTAATGAGGATCCTCTGTTAAGCTGTCTGTCTGTATATCACATGTTGAAGCGCTCGTAGTGAAGTCTCCTTAGCCGTTCTTAATCGATCAGCTAAGTTAAGCAACGTCCGCCGCGGCCAGGAGTTGGATGGGTGACCGCTAGTGACATTACTACTGAGCGCTTCCGTGCTTCGGAGGGAACGTTAAGCCGTCGCGGTCGGTCCCGGTTGTTGTCTTACAATTGCAGTCGTTACAGCATGGTGGTAGCATTTTGCGAATGCCCGCCTAGATGCCTAGCCTGGCTAGATACCACCCTCAATTAGAAAATCGGGCAGGGCATTTGCCCTTCCACCATGCGGTAAAGCACAACCCATGGCGGGATTCAAACCATGGACCTGCTGCGCGGCAGTCCATAGCCAATGCCACTGAGCCATCACTGCTTCAAAACTGACCAGTAATAAACGAGTTATTTTTTAATGTTTGCATGATACGAGTACGTTTTGACAAAAGCTTCAGTTAAGATACCTTTAAGCATAAAATTTACGATACCGTTAAGCACGACTTCGGTATTTTTCACCGTATTTCGTTTTCCTCGGTGAAATATACTTTATAGGTTCCCTTAATAATTTTTTGCACTAATTTTTCACGATCATCATCTCCTTGCAACGGATATGAAATAGAAAGTTTAGACAATTATACAATACTGTTTGTTTGCTGGTTGCTTATCACTATGTAACTAAATTAAATAATTGTATGTAATATACATGCTAGGTCCACTTCTTGAAAAAATTGAAGGAAGTGTGTATTCTACTTTTTATCTTATATTATTTTAAATTATATTGGCTACGATGTATATTAAGTTATGAAAAAAGCCTTTTATATTGCATAAGGTTTTTCGATTTTAAACATTATTTTGAATCAATTCAAGTCCCTTTACACCATTTCCAGATTACCAGATCAGTAGATTACTTTATTAAGTGATATTACACTATATTAATTAAAGTTTTATTGGCAATATATTGTATATCAGTCAAATATGACACTTAGTTGTTCTAGGACGTTACCCTTTACTATACCATAATATGTTAGTTATTAATTTTATGAACCTAATATTATTTAACTAAATAATTTTTTGCATAAGTGTGGCAAAAATAATTATACTTGTCGTGATTTTGTAAGATTTTTTATCAACAATATTTTAAAGTAATATTTTGAATAATATTTCATTAGTTTGACAGTTTTCGGTGTCTACGACGCTTTACTAATATTAACTTTATTACAAAAGGGATTCTACTACCGTGTTCAGCAAAACGGATACCTATAGAGCCACTGCCATAAAGACGGGCAAGAATTTCGGGGTCATTATTTTTATTTCTATAACTCTTTTAAAATTTGGAACAGATTCATGTGTTCAGGCGTAATTTATCAAAATAAGATAATTAATTACAACAGACGATCGAAAAATCGCACGATTGAGATTCTACACCTTCCAAACATGTTTCGCGTAGAATCGAAACGCACCGAAAATCGTTCCAGCTGGGCTACTTAGCGTTCCTAATGTGATGTCGGTGTTTATACAAACTAGTTTATTTTTCGGAATTTCTAAACATTTTTTTAATTTGTCGTGTTTTATTATTTAATTATATTCATTTTTATGATGAAACAGTTCTTTGGTTTTACTTTTCTGTTACTTAAGCTTAAATTCAAACATTCAACAATGACAAAATGGTCTAGCTGTAAGGCTTCCGATAAAGTGTCATTTTTACACAGGACCTTATTTATATTCCGGGGCGAAAAGCATCAAAATAATAATACATTACATTCACGAGCAGTAACTCAAGTAGGTAACTAAAGTATTAATAATTTTAGATTAAATAAATTTTAAGGAAACGGTTCCCACAACTCGCATTTTTATCGTTATCAATTTCAGCACCGTGAAAATTAATTTTTAAGTACAATGCTGGCACAGTATAATTTATGGTCTAATGAAAGAAAAATAGTTTTACAATGAGGTATGCGCGCTCCATTAATGTTTCCGATTGTTACCCATAGAACAATTCGGAACTATTGGTATACAGTTCAAAATGTCTTCGCTGAAAATCGTCCGTATTATATTTTTTTAATTCTGTTTTTCTAACCAGAATGTTATAGTTACCAAAGGTAACTTTAGTTACGGTACTTGCCTCTAGAAATTGAATTTTCGTTGCAATGAGAATGTATAAACATATTTCAAAAAGCATGCAAAATAGTTTAAATTGTATTTTCATTGAGCAGTAGCAGTAAGCGACATAATTATCGTCACGCGTAACTACTTGGCACTTTGTAGATTGGTAGTTATTGTAGTTATGGTATTTTTCCCCTATTTCAACATTAGAGCTGCCGTATTTTTATTTGTGTTCTATAGTAATGAGTCGAACAAAGCGTTCACCTGATTGTAAGCGCTACGCTTGTCTTTTACAGTTGCAGTGTCACCATATTTGTTCTACTTGACAATGCACTGCCCTCGTCACTTCAAGACGATAATTCTTATGCCTCGTTCTCGTTCACGCCTAAATACAGTAATGCTCGCACACTACTGCATTGAAGCAGAATATCTAACACTTGGTCCCAAGACGGACTCATGCTAGTAACCTACCACCTGTTAAGATGAAAATAACAAAACTGATTAAGTTCTAAACTAAGTAGAACTAATTGCTTAGCAGGCAAAACGTTGCGGCGTTGACAGACGAGCGGTAATATCCATGAAATGCTGTGCCGCTGGTCTATGATTCGACCACCGCCGTCTTGAGCTTCAACGCATGGTGGAAGAGCATTTTGCGAATGCTCGTTTTGCTACCTACCTCCCTCAATTACAAAATCTATTGCCAAGCACCTAACGGTGTGTTCCGGCAACAGTCCTTGAGAGCCAGTACGATATTACAGGCACATGAGACTGTATGTCTCAGGATGATGGGTGCAGTGCAAATGCATTTTTCATAGCCAGAGGTTACCACGTAACATCAGGTGGCCTTGTGCGTGTTTCATAACAATCAATTTAAAAAAATACAATAACTCACATAATATTATGAGTTGAGTTACTGCTTCCATTCTTATGTTAAAGACGTCGTCGCCACGTCGAGTAGGTATCACCTGGCCACGTCGGACGGAACCAATATCTAAGCGCTCCGGGAAAAATCCGCTTTGAAATTGATATTCTCCCGGTGTTGTTTTATTTATTGGAACTTGTTTATTTTAAAGATGGTCGGGCTGGATATACGGCATAATACTATACTGAGCAATTTAATTTAAAAGGAATGTAGGTATCAGTTACTTGTTTTAAAGTTAAAGTAAACGAATACCTTATATTAGTTAAACTTATTATAGCGATACTAGGTAGGTTGTTGTACTACCCAAAACATATTAAATAAATAAAACACTATCTTTGCGTTTCACAGTCATCGATTTAGCCTATCCATCGGTTAAAGCTTAAAACGCGCGGCATGTTAATTGTCATTTTTATCATTCAGTTATTTTATGTTCTGGGTAGTATAACCGGAACTTACTCAAACATTCTGAAACAGGTCCTTAGTATCGCTATAACGAGCGGTTTATGCCGAAATAGTATACCCATATGAATGTTTCTGATTCATGATGAGGCTTTTCTAATTAACACTGTGAAAGCTCATAGGCAGCTCACAGTGAATTGCTCCCCTTAATGGTTTATCGTTGGACGTCGGGCTATATAATATAGTTTGATTTTTAATATTGACCGATTTCCATCTCTGCAAATTATGAAATAACTTCGCGTTTGTACAACGTTGATTCTTTTTGATCGGGAAAACACTGACCTCGTATTATCGTAGTCCGTTCCAGAAGGTATTTCATAATTTTCACATAAATGAAAAAATGTTGTACTTTTTTGAGGGATACACACTGCTATAAGATCATTCACTCGCTTAAAATACCGTTCACCATCGACAAGAGCTGCATTTTTTTCCACATAAAATCTAAATTCAAAATCAGCTACAACGTTTGGCATTCTATGATAGCAAAGTCCTACTAAATTTTAAACCCTAGATTAGTAAACTTAGCCACTATATACACAGTATTTAATGTTGAAGCACTTATGTGCTACGAATTTTAGAAAAATTACTTTTACCTCAATATCGATCAAAAGAAAACCCATTTCGAACACATCCTTAGCAGGTTATTAACATATTATACCCTGCTAAGGATGTGTGCGTATAAGCATATTAATCTGCAGCGACTGTTATATATAAAGTATGAGCGACCCGCCTCGGCTTTGCACGGGTGCAGTGCAGATACTACAGAATGTCATATATACACATACAACGTTCACAGCTTTTTTGGCACTAGACAATACAAACATGTTTTCCTTAGAGGTTACTCAGAATTGTTTTCCTAGTATATTATGCATGTAAACATATAAACCTTTCTCTTGAATTACTCTACCTTACCTACTCTACCTTACTTACTCTACCTATTTAAAAATCGCATCAAAATCCATTGCGTAGTTTTAAAGATCTAAGCATACATAGGGGCAGACGGACAGCGGGGTGATAATGAAGGTGTATATATACTGGAATTTTCAATCACGTAATTTGATTCATCAATATAATTTAAAATAAAATTTGTGAGCAAATAAAGGGTGGTTAAATTTCAAGGGCCGATGTTGATTTTGAATAAAACACAAACTATTTAGGAAATTATTGTAATTTTATTTTATTATGATATATTGGTATTACTCAATTATGTATGGAATAAAATATCGGTCAAATGGGCGCCGCGACCACGGCGGCACACCTCCATCCGATGGTCCAAATTTTCGATGACCCTGAGGCATAATGGAGGTTCTATGCCGTTAATGTGCCGAATTATCTCATCCTTTAGCTCTTGAATTGTTGCTGGCTTATCGACGTACACCTTTTCTTTCAAATAACCCCAAAGAAAAAAGTCCAACGGTGTCAAATCACATGATCTTGGCGGCCAATTGACATCGCCATTACGTGAGATAACACGGCCATTGAATTTGTTGCGCAAAAGAGCCATTGTTTCGTTAGCTGTGTGGCAAGTGGCACCGTCCTGCTGAAAGCACATATTGTCCATCCATATCTTCCAATTAGGGCCATAAAAAGTTCGTTATCATCTCACAATAGCGAATACGATACGATAGGAAAATCACGAAGTGCACGATATGCATTTTGATTTGAACGCCCATTTTCATAATAAGTCTGGATAACTTTAACACGTTGTTGGATTGTGTATCTCTCCATGGTTCAAATTGAGTAAGTCTGAAATAGAGAAATGTCAAATAAAATTCGGAAAAAAACTTGGCGTTTAGGTGTGGTTCATATTCAACATCGGCCCTTACAATTTAACCACCCGTTACAAAGAAATTCTTGAATAAAGTTGCTCATTGTAGGTCTATTCACATTGACTATAGATATGATATCTCCATAGCGATGACTCAGTAAAATCATTTATAGGCTTATTCAAACTATGACCCGGCAATGTGCTATAGTGTATATATATATATATATTAGTAGAGCGTATCTAGACCTGCCGGACGCATCGTTCAAATCTCGCTCATTGTTCAAACTTTGTTGTGGTTTTGAAAATATATATTGTCTAAAACTAGTCTGTGTAAAGTTTGTTTTAATTAGAATCTCTTCCCATTTTTATTTGGCCTTGTCATTTCGTTGTTTTAATTATTGACTGAAAGGAGTACAATGTAATTTTAATGTTATAAACATCTAAAATTACAATTTAAATATCGTCAATATTGACTGTTTTAGACCAGGTTTTGCGGAGTATTGTCGTTATTTGTGAACCCAGAAATTGTAAATGTAATTAATTACTACAATTTTGATTGTTAGATCTCAATATTAGTTTGAAAGCTATATCACAAACAAAAAAAAATTGTTTTCTTCATCTCTTCATTGTACTTATTATACAGTATCAGCCGGATTGACCACGGCTGAACATAGCCTCCCCCATTAAGTTTGCCATAATATACGCTTGGCAGACGTCTTAGACACCGCAGTTTAAGCTAGCAGTTCCTCAGGTCCGGAATTTTACCTTTAGTCGCCTCTTACGACACCCACAGGTACCTAGTAGCTATCACCATGCAAAGACATGGTCATCGTTCAAAATGATATGAGAATGTGTTTATGACAAAAAATCGGCTTTAAAAACAAGGAGCAAAATAGGGTATTGGCTAGCACAGAAAAAGGAGCAAAATAGGATATTTGACTCAAAGCGCCCAAGTCACAAAACCGTCTTCAGTTAAACCCTTCTCTTCTCCCTGTGTGTAAACAGCCCACGGCGCGGCTCGTAGGGCGGGCGGGCGGCATGTAGAACGCACGTTAACGCTCCTCTGGACACGTTAATTGAAACTGGATTGGAGGTGACAGTGTAGAACCAGCATTATTTATTTTTTGCACAAAGCTCGTGCGTTCGTTCTCGTACCCTTTGTGATTTTTGATTTGTCTGGCTGTCGGATTAATCTGAATGAAATTGGAGATTATGCAATCGTCGCTTGCTTTTTGGATTGTACTTATTGATTTTTATCATCCGATTTGCGAGTATAGAGAATCTGAGTAATATTTTTGTCTCAACTTTAAAGGAGAAAAGCGACAAAGGTGAGTATGTTTTTTTAACGGAAATTATTATGTTATAGAACTAATTGCATGGAATCTGACATCAGCATTATTCTCTATCGATCGTGCTGAATCTTTGTTATTTTGGAATGAAGGTAAATATATACTATTTACCTTTTACCATTTACCTTAGTCTTCTCAAATCATTTTTCTTTGTGTACACATGGTTTGGATTATGATCTAGTTCTTAACCTTACGTATGTTTCTGTGTATCTGTTATGATTGTAATTTGTGTTGTGTACGAAATAAATAAATAAATCAATATTAATTCCATAATAAATAAGATTAAGCACGATTGCTAGAGAATAATGCTGATGTCAGGTTCCATGCAATTAGTTCTATAATATAATTATTTCACTTAAAAAAACATACTCACCTTTGTCGCTTTTCTCCAAGAAGAAATTGTAAAAATATTCCGTCTACGCATAATTGCGAGCAATTTATGAAAAATCAATACATGAAAATTGCCTTCATAATGTTTTGAATTGATGAAAAATGAATTTTATGTCCTTACTTTTAAAATACGAAAACGTTTATTATGTGCGTTTGTTATATAATAATATATATCCCTACCACATTTATGTCACTTAGCTATTTAGCACTTTAATTTAAAGAAAAATTCCACGAGGGTGATCCGACAACAGTTACGAGCTTTGATTAAAAAGTTTGCTGTACTGTATCCGTCCACTGCTGAACACTGACTCCCCTATTATGTAGGGGGGTTTGCCATATATGCTATATGCAAGTATAAAATGGCAATTCTTCAAAAAGTACTGCTATCCACACACAGCTGCTGGAACACACGGTTAGTTGCTTGACAGATTTTCTACTTGAGGGTGGAGGTATATATTATATTTATTTCTAATAGTATGGAGAGCACATTACCCTGCTGAGGCAAAGCAATGGTGAAGCGAAAGCACACAAATATGATTAAAAACAGTATAACTTAAAGATAATTTAAATAAACGAATACATATTACTTATTTAAAAACCATATTCGCATGATATCTACATATTTTTACACGACTGCCCAAAACAGGAGTGTTATATTTTCATGTATATGGGTTCATGTATTTTAATGTATGAGATATCATTAAATTTGTCTTGATAATTCAAGTGACATAAGGTACATAAAAAAACAATCACGCTAATTTTATACGCCGTATTATGATTAAAAGAAAGTTTTTTCTTCCAAACCCGAGTCGAGAAACGAGTATGGTAACAAAATGAAGGGACTTAAAAAACTTTTTCATAAATATATCTGCAGTTTTAATTTCAATATAACGATATAACGCTTAACGAAAATAAATAATTTGGGGTCGGGTTTTTTATGCTTTTGCTATGGATATTGTAAGATTCATAAAGATATTTTATATATTAGGGGTTAAAGTATAAAATTGCCGATTTGTATTGAAAAATTGAAATAAGTTTTTTTTTTCATTATAGTATTTATTTAATCAAAATAATTACCATTATTACCTATACATTGCTGCCATCTAATAGGAAGGTCATTTATGCCTTTGCGATAGAACTCTGGTGATCTAAATTCGACAAACTTTGTGAAAGTATTTTGTTCTGCCTCCTGGGAAGAAAACTTTTTATCATGTAGAAAACTGTCCAAATCACGAAGAAAATGGTAGTCCGTTGGAGCAAGGTCTGGCGAATACGGAGAGTGACGAATGGTTTCTAATTGCAGTTCATGTATAGTTAAAGCGGTTTTTTCGTGCTGTATGAAGTCTCGCGTTGTCATGGAGCAATAATGGTGAAGATCGATTCATGAGTCGGGGCTGTTTCACTGCTAGTTTTGTTATCATTATTCGGAGTTTGACACAGTAGATATCTGCCGTTATTGCTTGACCAGATCGGAGAAAGCTATAGTGAATAACATCATGCTGACACCACCAAACAGTAACCATTACACTTTTATTGGTAAGCTTTGCTTTAGGACACTGTTGCGGCGTTTGACCTGGGGTCAGCCATTGCATTTTTCACTTACGGTTATAGTAAAGAATCCGCCTTTCATCACATGTCACAATTCGATACAATACTCCTTCTTTTCTGTATCGATTCAACAAGGCAACACAAGTTTCAACACGCGTTTCTTTCTGCAGATCAGTCAAGTAATGAGACACCCATTCTTCATATTTTTTTTTATTATTGATTTGTCGCAAATGAGTCAATATTGTTGGTAAGGTAACGTTAAACCATGCCGCTAATTCCTAAGTAGTTTGGCTCGGATCGACTGCCACCATCTCTTTCAATTCATTGTTATTCACCTGTGTAGGGGGTGTTCCACGTGGTTCGTTCTTCAAATCAAAATTTCCATCACGATAACGTTTAAACCAAAACCGCAATACCCTCTCCAAACGAAACATTGATATTGCGAGCTGTTTCTTCCGCGTTAGTTCCTCGTCGGAACTCATATTCAAAAATCACTCGAATTGTCGAAGTATCCACCTTTCTTGTCTAAGCTGAATAAAAAAAAGAACTAAAAGTCAATAATCAAATATTGCCCATTTTTGAAAAGAAGAAACCCCTAGTAGATTTTTTGTGAAAAAAATTCTACTCAAAAATCTCAAATCATGAAGGTTCTATGTTCATTCGAAGCACCTATTACAACAAAACGACAATTTCATACTTTAAACCTTATTAATTAAAAAACGTATGTATTTCAAATCCTTCGTTTCGTTGCAAATAATGAAATCGATTTTAGAGGCTTTAGATTCAAGTTGAAACATGTAAATTTACACTAAATCTATTTTGAATTCTAGAAGGTATTTTGAAGGCGCCATTTATGAACGGCAAGGCTTATCAATCGAGATAAAACGAGCTAAATTTAGTTTGACAGGTCTTTGCAATTTATAAATACTCTACGTATACGTATCAAGACATGCAGTTGGAGAAAACATTTGTAGATGCATAAGCAACCCAGATTTCCTAGGATTCCTAGGTTTATTTGATCATTTGCATTCAGCCCGCTATTTTTACGCGCGTTGAAGCCCTAATGGAACTTTACTTTATTGATACTTGATAGAGCGAAATAAAATTGTAAATTTATAGTTATAATAAGACTGACTTAATATATTATAGTTAGCCCCCAGGACTTAATAAAATACAACTAACAACGCTTTTTAAAGTAAACAACTTATTATTGACCGATATACTATACATAAGAAAACTTAAATAGATCGCGAAAATGATGTCTAATTTAAGCATAAATATTGACTTGTAAATCATAAGTTGCCGAACTAGTACGTACATTATATGTACAGATACGAAAATTAATTAGTAGTCTGCCTAAGATATTAATAATTAATAAAATATAATATTGTAATTAATAATAACAAATATTCATAAAATATTTTACGAAAACATTGCCCAATATAAATTGGGCAGAATTGTCACTAGATATATTTTTATATTTTTTAAGTGTTTTATTAAAATATTAATTTGATGTTTTCGTAAAATATTTTACGAATATTTTTCGTAAAATGTTTTCCTGTCCTGATAATATAGTCAATGTTTGTTACCTTAGATCTTTTGACTGGGTGAACCGATTTTGATAACTCTTTTTTTATTTGAAAGCTGGTGCTTGCCGTGTGGTCCCTTTTAAATTTCATTAAAATCGGTCAAGCCGTTTTTGAGTTACACCCCAATAACTGAAAAGTATTTCCCTATCATGATGAATTCTCATCGAAGCTTTGGTGGTAACACAGTAATATTTCCTCAACGGTGTAAGATAGAAATAACATTTTTGGATAGGAAGATAAAACGTGTATAAATATAAAAAAAAACTAGTCTTATTTTAATATTGTTAGGTTTGCAATAACGCCTGCTATGCGGATTACATTACAAAATCACAAATATACGATGGGAAAAATTTAAGTCATGTGCGGGATTCGAACCCGCGTCCATCCACCCCTTGAGCCGGGGTATACTCTGACCAATTGAGCTCACATGAAATGACGTATTACTCAAACCTTTCTTATCGTTCTTTAACCATCGTATTGGGATGGAGCGACATCTATAGTACCACTTGCGTTGTACTACAAACAAGACCAATTTTGCAATTGGTTTTATACTTGTAAATGATGACGCAACCGTATAATGTTAATATTGTTAGGTTTGCAATAACGTCAACGTGGAACACATTACAAAATCACAAATATACGATAGGAAAAATTTCAGTCATGTGCGGGATTCGAACCCGCGTCCATCCACCCCTTGAGCCGGGGTATGCTCTAACCAATTGAGCTAACATGACATGATGTCATAACTCAAATCTTTCCTATCGTTCTTAAACCGTAAATGTCATTAACAGTAAATGACAATTGATCCCATAAGTAGGGGACTAAATATAATGATCACCATAAAATGCTTATATATATATAATATTGTGATGATAGGTACTTTGAACCGTCATGGTACCGACTTCTACAAGTTATTTCACACATTTGAGTGTTGAAGTCGGTTCTATTTTTTTGGTAAAAAATTTTTGTACATAACAAATAACTATTACTCTATTTTGTCACATATCTTAAAATTTTAATGTATCTTTTCGTCATACGAGGCCATACTTACTCGAGGTCAAATTACCTCGGATCAGGCTCGAGAGGTCACCCAAATAGCCGTGTGCTAACAAGGACCCTCGTCAGCTGCCAGCTACAGGACACTGAAAGGCAAAAAATGTTGTTTCGTTGTTTTTTTCTGAAGTTTTTGCATATAACTAGTTTTTTTTGTTATAAGAGGGAATGGATTTTTTAACAAATGCATAATACCTGTCGGTAATGAATGATGCGATTGAAGGTGTGAATAGATTGAACCTAGAATTATTGTATGAACTTACATACCTACATTTATCTAGTATTTTGGTGAAAACTAAATCATCATCATCATCATCATTAGCTGGAAGACGTCCACTGCTGAACAAAGGCCTCCGAATAGAACGCCACAAAGAACGGCCATTAGCCACTTGTAACCACGGGCTACCCGCGACTTTCACGATGTCGTCAGTCCACCTGGGTGACGGTGGGGCCTATCAACTCTAAATACCTTATTAATATCTTAGCCTGATTTCATTATATCCGCATAAAGTTCTGTGATACAAGTCGTATCTCTTTCTGGTGTAAAAAAGTACTATATATTTTTTTTTTCATGCCACTAAGGTGGCAAACAAGCATACGGCCCCTGATGGGAAGCAGTTACCGTAGCCTACTGACACTTGCAACACCAGAGGTATCACGCGCGCGTTCTCGACCATGAAGAAAGCTCTTCACGCCCTTTTTGATGAGCCCCGTGCTGTACTCCATCGGGAAAACCACAGCGGGGAGCTCATTCCACAATCTGAGCGTCCACGGAAGGAAGCTCCTTCAAGATCAAGGATATATTCCCATATATCCTTGATCCATCATAGATAATGACAACAATTGAATATCATTCATAAATGGACGATATCGGATCCGCGGATTTTACTAGTTTATTATATAATCAACCTTTTAAAATATTTACCTTTCTTACCAATCTTTAATAATCTTGCTTCTTAATATAATTCCAAGCACTATCGAAAATTACACTTAAACATTTTTGATAATCCAATCCAATAAGATTACAAAATAACGGATCAGGCGGGCGATCCTCGATGGCCCAGTGGTTAAGGCACACGGTGCGTAAAATCGGGGGATGTGGGTTCGGTTACCAAACTTTGTAACTTCTATAAACATTTGTAAATTTTATTATCTTGCTACTCACTGAAATGAAGTAGGTAATGTTATTGTAAACGTTTGTTGTGTTATGATGTTCTGTTATTTTCTTTACACACAATCGTAAATATTCTAAGGACCTGTTTCAGAATGTTCGAGTAAGTTCCGGTTATACTACCCAGAACATATTTGATAAATAAAACACTATCTTTGCGTTTCACAGTCATCGATTTAGTCTATCCATCGGTTAAAGCTTGAAACGCGCTGCATGTTAACTGTCATTTTTATCATATTTAGGGCCTGTTTCAGAATGTTCGAGTAAGTTCCGGTTATACTACCCAGAACATATTTAATACCTAAATAAAAGACTATCTTTGCATTTAACAGTCATCGATTTAGCCTATCCATCGGTTAAAACTTGAAACGCGCTGCATGTTAACTGTCATTTTCATTATTAAGTTATTTTATGTTTTGGCACAGCCCGAACACTCGACTCATTCTCTATACAAAAGCCGCGTTCTAACTACCTATTACACAGACACTACACAAATGTTGTTTTTGTACACGCGTAAATGTGTGCGTGAAGTCTAAGGTTGTCATCGTATGAATAATTGTTGTACTTACCTAACAATCTTTTAATGCTGTTATTATGACTTATAAGATCTCTTAGGTTATGCCTACCTTACCTACCTTCAGAAACATTTACAAGCACAACAATCGAACTCCATGTACGACGAAGGAATATGCAACATACAACCGAGCAGGTAACATTACTTCACATTTAATTCCATTACTTATACAATAATAGATACCTACACTATACAAAAAGTATCATTCCAAGTTCACATTTTATACAAGTAATGATAGTAATTACAATCACAATAATGATGTATGTTCTTTTCGTATAATAAACAATCATGAAGTATGCCAACCGTATGCGTCAACCGTAGCGAAGGTCGGTGTATTGCTTTTCTCTATGGTAGGTATAGGTCTAGGTTTGGGTTACAGAGATACTGGTTTCGCTGCAAAAGAAGTCAATATCCGCGGATATTGTTTGCAAACTAAAAACGTCTAAAATAATCTCTATTTGAATAGCGGTTTGAACAATATACAAAGAAAAAGTATTATGTTTGTATTTTTTTCAATACCTACTGTAAATTACTTGTTTTTATAAGTTTCCTACAGTATAACTGAAGAACGACTAATAGGTAGGTACTTAGTGTAGGTTACCAAGAATGACTTACATCGTTTTATCCCTAGGGAATCTACAAAAACTCCTATCCTTTTCTCGATTAGTTGATAAACAACCGTAAACAGCAGAAGAGTACCCCATTCTCAACTTTTAAAACACTCGTACAATGGTCACGCTTTGTCGTCACGTCATCGTGCGCGAGTTGCGCATCCCGTAATCAAGTCAGCTCAGAATCGGTAGCGAGGTGAGGACGGCTCGTTTTGGTGGGGGGAGAGGAGTGTCCATTCTATACGTAGTATTATTATATGTTCTATGGTTCTGGGTAGTATAACCGGAACTTACTCGAACATTCTGAAACAGGCCCTTAGTATAAATTAAAATAAGTTTGATAAAAGTTACTGTTAGACCCATTTAAATTTCATCTAATTCAGAAGGTTATTTTTTATTTATGGTCAATTAACTGAAAAATGTTTTTGCCTCCATAATTTCATGGTAAATGCAATTCTTGTCGATGTTGAACAGTATTTTAGGCGAGTGAAAGTTTTGTAAGCAGTATGTATCATTCAACAGAGTGTAAAAAAATATTTAAAAAGTATGAAATAACTTGTGGAAGTCAGACTTTGATAATATGAGGTCAGCGTTTTAGGTCAACGATACTGACTTCATCAAGTTATTTCTTACTTTTTAGTGTTGGAAGGCTGGTTTTCTAACAGATGGCGTTAGTAGTACAATAGTCCATTATCCATATTATATCCAATGAATACAACATATTTAAATGTTTTTTTGGTAATGGTTACAAAATTATATTTTATTTGACAGATAACACATCTAGATATGAAATTCAATTAGTATATTAAAGCACAATTCTATAGGCGTGATAGTTGTTCAGTAAAGTGTGCCACAAAATGCTCAGGTTGTGGGATAGTGATAATCAGATAGCAAAACAGTTTATGACTTCTCGTGATAAGAATGTAAGGGCAATCCAGAAAATCAGCAGCATCGTCATCTGCCAACGCCTATACCTACTACAATCCCAAACACGCGCCTGCCCAGCCCAACTAGATAACTTACAACATTTTACTTAAACTGACGGTAATTAGTGTAAAACCAAATGATTGATGATTACATATTAACTCTTTGATGTTACAAATCTCTATTACCCGGTTAAATTGAAAATGCTCTGTTTACTCGCATATAATTTGCAGTTAGGTACTAACTTAACTTTGTAGGGATAATTCTATTACGCACTAGTGTATAATATTAGCACCAGGGTGTCATAGTTTGGTTTATGGCCCTGAGAACGATATAATAAAGCTCACTTTACAAGCAAGGGTATTGAAAATAATATAAAAGTACATTTGGTATACTTACTTCATAAAAAGCAAAAGGTATATTACAATCAATATTTAGCTTTACCGTGCAGTCTCGTTGGCCGAATGGTAAAGGCGGCGGGTGCAAAACCAGTGGTTAACCGCGGGTTAGTTTACCGTTCAAGATCAAAATTTCATGCTCTGAAAATATTAAATGTGATATTCGGAACTTGCGATATTATGCAGTTAATAAAATTATACTTATCGACTCTTCCAATAAAGTTAAGCGTCAATAAACAATCGTCCTATAAATCAATACAGATAACAGTTATTTATGGCTGTTACTTATCGAATACTTTGTTATTATAATTTAGTGATATAAAATCTGAGAATTGCTAAATTATTTCGCTATCATAGCGTTATTTAGCTTTTGAACATTTTTGAAGGTATATTTAGGTTTTATATCACAGGTGGACATTTCCAAGGATTTTTTTAATCTCAATCTACGTTATATTTTTGTGACAACTTTATTAACGTTATAATGAGCTTGGTAGTTAACCACTCAGGGGCTACATAAATCGTTTTCCTAATTTTTGTAAACTGTTCCACTTTTTTTTATGGGATTGTGACGGAACACTGTGATTTTAAGCGAAATAACCTACGCCTATAACAGATGCATTTCCTCACAAGTCACGAATGGCACTGCGCCCGTCACCTTGAGACAGTTGTCAAGTCTCATGTGCCTGTAATTGGCTCTGAAGGACTGCTGCCAGACCACTTGGCGCTTGGCGACAGATTTTCTAATTGAGGGTGGTAGCTAGCCAGGCGGGCATTTGCTAAATGCTCTTCCACCATGCGGCGAAGCTCAAGCCGGCGGTGGGGATCGAACCAGGGACCTGCGGTACCGCAGTCCATAGCTATTATTGCTTGCCCATCATTGCTTCAAATTCTTCTGCCTCTACTTATCGTCACAAGTGACGAACTGCACTGCGCCCATCACCTTGATACGTACTATTGTTAAGTCTCGTGTGCCTATAATCTACTGGTTCTCAATGGCTGCTGCCGGAACACAATTAAATAATGTAATTAACATAGGACACTTTTTAGTACACTACATTTTTGACTAAGCAACGAGCTTTAAGAATGTCAAATGTCTTCCCCATCGAACTTATGAAAAACGGGAGAAACGGCACAAGTACCGAAAACATTGCACTGGCAAATCAAGCAACGTCTCCTGATTAAGTCTCTGTAGTGCGCGTGTGTGCGTCTACTACATGCTTGTCTTCATCTCGTTGTCATTCATTAAAACCTATCATATACAATAGAAGTGTAGCTGTGTGCATTATATGCTTGAGTTAAACATTTCCAAAATATTTTAATATTGTTAGGTTTGCAATAACGCCTGCTATGCGGATTACATTACAAAATCACAAATATACGATAGGAAAAATTTAAGTTATGTACGGAATTCGAACCCGCGTCCATCCACCCCTTGAGCCGGGATATGCTCTAACCAATTGAGCTAACATGACATGACGTCATAACTCAAATCTTTCCTATCGTTCTTTAAGCATCGTATTGGGATGGAGCGACATCTATAGTACCACTTGCTTTGCACTTACTACAAACAAGACCAATTTTGCATTTGGTTTTATACTTGTAAACGATGACGCAACCGTATAATTTTAATATTGTTAGGTTTGCAATAACGCCTGCGGACGAACGTATGCGGATTACAAAATCATAAATATACGATATAATTAAATTTTTTCTATCGCATATTTTTGATTTTGTAATTTTCCAAAATATATTGCCGAGATGTTAGACCCGCTCTAACATCTCGGCAATATATTTTGGAAAATTACAAAATCTTGTACAAAAATGCTCTAACATAATATCTTCCTTTTTTATTTAATTCGATGGGCTACCCATTAATATTCCAAACATAATTATATTAATATTCCGGTCAGTCCTTTACGTTTGAAGGACTGAAGAAAAGCAGAGGCTAAAATGGTCCCGTTTACTAGTACTGAATCCTAAAACGTACCTAAAGCTAATACCCCGGTGGATGGACGCGGGTTCGAATCCCGCACATGACTTAAATTTTTCCTATCGTAAATTTGTGTTAACGTACCTATCCGTTTGTATCTTTGCCGTGTTACTTATGAAAATATTAGTTGATTACGCAGACGGTTTCCGTGGTGTAGCGGTTATCACATCTGCCCAACACGCAGAAGGCCCCCGGTTCGATCCCGGGCGGAAACATAATTTTTGCATCTGGTGTTTTGTATGAAAGATCCAGTTTTTCACAAGCTTAGTGTAACTCATATTTTTTGATGGGATTCTTACCGAGCGCTTACGACGCCCACCTGATGTTAAGCGGTAATCTCTGCCTACAACAGAACTGCAATACGCCCGTTACTGAGACATACAGTTGTTAAATCTCGTGTGCCTGTAATTTTACTGGCTCTCAATGACTGCTGCCGCAACACACTGTTACATGAACGAAACATGGACCTGCAGCACGGCAGTCCATAGCTATTACCGCCCGGCTATCATTGCTTCAATTTAACTCTTGGGACTAAAATCATCACTAATATAAAAGATGGCAAGCAAATGGAATAGAAAAACTTATCAACAAGCAAAGGTATTATTCGAAGGCTATTTGTAAATGGCCACAAAGTAAGCAACTGTTCTTGTATTAAAATAAAAATATATCTCTCTCTCTCTCTCTCTCTCTGTCTCTCTCAGTGCCTAGTATCAAACAATAATTCCACTTTGAGAACTATCGCGAGATTTATCCGTACTATCTTATAAGGGGCCTACAAAAAAGGTTCTTAAAGGAAAGATTCCTACAAGTTTCAAAGAAGAGGTCCTACATTTCGAGAAGTAAAGAATAGATACTCTGTCACCAAGCACCTAACGGCGTGTTACGGCAGCTGTATTTGAGAGCCAGTAACTCTAGGTTAAGCTTTGTTATTAAGCTTATCCTTAACTTTAACTCTTCGACAACATCATCACTTACCACCACAAAAAAATTAGTGCAACAAAACAAATTAGATGAAAACACAGTTAAGACACATTTTAAATTTGGCGATGACACCACGTGCTGCGCCCCGTATTGTTTAGCTTATGTCGTGAATATTCAAGAGTAGATATGCAGTTAGGTAAGTGCCGATAAAAATATTAACATCGGAATAACATACCCTTCTGCTTTTATTGTTGACCCAGTGTTACTTCTTAGTTATTTCCCTCAAATCGGCCATAAAATTGTGTGCTCGGTCCCAAGCAATTAGGAAACCAAACACAAACTGAACTATTATTAACTGAGGATAATCCAAATCGGCGTCCGCTTGACCGTAGCCTATTCCCAAGTCAAAATATTTGCTGGAGTACCCCACTCGTCACGGATATTCGGGCTTCAATGTGCTGTTGAAAATAAACAAGTTAGATACTCTTACAGAATACATGATCGCAGTACATAAAGTTGTGCATCCTTAGAAAATGGGACCACGACGCACGAAAGTATAGCACCACGAACTTAAATGTGCAGTTCGCGAGGGCGCTGCTGGTCAGGGAAATCAACTAAAAACTGTCACAATTTGAAGGAATGTTGTAGTTCTTTTTTCTGCCACCTGAACAGATAAGTTGGTGGGACTGTACAGACATTTTTATCTAATTGATGCGAATTTGTGCGGGTAGGCCTCGGTTGTACACTACCTACTTCTTAAATGGATGTAAATGTTATTGATACATACAGTAAAACCTTAATATGTAAAATATGGGCGCTTGGGGAGGAAGTAGTATATGCAACCATACTCAAAACACGGGAGGGCGTGCCTTCGTGAGTGAATAGGTCTGTAGAGTCAATGGTAATGCGTGTCAGATCTGAATCTACCTTGATGTAAAAGTTTTATCAAAATTTTGGTTTATCACTGTCAAATATGCAGTAAATATATAACTTTACATATAAATTGTTTTATTTATGCGTAACGCAAAACTTTCAGTGTATCCAGTATATTTATATAAACACTTACTTATTAGCATCACACAAAAATACCCAATGATC
Organism: Plagodis pulveraria; assembly: GCA_963890685.1. NCBI lineage: Eukaryota > Metazoa > Arthropoda > Insecta > Lepidoptera > Geometridae > Plagodis > Plagodis pulveraria. The sequence continues at coordinate 7,870,144 of OY982951.1, forward strand.
CAATAAAACAATATAATACAATCTGATATCTCTCATTTGGTTTAGAGCTCTATAACTGTTTTGCACTGTAGATATATATACGACTTTTCTCTGAACGCAGGTTTCCGTCCCTTCCGGTCGGCTAAATTTTCTATACCGACAATACTGCCCTTAAATTAAAATTTGTTTATGTTGTCGCTTGATTGGAGGGGATAAAAGTTTTGTAATGAGCATGAAGTGGAAAATATGGGTGAAATAACATGCAAATTATTTTTCGGTTGATACTTTATTGTCCTGGTTGGTCATCAAATTATTACAAAGGAACTCTGAAGGGAGAGACAAACTTTGTCGTGGAATAGGGATACTAAAAACATGATATACTTTGTGCCAATTGAAAGTAATATATTTTAATATACTGTCAATTGGCATGAATTAATGAAGCAACAATAAATCTTGATCGTTTGAAATATGTATCATAAATTTTTCATATCGAAGTCTAAATTAGTCATATAGTCGAAATTACTCATTACAAAATTACAAATATACGATAGAAAAATCAAATTACTCAATTTAGGCGTCCACGATCTTCTTATGAAGGTCAATTACAAAATATATATTAAACTATTCTTCATTCTAGCATCACGTTCAGCAAAATAATGTAATATAGCCACTGCTACAAGAACCGGTATGAAACTCGGGGCCATAAACCATAAAATATTGATTTCAAAAATATATTATAAAGTTTTATATAAGTCATTCATAACAATATTGTTATAAGTTAATCTATCATCGCTATTTTACATTTATTTATGTTGGGAGGCCGTCCGTGCATGTGCGCTTACCTTTATACTCAAGCCAGTGTAATACGCTAAGGGTCTGTTTCAGAATGTTCGAGAAGTTCCGGTTATACTACCCAGAACATATTTCATAAATAAAAGACTATCTTTGCGTTTCACTGTCATCGATTTAGCCTATCCATCGGTTAAAGCTTGAAACGCGCTGCATGTTAACTGTCATTTCTATCATTCAGTTATTGTATTTTCTGGGTAGTATAACCGCAACTTACTCGAACATTCTGAAACAGGCCCTAACATAAATACATTTATTCGTACATAGTTGACCTCTCCTAATCAAGCCAATGGTCTGCGAAAAGAACATAAATTAGCAGAGTTTATCTGCGTCGCCGCAAAATAACAGCTAGGTTCTATCGTACTAGGTCGGGATAAGTTCCGAAATGCTGTAAATGATGTCGAAGGATCCGCGATGTCTGGATGTATAGAAGTTACGATACAGACATTTAGGATTTATGTAACTAGGAGAGAAAAGTGTTTTTTTTTTTTAAATTAATCTATGCAAGGTTGGATAAGTGGAATTAATTCCACTTATCCACCCCGCGGGGGAACCTGGGCGGGAAAGGTATGTAAAGTATTGTTTTTTTTTTTAAATTTGTTAATTTTTTTTTGGTTTTATGTGATTTAGACGGATAAACATGAGGACCATCTGATGTTAGTCTCTTGTGCCTGTAATTTATTATTTCATATTTGTCATTACTTTGTTGGATGTAATAATATTCAAAACTCTTTTAATAGGCGCGGCGCGGTCCAGTGTTGCCACGGTGGGCGCTCTTGGCTCGGAGTATAAGTTTTTTACTACGAGACACAGAACTTATATGTGAAAAAAATATTGGTATAAATAAAACAGCACAAAATGTTTGTTAGGACTAGCAGAAGTCAACTCTTAAAGGTTGTAAGCATTTTACCAATAACAATATTGTACCTACTTATATATTAACTTTATCTTAGAATATAACTATAATGCATCATTGCTGCATAATAATAACATATATTTCCACACATATTTTTCAATTCCAAAGCACCCGTGCACCGTCAGCAGTTGTGACTATCAGGTGATATGGTTACAATGCCTGTTTAGCTTACGAAATACCTCTCAAGTATTATTATCACAATGAAAAATAACACTGTTTTTCTTTGGAATTCCAACATTTTTTTAACAATGTAATACTATCGCAAGCATTGTTACGTTATTGTAGGGCACAGGGAAAGTTGACCCACTGACCAACTGTTAGGACGGGTGACAGATGTTCCCACTGCGAAAATTGCACTGTGGCACGCAACACGCAAGGGCGCAGTAAATAATATGTCAAATACGCATAAAAAATAAACAGTTGAGTATTTTTCTTTTGTTTTTTAAATCAAAGTACTTAGTCTGTAAGGAGAATAGAAACCAGATACTGTTGTCTCCTGAGGACATAATGCAAGGATAAATAGTAGGTAATATCTATCCCTTTTCACTCTCCTGTATGAGTCGAAGAATGGGGTGATGATAATGTCGACTTATGGATGCATATATAGCTAAACCATTTCGCTCAATAGGTTCTAGGTTTATTTCTTATAAATATTTCTGTGAAAACAAAACCTGGCCCAAAAAGTTTCAATGCAAAATTGTGAACTAGGTACAGTATACTATAGATATAGCCCGACACAAAGATTCACATCATATAGTTATTTAACGGTCAGATGAGATCATGTGCAAAGGCTAATTTGTCAATCAGCTATAAGTTTTTTTTTTTTTTTTTTTTTTTTTTATGCCTGATAGGTTAGCCTTTGACCACTATCTCACCTGATGGTAAGCGATGATGTGGTCGAAGATGTTGTTCAGACTAACCTAGAATTACTGGCTCTCAAGGACAGCTGCCGGAACACACCGTTAGGTGTTTGGCGACAGATTTTCTACTTGAGGGTGGTAGCTAGCCAGGCGGGCATTCGCAAATTGCCCTACCACCATGCTATAACGACTGCCATCCTAAGATAACAACCGGGACCGACGGCTTAACGTGCCCTCCGAAGCACGGAAGCGCTCAGTAGTAATGTCACTAGCGGTCACCCATCCAACTCATGACCGCGGGCGACGTTGCTTAACTTTGCTGATCGGTTAAGAACAGCTAAGTAAACTTCGCCACGAGCGCTTCAAAGTATGTTGGCAGATAAGCATTTCCGTACACATTAATAGGTGCTTATTATAAAATATATACCTAATAATAAAATTGCTCACAGGATATCAGAGATCAAGTCTTTGTATGATAAATATAGAACATTTTTTTTTGTTATATTGTTATGATTGCAATAACGCCTGCTATGGCGGATTACATTACAAAATTACAAATATACGATAGGAAAAAAAAAAATACTATCCCGCAAATGGCTTAAATTTTTCCTATCGTATATTTGTAATTTTGTAAAATATAGAACATTATAAAATTATAGAGGACTCCTTGTCGAGGCCAAAATTGGGAAATTAAAAAATAAAACTTCTCTTCACATTTTTTATTTCACAATGATTTTTATTTCATTAAACTATTAGAGCAACTGTTCAATATGACTACTATTGTTTTGCAGGCATGCTGATACTCTTAAGGCTATCTACTCTATGTAGAACGGCGAACCATCTCGGGATCATTTTAATTACCTACTTCTGCCGCGGCCCTTATTTTTACTAAAACATTCTCTCGTGTTGCGGATACGTGGTAATACACAGCACTTTTTGTTTCAAAGTCCCCCAGAAAAAATAATCCCGGGGAATCAAATCCGGGGAACGAGATAGATAGACTAACGGTTAATAATAAAAATAATCCAAATAGCTGCCAATCACGGGGGATGAGGTAGGTCACCGTAAGGGGGTGGATTTATCTATAAAACTAGTTGAAAATCACCCCTTCAAGTATCGGTAATCTGTAACCAGACATATTGTTGTATAAATAAATATATATATATATATATATATATATCCATATGTCACGGATCTTAAGGCTAGTGCTCTTTCCATAAAATAAATACCATGTGTTCAAAATCTATGCTTCAGGTTTGGCAGTTTTTCATTCTATTATTAATTTTCATATCCACTTACAATATAACGTCAATACAAACGATTTAAGTAGGTACCTAAAATAATTACATATATTAAACTAACAAACTAGAAACCTACGAATAATAAATATTTATTCGTAGCCAGAAGCTAAGATTTTAAGTTCAAGGACATGCATGCAAACGTTTGAACGAGTTTGAACACTTGGTATTTAAAATATGACGAAACTACGTTTGTATGGAAAGCGCTGCGTGCACTCTACACCTAAAATATGACGAAATTACTTTTGTATGAAAAACGCTATGAAGACTACCCTTAAGTACCCACTAAAAGTACTTACAGACCCACCAACTTATCTGTTCAGGTGGCAGAAAAAAGAACTACAACATTCCTTCAAATTGTGACAGTTTGTAGTTGATTTCCATGACCAGTAGCGCCCTCGAAAACTGCACAGTTAAGTTGGTGGTACTATACACTAGTGGGTTCGTGAGTTTTGTGAACTCGTGGGAAACAAGTGCGTGACAAAAGAATATTCGGCTTGGCCTAAGAACATAACCCAATTAAAAGGGTAAGATATCACTTCATTTCTGCCGTTTTAATAGCCTCACATACTTTTATTAATTGTTTGTTGGGTCACGTGGGAATATACCATATACGTACCTAATTAAAGAAATATATTAGCCGTCGTCGATTTAACAAGTAACCACTAAGTAGTCGAATCCTGTTTTTGTAAGAAATTTGTATTTAAATTGTATATATCAAAGAAACGACACAATGGTAAAAAAAAACCTTATCCGATATAACCAATATTTTTATGCTGTTTAATTAAATAGTATAGGATCATTGATGATAAACAGAAATCTTTGTTGAGTCCGTCTGTGAGTTTATACTTCCTTTTTCATCTGGTTTCCATCTTTTCAGTCGCTTAGCGAGCAATCCGTTTTTAAATACCATCCTTCTCGCGCAATAGAGTTAAAAACTGTACCGCTTCAATGTGACATAATTTTCTAATTAGTCACAATTACCGATCAATTAACAACAACATTTAAACACGGCACTTCGAACGGACGAGTTTAGAGGTAAAAGCGCAAAAGGTAAAACTTGTGACTTCTTGAGGTTAAATTGAAAAAAAATAAGAGGTCCTCACTACCTACGTGACATTTGACAACAGCGTCTTTTGATTTTAGATACTTACAAATTTGTACCGACCGGTACTTGTCACTTGTACCATTGGCATAGAACATACAATAATATGACCATTGGTACTGTCATTAAGTGAAATGGAGTCGGAGGTACCACACAGTAGTACCACAATTTATAGGTTCGTTCTAACTGGCAGAACGCTCAGCTTGCAAGGTTACGTTTAGTAGTCGGCGTGTTTGATTATCAAACCGGTTTGTTTTTGTCGCATCAACTTCAAATCTTTCTATGCAAATATAAATAAAATATAGCTACAGTTTTAGACTGAAAATAGTTTCACTGGACACATATTAGGTCCTTACATATGAAATTGGCGTTTTGTATGGGAGGAACAAAAAGTCGAATATTTTTTAATATAATATATTTAATTAATCAAAGTATGAACCATTATTTTCTATGCACTTTTGCCATCTCATAGGTAGTTCATTGATCCCTTTACTAAAAAAACCAGTCGGACGGGAATCAATAAAATCTTTGAAGGCGATTTGGACTGCCCCATCGGAGTTGAATTTTTTCCCTTGCAAGAAGTTATCCAAATTTCGAAAAAAATGGTAATCTGTTGGAGCAAGGTCCGGGGAGTACGGAGGATGTCTTAGACTTTCCAATTGAAGCTCTTCTAATTTAGTAGCCGTCTGTAGCGCAGTGTGTGGTCTAGCGTTGTCGTGAAGCAGCAGTGGCGTGGAGCGATTGACCAGCCTAGGTTGTTTAGCCACTAGCTTTTCCATCATGGTTTGCAATTCCTGACAATAGACATCAGCCGTAATAGTCTGGCCAGATTTGAAAAAACTGTAATGAACAATACCGGCACTAGTCCACCAAACGCTTACAAGTAACTTTTTTGGGGTTAATTTTCGCTTGGGGCAGGATTTGGCTGGCTTGGGAGGGACGACTCCTCGATGGGTCCATTCAAAGGGGGAATAGTAGTCGACGGCTCCTCGATGCTATTCAGCCCGTTCTCCGCGAGTGGATCAATCGGAGGCATGGGAGGCTCTCGTTTAGGCTGACGCAGGTGCTCTCGGGACATGGTTGTTTCGGGAGTTACCTGCATCGCATCGCCCGACGAGAAGCCTCCCCGGCATGCCATCTGTGCGGCTGTGCAGCAGATACTGCCCAGCACGCGCTGGAGGCATGCCCTGGAGAGGACGAACCGCGACAGGCTCTGGTCGCGGTCATTGGGACGGATCTCTCATTGCCGACCATCCTAGCCAGGATGGTCGCCGATGAGAGATGTTGGGAGGCAGTAGCCTCCTTCTGCGAAACTATTGTTTCGCGGAGGGAGGCGGCGGAGCGTGAGAGGGAGAGAGACCCTCTCTCTCTTCCGCTCCGGAGAGCGCGGACACGGGTGCGGGCTAATCGAGCCCGCACTCCGTCTCCGCTGAGAGGGCCTGGGCCGTCGGATGCGGGGGCATCCGGCACCCTTCAGAGATAGGTCCTCTCGCGATGTTGATGCCCCCTCCGTGTTCGGGGGGCATCACACGAGGTGGAGGGGTGTTCCTATTGACACCCCTCACCGAGGAGGGCCCGCCACTTTACAGCGGGCAGCGGCGTCGACGGGGGCTGTGGTAAGAATAATTCGGTCCCACGCCCCCCGTCATCAGTCGAAGACGCTGGAACACCGTGGGGTTTTAGACGGTATGGGCGCCTTTAGCCGAGTCCGTCATACCCCGTATGCCCCCCCCCCCGCATACGGCAATGCGTAACAGCATTTCCCCACGCCAAAAAAAAAAAAAAAAAAAAGGATTTGGCTGGCTGGCCAGGATCTAACCATTGCGCTGAGCGCTTCCGATTATCGTAAAGAACCCATTTTTCATCACAGGTAATGATTCGGTTTAAAATACCTTCATTATTGTGCCGGTTTAGTAATGTAACGCAGCAGTCGACGCGCGTTTGCCGGTTTGTTTCAGTCAATTCGTGAGGTACCCACCTTTCAAGCTTTTTAATCTTCCCAATTTGCTTCAAGTGAATTAAAACAGTTTTATCACTTAAATTGCAGCCTGCAGCTAACTCGGACGTGGTTTGCGATGGATCCGCTTCCACAATAGCCTTCAACTCTTCATTATCAACTTGAGTCTCAGGCCATCTACGGGGCTTGTTCTGCAGGTCGAAATTTCCAGAACGAAAACGTTGGAACCAAAAACGAACTGTGTTTTCTTTTGCAACACGACCGCCATACACATCATTCACCCTTCGAGTTGTTTCCGCAGCACTAGTGCCACGGCGGAACTCGTACTCGTAAATAATGCGATATTTAAGGTTTTCCATTTTGTAAAATGAGTGACGCAAACAGAAAAAAACAGAAGAAAAAAAACAAATGAATGACGATCATCGAAGCACAAATACATGAGTTTATAGCTGTACAAATTTGAATTTGGAATTCCTTACCAAAGAGGAGAAATTCGTGATTAAAGTGGCCAGTACGAAAAACGCCAATTTCATATGTAAGGACCTAATATTTTGTAATTATAATGTATATATAATCTATTTCACTGTAACTTTTTATACCTTGGCGTTATTTTTTAAATATGCATTCTGAAACTGCAACCGTGATTTTTTATCACAATGTATAAGATTGGTAGAAAAACTAAAGAGTACGCTGGTGCAGCATGCAGTCCGGACGATACCTAGCGGTGGGTTATGAAATTCTGATCAAGTCTTATCACGTAAAGGCATAGGGAACAATTGAGAATAAGTATCAGAATACGGGTTTTCTGTATTCTGAGTTTAGAATATAAGAATGTAATATATATAAAAGATAACAAGATTAAAATAAGTATTTAACAGAACACACAGATATTACAGGCACATGAGACTTAACAACTACCGTTATTATATTCGACATAATCAAATTATAGACGCTAAGGTAAGGCAAGATACTAAGTAGTACTTTAATAAAATATCTAAGTGATCTGAACTGCTACCACAAAAATATCATCCTATGCGCCTAGTCGAATAAATGTGATAATACATATAAAACTACCTAAGTAACTACTGATATGTTTAACTAAACTTACACAACATAAAGTAGTAGAATACACTTTTCAAACTAGGTATAAATGAAAACATTTCAACCAATATTTCCGCAGCCAAACTTTCAAACGTGATTAAGATTACTCAAAACCATAAAGAAAAGTAATATACCGAAAACTCAAAACACTATATTTTTTGATACTACCCTTTTGTATTGCATGCGAAAATGTGCAAGCCATACGATTCTATTTTAAAACTATTAAAGTTTTAAATTGTGACAGCTACACTTGACAGTGACAGTTATAAAACATGTGAGAGCGTTGACATATGGGTAGTGTTACCATTTCCGTAAAATATTACCAATTTATCAGAATAACACAGCACAGAGATTGAAAACGTTTACAAAACCAAATAACGTTTACGTTATTTTAGCAAGCAATGGTTTATGCATCTAAGTAGGTTCGCATTGAAAGGTTAAGTAGCAAATTACATTTTATTTATTTTTTATTTGTTAATGTGCTTATAATGTAGAAAAACGTGCCAGGTGCGATTTGCAACATTCTCTAAATAGGGTTTTGCAGCGCGTATAAGGTGTGCAATAACGTGCATATTCATTTTTTATTGTTTTAATCACAGCTTTAAAACTACATATACTACTATTACATCCAGGCGTTTTGGTAATGATTAAAATAACACTTGAAAAGTGTTATATGTGGCGAACTTTTTTAAGATTTCACATCGAAACAAACCATGCAAGAAAATATCATTTGGTTATCTTGACGACAGCTTAAGAATTGGTGATATCTAGATCCCGGACCAAAAATAAACGTTTATTGAGAACTTTCAGGCCCCTTTTTTATTATTATTGATTATTTATAATATGGGACTTTATCCTTTAACTATGGACGTGCGGTCTCACAGACTACGTGCAGTTTGTGATTCTCGTGCACCTCTCCTCCCGCGTACCCCACGTGTATGTCGGCCTCAGTAGCTTCGGTTCTAGTGGTGAAACGACCGCTGAGAGTGCAAGTTACGTCGCCGGCTAAATGTTGCGTGAGAAATTTTGCTTTATATTTTGTGATAAAATCAAACACAAACCTCGATACAATATATTCTGTCTTGATACACTTCACTTATGGTTCACACGGTAATTGGGCAATACGTACATAAACATAATCACACTGTAAATTACTAACCACTAGAATACACAACATTAGATGTCACTCCATCGAGTGCTACCGACAGACTGACTTAGCCGATCGTTCTCCCCACCCAGCTAAACATGTCCACGGAATATACTCAGGTGGGTGGGGCCGACCAATCAGAAGGCAGCATAGTACCTAATCAATAGGCTTACCAGTAATTGACACATTCGATGAAAGACAATTCAGTAACTAATAATTTGTAAGCATTTCAAAATAATTATAAAAAATCCAGAAATATACTAAACAACTTAAACATTATTTACAAAATCATCACATTCGGCCATCCGGCGTCGTGCGAACTCCTGGCGCACGACTAAAATCTTATATATACAAACAAAAGACCTTATAACATTTTGTCTAAAACTCATCACATTTGGCAAATCAGATTATATGATATGAACTACTACACTAAAGTACAACATTATCGTTTAATTAACCTTAAATAGTTATACATTAGCTTACATCTTAAATAGTTATACATTAGCTTACTTGTTTTAAAATTGAATTCCTCTTTTTTATTAATGGTATATTGTTGATTCACTATTATTATTGGTAGTGTAATTACCGTGGCTTTTGTAAAATAAAACAGTTTACTGTTGTCATTGAGTACAGTTACATATGTAATATTTTGTCTTATGAGTCGTGATGTTTGCATAACAAATCGTCAACGATTAGGATTTCTAGGTATCCGTCCACTTCATCTTACTTTAAATTTACAAAACTTCTATAGACTCAGGTTACCACAGAATTACCAAAAACAACCGTTTATTATGGGCATCTTTAACAGGATTTAACCTTCAGCATCAGACTCTCGCATAAAACTGCATTAACTGCCGAAATTAATGTAAGCCACAAAATTTTGATTATTAACCTGAATTAGTTTAAAAATGTGCTATTATAATCATTGTAAGTAGAGATTTTTAAAGTTTTTCATATTCTGTGTTGTCTTCTGACTTATTGTCAACACGTAAAACTAAGGGTTCAAATTTACATCGATCACTGTCATGGCCTACCCTTTGACATTTCTTGCATTTGATAAGAGGCTCAGGACATCTAGAGTAGGGATGTCCCTTAATACGACAGTTAAAACAAATTACGGAACTATCATTAGAATCTGATGTTGACGGGAAATTACTAGCTCGTGTAGACATGACGTCATCATTCCGTTTTCTGAAAGTGGACATACTATCAGACAAAGGATGCTGAGAGCTGATAAAATACAATAAATCTTCCGGCTCATTACAACATAGCGCTTGGGCGCCGTTTCTAATTGACTTATCGAATATACCATGAATTAAACAGTCTACAGATTACATCTATTTAACAATGTCAATTTGTCATAAAAATACTCTCGTAAGTTTTCATTATTCCGCGTAGTATGAGCTTGCATCTCTTCCAGAAGCTGACCATAATTCTGCTCACTGGGAAAAGCTTTTGTTAGTTTGGATTGCCACTCTTTCCAAGTAAAAACCAAACTTGGAAGAGCTTCAAACCAATTCTTTGCAAGACCTGAGAGTTTCTGTAAAGCAAAATGTATGGTCTGCTTTTGGTTCCATCCGTATATGCTAGCACATTCATTAACCTTTTTAAGCCAATTGTTAATAGTCTGAGATTTACTGGAAGGGTCGAACTCTGGTATAACGTTGTTGAGCTGGTTGTTGTATAGACCATGAGATTCGTCCCTCTTTTGCCCTTGAAATAAACCTAAAATTTGTCTGACCTCTTTAGTAGACCAACGTGCTCCTTTTCTGCTTTTGCGACACCGCGATGATGCCAAATATTCAGTCATTGAACTGGAAGACGAACTTGAAGATGATGAAGAACTTGATACTGAATGCTTGCGATTCCTCCTTGATCGCCCTTTCGCACGTTTTCCTTTGGCTGCCGAAGTCTTCAACGTTGTAGACTTCTTCCGCTTCCTGTTTGTTCGTCTTTGTTCCAGGATAGTAGGTTCCTCATCCGGAGTTTTTGCATCATCCGAATCCATGCCCTCAAAATAAGATCACCATTTATTCATTATCAACCCACACATTGGCATATTTAAAAAAAATACACGGTATTATTATCGTTTTTTTTGTTGATTATAATATGATTGAACTATAAAACATTCATAACAATATTGCTCACAGCTAACAGAGCTCCAGGTTTCAATGAAAGTTTTCAAATCATTTAAAAATAAAACTGCATTCTATAGATCAAACAATATTCTGACTCACATGACTTAGTCAGGTATACAAAGACCTTCTGTACTAAGTATACTTGGCCAAGGAAGGCATACATAGCCTATATTTATCCAGAGGACACTTGGCCTCTGGTGGAGTACATACCCATTATCTTTTTCAAGCACACACGGCCTGGGAAGTCATAGATACTTTAATTTATTCTAGGCTCACACGGCTTGTAATAGCGTACATAGCCATCATCTTTTCTAAGCACACGTAGCCTGCAGTAGCGTACATAGCCACCATCTATTCCAAGCACACATGGCCTGTAGTAGCGTACATAGCCATCATCTCCCCTAAGCACACATGGCCTGGGAAGTCATAAAAGCTTTTAATTTATTCTAGGCACACATGGCCCGTACATAGCCATCATCTCCCCTAAGCACACATGGCCTAGGAAGTCATAAAAACGTTTATTTAATTCTAGGCACACATGGCCTGTAGTAGCGTACATAGCCATCATCTCCCCTAAGCACACATGGCCTGGGAAGTCATAAAAACGTTCAATTCATTCTAGGCACACATGGCCTGTAGTAGCGTACATAGCCATCATCTACTCCAAGCACACATGGCCCAGAGAGGTTACATATTCATCAACTTTTCTAAGCACATATGTCCTAGGACATAGTCATGACATAATAGGTCGGTCGTCACATTATATCACAAGCATTAGGTTTGATTTAGTTTCAAAGGAGACACGTTCATTGTCAAGATGTTCTGAACTGTTCCACTATTTCTCTAAATTGACAGTAATAATCTCTAGAAATCAAAATCACATACCTTTATTTGGGCGCTATCCCACTTCTGAGATGTGATAAAATCAAACACCTCAGATACTTACAAACCTCGATACAATATATTCTGTCTTGATACACTTCACTTATGGTTCACACGGTAATTGGGCAATACGTACATAAACATAATCACACTGTAAATTACTAACCACTAGAATACACAACATTAGATGTCACTCCATCGAGTGCTACCGACAGACTGACTAAGCCGATCGTTCTCCCCACCCAGCTAAACATGTCCACGGAATATACTCAGGTGGGTGGGGCCGACCAATCAGAAGGCAGCATAGTACCTAATCAATAGACTTACCAGTAATTGACACATTCGATTAAGGACAATTCAGTAACTAATAATTTGTTAGCATTTCAAAATAATTATAAAAAATCCAGAAATATACTACACAACTTAAACATTATTTACAAAATCATCACAATTTTGAGTGCGGTTTGTGAGGACCGCGCGTCCACGTTTATGTTATAAATTGACGCTGTCGGTGATTTTGTTTGTTTTAGATTTTGTTAACTAAAATTTCAAAAAACGATCAACCAACCACTGATGTCAAATGAACATCGAGTTCGTCGACTCAAAAAGCCAGTAAAATATTGCGATTAGATGATCCTTAAACAGCAAACACGTAAAATACGTAAACGGTCAGTATGCCTACAATGTTCCAAGCCGCTAACTAAAACAGAAATACACTAGTGCAAATGGCAGCCTTATAGCGATTTAGTTTAAAATAAATATTTTTTTCATTAAAATACATCTTTTAATAACATTAAGTAACTCTTCTAAGGAATAAAAACAAAAAATGATACAATACTTACTAATCAAGATACCAGCCCGTGAAGATAGCGGTCGGTGAGGCCGCACGTGCATAATAGTGTAACAAAAATGGAACATCCATTAAAAGTTAAATACTTATTAAATAGTTTTCAAATCATAAAACATGTTCATCATCTAAAATGGCCCGTAAGTAAATGAAAATTTATCGGTTTTGGACTAAATAATGTTACGAACAGACGATAACTAGAGATTTTACAGATAGTAAGGAACAAACATTTTATAGAAGTACTTACTTAAGAATATAACTTTGGATCAATCCAATAATTTGGTAATTTTATTGATGTAGCGATACTAGGTTGTAACGAACATCATTGACATACATTCAAATAGAACGTACCGTTTCGCCTTAAAACACTAAAACACGTACTTCTCACACATTAATTAAAACCAAACTTTTAGGAAAAACTGAATGCTATACTGCAAACCTCTCACATTAATTATTTTAAACATCACAAATTGTTCTAATATTGTATTTTTTTGGCTGCTAAGCGAATAGGCTTAGAATATAACACCATCAGGAAAATTTGAACTACGATTGTCCGAACATGATACCATACAATTTGTGAACAAAATTACAACGACAGGAAAAATTTTAACTACAACCGGGTTTGCGGTCATCTGTCCCTATAGCCAGGACAGGTTCTAACAGCTAAAATAACATGAGATAATGATCATGATCATAATATAAGAGAGTAAGTAATTTCTAGATAATTCAAATTACTCTACCATCAGAAACTTCTTGGTAGTTATTTAGGGGAGAAAAATAATCCTAGCAACACAACTTCTGACGTCAGTAAAGTTGTATTGATCGGGCTTTTATTTTGCTCGAGCGAGATTTTTATTTTACAAACACTTGCCGCGCTGTTTCGTTTACTTGTGTAATGTGTTTGTACAATCAATAAAACGACAACGTAGCATTATTTCTCTGACTAACAAAATTATTAAATTGAGTTTCAGTGAGACGGCGTATGTAGTCGTAGTGCAGTAGATTAGCCTGTGAAGAGTTCCAAAATTAAGTTTACCTTATCATTTATCCATTTACAATGGATAAATTAGAGTTTTCCCTGTTTCTCGTGCTAGCTGTTTGTGGTTTCAATGTGTTAGCACTTGAAGTTGATACATATGATTTTCTAATGCCTAATGTTTACCCGCACAAGGTGAGCCTTATTATTATTCCAGTAATTTAGGTCTACGTCATTTAAATTATTTTTTTGTACTGCAATAATAAACTTAATATTAAACTTACCTACACGTTTAAAACTCGTCAGTTATCTATCATCCTATTAGAACATAGTTAATTAAGAACAATTACTTAGGTAGATACTTACTTAAAAATAAGTAAAGTAGGTATAGACCTACTTTACTTATTTTTTGTGTGTAAGTATCTACCTGTGGTGAGTAGGTATGTACCTATGGTACATACCTACTCCTCAAACTTGCCTGGAGGTTGAAGTTTACGAACCCTTTAGAAACTGTTTAACATAATATACTTAATAAAATATTAAGTATATTAAGTACCACTATAATATCCTAGCTTACAGAAAAGCTGCGCATAACTAGAGCATATTCCCTTCTCAAAGGCTGGCAACGCATCCTTGATATCTCTGGTGTTACAGATGTTCGTGGGAGATGGTGATCACTTACCACCAGTTGAGCCGCCTGTTCATTTGCCCTCCTACCCCATAGAATATATATATATATATATCTGAAAGTTATTAATATATTTTATGTTAATCCATGCAGGCATGGGCATTCTGTAGGCTTATAATAAATATATATATGTATGTACAATGTTCCAATAATTATAACCTTATCATAATAAAGGATAATCACTTGAGTATTGTTATCAAATGCCAATAAAGCTGTTTGATTGGATTTCAGATAGATATTATTATGTACTGGTATTTTTATCACCTTTTACCAATAAGGTCAAGCATTGTGTGGGTGTTAATGTCACAGTAAATCAATAACCACTAATGAAAATGCTTTTCATAGGCTATTCAAATGTATTCTGTGGCTTTGATTGATTGAATTTTGACATTTACTGTCACATTTTATATAAAACATATCCATATATATTCAATATAACATATTTCAATATACTTTTTACTTGATCTCAGCCTTTATTCTACCTTATTTATCTTGTCTATTATCTTACCGCATGGTATAGACTAGTTCACTTACAAAGGCATGTTCGTCTGTAAATTATTGACACACATTTGTATGGGTAGGCCTCGTTTGCACCTAACGTTTTAATATCAGTGTAAATGCCAATGGTGCATACCGTGAAAATGTATAATATGATCACTTGGGAAGGCAGTAGTTGTTCCAACTACGAGGGATGATGTCCATAGTAAGGCAATTTGCAGCTGGTACCTATAACAAAACAATCTATTGGAAAATGCATATAAGAATTGATTTATTCTGCCAACTGTTCTTACCTGCCAGCTACTATTCTAGGCTTAGCTTGATTGACATCTTTGACCAACTGGTGAGACAGTAGTAAAAGGCTAGCTTCATTTTCACAAACAAATTGTGTTGGTTGAAATTATTGCTTATTTTACTCTTTTTGAAGCGCTCGTAGCGAAGTTTACGTAGCTGTTCTTAACCAATCAACAAAGTTAAGCAACGTCGCCCGCAGTCATTGGATGGGTGACTGCTAGTGACATTACTAATGAGCGCTTCCATGCTTCGGAGGGCATGTAAAGCCGTCGGTCCTGGTTGTTATCTTAGGATGGCAGTCTTTATAGCATAATGGTAGGGCAATTTGCGAATGCCCGCCTGGCTAGCTACCACCCTCAAGTATAAAATCTGTCCCCAAACACCTAACGGTGTGTTCCGGCCTCTGTCCTTGAGAGCCAGTAATTCTAGGTTAGTCTGAACAACATCTTCGACCACATCATCACTTACCATCAGGTGAGATGGTGGTCAAAGGCTAACCTAACAGGCATAAAAAAAATAATAGTTGTGATGCAATCACTATAGTCAGGCCAGCAAATGGCTTCATAAATAGTAAAGAGCTCTTTAAATGCGTCAGTCCTAGAATCCTGCTGGAAGCAGTATTTTGTAAGCTAGAGCACAAGAATAACTTACCACAAAATAAAAAAACCTGGATTACTAAATGACAACAAGAGGACAAAACTATAGTCATGTGTGATATAAAACTATAGTCATGTGTGATATCTTGATATTGTAAAAAGAGCCTTACTTACAAATCCAAAAACAAGCCTTAAGGTTGAACTGGCCGGTAACTTTTCCATACAAACGCCGTAGGATGATCACTCCCTTATTTGAGGTTTTAGGTCCACAACTAAGCATGATATCGATTTATCTCTACATTATCTAGGCTTGTCTTGGCACCGATTTGTAAAAAAAATCTTC
Organism: Plagodis pulveraria; assembly: GCA_963890685.1. NCBI lineage: Eukaryota > Metazoa > Arthropoda > Insecta > Lepidoptera > Geometridae > Plagodis > Plagodis pulveraria. The sequence continues at coordinate 7,886,618 of OY982951.1, forward strand.
ACATGATAGTTATAAGCCTCGAAACATCCCTGTAATATCACGAATTTTAGCGCATGTTTAGTCGTAAATAAACGACTTATAGAGCATGAAATCCCTAAAATTATTTACATAGAAGCATAGCTCAGTTCATGATCATTTTAGATAACATTTTGGAAAACAAATACATCCAGTAGTATAATCATAAACATCCTAGAGCCAAAGGTCGGCACACATAGTTTTGCGCGCTAGTTTTTCGTTCAAAATATTGGGCATCTCATGTCAATACTTCCATTCCGCGGTGAGGGAAGCGGGCGGGTGGGTCTCATGCGCAGCACACTAATATATAATTAACAAAACGCACACTACCAAAAGTCACGTGCACCGCGCCGCGATCTTAGAACATAATATTATATTGTAGGAATGCCCTGTTGCTTTTTGGTGTGCACGTATGTATACACTACCAATATGTAGTGCCTATGCCTACTTACGTACTTATATATATATATATATATATATATATATATATATATATATATATATATATATATATATATATATATATATTTACATATGTTGGGAGTTGGGGACCGGATTTTCTTTCGCATTTGATTAGTTTGTTCGTGATAGTAAGTGTCGGACGCCATAATCCATATAGATAGGTACTTGGGTAATATAAATACGTAACTATGTCTAGGTACTCACCTACTCTCACCTAAGTTAGTACCTAGTAGGTATTAGTCAATACGCAGGTCATGATAGCTATGGTGAGTACCTAATCATTTTAGCAACACTTAGACAATATAAAAAGCTGCATTTGGTTAGATATGGTATGGACGTAGGTAGTCCGCATTCTTTTTAGAATATAGTCTAAGCAGTAATATAACTTCGAGAAAGTACCTACCTAACACAAAGTAGTAAAGGGTTAGAATTAGAAGCTCAATGGAAGATACCTACCTATCTACGATATAATTATCATTTATCATATAGGCCTGCCTAGGCATGCAACTGTCAGCGATGTCAAATCGACATTCGCGGGCGCGCATTACATTGCATACCTATCTACATAGCTATAAGATCACAACAAATAATAAAGTTAGTACTATGTATCTACCTACGTAAATTAGTAGAATAAGTATGTATATTTGTAGTAGGTACTTATACCTAAGGTAGTACGAAAGTTTATATGGTAAACTTAGCGGGGATTGTAGGCACTTACCTAATCAAAAATAACCTATGATTAGTTATTGATTTTTATTGGAAATAATTTAAATCAGTTACGGGTAGGTAGAGAATTTTTATTCCAAATGTGTTCTACCAGGATTGGTAGATCCATGATGCCATCGTACATTACCGCTTAGAGACAGATTTTGAAATCGGTACGACACACTCTCATCTCAAAGCTCGCTAGCCGGGCGAGCATTCGCAAAACAACCTTCCACCATGCGGTGAAGTTCATGCCCGCGGCGGGATTCGACCCATAGACCTGTTGCGCGACAGTCCATTGCTAAGAGCCATCACTGCTTCCCGTTAAGTGTTTAGTGACAGAATTTCTACTTGAGGGTGGTAGCTAGCCAAGCGAGCATTCGCAAAATGCCCTTCTACCAAGCGGTGAATTACAAGCCCGCGGCGGGATTCGAACCATAGACCTGCTGCGTGGCAGTCCAAAGCTAATGCCACTGAGCCATCACTGCTTCCCGTTAGGCGCTTACTGACAGATTTTCTGCTTGAGGATGGTGGCTAGCCAGGCGAACATTCGCAAAATGCCCTATGCCCTTCCACCAAGCGGTGAAGCTCGAGCCCGCAGCGGGATTCGAACCATAAACATGCTGCGAGGCAGTCCATAGCTAATGCCACTGAGTTCACGTTAGTTGCATGGTGACAGATTTTCTACTTGGGTAGCTATCCCGGCGAGCATTCGCAAAATGCTCTTTTTTTATGCCTGATAGGTTAGCCTTTGACCACTATCTCACCTGATGGTAAGTGATGATGTGGTCGAAGATGTTGTTCAGGCTAACCTAGAAGTACTGGCTCTCAAGGACAGCTGCCGGAACACACCGTTAGGTGCTTGGCGACAGATTTTCTACTTGAGGGTGGTAGCTATACAGGCGGGCATTCGCAAAATGCCCTACCACCATGCTATAACGACTGCCATCCTAAGACCACAACCGGGACCAACGGCTTAACGTGCCCTCCGAAGCACGGAAGCGCTCAGTAGTATTGTCCTAGCGGTCACCCATCCAACTCATGACCGCGCGCGACGGTGCTAAACTTTGCTGATCGGTTGAGAACAGCTAAGTAAACTTCGCTACGAACTCTCCACCACGCGGTGAAGCTTAATATCGCGGCGGGATTCAAACTATGGACCTGATGCGCAGCAGTCCATAACCAATGCCACTGAGCCATCACTGCTTCCCTTTAGGTGCTTGGCGACCGATTTTTTACTTGAGGGTAGTAGCTATCCAGGCGGGCATTCGTATAATGCTCTTCTACCACGCGGTGAAGATTAAGCCCGCGACGGGATTCGAACCATGGACCTGCTGCGCGGAAGTCCATAACCTATGCCACTGAGCCGTCACTGCTTTACAAAATATGTTGTAGTAAAAGCAGTAACTTGCTAATTATGTAATAAATAATTATTGTAGGTAAATATTTACTACATCAATATGAAAAGAACAAACTAATACATTTACTATGTACCTACAAATCATTGTACCTACTTACTAAATATTTACCTACTATAGGTGAAATAACATCAGTATGTTATTATAAAACGAACGAAAATTATAACAACAGGTACCTACTGTCCGAACCAAAATGTATTCCTCTGTGAATATATAATATTATTTTATAAGAAATACCTACACACGTCGTGACGTAGCTTGAGACACTATCTCCGTCCGTCGTCAAACATCGTAATTCGTTCGGCATGGTTCGGCTTTCATTGATATATCGCAAACAAGTGTGCGTAATTAGCGTAGATGCAATACGGGTGTGTGATGCGCGATCACTATCTTCGTACTACTCATCACGGAGTCTTACCCTTTCCCACAAAGGTATAGGTGAAATAGCATGCTTTGTGGCCTCGCCCGCTGATAAGTTCGAGCCGTCGGCCAGTGCATCCTTAAATACCCAATGCTAAGTTTTGCTTCAGATTGGAATATTTAATACAGAGACATGAATGAGAAACAGTACAACCTGAGAATGTTGATTTTATTTTATCCATACTTTCTTGAGTGGAGAAAAATTTACAAAAGCTGTCCATAGAAACCACCATTAGGATTAGTCTGATAAGGCACTTACTAAAAGGTGAGAAAGTGTTCAAAAGATGGATGGAAGATAGCCTCATATAAAAAACATACCTACTCAAGATTAATTTTGAATGTCTTCTACAGGATGAACTGTATCTTTGCACACCAATCAGGATTTCTCCCCGTGACAACTTCTACATAGGTTGGTATTTGTTTTTTCATATGATTAATTTGTTAGGCGCCGTTTCACCAGTACTATGTAAAGAAGTGTAGATATTATGTACGAGGATAAAATCAGAACAGATAAATGGCAATACTACTCAGGTTAATGATGTGATAAATAAAAATGAGGTAAGAATCATTTATACATGCACTTAATGGCACTGTGGAGTTAGGATTTAGAAGATGACTTAAAAATATGCTTCACTTGGGACCCTGCACCAAGTTGAAACAATTGAAGCGCAGTTGTGTTGAGATAGCTATCTCTCTTACTCTTGTACTTTTTGTATATGCTTACTCATTGGTGAAACTTGTAAATCTAAGGCATTGGGTCGAGTTTAGAATGTCATAGTAATAAAATATCTATATTTTATTATATTATTAATAATAGGGTGTATCACCAAACAACTATTCCTTTCACTAACTCATGCACTTTTGTTTTAGTGGGTTTCGAGCCCAATGCTTCGATGCACACTGCTCACCACATGCTGCTCTATGGCTGCTCGGAGCCCGGCTTGAATGATACAGTTTGGTAAGACATGATACATTATTAATTTATCTATACTGATTGAGTTGAGTGCCTGTGTACTTGGCCACTTGTTGAAAAATATTGACAAATAGACCTATTAATTTTACCTATTAATTAAGAGTCTACTTTGGTCTGTATCACAGGTGTGCCAGGTATTCCTCTAAGGACTGTTCTTTATGGTGCGGGACTCCAAAATCAATCATGCACATGACTTGAATTTTTCATTATTTATTGTGACTCAAAATTGATTCAATAGGTTCTAAAAGATACGCCATAAGTTGAGTACAGAAACAAACTATTTTATTCATTTATTATGATACCTTACATGAGTATCTACCCACATTACTAAAAGTAAATCACTTTATACAAATCATACAATAGATATATAAACAAACATAACATATCTTCCTCTCATATTTGAACCTGAACCAATTCCAATTAACCAGAACACTATTTCTATAAATCTTTATATGTATATTTTAACAATAAATTATGATTCTGGGATGCCTATTATATCCGGCCACAAGTTAGCATCTGGTATTTCAATAGACAGGTCGTCTGATGTTGTCCGCCTTCTCAAATTATTGTCAGGGCGATCCCATGACAACCGACGCTGATCCATAACTTCTGGTCTGATGGTTCGTGCCAGAATCTGGTCCACATGTCTACGATAAAGTTCTCCGCCTTCTGTCCTCACCCAATACACACTTGGCCCTTCAATTGCGTCTATAGTAGCTCTCTTCCACTTTTCCCCTGGACCATACATGTGTATAAGTACTGTCTGACCAACTTCAAATGATCTGGTTGGTTGTTTCTGTGCCATCGCTTCCAACTGTATGTCTTCCCGTGAAGGTACATTTTCTGGGTGCAGTCTAGATATTGCTGTTCTATACTTCCGTCCATTAAGCATCTCCGCTGGTGTCTTATTGGTGGTACAGTTAGGTACAGTTCTAAGGTGGAACAGAACTTTGGCTAATTTCTCAGCCCAGGGCATCTGTAAGCTATCTAACTTTTTTAGTTTATTTTTAAACGATTGAATCGCTCGCTCCACTTGCCCATTTGTAGCTGGGTGATAAGGTGGGGAATACAGGTGCTTTATTCCATTTCTTTTTAAAAATGTATTGCACTCCTCGGAACTAAATGCCCTTCCATTGTCTGAAACCAGAACATCCGGTAGTCCTTGGGATGCAAAAATTTTCCTTAATATGGTGATGACAGTTCCACTACTCATTGACGGTACAATTTCTGCTTCAAACCACTTGCTGTGACTGTCTATCAACACGAAAAACGTCTTTCCTTGAAAAGGGCCAGCAAAATCGACATGCACTCGGCTCCATGGTTTTTCATTAGTTATCCATAACCGAGGATCTCTTGGTGGATTGTTTCTCACTAACTGACATTGTTCACACTGAGCCACAACTTGCTCTATCTGTTTGTCCATATCAACCCACCATACATATCCTCGAGCATATGCTTTTGTTTGTACTATCCCTGCATGAGGAATATGTATTAATTCCAGTACTTCATGTTGTAATGACACTGGTATAATGACCCTGTTGCTCCACAGTAAACAATCTTTACTATGGGAAAGAGCCTCTCTTCGAGTCCAATATGGCTGTAAGTCTGGATCAGTGTTGTGGCGTGGCCAACCATGAAGGACATAGAACATGACCTGACGTAGAACTGAGTCCTTCTTTGTTTCAGCAGCTATCTTATTTGCATCTAGATTCCAACCCTCAGGTCGATCTTCAAGTAACAACACCTCTCTCAGAGGCTCCTCTTGCAGTCCCGCTGCTGTTGGTGCAGTCCATCTGCTAAGAGCATCAGCATTGCCTATCAGTTTACCTGGCCTGAATTTAATATCATAATCGTAGCATCCTAATTTCAAGGACCATCTCAGCATTCTTGGAGAAATTTGATCAGGAATCGGCTTGTTTGGGTTAAATAGACCCACCAGTGGTTTGTGGTCTGTGATTACGCAGAATCTACGGCCCGTCAAAAACTCATGGAACTTAGTAAGCCCAAAAATAATTGCTAAGGCTTCTTTATCAATTTGGCCATAACGCCTTTCATGCGGTTGCATTGTTCGTGAAGCCATCATTACTGGTCGCTCTACTCCATCATCCATAACATGCGCAATGATAGCTCCCACTCCATAATCTGAAGAGTCACAAATTAAGAGTAGCTCTCTGTTCAATTCATATCCTACCAGAGTAAGATCAGAAGAAATTAAGTCTTTAGCTTTTTCAAATGCAAGTTGCTCTTTATCTGTCCAACTCCACTCCTTTTTAGATTCTAATAATAGGTATAGAGGTTCTAGTAAAGTTGCCTTATCAGGTAGAAATTTTTCATAGAAATTGTAGAGACCCAGAAAGGCACGCAGTGTTTGTTTATTAGTTGGAGCTGGTTTCTCTTTTATCTCTTTAACTTTAGTTGGAGACGGGTGAAGTCCTTCAATGTCAATCATATGTCCAAGAAAGGTGATGCTGTTTGAAGCAAATGTGCACTTTTTTACATTCAGCCGGAAACCCATTTCATTAAGCTTTAACAACACTTTTCTTAGCCTCTGGTTATGTTCCTGCATATTGGCACCGGTGATTGCTATATCGTCCAACAGACAGGCTACTCCTTCCATATTTGCTAAAGCAGATGACATAAGCCGTTGAAAGATACCTGGAGCTGCATATACTCCGAAGGCTAAGCGGTTCATTTTCATTAATCCGAGCGAAGTATTGAGTGTCAATAGCTCTGCAGTGTCCTTATCGACTTTTACTTGTGTGTACGCTTGTCTCAGGTCTAACTTACTGAAAACCCGGCCTCCACTTAACTTAACAAATGCCTCCTGGGATGTCGGGAGTGGATATGTGTCCGTATTGATGGCCACATTCACAGTAGCACGGTAATCACCACAAATCCGGAGAGAACCATCATCTTTCTTGACAACCCTTATTGGTGTAGCCCATTTTGAGTATTTAACTGGTGTCAGAATACCAGTATCGATCATTCTTTGCAATTCTTCCTCTACTTGCTGCTTCATTGGGAATGCTACTGGTCGTGCTTTAAAATATTTTGGCATTGCATCAGTCCGTACATGTAATGACACTTCTGGGCCTTTATACTCCCCAAGTCCTTCCTTAAACAAGTCCGGAAACTCTTTCATCCAAGGTGTGATCATGTCCTCCGACCAACACAGTCCAGATACAGCAATACTAAGAGGCTCAAACCAGTTCCGGCCTAGTAGGCTTGAGGTATTCCCTGAAACCACTAACAATTCACACTGTGCTTCTTTATCACCGAGCACCACTCGCACATGCAATAAACCTAAAACTTTGAGGGCTTCACGTGTGACTGTCATCAGCTTCACATTTGTAGGATGTAGCTGAGGAGGGACTGGCCACATTTTCCTATATGTGATTTCCGAGATGATGGATCGTGATGCACCAGAATCTATTTCCATGGCTAACTCGGCACCGTCAATATAGACTTTTGAAACTATTGGTGGTTGATAGTCACCCACCCCACACATGTACAATCCCATCATGTCTTCCTCTCTTAGTCCTATGTTCTTATTATTATTGCTGCCTTCTAGAACATCTTCCATTTGGTGCACTTTTGCCGCCTTTTTCCAACATGCAGCTGCAATGTGTCCTGTCTTTTTGCTATAGAAACACTTTGCTCCAGTAAATCGACAACGTTCCCCAACTTTATGTTGTCGGGTACAATGGTTGCATTCAGATGATTTGACCTTACCAATCTCCATTGGTTCAGGTACGCAAGAATGAGTTTGCTTAGACTCGCCAGCATCAGGGTACATATAGGGAAATGACGCTTGATAATTCAAACATGTCTGTAAGGTTACCTCATAGGTTAACTTATTTGTTTTTAACAAATCCCTTCTCAATCGCTCATCGCGAACACCCAAAACCAGCCTGTCTCTCAATTGGCGTTTTAAATCTACAAAATTACACTTGGCGCCGAGTAGACTGATTGCAGCAACGTAATCTTGCACGCTTTCATCTTGTAACTGTTGGCGTCTATGAAACTTTCCTGCTTGTAATACCTCGTTAATTTCTGGTTCGTAAAATTTGTCCAAAACAGCGAGAATGTGCGGCAATTTAACACTTGTCGGCCGATTAGGCACCAGCAGTGATGCAATTAGGGCGTATGTATCCTTGCCACATTGTGATAAAAACAAAGATCGTGCTTTATCCTCGCCGATGTCGGCGTATCCCGCCGCATCGAGAGCACACAACATCAGTTCCTTGTAATCGCACCATTTATCAGTTTTTGGGTTAAACTGTCCAGGAAACACAATATTTGGCACATTAGACGCCATTTACACGTGAATTTCTAATAATTAACCGCAGTCGCCAATAAAAGATACGCCATAAGTTGAGTACAGAAACAAACTATTTTATTCATTTATTATGATACCTTACATGAGTATCTACCCACATTACTAAAAGTAAATCACTTTATACAAATCATGCAATAGTTATATAAACAAACATAACAGGTTCCTTACCTAAAAATGATAACAAATATTTAAGAAATACTCTAAGAAAAATATTAACAAATATGTTGTAACAATTTCTTCTTAATTTTTTGAATCATCACTAGATATAGATGTATATTTTGTTTATGTAAAATATACTATTTTTCTGAAATGTTTATAATAATTTTTCGAAACCTCTTTTTTAAATATTTTTATTGATGTATTTCAACTATGTAATGCATAAATGTCGTCCTGGAGAGCCAGTAATTCTAGGTTAGCTTGAACTATGTCTTCGGCTACACCATCAATTGCTTACTTTTTTACACCTAGGTGAGATAGTAGCCAATGGCTAGCCTTTCAGCTATAAATAAATGAAAACAACCTGACATGTCAATGAAATACACTACGAATACTTTATTTATTCGTAGGAAATACAGTAACAAAATTGACAGTTTTAGACCATTTTCATTTAGGTCTATCTCAAAAACAGTACAAGTTCATTTGTGCAATTTTATGTATTTAAACAACAATAGCTTGCAATATGTGGATAAATCTAATATTATTGGCCCCTTAACGTTGCAAGTACCAGGCACCTGTGACTCAGGCTTCTTCCTCTGTAACATGATGAACAGCTTTTTAAACTAATATTTATTGACTTGTTCAGGAGCTGTGGAGAAATGCAGAGTAATGAAGTGGACAATCTCTATAACACTGCAAGCCCATGTCGTTCTGGATCTCAAGTAAGTATATCTATATATGTTCTGTATGTGTATATGTTTCATATATGGACAATTAGATATTTTTTTAGAAACCTTTCTTTGTTTTTGTCGAAAGTTCTGGCTCTTGTCGAAAATTTTAAATATATTTAATTGCTATTAGGCCAAAAATTATATATTAATTTTATTGCTAATAGGCTAGCGTTTGACCAAATGATGATGAGAGGTGGTAAATGGGCTTTACCTAGAATGGAAATATACTCTTAAAGATTTTATTTTATTTATTTATTTATTCAATTAGCACGCCAATTACACTAATGATATAGACATCACTATTAATAACAATTATAAATGAAGTACAATTTAAAATTAACATAAGAATTAAGTTCAAAGTTAATGTCAAAATAATAATAATATTAGTCACTAATAATGAACAATAATTAGTCATTGTTGAACAAATATGTCAATCTTAAATCTACTACTTATAAACTATAACTGTATGCTTGAAGATAGCTCCTGGAACACACTGTGAGGTGTCTGTCTACATATTTTCGACTTGAAGCAGTGTTGGCTCAGTGGCATTGACTGCCGCGCAGCAGGTACGTGGTTCGAATGCCGGCGCGGGCTTGAGCCTCAGCGCATGGTGGAAAAGCATTTTGCGAATTACTAGCCGGACTAGCGCCACGCTCAAGTACAAAATCTGTCGCCATGCACTTAGCTAACGGTGTTTTCCGGCAGCTGTCCTTGAGAGCTAGTAATTTTTGGTTAAGCCAGTAAACACCTTCGACCACACCAGCGCTTACCATCAGGTGAGATGGTGTTGAAAAGTTACCTATCAGCATTATAAGAAAAAAAAATAAAAAAGTCCCTACCTAAGATTTTCTATTTAAGGGTGGTCGCTAGCCAGGCGGGCATTCACAAAATGCACTTCCACCGTGCGGTGAAGCTCTAGCCCGTGGCGGGATTCGAACCACGGACCTGCTGCGCGGCAGTCCATAGCCAATGCCACTGAGCCATCACTGCTTCATTGTGGGTACAGAACTTTCCGCTCAAGAGGGCGCAGTCCCTCATATTTTTTTGAGTGAAGTTCCAAGTACTACTTCCTACTCAAGCGATCATATTTTTTTATTGTAATATAACTAAGACCGTATAAATGCACATCAATAATTACTGTGAAGGGGCGTGCCTTCGGGAATAAATAGGTCTATAGGTATACTACAAACAAGAATACTCAAGGATGCCTCAGGCAAATAACCGATGTAAAAGTGGTTATACATTTCATTACCAGATTCAGGGAATTCCCTCTACACCATTATCATAGGTCAATATTATTATCTGCTGTATTCTCAGTTTCTGTGTATTGCCGATAATTTTTTATCACTACGACAATATAAGCAAATAATATATGAATGTTTTTATTGGTTATTTCGCGTGGCGAACGTAATGTAGTGCCTTGCTGATATAAGATTAACGTACGTATGTAACGTGAACGTTATTTACTTGGTAAGGAGAGGTAATATAATACAGACGGCGTCATGTGTCTATGTTTATCTTAAACACTGCTCATCAGGTGATTTATTTCCTTAATTTTCATCTTATGAAGTGCCGGTCCAGTTGCACGCATGACGACAAGCGTCAAACTTGTCCATTTCAGTTGTAGTGTCACCATCCTCGTTCAGATCGACACTGCAATGTACTCGTCACTCCGAGACGTTAGCTCTTATGTCTAGTTTGACCAAAAATGTTTAATTTTTTTTTATAGCTGGTATATGCTACCCTTTGACCACTATCTCACCTGATGGTAAGTGATGATGTGGTCGAAGATGTTCATGCTAGCCTAGAATTACTGGCTCTATAGGACAACTACATGCCGAACAAAACACAGCGTTAGGTGCTTGGCGACATATTTTCTACTTGAGGGTGGTAGCTAGCCAGGCGGGCATTCGCAAAATGCCCTACCACCATGCTGTAACGACTGCCATCGCAATACAACAACCGGGACCGACGGCTTAACGTGCCTCGGAAGCGCTAAGTAGTAGTGTCACTAGCGGTCACCCATCCAACTCCTGACCGCGGCGGACTAAGAACGGCGAAACAAACATCGCTACGAGCGCTTCAAAATTAACTTGCTGTAGTGCCCTGCCACGCCTTGTGCATACAGTTTTGTTTGCAAAATACTGCTTCAACGCTAGATATCTTACACCGCAGTGGTATCCACCAAGACGGGCTCTTTTTCAATGTCCAACTGAGGGATAGGAAACAGTATGTTCTTAAGCTGACAATTGTACGAATAAAATAAACATCTACAAAAAAAAAAAATATTTCAAGGATATTTCTTCTTGACGAAGCGCGGCGTGACTGATGGGTAAAATCAGTATTTTTTTTTTGTTTTAAAATGTTTATTATGTTACTTGCTAGCACTTGTCGTTAGTGAGTTCAAATCGATTTTGTATGCTTCACGCTCGATGGCAAAAACACAAATAATTTTATATTACCTACTGTATGAATACGTTTACAGAGTTGCATAGACGTGATCGTAATTTTAGGAGGAATACGCCGTTCTCTATGTTTGCTCCCGTTGGGTGCCGCGTAGACATATCTTCATATGGGAGTCATAAGAGGTGACGAAAGGAACAACCACCTTCTAAAGAACTGCTATCATGCATAGCTATCCCCAAGACGCCTGCCAAGCATGGCAGACTTCTTACGGGGGAGGCATTTGTTCTGCTGTGGACGTTATATCTGTTGTTGATGTGTTATCGTTCATAGAAAGCCTCCATTTTGACCTACTTCCAAAAGGAAGAAGATAGGTTCTCAAGTTAAGATGTTATTTTGACTGGATCATGCTCTCTTTGGTAATTACCTATTTTTTTGTTGCGTAGAGTATATATACTTCAAGGTATACTTACTTATCTTGGTACTGCTATACTTCGTTGGTATTATAATTTCACAACATTTGTTAAGTATTTCATATACTTCAATTAACCGAAAACAAGTATTTTCCATTACTTCTATGACCTGATAGTATGAGAGCTGGCTGCCAACATTGCTGTATGGTTTGTTCATGTGGTATGTTGATAGTTGTACCATAAATAAATATTGAAAACAGCATTGGCCACCACTACAGCCCTGCATGACAAATCAATCGAATAGACGTACTACTAAAATTAAAAAATGTGTATTTATTTATTATGTCTGCCTATTATTGTGACAATTACTTTAAGGTGATCAAAACCATACAAATCGAAGTGGCACACATCTAAAACTCTGATTTACCTATGGGAGATATTTTTTTTTTTAACTTTGTTTCCAATTTTGTTGTGCTTTTAAAATTCTAAGCCTGTTAACACCTTCGACCACATCACTTACCATCAGATGAGATTGTGGTCAAAAGGTTAACTATCGAAATAAAAAAATTAATAAACGGTTATTTTGATTCAATAAAAAAATCACTTTACAATAATACTTTAACTATTTATAATTACTATAATCAACCCGACTCTTACATGCTTTAGCGTGAATATTGAAAATAATTACTCCTCAAATCATTGACCATAATGTCTGCCAACTTTTTATTCGGTGATGCCTGTAATGATTAGAATGGATGTAACTAGAATCATGAACAAATTATTTAGTAGAGATTGTTTTAAACTTTTTACTACTACGTTCCGTGCCATTGCAGAGCCGAGTCTTATATCTCCCTGTTCGATTTCCTTCGTTATAAACTTGATTCTGCCCCAGAGGTAGACGGCTGGAGCTACTGTACCATGACATGTGTCCATGAAGACATGAACCATGTGGTTTAGTAGGTGCTCTTTATCTTTTTTACATTTATTAACTGGTGTTACTCAAACCATAGTACACACGTTTTTTAATAGACTGGACCAAAACAATTCGTATTGATGTGAACTATAAATTCAAAGTCAAAATTTAATTAGAATCAGCCAAAGTCACTAATCTCTCTGCTCTTCAAGTCCATAAAAATAATACATCCTACTTTAATCCTATTGTAAGAATGGCTCCTCAATTTAATGATCTGTTAAAAAATAATCCAGATTTAGTCCTAGCAGATATGTTATAACTATAAAAGATATTCTTCAACCGAAACCAAGTAATTCGGACACAACAGCCATGTTGTGTCTGGATGATCTGTCTTATTGTTAGTTATATTATATATTGTGTCAGTTTCATGGTACTAATCCGAAAATATCAGTTTGATTTGAGGATTGGTACTTTCTTTTACTTCGTCTCGGATTTCACTTTACTTTTCTGTATACACATATGTTGAATTACAATCCAGCTCAATATTTGTCTAACATGTATAAATATTGTAAATGAGAAATTGACTGTAATTTGTTTTGTGTGTCTAAATAAATCCATATCGATATGAAACATGAACTAATCATATACCACAATGGCAGCCAACTTCCTTATTATGATAATGTATCTATTGCCGTGGGCGAGCATTATTGTGGGCGAGCGGCTGTACGCAGCCTGCGTCACTGAAAACTGAAAATTGTTTTTATATTTTCTCGATGAAGCTTCTGAATTCTATATACTCGCAGCCAGGTCTGCGCCTCGACTCTTCGAGCTGATCTCTGCGCCATACTGCAGCACAGTGAACAGTTGTGATATAGCACGAACGCACTACATCATCGAGATGAAAACGCGAAAGTCTATGAAGGGTAAAGGAAGGGCTGCCAAGTTTTTCTCATAATTTATCTATATGGAACTCCTAAGGAAAAAAAAACGCTCTCTCTACCTTCAAGCAGGCTTCGCTCACTCTGAACTTTAGGTACATACCTACAGGTACATCGGCGTATCCGATATCCGGTATCCGGACGGGATTATTTCACGGTGCGTGCCGCGTCAGAAGAGATCAGAGCTAATACGATAGAAAGAGAGACCCCTTGTAGGTGATTATAAGTATAAAATATTAGGTTTCGGCGGTATGTCTTTGGTCATTGAGCGGAAGACTTCGTCTGATGTAAACGTGCGCAATTTCGAGAACAGTTGCGACTGCCACAGCTCTGAGTGTCGGCAGTGCATGCTGGGTCAGCACGAAATGTCCCTACGGCAGCCGCCGCTCTCATTGATCCAGCATTTATCTCGTCAACGACATCCTGCTTTGACTGAAACGGTTGATCATTTTGATTCCTTATAATTTCAGTAAATTATACATAAGAATTATTGTGTTTAACTCTTTGTTGATTTGCTATGGTTCACGGATAGATTTATTTTTGCTATTTTGTATGAGGCAAGTTTTTTTTTTTTTTTATTACTTTTGCCTATGGAAACTCACTCCTGTAACGGGAAATTCAAAATTTAAACATATTATCGCTCTATTAGCTAAGTTTGGTAACCATTCTATTTGATATTGGCGATTTTAAAATAATATTGCTTGTACCATCTCGAAAGGATTTTGATCGCCGATGTACATAATAGCATAAGTCACTCTTAATACAGTCAAAAATATTAATAATTACGTTTACTCGTACCAAATGTAATAATCTCAAGAAGTTGTAATAGTAAGATTTAGTAATATCGCGTATTACGTGATCAAGTACAAAAGCGGTTACAAAGCCAATCAACAAAACAAAGATGACTGATTAGAGTTTAGTAAAACAGCGGGCTTTTGAATCAGCACCAAACCGTGGAGGTGGCCTCCCATTGGGCAAAAAATATCTAAGAACCAATCAGCCATTGATAAGAAATGAATGAATGAATTACTTGAATGGGTGACCGCTACTGTAATTTTCTACTGAGCGCTTCCGTGATTCAGTGCGTACTGCCAGGTTGACATTCTCAAAATGCCAAGCATATATATTTTTTTATGCCTGTTAGGTTAGCCTTTGACCACTATCTCACCTGATGGTAAGTGAAGATGTTGTTCAGGCTAACCTAGAAGTACTGGCTCTCAAGGACAGCTGTCGGAACACACCGTTAGGTGCTTGGCGACAGATTTTCTACTTGAGGGTGGTAGCTAGCCAGGCGGGCATTCGTATAATGCCCTACCACCATAATTATAATAATACTAATGTATAAGAGATTTAAATTTAGATTATTCGTTACAGATCGTTTACGCTTGGGCCCGAGACGCACCAAGCCTCCACCTGCCTGAAGACGTGGGTTTCCTGATCGGTGCCAATTCTCCTATCAAGTACCTTGTTCTGCAAGTGCATTATATGCATCGTTTCGAAGGTATATTTCCTATTTTCTCGCTAGTTTAAAAATAACTCCATTAGCTTAAAAATACATCTGATATTCAGTAGGTAAAGCAAGAGCACGCTGGGATTCCAAATGCTGAGGTACTTTCCATCTTGAAGTGGATCAGATAACCCACACTAGTTCAATTCAACATGGAAAAACTGCATTATTCTAAAATGCTACAGATTCTCTTTAGGTATGCCATAAGGAAGAAGTAAATAGACTGTAACAAAAAAATATAGACTAAAACATTATCCGGTTTTCTATTTCAGCACCTTTATGTGTGGTTTCTTAAAAAAGCCGACGCTGCAGGTAAAATAAAATAGGAAATCATAATAATTTTAATACAAAAGACTGTACTTTACTGTAATGTAACACAGCCTGGTTACATTACAGTAAAGTACATATGTTATGGTATATTTGTTCTGAAATGACTGTTGAAAATAATTTTAAAGAATTTCTAGATTACATTTATGGTGAACGAGTGTTCAATTACCTTGTTTATGTTGTAGTCTATGTATAATAATTACTGATGTATTTTTGTAAATATGGATAAAAATAATAAAACGATAGCTCTATCGATATATTTTGGAGATCTTCATATTTTTTTCCGGCTGTAGTAAACAGTAACAAGTAACTAAAAAAACGCGTCGACAATTCTTCCATTGGGGCTACACGGCGTATTACGTGGCGACGAAGAATGATTATAAGGTCTTGACTCATTGAGCGCAGGATTGACAAAAGAGAGAAAGAAGAGTCAAGATCTTGATGATGATGCTTAGCATAGAATCGAAACACATAGAAAACTATACCGGTTGGGCTACGTGGCGTTTATATGATATCACGTTGGCTTAGCAGAAAAATTGGGCGGAATTTTCATGAGAATTATTTGAAGATATTTAAGTTTTCTCTATTTTGGGTAGTTTTTTTTTGTTTTAAATATTTACACAATCACAAAGTTTTAAATATTTGTTATTATTGAATCGTAAAAATATATTTACCCTTGTAGTTCAACGCGAACTCAGTATTGCTGTATTAAATATAAATTTAAGCTTATAATATAAAACAAAAGAAGTATAAAAACAAATTTGACTGTTTTTGACACTGGACGTTTAAACGTTCTGATAAGGCTGCATCTGCTTTGACCAATAGTTAAAATACAAACTGCAAAAAAATATATCAAGAGATAGGCTAATTACCAGTGAAGATCACATCAAGCGTGCAAAATGTACCGTTGGACAAGAAACTAAGACAAAACGCAAAGATCCCCAACTTACTACAGTACCCCTCCATATACAACTTTGCTGGCTTGCTAGCCATTATTGTTAGTTAAGATGAAATAAGGTCAGGTTATGTATTCATAACCTGACCTTACTGGCTCATAAGCCATTATTGAACTTCTTAACGGTTATGATAACAAGAACCAAACAGTTAATTTTTCAATATAAACAAAGTTCATACAAAGTTCCATATGGGCTTAATTGTTTTACTTTACTCGAACTGATGACGTAGAACCTCGACTTGCCTTCCCATTGCCCTTTTCGAGTTATAACATACAACTTTTCACCCTTACCAGCAAGGAAATTTGTTTGCCGCCATTTAAAATTTTTACTCTAAAAGAAAAAAATATAGCATTTTTTAAGTAATAAATATAAATGTATAAGAAGAGTAGTATTTTGCTTATATTATATTTATATTGAGTACTTTAAAAAAGAAAAATGAAAACTATGATTAGAAATAAAATAAATACTTACGCCCTTATTCATAATCTCTCTATAACTTTATAATAGGTTTATCATAATTCCTTTGCGCAGTACTTTTTAAGCAATGATGGCCAAACGGTAATAGCTATGGACTGCCGCGCCGCAGGTCCCTGGTTCGATCCCCACCGCCGGCTTGAGCTTCACCGCATGGTGGTAGGGAATTTTGCGATTGCCCGCCTGGCTAGCTACCACCCTCAAGTAGAAAATCTGTCGCCAAGCACCTAACGGTGTGTTCCGGCACCAGTCCTTGAGAGCCAGTAAAATTACAGGCACATGAGACTTACCAACTGCGTCTCAAGGTGACGGGCGCAGTGCAGTTCATGACCTGTAATGAAATGCATCTGTTATAGGCAGAGGTTAGTCCACTTAACATCAGGTGGGCCTCCAGCTTGTTCCACCAAAATAATAAAAAAATAAAAAAGTTAGCATTAAATATTAGTGCCTAAATGTGTATATTAGTTTCTGATACAGTCATCCCATTGTTTTTTGTTTTTCAAGCGAAGATTAATTCCAAATCTAAATATTTGAAATTCGAATCACTTTTCTCACGTTCAAGTTGCAGAACACCAAAACGGCCCTATTGTGCTAGAGAGGTGAAAATATACATATTGTAATTCGTTGTTTATATTTTGATGAATAAAGCTGTTATTATTATTCATTTATTCAAAACGTTATATTTATTCATAACAAACACTAAGTCATGTGTTGTGATTCTATTTGTAAAACAAGCGCGCCGCGTATGAATCCCGATCACGATTATATTATGCGGATGTGTAATAGGTTATTGTTTTGTTATTATTTATAATATAACAATGCGTTACTGACAGTGCGGTAACAATTATGTTATTATTAGATGTATGAGTTATGTTGCCAATTCGAATATTGCCTCGTTAATAAGTTTGCATCGTCAGGACCACTACGTCCTAGTTATGAATGAAATTCTATTGTACAAAATCATAAATATACGATTGGAAAAATTTAAGTCATGTGCGGGATTCGAACCCGCGTCCATCCACCCCTTGAGCCGGGGTATGCTCTAACGAATTGAGCTAACATGACATGACGTCGTAACTCAAATCTTTCCTATCGTTCTTTAACCATTGTATTGGGATGGAGCAACATCTATAGTACCACTTGCGTTGTACTACAAACAAGACCAATTTTGCAATTGGTTTTACACTTGTAAATGATGACGCAACCGTATAATTTTAATATTGTTAGGTTTGCAATAATGCCTGCTATGCGGATTACAATACAAAATCACAAATATACGATAGGAAAAATTTAAGTCATGTGCGGGATTCGAACCCGCGTCCATCCACCCCTTGTGTTGGGGTATGCTCTAACCAATTGAGCTAACATGACATGACGTCCTAACTCAAATCTTTCCCATCGTTCTACCATCGTATTGGGATGAAGCAACATCTATAGTACCACTTGCGTTTGTGATTTTGTATTGTTATCCGCATAGCAGGCGTTATTGCAAACCTAACAATATTGAAATTCTATTGTTATCATTATCGCCGATGCCAATGGGTTGATCTAATACCCGCTGATGGCAATATGATGAATACAGACACATATAGGGCGTTCGGATAGCCTATCAGTGCCAAAAATAACACTCACAAACGCTAAAAATGATCACACGGGCCGTTCGTTTTGGGACTTCGTGAGCAAAAATATCGTTTTCGCTCACCGTTCGGATAGCTTTGAAAACGCTACAAATGACAGATAAAAGTGATATTTTTGACCCATGTCTTACCGTGGGATCGTTGTGATCGTTTTTTGACAACTGCTGGTTTGACAGTTGTATTTGGCGCGATTGAAGAGTTTCACAAGTTTTTTATTTATATAACTAGCAGAAGCCATTAACAAAGAAATAATAATAATATTTCTTTGTTAATTATAATTTTAGGGATTGATTCCATATTTCGTACTGTGCAAAATGGTTAAAACATTGTTGGTTGTCAAAGTATGTTTTAAGCCGTTCGGATAGCATGCAGTAATTGGTGGTCAAAAATAGCAAAAGCTTCTATCCGAACGCTAATACACAAATGCCACTTTCGAAACTGCTACAAACGCAATCGAGCCAAAACGAACGCACTCATAGACACACTCGTGGCTTCCTTAGCCTGATGGACAAGCCTGACGATGCTATGGAGTGAACAACGTTTTATTTATTATAACAAACGAGATATTTACCGTGTTTTTGATTACTTTTGAGCTCTTGATATTTCGAAACTGTTGCAAGCGCCATGATCACGAGTTTGCCCATTAACTTGCTACTGTGCCGTTCACGCCCAAACACTATATTGTTGGTGCACTACTGCTTTAAGACACAATATCTGACACTGCTGTGGTGCCCATCAAGACGGGTACTTGCTGCAGAGACCTACCACCTGGTATGTTATGTCAACGGTACTAATTAGTAAAGCAAGTTTTACCTACGTCGCCTTTTACGTTTCCCAAAAAAATGTGGGTGTTGCAATTTGAAGCCACCCAACGGGGAAAATACATATGATACATGCGTACGACTTAACCAAAAGAATAATTGAAACAAAAATAGTCACGGCATTTTAGCCTTAAGCGTTAAAACATGAGTTGTTCAAACGCAGCTAATTAGCACCGTTGACATAACGTACCAGCTGGTAGGTCTCTGCAGGAAGGTACCGGAAGGTGGGCAGCAGTGCCTTCTGATGTACTGTCATCTTACACTGTCATCCCCAAAAATCCTGCCAAGCGTGGGGATTATGGCAACCCCTCTCCCCCGATTGTGTGAGGCACTTGTTCAAAGCTACGGCTGTCGATGATGAATCAGTTGATTATGTTCAGCTGTTGTTACAATCTTATGACAACAATCACCATAGCATAACATGTCGTCACGTTTGCTTTCCCTAAAGGATTACATCGAGGTGTCGAAACACCGTATTTTACTACGTGGTAGGCCTGTTCAGCGAGAGTTTGTCTTGGTAGATACCACCGAAGTGTCAGACATGTTCAGACTCGAAACAGTAGATCGCAAACACTACTGTGAAGGCGTGAAGGGCACTGTAGCAAGTGAACTCACTGGGCAAAAGAGACATAAGAACTAACGTCTTGCAGTGCAGTGTCAGAACAATGAGAACGATGACACTGCAACTGTAACGGACAGTCTTGACGCTTATCAGGTGACTTATTAGTCTCTTCACATTTTGTTTTAAAACCCCTTTCGCCACACATGTTTAGTCCGATAAGGAGCGAGCCCATTGCCATCTGCCAGGTACAGTTATCCGACCCTGGATCGATCCCAGGACTTCAAATTTCCAAAGCGAATCTTTCGTCACTTCACTTGAAGTGCACGTAGCGAAGTTAACTTAGCTGATCTCAACCGATCAGCAAAGTTAAGCAACGTCACCTGTGGTCATGAGTTGGATGGGTGACCGCTAGTGACATTACTACTGTGCGCTTCCGTGCTTCGGAGGGCACGTTACGCCGTCGGTCCCGGTTGTTGTCTTAGGATGGCAGTCGTTATAGCATGGTGGTAGGGTATTTTGCGAATGCCCGCCTGGCTAGCTACCAAGTCGAAAATCTGTCATCAAGCACCTAACGGTGTGTTCCGCCAGCTATCCTTGCTTCTATGTGAGCCAGTACTTCTATGTTAGCCTGAACAACATGAAGATGTTGTTCAGACCACATCATCACTTACCATCAGGTGAGATAGTGGTCAAAGGCTAACCTATCATGCATAAAAAAAAACCTAGGAGGCAGAAAAACAATTAGAAGTTTTGCTGATAGACTAGCATTTGACCCTCTCACCTGATGAGAGATGAACGATGATATTGTTCAAGCTTACCAGAATTACTGGCTTTTACGAACAGCTGCCGCAAGACACTGTTAGGTTCTTGGCGACAATTATCTTGGGCATTACGTTTTAGTCGTAAGGTCTTGAGTTCCATTACGATTTGACAAGAAATATTCACTAAGTTCGGTAGTTTTAACAAGGGACCTGAATTGTCGACAAAATTGGAGTGTTTAGTATAGATATTCTTGCCCGACCGCCCCTTCGCAGGTATTCTGTTATGATGTTAGTTTTCCAAACATATTTTTATAAATGAAATCAGTCAGAAAAAGCAGAAACATCAGACTTAACCCAATCAGAAATTAAATTATATTTCCTAATGCTACCGTACGAGCAAGTAGTAGGTATACCTACAAATATATACCTCCGTCTCTAATCATATGATTATATAAGCACTTGTAAGATTTAAAATTGAAAATGATACTTTTTGCATTTCAGAGGGGAAAACCGACAATTCTGGAGTTTTCTTGAAGTACACAAAACAACAGTAAGTAAACTTATATTTTTTTATTTTTAGTTTTTACTATATTATTAGTATATGTAGAATATTTCCATATTAAAATTTGTAATTGACTTTCAAAATAGCATTGTAGACGCCCAAATTTAATAAATGATTTTACATTGACCGTTCATTGTGATTGTGACACTGCACTGATCTATTCACTACGAAACATCGTTCTTATGTCGCATTCGTGCAGTAATTTGCTCACTAGGTACATTACCCTTTAAGCCCAAACAATAGCGTTTGGAGACGATATACAGGTAGAAACTTCCTCGAGACGCCCTCTCGCGGTATCTCTGTATTAAATTGAAATATATCACGGCAATGTTATATGTGGGAAAGTTTATGAGTGAGCGAGTGTGTTTCTAATCCTACAACGCTCAAACGACTGAGTCAATGTGGAGGCAACTTGGAATGTAGATAATCTAGGATTAGGCCCGTAGGGTGCCGGGCTAACCTTCCAGCCAAAACACAGTAGCGTTTGAATACGATATACAGATAGACGGGTCCTCGAGAGGCCCAACTCGTGGTATTTATGTGTTAAATTGAAATAAATCACGGTAATGCTTTTAAAAGTTTTTGAGTGAGCGTGTGTGTTTCTAATCTATAACACTGAAACCACTAAGACAATTTGGGGAAAACTTGGAATACCGATGGTCTAGGTTCGGGCCAGAAGGATACCGGGCTAAAATGTCGCCTCCCCATCTCTTCCCGTGGGTAAGGGTAAAAATACCAGTAAGTGGTCACCAGCGTAACTGCTATCTTACACTACGATCCCCAAGCCGCCGCCAAGCGTGTTAGTTGACTGCCAAGCGTGTGGTTTGATTATGGCGAACTAATATGGAGGAGGCTGTGTTCAGCAGTGGCAATAATCCGGCTATACAGTATACATAATCACTTTTAATCATTGTATTAGGCTGGAACTGAGGGGTGCGGCTTGTATTAAAATAAATGCTTCAACTATTTAAAAACGCTAAACATTTACAGTTTTCGCCTCTGTGGTGGCCAGGTGCATGGTGTTAGGTCATTTTGCGACTGCCCGCCTAATAGTTACCAATCTCGAGTAGAAAATATGTCACCAAGCACCTAACGGTATGTTTCGGCAGCTATCGTTGAGTCAGTAATTCAAGGTTAGCCTGACCAACATCTTCGACCATCAGGTGAGATAGTGGTCAAAGGCTAGCCTATTAGGTATAAAAAATATATAATGGAAAACATAAGGTGACCCCATATTTGTCTGCAGTTATATTATATTCTATTTGCAGTTTTTCTTATTTCATTCCTTAATTTATTCATTTATACGTACACACGTTCATCTTATAACGCGTCTCTGCCGCATGTACTCCCGTAATCCCTCTCTGTCGTTTCCCTTTTTTTTATGCCTGATAGGTTAGCCTTTGACCACTATCTCACCTGGTGGTAAGTAATGATGTGGTCGAAGGTGTTGCTCAGGCTAACCTAGAATTACTGGCTCTCAAAGACAGCTGCTGGAACAGACCGTTAGGTGCTTGGTGACAGATTTTCTACTTGAGGGTGGTATCTAGCCAGGCGGGCATTCGCAAAATGCCCTACTATGCAAAACTCCCAACATTCATATGAAGTTTCCTTTCAATTTCAGCATGCCTCGTCAGGCTGGCGTGATACTTCTGGGTACGAGCGGCGTGATCCCTCCCAACTCTGAGGAACACATGGAGACCGCGTGCACGTTGCGCGAAGATAAGACCATACATCCGTTCGCGTTCCGCACGCACACACACGCACTCGGTAATTATTACGCTTCGTCCTAATGGCATTGTTGTTTGACGACGAAATCGGTTGCTCGCAATCGCGTGCAACAAACTCTGTTTATTCTACTTTCCGACGATGCTTACTTGTCTTGCCCTCAGACTCGGAACGTCGTCAGTCGTTTAGAAGGGTTTATCAAAGCCTCATGCGCTATAACTTACATAATACTAGCTGGCCCGGCAAACGTTGTTTTGCCATATAATTTAATGCACTTAAATTGTATCTTATATGAAACGTTTGTATTTTTAACATAGCGCCATCTATTGAATACCTACTCAATCCAGTCAACAGATATTGTATTGTTATAATCGTTTCGAGCTGACAGATAAT
Source organism: Plagodis pulveraria (assembly GCA_963890685.1). Lineage (NCBI taxonomy): Eukaryota > Metazoa > Arthropoda > Insecta > Lepidoptera > Geometridae > Plagodis > Plagodis pulveraria. The sequence continues at coordinate 7,910,229 of OY982951.1, forward strand.
TGTGACTGTCGATTAATAGACAAATAATTTGCAATAAAAAAATCTTACGACTATACATTGAGATGTAAGCTATCCTATCTTTCAATTTGGATCAAATTGCACACGATCACATTTAAATTCGGTTCAGTAGTTTAGGAGTCCATCGCGGACAAACAACTTGACACGTAATTTTTAAAGATATGTTTATTAGCAAAGAAACTAAAACGCAAACATGAACGAGTACTACAGACGTGAAGATACGACGTTATGCAGTGAATTTCTCAAATTTTTTTTTGGTTCGTTGGTGTTGCCAGTTAGAAAATCTCCGTTAGAAGAGCTGTGTTTTAATTTTGTCGCGTTAGTTGGCTGATCGGACGAAACATGTGTTGTGTATTTGAAATACCGATACGCTTGCAGCTTTGGGTTACGTAGATATTCAAAGCGTAACGACTTTCACACTACAGCGTATACTAAGTAACTTACAAGCACTATAGTTAAGTAAGCGAAAATTACATTTACAAATTATCAGAGCACCAACCTTTTTGTCTCGTGTGCGAAACGAAGCCACGTCTCCTGATATCGCGCCGGGTGCCTAATTCATATATTTATTTATTAGGAACCGGCTAGGACCCGTGTTAAATTTACCGGAAAGTTTTCTGACCAGTTGTGGACTGTTTTGAAGTACTTCGTCTGGGAGTCACGATTGCGCGGAGCGACGAGCAAGGGCCTGAGTGCGTAACTTACGTTGCGTTCAGCTGCATTTGTCACACTAACTGTATCAGTGTCACGATCCAATATACAACCGCGGTTTAAGTTGGGATGACGACATGTTTCGATAACTTTTCGTGCCTTACGCGGGGTAAAAGCTTTTCCCGTGCAAGAACGAATGCTTTATCGAACCGCAAACAGGAAATAGGAATGCCTAATTCATTCAGCTACAGGAACATGCTCGACTGAAGAACAATAAATTGTTCTCTATTAATTTGTTAATGTGATTTTCGCTTAGAACGTGATAGTGCTTGTAATCATATTTAGAAATATAGAAGGGTAACGACATCTTTATGGAATTGAAGTGTTTGATAGAGCACTTCTTTTGATCAGTGTGAAATGTAATAGTCTGGTCGATGGTCGCACCGTCCTTTATAACGCTTAAATATAATCAAGTTAGACCACAATATTCGGCTCAGTTAAGCATGTTCCGGTGGCCGAGTGGATTAAGAAGTTAGGGGACGTGGGCACAAACTCCCCTCGAAGCTCCACTCGGGGCGACCATTTTTTGCTCTAATATTTGGAAATGTGACTTACCTACTCCTATTAGATATCGCGATCGTTAAATGTTAATAATAATAAATTATTATTGATTTTCTATTTTAAAACTAAAACATGTATGGAGGAAACAAAGCAAAGGGAGGTGACTCAGCTTGTGCAACACGAAAATATACGTGTTACGCCTTCTACCGCAAGCCTTCTTCTGAATATTTTCTATGGTACGTTCTCCGTGATCGTAGCACGTTTGACTTGTTGTAAATGCGTGAGTTGTGGTGTTATTTCGTGTTGATACCCCGGTCTGGAAGCCTTTCTCTGGCGCATATCCCACGGCCGGCGATGAGCGAGAAGCGAGTAAACCTACTAAACGAGTTGCTGAGCAGTACAGTTCTAATAGTTTTCTCGCGGGGCTATAAGCGATGTACGACTGTGACGGATGATTGATCGCAGCACTGGTTCGGGGCGGCCCATTGGTAAACCAAGAGAGTCTCTCGACATCCTGACCAAGCAGCAAACGCCCAGCAAAGTTTATCGTTGATAGCTCTTGTTGCTACGTCAAACGTCAAAAGCATAGAATTTTGATCCTTCCGTCTTTGTATATACTGGAAATAGTAGTTATTTAAAACAAACCCTGAATTGTTTCCAAAATCATCTGACTTTGTAGAGAGAAATAGACGTGATAATTGTATCGTATGTCAATATTCAGGAAGCACTGCTCTTCTGGGAAAAAGTGCAGTCTGTATGGCAGAACGAATTTATAACAAAATCCCAAAATTGTTGACAATTTAAATATCAAAGTATTCAAAACAGGATTTAAAAAATATTGGTTGATAGATGTTATTATAATATCTATGAATTTTGTAAATGATAAATTTTAATTAACAATGACATAATAAATGACAATTAACCTATAACATAATGAATGTATTTATAAAATTTCATTGTAATATAATTTTAAAATAAGACATTCGTGATGGCATTGATACGTTGTGTTTTGGTTTAGTATGAAATAATAATTTTAGATTTTTAATTGGTGTTATAATGTTTTAATTCTATATTATTTTTCTCGATATTGATTTACGGTTGCTCCATCTCTTTAAAATTGTAGGCCTGCACAGGCAACACATGTTAGGGTACCCTACTTCTAGTCTTCTAGGTGACTCATATTTTACTTGTAACAGAACTGTGCGTGCTGTATGTTTGGAATGAAAGAGTGAGTATGTTAATGTTATGACTAATATTATTGTATATTATTATAATAAAATTAATATTGACAGTGAGCTTTCGCATTGAACTTGCTTGCAGCAGAACTTTATACTAAAATTGGAACAACATTAGAAGACTGGCATGGCCCTGCAGAAGAATGAAACTCAAAATTGTGTAGCGTTCCACATTATTGACCAGAAGGTGGGCAGCAGCGCCTTCTGAATAACTGTCATCTTACTGCGATCCCCAAGAGCCAGCCAAGGGTGGGGATTATGGCAAGGCTTCCTCAATGAGGAGGTCTTTGTTCAACGATGGGCGTCATGCTTCAATAGTTGTTATAGTAGTTTCCAATTGTCACCAACATTTTTAATAATCCTTCAGCAGTAAAGGTTTGACACACAAAATTTTAATAGATTTTGAAAAGACAAAAGACACTAGCAGCTTGGTGTTAGATGACAAATTTGGAATTAAACAATGGTTACAAAATTTTGAAATTATTTCGGTTGGAAAAAGATAACTTTCAACGGGAATCAAACCAGCAACCCCAGAATACCTTCCTGGTGCATTTCCAATTATGCTATGGAAGCGGGTAACTATTCTCGCTTAACATGCGTCAATGCTCTTATATATAATACTTGTCAACATAAAAAATGGTTAAATCAATTTGATGTTCAGTTTTGATCGTATATCAACCTACCAGCATAAGTAAATAGTCTTCTGCTATTTAAGTAGATGTCGCCAACGTGAAAAAGACGTGCATTCCAACGGATGGAAAAAATCGACTGTCTAGCACCCGCTTCAATAGCATAATTGGAAATGCATTATATTCTGGGGTTGCGGGATGAAGTCCCGCTGAAAGTTATCTTTTTCCATCCGAAATAATTTCGATGTTTTCGCTTAGTATGCGTTAATCCTATTCTAAATAATACGGTTACAAAATTATTACAACGAGAATAAAAATTATATTCATGTATGGGATTCGAACCCGCGACATCTACCCCTATAGCCGGGGTATGCTCTGACCGCTAAGCCAACATGACATACTCATAATTCTTATTTGTCCTCTTAACCATCGTACTGGAATGGAGCGATATCTATAGTTCAACTTAGGTTATACTACAGACAAGACTAATTTTGAAATTAGCTTTAAATTTGTTAGAAGTCATGTTGGATGGCGCGGGTTCGAATCCCGTACATGACTATAATTTTACCTCTCGTAATTATTTTGATATGTAATCAACGGAGCATGCGTTATTGCAAAAAAATGGTTCCTAGGCAAACTTCCAAAGGCAAATCAGTGGTAATATAGACCTTGAGCTTCACAACATAGTTTTATATAAAAATATCATACATATACATATATATACCTTATTTTTTAGTATTATTTGATTGTAACTAGCATTTTTTCACAAACAAATTTTGATAGATATGTAATTCATTACCTAATCACAATTACCTTAATACGAGCGAGATCCTCTAACACATGTATGTCAATACTTAAAAGAGAGTCTCAAATATATAAAATGTAAATTAGATTTAGTTTACCGAAATAAATATTTTGTATTTTGTATTTGTATTGTAGTGTTATTATATATTTTGTGGTGTGACCATCACACAATGAATCATAAGCGCATCCTAAGACCTAGCACTAGGATAGCGATGCTTCTACTTCCGTCTCGTACTTTAACACATTCCGTATCGCTTTTCAGGCAAACTTGTAACCGGTTACAAAGTCCGCCAAGAAGCCACCGGCGACGTTTGGACCCTGCTCGGCAAGAAGAACCCTCAACTCCCCCAGATGTTCTACCCAGTGAACGATACCTCCCCCATTCGTACCGGAGACATCCTAGCTGCTAGATGCACCATGAATAATACACACAACTTTGCTGTAAGGATTGGGTAAGTAAGATACAATGTTTTTTTTTTTTTTTTTTTTGTTTCTATTATAATGTTCCTAATGCGCGTCTAATTCTACCTCCATCGTCGCCACTATTGTATTCCTACCAACACACACATGCATAAAATCACGCCTCTTTCCCATAGGGGTAGGCAGAGACCACAGATTTCCACTTGCTACGATCCTTACAAATCTCTTTCGCTTCATCTACACTCATCAATCCTTTTTTTTTTATTCCTGATAGGTTACCTTTGACTACTTTCTCACCTGATAGTAAGTGATGATGTGGTCGAAGATGTTCAGGCTAACCTAGAATTACTGGCTCTCATGGACACCTGCTGGGACACACCGACAGGTGCTTGGCGACTTTAAACAGAATAATCACCTGACTCGCATGTCTCCAAATGTGGCGAATAAATAAAATCACGCCTCTTTCCCATAGGGGTAGGCAGAGACCACAGATTTTCACTTGCTACGATCCTTACAAATCTCTTTCGTACTATCTACACTCATCAATCCTTTTTTTTTATTGCCTGATAGGTTAGCCTTTGACTACTTTCTCACCTGATAGTAAGTGATGATGTGGTCGAAGATGTTCAGGATAACCTAGAATTACTAGCTCTCATGGACACCTGCTAGGATACACCGACAGGTGCTTGGGGACTTTAAGAATAATCACCTGACTCGCATGTCTCCAAATGTGGCGAATACATAAAATCACGCCTCTTTCCCGTAGGGTAGGCAAAGACCACAGATTTCCACTTGCTACGATCCTTACAAATCTCTTTCTCTTCAACTACACTCATCAATCCTTTTTTTATGTCTGATAAGTTAGCCTTTGACTACTTTCTAACCTGATAGTAAGTGATGATGTGTTCGGAGATGCCTACTACTAACCTAGAATTACTGGCTCTCAAGGACATCTGCCGGAACACAACGTTAGGTGCTAAGCGACAGATTTTCTACTTGAGGGTGGTAACTAGCCAGGCGGGCATTCGCAAAATGCTGCCCTACCACCATGCAAAATCCTTTCATACATAAGCGTCGGTTTAGGTTACTCCTGACCTGCTCTTTTTTCAGAACGTCTACAATCTGATGTCGAAACGTTCGCCTAGGTCTTCCCCTTCCAACACTTCCGTTCACTTGTCCCGCGTCTACCTGTTTAGTCAATCTCATTTAATTCATTCTCTCCACATGTCCAAACCATCTTAACATAACTTTCTCTATTTTTGTCACTACATCCTCATTTAAACCACATGTTTCCCTTCACACTATTCACACTATTCCTTATTAAAATATTAGTGTAATGTAAATAATCACTGACGAGTCAGTGATTATTTACATTACAGTCAGTCATGTCGCGAAATGTGGTGTATACCTAACCATGAATGAAATGTCGAAAGTACTTGTCTTTCTAACCGTAGTTATATATATATTGTTATGATAAGGACACAGTATAATCTTCCTTTAATACGACAACTTTTTCGGTGTCGTAAACAATTGGAAGGTAATTGTACAATATGAAATTAAACTTATCGCCATCCTCTTCATTTCTAGGGCGACAAACAAGGACGAAATGTGCAACTTCTACCTAATGTACTGGGTCGAAAATGATACACCACTAGAACAGAAGTATTGCTTCACACCTGGACCTCCTTACTACTACTGGACACGCGCTGTCGAAAACTTCAATCGCATACCGGACAAAGAAGCTAGCACTATGTAAAATCGATATTCCTCACACCGGCAATCGATTTTTATTCCATCATAATCGATTCGTAGATGACGAGAATTTATTATCACTATCTAAATCGATTTTTACTTCTTGAGAATCGATTCCATTTTGTTCACGAATTTGCAATAAGAAAAATGTGTATAACGATTCACACCGGCAATCGATGTTCGTTCCATCATAATCGATTCGTAGATGACGAGAATTTATTATCACTCTATCTAAATCGATTTTTTCTACTTGAGAATCGATTCCAGTTTGTTCACGAATTTGCAATAAGAAAAATGTGTATAACGATTTTACAGTGAAGAATGAACGAATGAATGATGTTTTTTCTCGTCATGTTGCATTGTTTATTGCTATGGATTAATTTTGTGAGCTTTTAGTGTCTATATTATGGGTACAATAATATCATCAATAGGTATATTATATCATATTAATAGAAAAAAAGTAGCCAAATCATAATATATAAATTTTAATGAAACTTCTATTGCTATATTTATCTCTTTGAAGTCTAGAACTACGTCTAATGTAAAACATTATTATTTACCTACCTTATAATTAGTAGTTTGATGTCATAATTTTAGAACAATATTCTACAGCATCGACAGACTAAAAAAATCCAGAAAAATACAAATTCATTTAATTAATGATAAATAAGACTTTAAATTAATATACATTCCATTTTAAGACTTAATAAGATATTAATTTATTTGAACTGGAATTAATTTTTATTTATATAATAATTTAAAACTATTATTTTTATTTTTCTATTTAAAAACGAATCCTTTTTATTTAAAGCCTGGATTTTGAATCATCAGATAGTTACAATTTCTAAGAATAAATAAATACACAATCAATATTAAAACAACTAATTTTGGTTGTTGAATGGTTAATATGATTAAAAATAAATTATTTTAATTTAATATATTATATAAAGCTTGGATAACATTTTGACAGCTGATGGTAAACATAAACCTAATATTACTTGCCAGGGTTATAGTAGTATAATGAAAATACAGCGTAAACCCTGTAATATAACGAAATTCAACGGACTTATTATTTTATTGCGTCATCAGTAGAAAATCTTTTCATTAAATTGCCATTTTACCTTAAAAAAATATTTGCGTTGGAATGAAAGCTTTAATGCACGCTATTACGGCTCAAATTTCGATGGCACATTGTCGGGGAGTTGCAGTTTAAGTTAGTGAATTATTTCTATGGTAATAATGTAGGCAGTTATTCGTTAAATAGATGTTCGTTATTTGTTTTTATTTTTACACAGTGTACTATCAGATTATTTGTAAATGTTTCTAGTCATACAAAAGATTGAAAGGTTCTCGAATGAAGGCCACAAAGCAGCAAGCGCAGCATCGGAAGACCACCCACAAGGTGGACGGACGACATTATTAAGGTCGCAGGAAGTCGCTGGATGCAGGCCGCTTCCAACCGTTTCGAAATCTATGGGGGAGGCCTACATCCTGCACTGTACTTCTTGCTGCTGAAATGATGATGATGACGAAAAGATAAAAAAAAAACATGATACTGATTATATTGCTTCCTAACTGAAATATATGTATACTTAATATAACTTAATTATGTCTTATACGAATAAGGACAAAATAATACTTGAATATCACTATCATCTAAGTTTTAAAAAATCTTCGAAGTACTTATAAAAATATCAAAGATTTCCTATAATACTGGTATTGTGGATCCAATTCTATTATCATGTAAGTATATTGAAGTGGCATATTTATATATGTGTTTATTTATATAGGTATATAATATGTTCCTTCTTAATTAAGAGTGTATCTGAATGCAAAACGACTATGGCTCGAACGTGGATTCCGAATTTGTAAATATTTCTATATGTGTGAGTAATGTTAGTATGTACCTAATCGTATGTACAGTAGGCACGCGAGTAGAGTGCAGATCTGAGAAATGAGCCAATGTTGCGACCTTATCAAATTGTCTACATGGATAAGTTACAGAAAACCAGAGGTAAAGTAGTGTTACTTTAAAACGATTTAATTGTTTAATAGAACAGAAAATTAATTATCCATCTAAACTTCGATAAGATATACCTGGATTCAGGATCGACGTACATGATGTGGCCAGAAAAAGAAGAGCACAACTAATACTGTCTTGCTCTCGCCATTTGCCTCAGACCCTGATGGCATTCAACTCGTGCGTCTAATGTAAATAATTTAGAGATTTTGATGACACTGGTGGTTAAATTGTCTACTAATATTAATATTTATGTGAAAATTGTTAAATTAAATACAAAACAGTGTTTATGAAACATTTTTAATTCGAAGGCATATATTGCTCATAACTTATTTTTTGTAAAAACACCCTAAGTAAATAATGATACTAAGATTTTTTTTGAGAACATGTAAATTTGTAAATCATCAAATTATATATCATTATCTGAAATGGAGTAAACATTTTTGGAAATTATTTATTATTTGTAATTATTTTTGAGTTTTCAGGGTAAATTAATTTTATTTTTATTTCGACTGTAATAACTTTAACTTTTAGATTTTAACTAGTCTAACTTATTATTTGATTATAAATAGTACCACAAAATTACATTGTCCACCTAGATTTGGTGCTCTACGAAATCCAAGTGGTCATCATAAAAGTGTGCTTTAAAGTCTTTGTTTTAAGGAACACTTTTATATGAACAAGACCCATTTAGTGTTGGTTAGAATGATTATTTAAACCTATGTTTTAATATTTTAAATAGTTTTTATTTGCCAATTGTCAAAGAAACGAAAATATTTAGATCTGGGTAAAATCATGCCTTTTTTCGACATATTTTACTACTCTCTACTTCACAGAAATACCTTGGCCTATTGAGTATTTCTTCTGGTTAAATAAATGAAAAGCTATATATTATTCTAATTATAAGTGATATTTTTAAATAATTACGTGATATACTTATATTTTTTTCAATTATACGTAAATATATTCTATCCATACGATCGTACAGGTAAACGAAGAATTGTAACATAGTGTATATGTTAATTATTTTATTTATTATTATAAATGTGCCGAAAAAATGTGAATATGAATCAATACAGTGTTTTATAATATTTTTTATTTAAGCTTAGAAACTGTATTGTAATTGTTTTGACAACCCCCTTCAACCATAAAAAAGAAATTTGTACTGGTCAAATAAAAGCGGCAGCAAAAGCTGACAACCGGGAAAGTGGTTGTGAAATTTCAACCTGTAGTGTTTAACAGGTCGCAATACAAAATATGAAGGGTCCTTAACGCAATCAAAGATAAGTCGGCGCGTCAGCAACGTTGGGCGACAGCCGCGTGCTTACACTGACCTTTACCACGCCTTCAATTGAAAAATATAAATCATGGCCTGATGTAACTTTGTTTTAAAACCTTGTCATATTTGACTATAAGAAATACAGTTATTCGTTTATCGATATTGATCTCATCCCACCCGGGATATCGCACATTGATTAATTATCACAGTTCAGATTTCAATAAGCATTGGATTGAGACTATCGATATAGGTACATAGAATTTCAAAATCAAATGAATTATTTTGTACGAAAAATATATCATAATTATCTCGTAGTTTTACAAGTTTAAGGGTCTTAAAGGGACTTCCCCATACAAATTCCTCGTACAAGCACAAATAGACACCGCGGGTGAAGGTGAACCAGCTAAGTTGGGTATAGATAAACACGGGAAAATTATTGTTATATACAAGCTATTGCTTTGTTTTTCTGTTGTAGTCGAAATGGCTTAATCGTGTTAGCGTTTTAATTGTGAATTTGAACGGATAGAGGGCAGCCAACGAAAGAACCTATGGAATTCATACCTACTATAGATGGACTCCGTGAAGAAGGATAAAATTATGTGAAAGAGGTGTGAGTAGTGCACATAGTATCGACCGCACTTAGTGAGATAAGGATGGGAATACAAAATTACTACAATGCTATAATTTATGAATTGTAAAGTCACGATGTAATTGCACTACTTACACTACCAAAATACAATACTTGTTCGACATCTTTCGGTGTAAGGATTGATTATGAAGCATTTTGTTGTTATAACGATATTGCGAGCTATATAGACAAAAATAGACGTTGGAAAAATAAAAAAGCAATTAATCACAATTAATGATTCTTATACGTATTATTTTTATAATGTACATTTTCTTATACATATTTTCATTTGCACTTTTTTAGTATTGATTCAGTAACTCTTAGCTCCTTAAAGAAGTTGTCGGCTCTACTTAGTGTCTAGTTGGTTTGACTTCTCTCTCTCTGTATGGTAAATGCTTTAGACTAAACTACAGTCCCACCAACTTATCTGTTCAGGCGGCAGAAAAAAGAACTACAACATTCCTTCAAATTGTGACAGTTTGTAGTTGATTTCCTTGACCAGCAGCGCCCTCGCGAACTGCACAGTTAAGTTGGTGGTACCATACATCTACAATGTGCGAAGGCCCTTATAACTTATTTAGTATTTCTACCGAATCATCAATGCGATGTTAGACATGGCGAAACTGTCCTAAGCGTAAGATCTGTGTAGTTTAAATTATAATGGAATTATAAATGTATTTAGCATAATATAAATGTTATATCATATATGTGTCTATAATATAGCTGAAAGCGTGTATTTTTGTGAATGTTTCTGAGATTTAGAACATTTTGAAAAGGTACGGAATTTGAGGTAAACGTGTCTTTAAATCCAAAATGGGTGGTTTTCGTAAAACGCAATAATATTTTGAACTAAGACGAACATTTTGTTTAAATTGACATCGTATAACGAATGCTTAATATACAAATTATTTTTATATAATGAACATATATTATTGGTAAAGAAATATCTATATACATGCCAAAGCATGCGCGAATATCTTGAAGCGCTCGTAGCGAAGTTTACTTAGCTGTTCTCAACCGATCAGCAAAGTTAGCAACGTCGCACGCGGTCATGAGTTGGATTGACCGCTAGTGACATTACTACTGAGCGTTTCCGTGCTTCGGAGGGCACGTTAAGCCGTCGGTCCCGCTTGTTGTCTTAAGATGGCAGTCGTTATAGCATGGTGGTAGGGCTTTTTGCGAATGCCCGCCTGGCTAGCTACCACCCTCAAGTAGAAAATCTGTCAAGCATCTAGCGGTGTGTTCCGGCAGCTGTCCTTGAGAGCCAGTACTTCTAGGTTAGCCTGAACAACTTCTTCGACCACATCATCACTTACCATCAGGTGAGATAGCGGTCAAAGCCTAACTTATCAGGCATAAAATAAAAAAAACGAGTAAATTTGAATTACAATTTTTATTAGAAGCGAAACGCAGAGAAATCAGTTACATCTTCTACTATCTAATTGCAGCGGCGTGTAAACCGTTCGAAATCATTTTTTTTCGAAAATTAACCGGAGCAGAGACATCGATTTCCGGGTCAAGCTTTTTTTGTGAAATACAATTGATTCAAAATGTTCTATTTCTCTTTTTGTTAGACTAACTTCCTCACCATGCCGAAGAACCTATCTATGCCAAAAACATTTTAGATTTACACAAGAGAGGTTGAAACATGATTTGAGGAGTTAGTCTAACGCTGGTATTCCTACTGTGTGAACCTGATAGTTAAATGGTTTTAATCGGAAAAAGAGAAATATAAAATTATATTTTAATGTTTTTGTTTTATTGAAGTTTTTTTTATGATATTGTGACGGAACAAGCTCGAGGCCCACCTGATGTTAAGTGGACTAGCCCCTGCCTATAACAGTTGCATTTCGTCACAAGTCACGAATTGACGTCCGTCACCTTGAGACGTAAAATACGTATTTGACCACAGGCCTAGGGCGTAGCGAAAAAATCTTAAGTCTATGTATTTGACACTATGCGTTGGACAGGAGATACTATTGAAATTATTGATATGATTAGTTGTTAAGTCTCGTATGCCTGTAATTTCACTGGCTCTCAAGGACTGTTGCCGGAACACACCGTTAGGTGCTTGGCGACAGATTTTCCACTTGAGGATGATGGAGTTATAGCAAAATATTTGATAAGACTCAGCTTTTGTAAATGTTCTGGGTAATAAGATTAAGGTACTTATATTAAGATAACACGTGGTGGGCCATAGGTAAAAAGTCTACTAAAACAATTATTTTTCTCTACTTAGAAGTAATCTTCGCATTACTGAGTTTTAGTTTCAAGGGTATAGGTACACATTACTTAATAGATGCGTGCATGTGAAGTAACAGGCACACAATTTGTCTCCTCTCGTCGCATAGTGTCAAATACGTCCAATTTGCATGCTGTCCAAACTTCGCATTATGTCTAATGGGCAAATAGTCCAATACGTGTTACGTTTCTATACAGCCTGGTTATAGAACTTTTTTATAAATTGAATTGCAGTTTCCGCCGGAATGTTCGCATATTGGAACTGATGGGCACGAAAAACAACTGAGGATATTTTATTAAGAATTACAGACAAATAAAATAAGTACATAGGCATACCTAAAAGAGGACTTTTTGCAAGTACTGTAAAAAAATCTTAAACGCGTTTGACTTAAAGCGTTTTGGATAATTGCTTAAAATGATAATACGCTTATTGGACGTTAAACATATTTGACACTAAGTATGTGAGGCATTTTCTCAGGGTGACTGGCGCAGTGCAAAGAAACTGAGTTTTGGCTTGACGATCAAGTGACGTAAAGTGTCGCTTTCTAATCTCGAGGTACTGTTTTCAAACTCCTATTCAGAGAGTTGTTTTTTCTGATAAAGATATCGTTAGTACCTTACTGTCCGGAACCCAGAAGTGTGCCCCACAGGCAGCAAAGTGCTTGGCTTCTTTTACATTGGACCAATAACATCTGGCAATACGTATGTTTTAGGCATAAAGAAAGGTGTGTCGGGCTATTAAAGAAACGCTACAGACGTTTTGCCCCGTAGGGTGCCTGACTAGAATGTCACCCCACCCATTGCTACCTGCGGGTGTCGTAAAAGGCGACTAAATGTAAAATACCGGAAGATGGGCAGCAGAGCCTTCTGAGGAACTACTTTCTTAACGAGTAGTTAAGAAAGTAGTTACTCAAAAGGCCCCTTAATGCAGGAAGCTGTGTTCAGCAGTGGACAATCCGGTTGATACAGTATACTGAAGTTTTGCCCTCTTACAGTTAACCCTTGGAGCCCTTGCTCTTTCACCTGCGTACGGCTAATTAAGGCAAGTTTCATCAGGGTGTTTCCACTGAGACCAATGTAAAATGGGGGAATACGATGTGGCCATTCATCGTCGGCTCTCTACAAAGACGCCCCTACGGGATTAATATACTATTATTATACATTCATCGTCTACCGGAAGACGTCCACTGTAGAACATACTCCACTGTAGAAAGATAGTACAATCGGCGGTCCTATCTAAATACAAGTACCTATTATAGGTAAATGTTTAATATGTGTATAAAACTTAATTACACGTTTTACATAATAATTATATATATACTATATACCTTAAAAATAATACATATTAGATTAAAATATAGATACCAAAATATAATTGATGGTTCAAGCAAAATGTTTAATGGTGACCTATTGAGGAAAGGTAATAAATACATTTTAACATCTTTTTTAAATGAGATGAGCGATGGTGCTTTTCTTATTGCTTCTGGTATATAGTTCCACAAACGAGCAGTTTGAATGGTGAAGGACTTGTCATAAAATGAACTCGAGTGTATCGGTAACTCCAAAAGAACGCCACAATGAACGGCTATTAGCCATTTGTAACCATTGGCTACCTGCGACTGACGATGACGATGTCGTCAGTGCACCTATGGGGAGCTTAAACTCTACGATTTGCGGTGCAATGTGATAACCAGTCGAGAACTTGTCTTCCCCATCGGTTATCAGTTCTACGAGCAATGTGGCCTGCACTGCCAATTCTACAAGCAATAGTTCTTTAAAAGGTGTAAACGGGGCCGGAACTATATATTATGTAACATTTATTGAACTTTTTCATTGCAATATCTTTAAGATCTTGCACTTATAGAGAGTACCATTATTTACATTGGCTTATTTTTTAGCGTTTATTTATTGGCTTTCGTTCGTTCTCCAAGCCTGTTAGGTAATATAAAATTCTTACACAATTCATCCGAAAATAATGCCCATTCTGAAGTTCAAACATCAAAATTAGGTAAGATATCCCCATTACCATTCGGGTAAGACAATATAAAACCCAACTTGTTATAAAAATGATGTAAGATACGATGATGACAAGTGATGATGATGGCGATAAAAGTATTCTATGTATTCATCTAGGACCAAATCTATCTGTATTCCAAGTTTCATCCAAATCGGATTAACCGTTTAAGCGTAAAGGATTAACAAACATACACACATAAACTTTCGTATTTTGTTTATGGCATAGGAAGGTAAACGATCAGGCAGATCACCCAGTGGCCCACTGTTTGTTAGTTTTTCAAGATAGTTTATTTTTCATTCATACAACATCCGGTGTCGCCACCGCTTACGTAATACACATCCGGTGTTTCCACCACTAATAGCTACAGGCTAAATATTCATACACCTACAACATCCGCAACACCAGGGGTCTCAAGGATGCGTTGTCGATCTTTAAATTATCGGTTTGTATAAGTGCTAACAACTCCCTGCTAAATTCGAGTTCCTAACACCCTTGCTCTGAACCTTCTACCACAAAATCGTTCTATCAGACTATAAATTCGATAGAGTTACATTACACACATAATTATATGCGCAATATATTAATAGAGCATGACATGACGTCATAACTCAAATCTTTCCTATCGTTCATTAACCATCGTATTGGAATGGAGCGACATCTATAGTACCACTTGCGTTGTATCCCGCACATGACTTAAATTTTTCCTCTCGTATATTTGTAATTTTGTAATGTAGATCGCATAGCAGGCGTTATTGCAATCAGAACAATATTAAATATATATATATATATATATATATATATATTTATATATTAATAGCCCGAGACATGCCAGTCTACAATGTTATTCCCCCCATTGCTACCTGTCGGTGTCGTATATAAGAGGCGACTAAAGGTGTAACATACCGGAAGGTAATATATATGTATATATATATTATATATATGTATATATATATATATATATATATATATATATATATGTATATGTAATATACCTACCGGTATTTTTTAGCAGCGCCTTCTGAGGAACTGATATCTTAAACTGCGATCCCCAAAACGCCTGCCAAACGCGGGGATTATGGCAAATTGGCAAATTCTGAAGCAGCGTTGGCTCAGTTGCATTGGCTATGGACTGCCGTGCAGCAGGACGGGCGCAGTGCAATTCGTGACTTGTAATGAAATGTATCTGTTATAGGCAGAGGTTAGTCCACTTAACGTCAGGTGCGCCTCGGGCTTGTTCCGTCACAATAAAATAATAATTAAAAAAAACCCTCCTAAATGGGGGAGGATGTGCTCAGCAGTGGACAATCCGGCTGTTACAGTAGGTACAGTATATTAAAACAAGGCGGTTTACTTCGCGGCTTTGCAACTGATCTATTTAATTTAATCATACCTAAGTAGACACCTATATACAACTCATGCTCGAGTAGTTCAGAGTGAACATGCCACACGCATGGCGTAGCGGGGGATGGCGACACAGATGCTGCGGCAACGTGCGACCCCCTACCCAGGGGTGGCCTTGTGATTCACAGGTATGCTGAAGATAAAACTGTTTAATAAGCTGTCATAATTAATATTTAATTGGCTTCGACTACATTGATGATGATGTTCTTATTTTCACTTGTCGATTTAAAGTGAACATAAAAACTGTATACGATGGTTTGGTTTATTTACTTTTTAGTGCATTTTTTGCTTTAGAATATTTTCTCTTTGAGATCGGTTTTTTGTAAATAAAAATATTGTCTATACAAATAAATTTACTGCAACAGCCGACTCGTCCACTGCTGAACACAGCCTTCCCCATCAAGGGGGTATTTGACATAATCCCCTCGCTTTGCAGGCAGCTTGGGGATCGCAGTGTAAGATGGCAGTCTTTAGAAGGTGCTGCTGCCCACCTTCCAGTATATTTCCCTTAGTCGCCTCTAATGACACCCACGGGATGATACGGGGAGGTTCAATTCTAACCCGGTACCGCACGGGGTATACAAATAAATGAATAAGGCGAAATTAATAATGTAAATCTTAGAGCACTTTTGTTGCGGGGTCTATCGCAATTACTAAACAAGGAAGTTAATATTCTTTATTATTTTTATAACTGAAATCGCTGACTTTTTTTGCAGTTTCGAAGCTGTGGTCGAAACCAACAATCAGTAGCATTGCGGAACACTAATGAGGGAGAACTGACTCGCAATTTGTCATTGTTAAATAAACATTAGATAAATAATATTATCTTCTTACTGTTCTTAATATGGGGTTGGTAAAGTGACAAGTACAAAATGTTTTCTCAACAAATATTTCTCATATTATATTATCTTATTCAAATTATATTATTATTACACATCGCATTATTATTGGCTTCTGTTTTACTTGTGTTATCCTACAAGAATCGAAAGTACATTTATTTTTACATTAACTCTTGTCCGATAGAGTGGCATAGGACTCGAGAGCCACTATATCTGTGCAAAAAACCATGTTGTTCTGTCACACGGCAGTAAAAGAAGGAGAAAGCAATAAACCAACAAACTGACAAATACTTACCATTTTACATTAAGGCAGAATTAGTAGAGTACCTAGTGTAACATTAATTCGTTTTAAGTTATACGCAAAACATTCAGTGCCTCACTTAATTAGTCAGTATAAATATGCGACGTAAACTAACAAATTGTTACTTAACCAAGAAACCACGAGGGTGAATAACATGTTATACTCCACATATGCATTCGTCATTCCTTAGTTTAGTTAAGTTTCTTAAAGTTACTTACCCACTTACGTATAACGAAAGTTGTGGGTATAGTAAGGCTTTGTGCTGGCTTAGTTATGTAACAAAGGTAAGAGCTAGAAAAGGATGAGGTTCTAGCTGTTACCTAATAGGTATATATGTTTATCTATATACCTACTCGTATGTCGATCTAATTATTACCTTCAAAATGAGTTTATATTGGGCACACATTGCAAATTTCGTTATTGAAGCAATGATGGCCGAGCGGTAAATAGCTATGGACTGCCGCTCCGCATGTCCACGGTTTGATCCCCATCGACAGCTTGAGCTTCACCTCATGGTTGGAGGGGAGGGCATTTTGCGAATGCTCGTCTGGCTAGCTATACCACCCTCAAGTAGAAAATCTGTTGTCAAGAACCTAACAGTGTGTTCCGGCAGCAGTCCTTGTGTCAGTGAAATTACATGAGCCAGTGAAATTACATGAGACTTAAAAACTGTATGTGTCAGGGTGGCGGGCGCAGTGCAATTCGTATATGCAGAAGTTAATATCAGGTGGGCCTCGTGCTTGTTCCATCACAAACTCATAAAAAAACATTACAAACCCAATACCGAAATTTATTATCATAATAAATAATGCCCCAATTTTGTTAATATTAGACATGTCCTTGTCTTTTGGAAGGTTCATCAGGCAGCATTATTCGTTAATCAAATATTATTGAAATATTATATTCAACAATATTGAATTGCTGGCTCTCAAGAACAGCTGCTGGAACACACTGTTATGTGAAATAAGCCAGGTTGGTTGCAAATATATGTGTAACTTGTGCGTCATACTTGGGAGAGTGTTGTCTGACATGCTGGTTTATTCTCTACATACTTCAGAATACGATTGTAGATATGCCAAGCGATTTGTTACATACCTACATACATTTAAAATGTCTATAAAACATTAGTTATAGGACAAGTGCGAGTTTTGAGGCGCTCGTAGCGAAGTTTACTTAGCTGTTCTCAACCGATCAGCAAAGTTAAGCAACGTCGCGCGCGGTCAGGAGTTGGATGGGTGACCGCTAGTGACATTACTACTGAGCGTTTCCGTGCTTCGGAGGGCACGTTAAGCCGTCGGGCCCGGTTGTTGTCTTAGGATGGCAGCCGTTATAGCATGGTGGTACGGCATTTCGCGAATGCCCGCCTGGCTAGCTACCACCCTCAAGTAGAAAAATCTGTCGCCAAGCACCTAACGGTGTGTTCCGGCAGCTGTCCTTGAGAGCCAGTACTTCTAGGTTAGCCTGAACAACATCTTCGACCACATCATCACTTACCATGAGGTGAGATAGTGGTCAAAGGCTAACCTATACTGCATAAAAAAAAAAGCTTGATATGGTTCGCCGATTCACACTTCATCGAACGATTTCTGGACTAGTACCAAATATCCCCTAGTTTACCTTTGGTACCTAGGTATACATACATACCCAAATTAACATTACATTTTATTTGAAATATTTAACATGTCTGACAACAGGGGAGCTCTTCCCATGTATTTAAATTTTCTGCGATCGACATAATCGGGTTGATCGTGTCGCTTAGCGCGTTCCGGTCAATTCGTGAAGTGGGTTTAAAACGACACAGTAATATTAAGTTAAATTTTGTTAAAATCTATACAAGAAGCTCTTTATCGGGACATTTAGAAGTTTGTGGGGAGTCTAGAAGTCACATGAAACGTTGCGTCAAGAAGTGCCCACACTTGCACAGATCAGACGAAGTGAACGACTTCGACAGCCATCCGGCCGCCATAACACCTACAACTCCATTCGGTGTTAACTGCTCTACAAATGAATTATCGAATACAAAGCAATATCGATTATAGTACTGAATATAACAGTGATCTAAATAATCATATCGTTTCATTTTTAAATTGCCGTTATATTCTCCGACCTCTTAAGACCATTTCTATTGGTATAATTATCTACGATGCGCATGCATTAAGAATAATTAAAACCTGTCTGTAGGTAGGGACGAATTAATTTTCAATAGCATACGAAAACCCTATATATAATACATATAAAACTAAGATATATGGACTACCTTGCCTATACAGTCTAGGTATTAGGCATTTACTACGGTAACTACATCACTGGTTTTACTATGGTACTAACCATATTGCATGTTTTATTATAAAACAAGTCGTTATATAAGGTTGCGTCATCATTTACAAGTAAAAAAACAAATTGCAAAATTGGTCTAGTTTGTAGTACAACGCAAGTGGTACTATAGATGTCGCTCCATCCCAATACGATGGTTGAAGAACGATAGGAAAGATTTGAGTTATGACGTCATGTCATGTTAGCTTAATTGGTTGGAGCATACCCCGGCTCAAGGGGTGGATGGACGTGGGTTCGAATCCCGCACATGACATAAATTTTTCCTATCGTAAATTTGTGATTTTGTAAAAAAACAAGTAGGCATGTGCATTGTGCAGTATATAAACACAGTAATGTAAGTCAAGTACGATGACATTCTCACGGAAGCCCATAAATAGAGTTACGAGACATAAGCCTATTTCTTTCTGAATTTATTAAGACGAAGGATTTAAGAAGAATTGAAGGTGGTAATGTTTGAGATCTTGAGGCTTCTATAAAACTCAGTAAGTACTTGTATTCAGGTCGAAAATACTTCAAGAATAAGTATTTACTGAGTACTGAAATACAATTACTTGTAATCGGTAAAGATTTTTTCACTGAGTATTTATTTTCCCCCGGGGGTGCCGGCCTGAAGACACCAGCCACAAGATTCCTGCCAATAACGGTACAATAATTGAATTCACAGAAATTATGCTTTGTTTCTGCATAAAAACGGTCAGTGTTCTATCTGTTTCTGCTTCTTTCAAACTATACATTCTCTGAAAAACTCAAGCTTCCCATGGATTTTTCCAAGTTATACTCGTATGTATCATATTTTCACGGGTCCAATGGTCAAAATTTTCATGCAATTCCAGAGAACAATATTCAAAATGGTAAATAAAGTACATACAAGAAGGATTAAAAAAAAATTAAACACATAAATTCCGTTATAGTTTTCTCTCCCCAATCTTTGTTTACTTTTTTCAAAGGAACAGTGGATAACCATCTGATTTATATTTCTAATTTTATTTGCCTATCAGCTGAAGGTAGGCGATGATTTCTTTTGCAACTACTACCTTACTACTAAGTAATTCGAAAAGTCTTGGTATGTTTACACGTCTAAAATTGTATGTAAAGTTATTCGCTTAGCAGCATTGTTATCATTGAATAAAACTTGACACTGCACTGCGGTCGGTACTGTGAGACGTTAATTCTTATTTTCCGTTCGCTCAGTAATTTGCACTGCTGTTGTACCCGCAACACTGACTCTTGCTTTACACACCTGCTTTTGGTAAAAGTAACCACCCGCTGGTAAATGTTACAGGTGTTAGATAGGTATGTATACTTTGAGTAGGTAGATTAGCAAAGGGTAGATTAGCAAAGACAAATAAAAGGTTTTTCTTAGGTAATTGTGTACGGTTTTATAATAAAGTTCCCAAACATGTTACAACGCTCACAGAAGGGAATCAAGTTGCACGTGAAAAACATATTGATTAAATAATCCTACTACATAGTTTCTGATTACTTAAACGATAAAAATAACTGGACAATTTTGCCTCTGCCAAGCTATCGCCTGTCACCTACATAATTTAAACAAATATTGTAATAACTTTATTATGTAGTAAGTATGTAACACATTGTTAAAAGACTTTTAAAAGCCCCGAGTTTCTTGCCCGTTCTTCTCGCAGTGGCTCTATACAATTTATTTGCGGAACGTGGCAGTATAATGTAAAATATTTTAATACTAACATTTGTAATTGAGCCTCATAAGAGCGTCGTAGACGACTAAATTGAATAAATGATTTTGACTGTGACTTTGATTGATAAACGGAAACATAGTAAACATCAAAAAGCAGCTAAACGGAAGCTAAAATTCAAGGATACAGGACTTGAATGAGCTTTACAAACGAAGTTCATATCAACGGGGTCGAGTCGATGGAACGAGTTTGTCCCGCAATATACTGCCACATGTCTACTGCCAAGCAATAATATTCGCATTACTATGGTCCGGTTTAAAGGGTTATAATGCCGGTCAAATTACAGGCACATGAGACTAAACAGCTTTATGTCTCAGGGTGGTGGGCTCAGTGCAGTTCGTCACTTGTGTGTTTTGTTTTTTTTATGCCAGATAGGTTAGCCTTTGACCACTATCTCACCTAATAGAAAGTGATGATGTGATCTTAGATGTTCAGGCTAACCTAGAATTACTAGCTCTCAAGGACAGCTACTGGAACCACACCGTTAGGTGCTTGCCAACAGATTTTCTACTTGAGGGTGGTAGCTAGACTGGCGGGCATTCGCAAAATGCCTTACAACTATGCTATAACGACTGACATCCTTAGATGACAACCTGGACCAACGGTTTATCGTGCCCTCTGAAGCACGTAAGCGCTCAGTAGTAATGTCAATAGCGGTCACCCATCCAACTCATGACCGAGGCGGACGTTGATTAACTTTGCTGATCGGTTAAGAACAGCTAAGCAAACTTCGCTACGAGCGCTTCAAAACATTATCTCTGAACCGCTGAACACCTGGTGGATCTTATTTCGTCAAAATCACATCAAAAACATATTAAGTTCAAATATTTCAGTGCCTCCTACGCTCCTTTCTAACATCTTCAGTACATTATAAGACATCACGTGTGACGCTGAGGTCGCGTGGCGTGGCGTGTGCCTTCACACCCTGCACAGCCTGTCCGTAATTGGCTCACAACGGATTATATGCGAAAGTGTTGTCTGGAACACGATTCTGCAGGCTTAGTGACGTAATCGTGTGAAGGTGAGGAATTTGAACTTTTACAACTGGCTGTGGTCGGTAGAAGGGTTGTGCAATTCCAATTATATACAGTATACTGTGTAGGTATAAGGATGTTACACATCTTCCTGAAAATTATGACTCACCAACATATTTTATCTCCTTCCCTTGTCACACGCAAAGTGGGTTGGCACGGCGTGTATTTTCCCTCCATTGCGATCTTTTATTTTTGCTCAGCTTCCTCATATATTTCGGATTTCTTTCACAAAGTCCATCCATATCTTCATATATTTAGTTTTTTTTTTGCATATGGGCTAACTTTTTACCATTATCTCACTTAATGGTAAGCTTGATAGTTAAAATGGCTCACTTAGGATATTTTCTGGCGATATATCCTTGAATATAGCTGCCGGTACATACAGACAATTATAGGTGCTTGGTATATTTTCTACTTGAAGTGGTATAGCGGCATTTGTAAAATGGCCTACAACCATGCTATTACCCTTATAGTGCGTCCTAATAACAAGTTATCCCTAATTATGCGTAGTTAATTGGCTTCGAATACATTTACGATGTTCTCATTTTCACGAATTCGTTTTTTTTTGTTAAATTTTAACACATTTACTTTATAATTTTTAGTTTGTATTGTTTGTGTATAGTAGAGGGTAATATAATAATAATAATAATGATGTTTATTGACATAACTTATGAGACTAATTTAAAAATTAAAGTATGAAACTAATATCTAAGTAATATGAATATACGTAGGTGAATATAACATAAAATAAGTTTGACAACTTTCAGCTTGAATTTACTTAGTATATAAATTTTAGTCATCGTATAAGTATAACATAAGTACACATGTGCACCTTGTTGACTAAATAAATTGTTTGATGCTGATGCCATCTGAACTAGTAATTAAATTGTATTTCAGATGCCAAGCACTGCTCCCTGGACATTTTAATCGGTACAATTTGTAACTGTAAATGTTAAATATATGTAAACTGAAGAAATATATTAAGTTTGACTGGGTATTTGATAATTTAGTATGTGAAAATAACATATATTATAGGGTGTGTGTGGTGTTGCCAAATTTCCTTGTCATTCATGTTTTTAGTTTAATACAGTGGTTTTGGAATGCCTTCATTAACAAATCACTACAAACTAAGTACAACACTACAATGAAAGCATTAGACAGCCCACAAGCCATTGCAAACTCACATCAGGCAGTCCGAATGCTCCAACCCATTACCAGTTGGCAGCGTGCCCAGCATGCGGCGGCACTGCCCCGTTGGATTGCAATGCTTATTCGTTGAGCCAGATAGGTACGTTTTGATCACAAGTCGCATAAACCAAGCGCTCTGATAAGTTTTGGAAAATATGGTACTCTCAGGATATAAAAACTTCTGGTTCCCAACGTCTCCACACCAAACGGCTCAAATATTACGTAACCACTACCGAGGTTAGCAGGCTTGTGCCGCTTGAGTTGCTCTGCCGAAGTGACCTCACCGGCAGCCCTCACGTTGGTTTCAGAAAGATGTGACGGCACTAAAGTGTCCACGCATGTAGCGTCCCTTACTAAGGCCCGCTCTTACTTCCACGGAACCAGACTCATGCCGTCAGGTCTTTTACCATGGTTTTGGTTAAATAAATTCTATATATAATAATAATAATACCATATTCCCCGAGTTTGGGTGTTGGGCTGGAATTGCACCCTACGGCATCTTCGTGTGGGAATCGTAATAGACAACGAATGGAAAATACCAGTTGGTGGGCAGCAGCCCCTTATGAAGAATGGCCATCATACATGGCGATCTTCAAGATGCCTGCCAAGCGTGGGGATTATGGCGCACTCCTTCCAATGAGGGAAAACTTTCTTCAACAGTGAACATGATGGCTGTTAACGTAGTATAATAATTTTGATAAGCTACCTTCTAGATTTTATAATAAAAACTAGTTACGCCCCGCGGGTTCATCCGTGTAGTGATAGGTGATGATGATGATGAAGATATCCATGTGTTAATCCAGTGTCTCATCTACCCCCATACTTTCGACTTCATAATATGAGTGTGATATGGATCTACTTATCACATATTATAGGTATGGGTAACCGCTAGTGACTACTGAGCGCTTCCGTACATCGGAGGGCATGTTAAGCCGTCGGGCCCGGTGGTTGTCTTATGATGGCAGTCGTAATAGCTTGGTATTAGAGCATTTTGCGAATGCCCGCTTGGCTTGCTACCACCCTCAAGTAGAAAATCTATCGTCAAGCACCTAAGAGTGTGTTCTGGCAGCTGTCCCGGAGAGCCAGTGATTATGTTAGCCTGAACAACATCTTCGACCACATTTTTACCATCAGGTGAGATAGTGGTCGAAGGCTAACCAATAAGGCATAAAAAATGATATGTCACATTTATAAATCATAATTTGAAGGTAGATATAAGTTAATTTAAGCGGTGTAATAACACCTAGTCGGGGTATAGTCCGGTCAATTTAGACATAAAATTAGTGTTCAAATAACAAAAATCCCTGGAGAGCTAAGGTTTACCATTACAAGTAAAGTTTTAAAAATCCCCATCGATTCTATGAGTGCTATAAAAGTTATTCAGGGTCTAAGGTCAAAATTTCAGGTGTTTTGAATATTTCTCGAAAACGGTAACTTTTGTTAAAAAAAAACCGCAATCCAAAGTTGTACATCTTAAAATTCTCTAGAAAGATGGGCCTCATAATGTTTTTCCAAAGAGTTACCATTCCTGAGATATCGCGATTCTAAGTCACATTTTTTTATGCCTTGTAGGTTAGCCTTTGACCACTATCTCACCTGATGTTAAGTGATGATGTGGTCGAAGATGTTGTTCAGGCTAACCTAGAAGTACTGGCTCTCAAGGACAGCTGCCGGAACACACCGTTAGGTGCTTGGCGACAGATTTTCTACTTGAGGGTGGTACTAGCCAGGCGGGCATTCGCAAAATGCCCTACCACCATGCTATAACGACTGCCATCCTAAGACAACAACCGGGACCGACTTAACGTGCCCTCCGAAACACGGAAACGCTCAGTAGTAATGTCACTAGCGGCCACCCATCCAACTCATGACCGCGCGCGACGTTGCTTAACTTTGCTGATCAGTTGAGAACAGCTTAGTAAACTTCGCTACGAGCGCTTCAAAAACATTGTACATGATATGCACACATTTCCACGCCACCTGTGAGGTAGTGTACTCGAAGCGTGTTTTATTACCGTGGTTTACCCTGTAGGCCTACTCACCTACACTGTCATTACAATTTTAGGATAATTCAAGGGAACAATACCCGTCAAGTTCTAGATATTACCTGATTATTGATATCGATCATTGGAATTGCCATTGATTATTGGGTTAACTATTGTTTTGATATCTTTAGATATTTTAATCCGATTCATATTCTTGATAGTCTTCTTCAACAGTCATATCTTCTTCAATTTCTTCTTCTTCTTCTTCCTCTTGCTGTTCATAAATTGTTTGAGTCATTGATCTCTTCATTAAAATCACAGGAATCTACCTCTATTGTAATCAACTGGTCATTTGATCAAGACTGACCTTGACAATTGGTACACGCTGAAGAACACAGCAACCCGACTTTTTAACATCCACATATGGCACTACATCCTTTTTTGAGCCATGTTTGAACTTGATAGTATACTCGATACAAGTGTTTAATAGCAGATGCCGATGTTGGAGGGAGACATGATAGTTGTACTAGTAGATACTGAAAATATTTATCAAATATAACGCTAAAGGTTTCTTCTTGATCTCACACAACGTGATGTAGTAGATATCCTCCATCATTAATGTAATTAGCGTTTGTACGATCAACCTCAGCATTGACTTGTTGAAAGCAATCGAAAATTGCTGACCTTGTTGTTTTACGCATTCCTGCTGCATCGAAGAGTGATAGGGGTTAAAGGGTAATTCATACTCAAAAACTTTGCAATCTCATCCTCAAACGCTTTAGTTATACTCATGCATTGAAATAATAATACAGGTTCTATAGCTACTTCTTATTCGTGACCGTTCATGGTGCTACTCACAGCTAAAAGAGGGAATACTTTTTCAGAGCGTTTTATTTTTTTATTATTAAATTTATTACCTGCCATTCTAGACATGTAACCAATCCCAACTTCACGAGCTTTATGGCAATTAATTTTATCGTCACCAACAACTCCAGAAGCAATATATACGATTTTGTTAATTTTAGGAAAATAATCATGTGATGAAAACCAGTCAAGAAGTTTTTTAATATCTTTAGCATCTTTTTTACGCCGCGAATCATTCGCTAATTTGTTGTGTCTATTTTAACATTAGCAAGAACTTCCAACCCCTCCCACACAGTATTCATTGCATGCATTCCGTAAACCCATTTACTTAGCACACTTTCTTTCGTACTTCCTCGAGAAAAGCCCCCATCTGTTTTCATAGATTTCATCATCAATTGTTCAATAATCATACTTTTATTTTATTTTTTAGCTACAATCTCACCTGATGGGAAGTGATAAGAAAGATGTGGTCGAAGGCGTTAACAGACTTAACCTAGAATAAGCTCCACAACAAAGTTTATCAGAATGCCGAACCGTTAAAAAATCATTCTGTTCAACTTTTGATAAACACTAGGATCCATTGCCTCGTTCAATTTAACTTACTTAACCACGGTAAAAAAAAAGTGCCGAGTACACTACCTCACAGGGGCATACCTCACTCTCTCTTAGTTAATACTAAGAGAGAGCGTGGTATACTAATAATATAGAGATATAGAGAGAGCGTGGTAGATAAACTTAATCTTGATATCTTAGGAATGGTAACTCTTAGGAAAAAAACACGAAAATTATTTTTGTAGAAAGTTTTAAGATCTACAAATTTGGTGCGAGTTTTTTTTTAACAGTTAAGTTACCGTTTTCGAGAAAAACCATAAAACCTCAAATTTTGAACTTTGACCCTGAATAACTTTGGTTAACACCGAATAACATATGATCGTAGGGATTTATAAAACTTTATTTGTAATGGTAAACCCCAGCTCTCCACAAATATTTACTTTACGGGATTTTTTCTTATTTTAAATGTCTATATTGACCGGACTAGTAAGTGGGTTAATAGTCTATACTTAGCCGCAAGATTATTATTTGACAACTAATACTAATCTATATTTTAAATTCTTTCTTACTAAAATGTTTTTGAAAGTTAAAATGTATAAGTTAGCAATAAGCATACTAATCTTATATAAACCATTTCGGGTATAAACTCGTAGAACGCATGTTCTTGTTTTCTTTGGCATATCATACAAATAAAAGACAACAATATTATGGTTAGTATGTATACATTATAATAATTGAAGATGAGCCTACACACCTCTACTCTTGAAATTATAAATTTAATTTAGGCTTTCACTTAGACATATCTTCCTTGACGTCATACAATCTTAATGTAGAAAGCTACGAGCTAAAGCTACGAGCCTGGCTCTACGCAAAGCCTACGCAACATGCCCATTCCCTCAAATTAATTATTTTGAATCAAATTAAAACTTGCCCAAAAACCGTACATTCCCGGCTTCTCGGGGAATTTCGTCAATTGAATTTTGTAATAACACGTTTTGTTGTTTGATCCCGGCGTAACGAGCTGTCACAAGCACCCGACGCTATTTCACGTTGTGCCGAATGTTTGCCGTATCTCAAAGGTCTCACTCAATCAGACACACTCCGATAGCTGCTTGGCGTTTGCCAGGGAAGGATTTTTATGTTCTTTTATACAGTTCATTCAAAACATTTGAAGAATCATCCGTCAAATTACCGTTGATAGGTATAGTGGTATCTTTGAATGTTTTCTAAAGCACTATCTGCTTTGTAGTGGGAAAAATATTCAAATGACAGCTTCGAAACGAGCATCACTGCTGGAACTTCATGTTTTGGCGACACAATACAAGTCTACTCCAACGACGCCGTCCTAGATTAGTTAATGAGTTAAAAAGCAGAACCCACTTCCAACACTAATAAGGTAGCCAGGGAAGGATTTTCATGTTCTTTTATACAGATCAAAACATCCGAAGAATCATCCGTTAAATTACCGTTGATAGGTATAGTAGGTATCTTTGAATGTTTTCTAAGAGCACTGAATGATTGTGCCTTTGTGGTGCTCTTGGAAAAATATTTGAATGAGAGCTTAGAGAGCATCACTGCTGGAACCCCATGTTTTGGCAGCACAATACAAGTCTACTCCAACGACGCCGTCCTATATTAGTCAATAAGTTAAAAAAAACAGAACCCACTACCAACACTGATAAGTGCTAAGGTATGAAATTACAGGTTGTCAAAAATTATGATTTAAATACATATAGGAACATGTATGTGTAACTTTATTGCATTACCCTGGTCTTTGTATGCCTTATTCCACCTCTGTCTATTCCACACCTACCAAACACCTACACAAATCTACTATAACACCAGAAGCAACATTGTTACATACAATATCATATAAGCAACTTACATATTAGGTTTTACCAGTAACTGAGTTATTATTGCTACAAACTTATTACCTACGACCTTCAATCATTATAGTAAGATAGAAGCTCGTAGCCTGCATCACGTAACACTATTATACTATTAATGAGATGTTCTTTTCATAGATTCGCATGAATCAGGTCAATGTTTAATTCCAAGTAATTAGTTTTTTCTTTTTATAAAAACTCGTAGGGGGCCGGAAAGCGATGAAGGCAAAAAATATCAGAATGTTGGTGCCGTGGGTAGGTACTTAGCAGCGTCTTCAGAAGAACTGATATATTGCTTGCCATCTTGCCAAGTTTATGGATTATGGCAAATCCCCCTGATAATGATAATGAGAAGGGGGAAAATGGGAAAGGCCTACCAAATAGAAGGTTCACCCGCATATCACGGGTCTATAGCTCCTGGAGGAGTTACAAACCTGAAATTTAGATATTTTATGTAGAACGATATCCAAACATGGACATGTAGTAGAAATTCAGCTAAAATATTTCATTAAGCGCTGTCAAAATTATTAATTTTATTTCAACTCATTAATAAAACGCGGTGTATTTAAAAAAACTAAACTAGTTATGACTCTAAAATCTATTAAGTACCATATTTATGTCACCAACAAAATACTGTAACTACAGATTTAAATTGTAGTTTGGAAGCTGTGACACAGAATAAAAAGGACCAGAAGGATCACTCCCCAAAGCCATTCCAATAAATAAGCGACTCTAGCTACTAAGCAATAAAGTGCACTTCAGCTCGCTAAGCACAGAGTACCTAATACTTATATTCACCTATAAGGCGTCACTCTTTCTATCGCATAGCTTAGTTCTCTTCTGATGCGGCAAGCACTGTAGAATAATCCCGTCCGGACGGGTAAACCGCTCTACCTTTAGCTTTGGACATAAAGTGCTGAGTGAGTCAGGCCTAGCTGTGACCATAATTGTACTGTACTGTATCAGCCGGATTGTCCACTGCTGAACACAGCCTCCAAAAGAGGGGGTTTGCCATAATCCCCACTCTTGGCAGGCATCTTGAAGATCGCAGTTAAAGATATCAGTTCCTCAGAAGGCGCTGCTACCCACCTTCCGGTATTTTACCTTTAGTCGCCTCTTACGAGACCCACAGGCAGCATGGGGGAGGGAGGACATTGACAACCCCGTGGGGTGCCTGCAAGTTATTGGATCATGTTATAAGTTTCTTTGATAAATGCTTTGATATACATTTCAAACTAAATAAAAATTTAATTAATTTTAATTTATTTCACAACAAATATTAAATAAAAATTGAAATAATAGATGTAATAAAAAAAAATCGTTTGAGACACACATTAAATAAATTGTAAATAAAAATATAGGTAATAAAATTAAAAATATATTCAATACCTATCTTAACTTGGTACAAAGTCATCTACATTATAGAACGCCTTCTCGACGAGCCAAGCCTTCAATTTGAACTAGAAAGACGCTAGAGTAGGTGCGTCCATAATATAATAAGGCAGGCGGTTGTAAACTGCAGGCCCCAGTATATGCGTGAGCCTGTCAGACTTGGCGAGTCTGCGAGGCACCGCTGCGAGCTTGCCGGCGCCGCGGGTATTGTAGCTCCCACGGTATCCCACGGGGACAGATCATAAAACTCTGAACTCTAAAAGAGCGAGGCCTGATTCCCATTTTCCCAGTTCAGTGATGCATTTATTATCTTTTTTAAATCAAAACCATTAAAAATTTTGTACCTCTACCAACTAATAAGTGCCTATCGTTGAAGCGACTATATGACCTGTCAAATGCAATCACAGCATACTGCAGGTATAATAAATTTAGTAAGCATGTATTTTAAACAGCTGTTCATTAAGGGTAGATGAGGCCTCGTTTACACTGGCACGGACGTGGAGCTTTTAGATCTTGTTACTTTTATTGACAATTCATATATTATAAATAAAAGGACCTTGACTGAAAAACAACGAACAGTCTAAGCCACTGGACGTATATTTGGAGGGTGTGTTATAGGGGGGCGCAGAGAAATACTAAAAATCTCTTTTTTTTTGAAAATTCGCATCTGAAGGGGTTAAACATTGGGACAATAAAATGTATATCCGTTTTGCCGACATCGTTATGCAGTCGAAGCCATGTCATGGATTGATATTTCAAATTTAACTTCTTAAATTTATGAACGAAAAAATAAAAACAACAACTTTCACGTATTGGTCTTCCCACAAAACAATTTAATTTCTAATAGTTTGGTCAACAATTCGGTGCTGAAATATGGATATTTTGTGAAAAGTGGACCTACCTACTAACGTCTACGATCTAGTGATACACGGATGAATAGACACGCTACAAAATATAGAGCTCCGTCTTTCTCTTTGGGTAAGGGACTCTAAAAAGTAATCTGATAGTCATCTATAATAGAATTTTAAATCGGCTGACTTTGTATTTAATGGCTCTTCGATTATTACAAACACTTGTCTGAAGCTTGGTGTATTAGCATAAACTTGATAGCTAAAGGAAAAACTCTTTGCATAAAATTAATAACTTAGGTTGTATTCACAATCATTGCATCTCAAGAATGAGATCGATTTCAAGATGCTGTTTTTGACAGACAGGCAAGGCCGTTTTAAAATATTCGATTTATATCATACCAGTTAAGCAGTCTTGTCTTCCTTTTCTTTTCAAGAAGTGAATAACTTGGCCGCCCGAATGACGCTCACTTCCTCTAATAATAACTTCCTGTATATTATACCTAGCTATGTGTATTTTTCACCCCCAAAAAAACTAAAAATACTGTACATATATATTTAAGAAATTGACTAAGTCGGACCTCGGTTTTTTAGGGTTTTGCATAACATTGATGGTTTTGATCTCAGATCTCAAAACTGTACTGTACTGCATCAGCCGGATCTTCTACTGCTGAACACAGCCTCCCCCATTATGGGGGGGGGGGGGGTGCCTATATATATAGAGTACTAAATTTTTATCTAACAAAATATTACTCAAATTCGTATGTACGAAATAGCGTCAAAATGGAAAAAGTATGTTATTGGTCTATGGCTCGGAACCAGCGCGTTGCGCGCGCAGCACGCTCACCACAGATAATGTGTACTTAGATTGAATTGAAACCTCCTTGCTTGGGATTCCGCCTTGCGCCGCCACATTCCGCCTTGCGCCGCCACGCCGAGCGCACCTCTCCGCAGCTGCAAGTGACCCTCCAGTGAGACCGCAATAGTCCCCGCACTATTGCCGTCTCGCCTGGACCATCGTTCCGACGCTAGTTGCTACAGTGCGCATTGAAGAGCGTGATCCCGATTCAGCTTGTGTTTGTCTGTGCAGGAGCTGAGAGTTTCGTCGAACGCCGTGCGACGCGAGCTTCGTGCTTGCTGAGGCGGCGCTCCACCGTCGAGCAACCACCGCCCCGGACAAGCCCGGGTCGGTGTTGCTGCTGTAAACTGCACTGAAAAGTGCAGTTTATCCTTGTTTCGAATCTTTGTTTCTGCACGAACAACACCACCCGCTCAACAACACACTTTGTGCTGTTAAGCGGCATCGTTCAGGCAGGTGGAGCCCTACCGGGTTAAGCTCGCTCGAACGATCAAATCCGCCATTTGCTGCGGTCGCAGAGTGATCCCTAACGGTGCCAACTACCTCTGTTGATTTTTGGTTTAACCTTGTACCGCGGCCTTTTCCCGCCTCACGGGATCAGCCGAAACAAGCAGGTCTCCGGGGCAACTGGCCTTGGGGTCGCCCCTAGTCAATCCCGGAGTCGTTAGGACACCCCTTCACCGCCCCAGAAAAAAGTGCGGATAGGGACACACACCTAGGGATACACAGTAGGTACTCACTCCCTCTCACACAGTGAGCTCACAGGTTGTGCGAGGGAGACACTACCCTGGTTAGGGCATCCTGAGTGCACCCCTCAGGATGCAGTCCCGCCCTACCAATAGTGAGGTCGAGGTCCTTCAGACCTTTGCCTTACGGTACCCCGACCTCTATGCTGCTCATCAAGCAGCCCTCACCTCAGACGCAGAGAGTGCCCGCCTCACGGACACTCCCATTGCTCCCTCCGGGACCTCCGTCCCCGCTTACGATGACCCTCCGGCGCCATCCTACTTGCAGGAGAGCCCGGACTCCCCCGCCCCCGGCCCTGATAACAGGCGCGCGGTAGTAGCCCAACCCCGCTCTCGCTCTCGCTCACCGATCGGTCGGTTCGCGAGCATCGAACCTGCATACGTCGTAGTCGAGTCTGTTTCAGACTCGGAAACGGATATGGAGGTTGACCAACCCCGTGCCTCACGCACAGACTCCGATGATTCCGACAACGACGGCTACACCGTCGTAGATCGCAAACGCAAGCGCGCCCCTAAGGCCGCTAACTCCGGGCCTTCCGCCCCGCCCGCTAAGGCAGCCGCCAAAGCACCTACCGCCGGCAATAGGCCGACCCCCACCCCGCGCCCCGCGTCCCCGCCTTCCGCAACCGCTTCGGCTACAGCGCCCTCTCAGGACGCTAACGCACGCCGCGAAAAGCCGCCTCCGCCTTTGTTCATTCAGGACAAAGGCAAATGGGATATGCTATCCCGCCTTCTCACGGATCGCAAGATCTTTTATACTAACGCCCGCTCCACGCAGCAGGGCATTAAAGTCCAAGTCTCCTCGGTTAACGACCACAGAGCGTTAACCAAACTCCTCCGTAAAGAGAGCATAAGTTTCCACACTTATGCGCTCGAAGAGGAGAAAGTCCTACGCGTCGTCATACGCGGTGTCCCGAAGGAAGTCCGTACAGACGCTGTACTTGACGACCTTAAAAGACAGGACTTCCCTGTCCTTGCCGTACACCGCATGTACAGTGGCAAAGACAAAAGCCCATACGACCTAGTACTCGTAGTACTAGACCGATCCCCGGAGGGCAAGACCATCTTCAACCTGAAGACGGTCTGCGGTCTCTCCGGACTAGATGTTCAGTCCCCATTCAGGAATGGCTCTCCTTCACAGTGCCATAACTGCCAACTATACGGGCACGCTGCCCGCTTCTGCTTTGCTCGTCCTAGGTGCGTTAAGTGCCTAGGCGATCATGCCACAGAGAATTGTTCTCGCACGAGGGACTCACCCGACCCACCCAGCTGCGTTCTGTGCGGCACCCAGGGGCACACCGCCAACTACCGCGGTTGCCCGAGGGCGCCACGCACAAACCGCAGGGTGGCAACGGAAAGGAGACCTCCGCCACCTCCTCGTCCCACCTATGATAGGTGGCAGCGGGTCAGCCCTAAGCTGACAGTAGCACCTGCCTCACAGGTGACTCCCGCTCCTCTCCCAGCTAGGAACGCGTGGTCAAAGCCACCGAGCATGGTTAAAACCATCGCTCCCACCCGCGCCCCGGCCCGCGCACCCGTCCCCGCCCGTACCGCGGCCCCTGCCCGCGCACCGGCCCTGGTCCGCGCGGCACCCCCGGCACCTCCTGCCCTCATTCCACGCGCCGCACCTCGCGTCGCCCGGCCCGTGGCCCCACCTCCTATGCCACTGATGGACTCCTCTCTTCAAGAGGATATAGCGCTAGTCAGCGACCTTGCTATGTCCATCAATATAGATGAGGTCCGTGCTCTAGCACGCAAGATGCACTCCGCACAATCACCTGCGGAAGTCATCCAATACACGCTGGAACATGCCAGCCTTCTTAGCGCTCTAAAGCGCTTCGCCCCCCAAACTCCCCCTCAGTACACCCACTATGGGTAGTACAACCTTACGAACGAAACCGCGCTCAGTTTCGTTAGCGTCCTTCAACGCTAACGGCCTCTTCAGACAACGTGACCTTGTACACGACTTTTGTAATACCCACCTGATCGACATTATATGCGTGCAGGAAACCCTACTAAAACCGGGGAAGGCGAACCCCAGGTTTGCCAATTTCAGAATGGTACGTAATGATAGAGTGACCGGTCGTGGAGGAGGCACTCTTATCTATTACAAAAGGTCCCTGCACTGCATCCCCATACCTACCCCGACTCTCACTACTATGGAAGCATCTTGTTGCATGCTAGCCATGACGGGTCATCAACCCCTAGTCATAGTTTCCTGTTACCTACCTTGTAAAAAGCGTATCGCCCGCGCTGACTTAGAAGCACTTTTCTCACTAGGAAGCGCCGTCCTTCTGATCGGTGACTTCAACAGCAAACACGTCCTGTGGAATTGTAATGTCAACAATTCCAACGGTGTTGTCCTTGAAAGCCTAGTCGCTTAGGCGACTTACTCGATATGGCACTTTTCAAAGGCGTAACACTTCAGTTACGCTCTATGGAGGTGTGTCACGAATTACATTCTGACCACCGCCCCATAATACTGCGACTAGGCCCCGACCCAACATCTGACGTACCCTGCCCGACCAAGACGATAGTGAACTGGAAGCTCTTAGGTGAATCCCTAAAGGCTATCAGCTCACCCGACCTTGACAAAATCCCTGACGACATTGTGACTAAAGATGACGTATCCCTCGCTATAGACTCTTTCACTAATCACCTCGTGATCGATATCCACCGTAGTAGGTGCATCCGCAAAGGAAGTCATAGTGCCGGACGACCGGCGCCTTGTCATTCCAGCGGATGTGAGACGATTAGTGACAAAGAGTAAAGCAGTGACCCGACATTACGACTCCTACCCAAGCAAAGTAAACAAAACTCGGAAACGCCACTTTGAACGCATAGTTGAAAGTCGCATGTCCGAGCTGCGTGATCAAAGCTGGGGCGACAAACTTTCAAACCTCGTGCCGAGCCACCAGGCTTACTGGCAACTCGCACGAGGTATGAAAGGTGTCGGACAAAGCGACATGCCCCCCCTATACAGACCTGTCCCCCTCGTCCCAGCGTTCTTTGACGAAGACAAAGCTGAGTGCCTAGCCGACAGCCTAGAGGCTCAATGCTCCCCCAATGTAGATCACGTAGACCAAGCTCACCTCGATACGGTGGACGCTGAAGTCGAACGTAAAAGCTCTGTGGTCATCTCGGAACTCCCCCCACTCACCCCAGTATCCTTCGCTGAGGTGACGAGACTGATCAAGGACCTCAAACAACGTAAAGCCCCCGGTGCCGACGGCATCTCTAACAAGGTTCTTAAAACCCTCTCCCCCCCTCTCATTCATCTCCTAGTCAGCATCTTCAATGCGGCTATGAACCATTGTGTGTTCCCTGATACCTGGAAATGTGCAAATGTCATTGGCATTCACAAACCAGGCAAAAACTCCTCTGATCCTACCAGCTACCGTCCCATCAGCCTCCTCAGCGCCCTGGGGAAGCTCTACGAACGGATCCTGGCGAACCGTCTCCAGTCCCATGCCCGGGAACACCACCTTATTTCCAATGAGCAGTTTGGCTTTAGACCCAAACACTCATGCGTCCAACAGGTGCACCGCCTCACGGAGCACATCCTAGAGGGTTTCAATAAGAAACCCAAACCCCAATCGACGGTAGCAGTCTTCCTCGACGTAGCGAAAGCTTTTGACAAAGTCTGGCACAATGGCTTGATTTACAAGCTATACCACTTTGGCGTGCCAGAACGTCTTGTGCTCACCTTACAAGACTTCCTAAGGGACAGAAGCTTTCGCTACCGCGTGGAAGGCACCCTTTCCACTCCCCATCCAGTCAGAGCCGGAGTCCCTCAGGGCTCCGTGCTATCACCCATCCTTTTCGCACTGTATACCAGTGACATCCCTCGCGCCCAACCCAAAGTTTTTATAGCCCAATACGCGGACGATACCGCCATTTATTCCACTGGCTGGCATGTAAATAGACAGACATATTTCGTCATTCAACGGGCCATCACCGAGATCGGTGACTGGTTCCGTAAATGGCGCATAGCGGTTAATCCAGTTAAAAGCACAGCTATGTGCTTTACTGAGAAAACCCGCCCCCGCTATCCGAAGCCACTAATTCTGTTCGATGAACCCATTCCCTGGGTGAGAACAACCAAATATCTTGGAGTAACCCTTGATCGGAATCTCACCTTCAAAGATCACATTAATACGGTCCGTAACAGGGCGGCCTTTGTCATGGGTCGCCTAAGTCCCTTAATCTGTAAAGAAAGTAAAATGTCTCTTAGTAACAAGAAGACACTTTACACTGCTTGTATCCGCCCCATCATGACGTACGCATCCGTAGTGTTCAGTCATGCTAGTGAGGCCCACCTACATAAGCTTCAAGCCCTCCAAAACCGGTTTCTTCGCAGGGCAACCGGCGCTCCCTGGTACGTCCGGAGCGCCGAGTTGCACTGCGACCTAAACCTTCCCTCTTTAGCGCAGTTCAATAAGGGCTGCGTCCGCCGACACTTTGATCGAGCCCCCCACCACCCGAACCCTCTGGTTGTCCAGGCAGCGAACTATTCGACTGCCTCATCCGACCCTCACTTCAAACCCCCCCGTCGCCGACCACGGCAGGTATTGGACGACCCGGATGACCCCATCGCAGCCATTACGTTGGCAGCTTTAGCGTTGTCCGCAAGTCGTCCCGGTAACATCCCCAGGTGTGCGGTAATCAGAGGTTACACGATCAAACACCGAGCTCGCCGGCGAGCTCGAGGCAAAAATAAAATCCCGATTAGTGTCTCTCCAAATAGTCACAGAGCAATATTCAATAGGGCCCATTCTCAACGGTACAACACTGCAGTTGTACCGGGGCATTTAGTTCCGATTCCCCCTTTGTCTCTCGGCAGCGAGACAAGCCGAGGTCCGAACCACAGTGGTGCCCTTGAGCTCGCTGTCACCCCTCCCGATAGTAGCGTGGCGTTTTCGGCGCCCGCAGGAGACGGAGGTATAAGGCGCTTTTCGCCTTATACGCCCGTCTCAGAAGAAGTGCCCTCAGCGCTTCTTCCTCCTGGGCTATAAGAGGGCCTCCCCTCGCCCAAAGTCCGGTGGAGCTGTACGTCCGTATAGCGGTAGACAGCATCTATGTCCTACCTAAAAAAAAAAAAATCCTTGCTTGGAACACATTGTACTTTAATAATTAAAAATTTGTTTTATAACATTGTTTTGTAAGGAAAATAATGCTTTAATTTTACTTTTTAATTTTCTCAAAGAAGTATGTAAATAAAATATGCCAATTAAAGTCTGTATTTCATTTCATAATTAGAATATTACCGAATGAGATTATATAAAAATGTTTTTGATAGTGTAATACTAGTTAATATACCTACACAATATAAGCACAGCGCAAAATAGCTTTCTAGGGGTTAGCCGTGGGGTGCCGGGCTAGAATGTTACCCCCAGATCACTTCTCGTGGGTGTCGTAAGAGGCGACTAAGGGAAAAATACCGGAAGGTGGGCAGCAGCGCCTTCTGAGAAACTGTTATCTTAAACTGCGAACCAGACGCCTGCCAAGCGTGGGGATTATGGCAAAACTCCCCTTAGTGGCTGTGTTCAGCAGTGGACAATCCGACTGATACAGTATAGCATTCTAAATGTTCAAGTGGAACCTTATCTTCTTTACATTAAGCATTTAAATTAACGTCGTTCAAGTGATGGACGTGGTTGAATTAATATGTCTGATATAACTTCAATTTTTACTAACTTTTGCATACCATAAAGGTGAAATATGGAGAACTTTGTACAATTAAGAACTTGTTTAATTGTTCATGCAATAAATATATTTGAATTTGAATTGGTTATCCGAATAAATCTAGAATGGATTATCTTTCAAGTATCTACAGCCGGAAAACACTGTAATTGATTACTGTACTTAAAAGTGATAGCTAGTCAAGCTAGCATTCACAAATACAAAAATACCTGTTATATAAAAAAGTATCACACATACTCAATGAGCATGTTGTTCGTGTGAATAAGGCATAAAAAAGTGACGTCAATTTATCGTCGTTGGTGCAAGTCATAAAAGGGAAGACGGCTAGACTAATGTAGACGTCGCGCGTCGTCGCATATTAGGCTGGTTTCCAAAAGTAAAGACATAGGCTTGAAATTTTTAAATCGGGTTCTACTAGTCAATACAATACGATTCTGTTCTATGTTTTTAAAATAGTTAGTATTTACGGTGATATGGCAATTAAAAAAATGTATGAAACAAATATATTTTATTTTATCTACCTGATTTATTTTGGCTGTTATGTCTCAAGCACATGAACTATGGCATTGAAATATGTGTCTTGCCAGAATTCAAGCCAACCTTAGAAAATAAACCTACTACGTAATATAATAAATGCGAAAGTTTGTATGAAGTGCGAAAGTTTGGTAGTTTGTTACCTTATACGCAAAAAAAACTGTTGAATGGATGCGAATGTAATTTGAAACATTTGCAGCTTATATAACACAGGACAAAGGCTACTTTTTTCATCATCATCAGCGAGTGAAGCCATGGGGCACAGCCAGTACATAATAGTTTTAAAAACACTTGTATTGATTGTGTTTACCTGTAAGATCAATGCAATAGTATTCGGTACCATCCACACCAAACTAATGACGTCACTTGTTTTGTTAAAAATATACACGACAACAATGGGAGGTTATCCGAAACAAAACTATGTATAAGCAATAGGTGTATATGGTAAACGATAGTGCTCGAATTAATAATAATAATTTTAATGGTTAAGTTACTCCCATTTTGATTAAACTTCATTCAGTACATAGTTACATTCATTAAGACGCGCTACTTAATTTGCTGTCGCTAAATTAATAAAAATTCTTTGTTTGAATTTCAGTAAAATGGTTGGTGAGTTGGTGGCTAACTTAGATTTGTTTGTTTAAATTAAATTAAAAAAGAAAGTGCTCTGGTAGTATCAATAATAGCGCGTGTCTATACGATATCATAAAATCTAATTTGAGCATTGAACTTAACGAAGAAATCAGCATTTTTTCTTGATATGTTAGCCTATGCCCACTATCTCACCTGATGATAAGTGATGATTTGGTCAAAGATGTTGTTCAGGCTAACCTAGAAGTTCTGGCTCTCAAGGACAGCTGCCAGAGCACACCGTTAGGTGCTTGACGGCAGATTTTCTACTTAAGGTTGGTAGCTAGCCAGGCGGGCATTCGCAAAATGCACTACCACCATGCTATAACTACTACCATCCTTAGACAACAACCGGGATCGACGGCTTAACGTGCCCTCCGAAGCACGGAAGCACTCAGTTGTAATGTCAATAGCAGTCACCCATCCAACTCATGACCGCGGGCGACGTTGCTTAACTTTGCTGATCGGTTAAGAACAGCTAAGTAAACTTCACTACGAGTGCTTCGAAAATTAAAAAGCATTGCTCGTAATATTGTTCTAATCTTCATAGAAGATGGATTAGTGCTGACAACAAGCAGAAATATTCCAAGTTCAAAATAGTTAATGGCTGCATACATAAGTTTTGTGGCCTGATTATATAAAAGAAGAATGTATTTCAGATACTGGTATGAACGGATATGAAACATCTATACCCAGCATAAGCGACAGTATGTACACTGTTGCTAGTCTAAGAAAGCGTTTCACGCGTCTTAGCCTTGAGTGACACTGTATCAATACCTATATAGATATGATGTAATAAATAATTGAGCAGCGAGTATTGCAATGTTAAAGTGATGCAACTAATTAACATCTTGCAACTGATATAAAATTTAGATCATCAACATGAAAATGTAAATATTAACTAAAATATATTTATTCCATCGAGCAAGTACATACATTTTATATTGAGATAAATATCAACTCTATTTTGACTCTCTGCACACATTTTCTGTTTGGAAAAATAATTTATTTGAGATTTACATACTTTTTTTAATGGACATCTAAATAACTAAGTCGTCTACTAAAAAGACCTGACTGACCACCGAACGTATATTAAGGACACCGAAATTAGATATGTTGTCATTTTGGTAAAGATATTTTAATTTTTATTTCATTAAATGGTGATTACAATCTGCGGTTATGTAAATATGAAAGTAGAAAGAGAAAAAAAGTACAACATTTTTCATTGAACTAGAGTCGAACCCACGTTATTTGTTCGAAAATATTTGCACCAGGACGGTATTCTGGGGGTTGCGGGTTCAAGTCCCGCTGGAAGTTATCTTTTTCCATCCGTAATAATTTCTATGTTTTCGCTTAGCATGCGTCAATGCTCCTATAAAATAATACTAGTCAAAATTTAAAATGGTTTCATCGATTTGGTGTTCAGTGTTGATCGTATATCAACCTACCAGCCTAAGTAAATAGTCCTCTGCTATTTGGGTAGATGTCGCCAACGTCAAAAAGACGTGTATTCATATGGATGGAGAAATTTCGACTGTGCAGCACTCGCTTCCATAGCATAATTGGTAATGCACCAGGACGGTATTCTGGGTGTTGCGGGTTCAAGTCCCGCTGGAAGTTATCTTTTTCCATCCGTAATAATTTCCAAAATATTTGAAGTTGAATAGTTCAAGGCAATTTATTCGCTTCGATAAATTTATAAAAAGGCTTTTTAATCCGCTGTATCTTGTAACAAGGACCCTACTACCAGACAATTGACAAGGTAATTTGCTGGTAACTTTGAAGTATCGTGTAGTAATTATGTAGGTATAGACTCTGGTAACTGGGAATAATTTATTTCAGGCTGTTTTGAGGGCGTACCTTTGTTAATACTTATATCTTAACTAATTATAGGGTGAATGAGAAGTTACTCAATCTTTCTATTTAATAATTAAGAAGACTATCCATTATTATAAGATAATGAGAATCGAATGAGATACAATAATATAATATGTCAGGTTCGATTATTATATCAGACAAACTCATTTTTTAAAAACTACAGCGAAAGGAAAAGTAGTTCAACTACGAGCGACATTCTAACCCGTGAGCAAACGTCCCTATAGCCGGGACATGCTCTGCAAACTGAGTTATCGTAGCGAGTGAATGAGAGCTCAAATGTATCCTTTTATTCCTATAGTTTACCAGTCTTAAGGTGACGAAGCCCTTTCTTCCCTTTTCAAAATGAAAGGTTGGCAGCAGCACCTTCTGAAGCTGCCATCTACGCAAGACGCCTGCCAAGCTTGGAAACGTTTTGGCAAACCTATTTGTCTGATATTTGTTAACTGGCGGACGTAAACAACTGTTATTGAATAGGGTTCGCGTCATTCGCATCTCCTTACATGAGTCTCGATGGAACGCTAAGTAGAACATCGAGGTTCGGTTTCGATTCCTAACCCAGATGTTTTTATTTTTATTAAAATATAATGTAATACAATTACCGGTGATAGTGTGTCGTGCACCTGGGGGGTGCGGGGTCAGAATATCACCCCCTATTTCTTTCCGTGGGTGTCGTAAGAGGCGACTAAAGGATATATACCAGAAAATGGGGAACAGCGCCTTCTGAAGAACTGAATGCTTCTATTGCGATCATTATGATGCCTGCCAAGCGTAGAGTTTTTTTTATGTTATTGTAACAGAAAAATATTGAGGTCCACCTGCTGTTAAGCGAACTAACCTCTGCCTAGAACATCACAAGCGAAGAATTGCACTGCGCCCGTCACCTTGATAAATACTTGTTCAATCTCATGTGCCTGTAATTTCACTGGCTCTCAAGGACAGCTGCTGGAACACACCGTTAGGTGCTTAGCGACAGATTTTCTACTTGAGGGTGGTAGCTTCCTAGGCGATCAATCGCAATATGCCCTATATTATGGTGAATACCCCCAACAGGAGAGATTGTTAGACGGTGGACATTCCGGTTGCCAGCGTGCTGATGATCAGGTTGAGTGCTTAAAATTTTCTACGTTTAAAGTATTGGCTTGTTTGCCCATAACGCTACACAGAAATTTCATAATCCCGTTTCCTTTTACAAAATTATAGCCAAAGTAACTACGCCTACACCTGTACAAAAAAGACCGCATACTTCTTAAGAAACTCTCGCATCCGTCACACTCAATCAATACTTCCATCTAAAGGACGAGTAGCAGCTGTTTACTGAATTCGCCGGCACGCTCCGCCATGATCAACAAGTGTTGGAATTTCTCTCAATTAAAGTATTATACACCTAATCACACACAAAATAAGACTCAAAGTGCGGATCTGAAAATTCAGTAGCAGGTGACGATCGACCTCGATTAGAAGCTCCAAACTTGTGATTGTCAGTCGTATTACTATGGCATACTGTGGAGTGTGGAATATACTGTGACATCTTCTTTAGCCGGATAATACAATTTAACAAAGAAAATTGATCTTAATATCCAGTACGTTTAAGTTCAAAATTGATGTGCTAGGGTACTGTTTCCCGGGCAAAGAGGCTGGGGTGGCGTTGCCTAGCAACAAAGCTGGGTATCCACTTAGTTGTCTTGCCCTTGATATTGGATCTTTGATGGTCGATGATGTTTGTTATGTGAAATAGGTATAAAAACGGATGTTTGCTTTTTAATAAACTAACCGAAGATTGAAGCAAATTAAATAGCTTTCAGCTTTTATTAGCTTTCATGAAAAGAAAGTTTTTTTTTGTAATTTGTATGTAAATGCTGACCTTTGACCACTACCTCACCTGATGAACTCCATGAAAAAAAATGAAAGAAAATGCAATTATGAAGTTTATCTTCATTATGGCATTGAAGTTACACAATAAGAAACAATGCAGGTCAATTATTCAATCTCAATGC
Source organism: Plagodis pulveraria (assembly GCA_963890685.1). Classification (NCBI taxonomy): domain Eukaryota; kingdom Metazoa; phylum Arthropoda; class Insecta; order Lepidoptera; family Geometridae; genus Plagodis; species Plagodis pulveraria. The sequence goes on from OY982951.1 coordinate 7,953,167, forward strand.
GCGCTCTGCTTGGCGGCTACGTCCTTTTGAGCTTTTTTTTGTGATTGTGACGGAACAGTCCGAGGCCCACCTGATGTTAAGCGGTTACCTCTGCCAATAACTGTTGCATTTCGTCAATAGTGACGAACTGCACTGCGCCCGTTGCCATGAGACATACAATTGTTAAGTCTCATGTATCTGTAATTTTACTGACTCTCAAGGAATACTGCCAGAACACACTGTGACGTGCTTGGTAAGGAATGTTGTAGTTGAGAGTGGTAGCTAGCCAGGCGAGCATTCGCAAAATGCCCTCAACTGGCGGTGGGGATCCATGGACCTGCTGCACTGCAGTCATTAGCTATAACCGCTCGGTATTCTGTGCTTCATAACAATTGTTATCAATATATATTTTTATTGTGTGTCTAAACAGCGCAAAAATTTTAGAAAATAATTGCTTTATTGCGGTAGACGATTTTCAAATGTTCAGCACGGATAATTGGTCATATTGTAGCGTGAGTTAAATGTATTATTATTGCATCATCTATAATTACTTTAATACACTGCCACAGTATAAAAAGGAATAGAAGGTTTATTCCACAAATACATTTCAATAAATAAGCGACTCTAGCTACGACGCAATAAAGTGCACTTCAGCTCGCAAAGCACGGCGAACCTAATATTTATATTCACCTACAAGGCGTCTCTCTTTCTATCGCATAGCCACGCATAGCTCTGATCTCTTCTGACGCGGCACGCACCGTAGAATAATCCAGTCCGAACAGATACGTCGATGTACCTGTAGCTTTCTATCTAAAGTGCGGAGTGAACCAGGCCTGACTGCAAAAGGCCAAAGTTCACACAGATGAACTTTCCATGAAGCGAACTTTGCCATTTTAAGCCTCAGCATATTAATTACGAGTACACACGTACATGTAACTAACAAACTCAATATCTCTGCGTATCACTATCCCATTGCTTATAATTTAACAGACGATAAAATAAAGGGATGTCAGAACAAAGAAACCCTCCGAATCCCACTCCCTGCCAAATTCCGTGAATCCCACCCACATAATATAAATAATTATGGAAATTTTCAATACATACCGATGCTCTACGAGTCGGTGTAATTAGGTAACTTGATACCTGAAATCGAAGGAACTCTTCATCTGACAGAATGGCGCCCACACGCAATCAGTGTAATCTTTAGTAGGTACTTAAACTCACTGCGGTAGGTAAAGCTGTGTAATGCTTTCATGAGACAATTCATTGGTTTACCTAGCTAGCAACTGGAAGCGACGGCTTCACGTACCCTCTGAAGTCAGGAAGCGCTCAGTAGTAATGTCACTTACGGTCACCCATCCAAGTCATGACCGCTGCGGACGTTGCCTAACTTAGCTGATCGGTTAAGAACGGCCAGTAAACTTCGATACGAGCGCTTTGAAATTCAAATTAGAAATTTCTATAAATACGATTGTTCTATGCAGTTGTAGGTAATTTTGCATCAGATATGAGAGCACCAAGTTACATGACGACTAAGTTTGCGTAAAACATAGCAACAGTTTAACAGAAACGTGAATTTTAAAGACAAAAGTACAGAATAAAAAAATAGAAGTCAACTCTTATACGACTTTAGATTGAGAAGAACAAGAACTAGAATAACTTCGATACATAAAGAATTTTAAGTTAAGATAATTCATATAGAATTGACACAATTGTATATTTAAGTTTTGCTTGTAAATTGACTGTAGTTAAATATTTTTTAGTACGTCAACCTGCTCCCTAATAAGTTTTAACTATGCTCCAATCGTGCGTCTAAGAGTCAAGACCTCCTGAGGATGCTTTCTGTAGAACCGAAACGCGTTGAAAATTCTTGGCGTTTGTGACGTTACATCCGCTTAAAAGAAAAATTAGGCGGAATTGTCTATATATATGAATATATTAAAGTGTGTTAATTATAGTTTATCTGTTAATTTATATTTTCGGTGTACACAGATATCTAATTAAACACACTTTTCGAGCCTCATTCTCTATGGTTTGCTGGAAGACACTCTTTTCATTGTTATTTTTTCCTTATGTTATTGAAGGGGATTTAGAAATTTCTGTTTATTATGTACCATATCTTCTATTTTACTCACAAATAAAGAAAACACCGATTTATAATGTGTTTTTGTGGAATATTTAAGTAAAACAAACTTGTTTCTTTTACAAGCGGTTGTAAATGCGAAACACTAAAGGAGCGAAGACTTGCACTTTGCCAGTTTTTTAATATTTAATACTTACCGCTAAGGAGTCTTGGGAACAAAAACTCATTAGATCTCCGCGTGAGTTTAGTGATATTGGACCTTTTTCCAGAGGAATTATGTCAAAAGAAATTTCGCTGAGGAAGACAGAATAATCAACTTTGTCTGTGGCAATTTATATGAAAAGGTATTTTCTCGTGAAGTATTAGGATTATAAAGTTAATTCTGTAGTTAAGTTAGTAAAGTTCATTGGGTTTAGGGGGAGTTTTTTTCACGATATGCTCGTTAGCACTTTGTATGGTGAAATCACAGCGCCCCTGGTGGCGCGTTAATGAAACAAGCATTTTGTCATAGACAATCGTGTTTACGCGGTAATAGACAACTCACATTAGACCATAGACATCATAGATCGATGCGCTAGACCCGCCGTTGAAGGTTTCGTATCGTGGCAATAACTAATTGCTCCGTTGGGAATTGGTGAAAATATTAAGAAACAATTATTTTGCGCCGGGTGCCATTGTTTGATTTTAAAAGCCTACAAACACATTATTATTAAATTAAATAGAAAAAGAGAAAAATGTCTGAGGCGTTTAAAAGTAGATGCAGGTTTTTTCCCATGAAAATATTAAAATTTTATTGTATTACTTTTTACGTACGACTTATTTTGAATAAATATTGACTTTGCAAGCTGCGTGGCCATATTCCAGTACCAAACTATGTGGTATGTACTATTTAGTTTCAACTTTCAAGTACTAATATTGTCACTTTCTTGACAGTAGATATTCAAAATATTAACATACAGAATAAAAATTTAAGTAAAGGTAACTAGCAGTTTTCGAAATATGAACACCAGCTAAACCTTAGGAAAAATTCCCTCCGTTTTGATTGGCAGTTTAACACATAATTATTTCTTGCTTTTTATTATTTCTTATTTCTTTTGCGCATGCATTTTTTATGATGTGAATTCTAAAGAACAAAGCAAACACGTGTAACATTATCTATAGCATAGATATAGCATCTATAGCAAAGAATATGTACTAATCATGTTATTATATGTTTTAATGTCGTACGTTTTTTTGACATATGTCTATCTTAATTTATTTTGCATATTATACAGACAAAAGCTGTTCGAAACGAAGAAGTGAATTTGCAAACGACTGAAGACTGTTTACTTTGCTCAAGATGAAAAATTGAAGAGTTTTTAAAAATATAATCAATTTCAACGGTTGTAAACCAAATACACCAGCTTATAATCGCCACGAACCAGGTTATGACCCCATCAACTCATGGCACTCATCTCACTTGAAATCAAGACAGATAAGCTTCATGTAATTCAAAGATGGCCGACAAAGGCGTATTGCCGCCTGCGCTGCGTTTGTTACACCTGAAATACTTGACTCGAGGACTTTGAGATAGGTATGCATTGAATGCAGTGAGGGAGCTTACTGTGTTTCATTTCTTAAGTGCTAATACTAAATTTGAAAGCTTGGATATAGAGGAAAAATATAGCTTGTGAAATCCTAAATATATCGGCGTGGTTATGGCAAAGTTGTGTAAGCAGGTGCTTCAATATTTGTTGCTTAGACACCCAGCCTACCCGTTTGAGTGAAATAGGTTGGGCGATACATCATTTGTAAGCTTATTCGATTAGAAGGCGTTAATGCAAACATTACTAAAATAGAAGCTTGTAGGTATACCTTTCAAGGATTAGGTTGAAGTGTCTTGGCATCCTTTTATTACTAGTTTTAGTAATGCGTACAGCCCAGGTTTAACTGGTTATAACTTCCTGCCACCTTTTATGTTTCCTGAAACACAAAATCTAGGTGTCATCAAGGCTAGAGTGAGTAGATTTACTTATTCGACATCAACATTAGAACTCTTTGTGAACCAGTTCATTCTGAGAAGTACTGCATCATGCTTATTTCTTCCACCAAGCAATGTTCGCATTACTGTTTTCCGGTTTGAAGGGTAAAGGTGCCGGTGAAATTACACACACATGTAACTTAACAACTATCAGTCTTACTTATAAACGCTACTTAAATTTTAATCATTACTTAACCGCTGATTAGCAAAATGTCTTACTTATAAACGCTACATAATTTTATCGAGTACCTAAGTCACATGAATAAATAATTATTTATTAAATAATTATTTATTCATGTACTGCTTAAATCAGCTGTCAAATAAAACACCGTCCCAACCTTGTTTAAAATTTTAAATAACAAGATGGCGCCCTTATTTCCGATCAGCTGATTGAGTTATTATTGAGGTTATTGATAAAGAGGCATACAAAACTATAAACACGACATACTCTCTTATCGTAAAAAATATATCAAGTAGAAACATACAATGAATAATAAAATTAATATTTTGCGTACTTTTCATGTCTCTTAGTAAAGAGTATACCGCAGCTACAGTTCTTGACATAAAATAAAAGGACTGTGCCATATCTTCCTATTGGATGTAATAAAAGGCAACTTGAGAAATAATGCGCCCAATGTGTAGGTTTTTCTTAATTATAATTAATTTATATAGGCAACGTATGTTGCGCATTACCTTTTTGATTTATCTTTTTGAAGCAGTGACGGCTCAGTGGCATTGGCTATGGACTGCCGTGCAGCAGATCAATGTTTCAAATCCCACCGTGGGCTTGAGCTTCACCGCATGGTGGAAGGGCATTTTGCGAATGCCCGCCTGGCTAGCTACCACCCTCAAGTAGAAAATCCGTCGCCAAGCACCTAACGGTGTGTTCCGGCAGCTATCCTTGAGACAATTAAACTCGTAATCAAGAGTGAAATTATATAGAGTTCTAAAATATAGTGATCATTGCTTGATATACTTCAAAGCGCAAACCTGTTCGAGAATGCTACGAGATCTGTTGAAACAGCAGCTCCGTTGCACATATACGTTTATTCCTATGTATATAAACCTATCTACATAGATATATGGGATAGAAGAGGCTTCGATCTTACGCGCAGTGAACACGTATAAACAGGCGCTGACCCATGACGAGGCTCACACCCGCACGCCTCACGGCGCGTTAAACGTAACCCGACGGCATTTCACAGGAGATAAGTAATATTCTTACCTACATTTATAATTTAATTTTTATCGGCAGTATGCGTTTATAAACAAAATACTACGAACTATATACAACACTACAGCTACTACAATAACAAATCAAATCAAATCAAATCAAAATTAGTTTATTGCCACACAAAACAATATATAGATAGAAATAACAATGACAACCAATACACGAGATAAACTTAAAAATAATTCGTAACTAACATAGAGGGAAAAGAAAAAGACGATATTATATAAATAAATAATGTGGGCAAAAGGAGAAAACTGAGCATAGTGTCCGTACACATGTGCACAGACGCTGTTTTTCAGTAATCCCCTGCACTCGAACAGGTGTTCGAGTTATTAATTAATTAACAGTATTTCAACAACCTGCAAGTAATTGCAGACGCACGGGCAGTCCAAATGCCCCAGCCCACTACCAGTTGGCAGCGTGCCAAGCATGCTGCCAATATATTGATATGATATAAATGATAATGACAACATTGAAGCGCTCGTAGCGAAGTTTGCTTAGCTGTTCTTAACCGATCAGCAAAGTTAAGAAATGTCCGCCGCGGTCATGAGTTGGATGGGTGAGCGCTAGTGACTTTACTACTGAGCGCTTCCGTGCTTTGGATGGGACGTTAAGCTATCGGTCCCGGTTATTGTCTTAGGATAGTAATCGTTATAACATGGTAGTGGGGCATTTTATGAATACGCGCCTGACTAGCTACCACCCTTAAATAGAAGATCTGTCGCCAAGCACCTGACGGTGCGTTCCGGCGGCTGTCCTTGAGAGCCTGTAATTCTAGGTTAGCTTGAACAACATCTTCGGCCACATCATCACTTACTATCGGGAGAGAGAGCTAGCCTATAAAGCATAACAAAAAAGTTGACTTGTGTTCCTTTTCAAAATGACCACTAACATTAAATAAAAAACTATGTATTTGTGTATTTTTTCTATATTTTCCTAAACTCGCTATTACGAAAACTCCGTATACCATATAATTAAAGTAAGGCCGCAATAAAATCCTATAATTTCTCGTGGAGTGACGGGTAAGAGCCCGTGGGGTGACGGGTAGAATGTCACCCCCCTTTCTCTTCCCGTGGGTGTCGTAAGAGGCTACTTATGATAAAATACCGGAAGTTGGGCAGCAGCGACTTCTGTGTAACTGCTATCTCACGCTTTGATTCCCAAAACGCCTGCCAGGCTTGGGAATTATGCATGGCAAACCCGCCCTATATGGTGAAGGTTGTGTTAAGCAGTAGAAAATACGGCTACAGTAATAAAATACTCTATACGTACAGATCCTTATCTTTTTATATTTACACTTACGCCTGTTTACCAAAAAATTAAGAGCTTGGTTATTATAAAATAATAAAGAAAGGACATATATATTAATTACGCGCCGAATGCAAACCCGATACCATCGGTACCTTTTTAGGCTACGTATAGAGTTGTTATTATTATAATTTAAGAGTTAGACTCTTGTACGTGCAGCTGATGTAATGTTCTCCATTATTATACATTATAATGATAAAAATGAATAGTTTGGTGTTTGTGCCGTTTGGTGTGGAAACTTTGGGTCCGTGTGGGCTCAGTGCCATCAATTATTCAGAGATTTCTCAAAACGATTAGAGGCGATATGTGAACAAAGTGTTGGCTTATAACATGGCCAAACATGGAAAGGTATAAATACCACCATTTTGGGCACTTTTGCCTTCACCAGAGACTTATCAGATTTTTAGTGCAATATTTTCCCGAAATAATTTGACTTGCCTCCATGTTATGTTGCCTATTTTACTTTGTTTAGGTCCTGTAATACACATATAATGTATATATACAGACTTAAACTATTGTGACGGTCAGGCGCACATAGCTAGCTAGCCATATGTGACTGTCAATATCTATATTGCAAGATTTATGTAAATCAGTTTAAATGTTTCAGCGTAAAGGAATTGCAATAATTCTCACATCGTCTCTCACTCACAAACTTTCGCTTTATAATATAAGTGTGATATACAAGCTCTAACCAACAAATCTCAAAATGCATCATCACGGTAACCAGAAAATGTGCTCTCAGGTAATTGATTGAGTACCTGTGCCGTGGGCGGGCGTGGGTGCACAGAAAAAAAAGACTTCTTTAGCCAAGAATATACATTGTCTTAATAAATTCAAGACAATGCTGTATTACAACAAGAATATATTCTGAACTGAAAAATAATCGAGTCTTGATATTACACTCGAATATTCTTAGGAATATTGTTTTGACCCAAGAAATATTTCTTCACATAAAGTATTAAAATTATTATTTCAAGATAACGAAAATATTCTTCTAACAATAAAATAGGAATTCTTCTGGTAACATTTTATTCTCTAAATAAAATTTCTATATTCTTTCTTGAAATATTTTTAAATATTCTTGTTGAATGTAATTAAGGTGCTTCACTCACGAATATTTATGGTAAGATTCTTGGATTCAAAACTAACCATATTCGTATTTAAACACTTTAACGATTTCTCCAAAGAAGAATGCAATATATACTTTGATTCAAGAATATATTCCTGAGAATATTGTGTTCTGTTTTCAAGAATATATTGTTTTCAATATATATGAATCACAAATATTCTTGAATAAAAACACACTGCTTTGGCTCAAGTATTCCTTTTTTTCTGTGTGGTTGCCATGGAGACGCCCACGCCGCCCTACCTCCCCTCCCGCCCAGCATTGACCCGGCAGACCTTGACCTCACAGCTGATCGACGCGTGTCGCTAGAACCGGGTGCTAGAGGTAAATGTTTTTAAGCGCCGTGAAATAAGGGATACGTAAATTTTCCATGTATGTATATCATTTGCTTTACGTAAAGGCAGTTTTTTTTTTATTGCTGATAGGCTAGCCTTTGACCAGTGATATAGTACCTGGTGGTAAGTGATGATGTGGTCGAAGATGTTGTTCAGACTAACATATATTTATAGGCTCTCAAGGACAGCTTTTTTTTATATGCCTGATAGGTTAGCCTTTGACCACTATCTCGCCTGATGGTAAGTGATGATGTGGTTGGAGATGTTGTTCAGGCTAACCTAGAAGTACTGGCTCTCAAGGACAGCTGCCGGAACACACCGTTAGGTGCTTGGCGACAGATTCTCTACTTGAGGGTGGTAGCTAACCAACCGGGCATTCGCAAAACGCTCTACCACCATGGTATAACTTCTGCCTTTATAAGACAACAATCGGGTCTGACGGCTTAACGTGCCCTCTGAAGTACGGAAGCGCTCAGTAGTAATGTCACTAGCGGCCACCCATCTAAGTTATGACCGCGGCGGATGTTACTTAGCTTAGGTGATCGGTTAAGAACGGCTAAGCAAACTTCGCTATGAGCGCTTCAAAAGGCCGATTTACACATAAATAGACACAGTGTACAGTAGCGAGTTAATTTGCTGTCCTAGCGGGTTAGTTTTTATGTGCGTTTGGATGCTTTAAGTGAGTAAAAAGACCGATTTAGATCAATTGGAAGCTTGTAATAGTCACGGAATATAGAAAAAATGAATTAAACAAAGTTCAATTAACGGCGGCTACGACCTTTTGTTTGTACTAAAAGCTTTTTTATTTTTTCCGGTGGTATGTCTTTATTAACAAAACATTACAAATTATATACAACTAGAGCTACAGCTCTTAAAGCATTTAGGCAACCCAAAGTCCATTGCTAGGTCTCCCCCAGCGTGTCCAGCATGCTGGTAGCATTGCTCCGTTAGAATGCAAAGGTTGGGATTGGAAAGTTCTATATGAAACTTTTCAACACGGATTTGTTAAGGTATAGTTAGTCACATATTTGCGTAAATAAAATGTGAAACTCACCTTCGTTTCGCTGACGACATAGTCATATTGGCAATACTCAGCGACCTCAGTAAAGTTTACCAGCAGGTGGGTCTTAAAAATTTCGAAGCGCTCGTAGCGAAGTTTACTTAGCTGTTCTCAACCGATCAGCAAAGTTAAGCAACGTCGCGCGCGGTCATGAGTTGGATGGGTGACTGCTAGTGACATTACTACTGAGCGAACAATCTTTATCATACAAAAGCGTGCAATTCGAGCCATATATAAAATGGGTCCTAGGGAATCTGTGAGGGATCTTTTTAAAGAAATTAATATTTTAACTTTACCAAGTCTGTATATATTTGAAAATATTATGTATGTTCGTAAAAATTTGAGTAAATTTAAATTAAACAGTGACAATCACGATTACAATACTAGGAATAAAGATAAAATAGCGATGCCAGGTTTTAGATTAGCAAATACAAATAAAAGGTCCTTCTTAGGTAATTGTGTGCGGTTTTATAATAAAGTTCCTGAACATATTACAACGCTCACAGAAGGGAAATTCAAGTTGCATGTGAAAAACATATTGATTAAAAAATCCTATTACACAGTTTCTGATTACATAAACGACAAAAATGCCTGGACAATTCCGCCTCCGCCAAGCTATTGCCTGTCACCTACATAATTTAAACAAATATTGTAATAACTCTATTATATAGTATGTATGTAACACATTGTTAAAAGATGTTTAAAAGAATGGCCCCGAGTTTCTTGCCCGTTCTTCTCGCAGTGGCTCTATACAATTTATTTGCTGAACGTGGCAGTACAATGTAGAATATTTCAATACTAAAATTTGTAATTGACCTTCATAAGAGCGTCGTAGACGCCTAAATTGAATAAATGATTTTGACTTTGACTTTGACTTTGAGCGTTTCCATGCTTCGGAGGGCACGTTAAGCCGTCGGTCCCGGTTGTTGTCTTAGGATGGCAGTCGTTATAGCATATTGGTAGGGCATTTTGCGATTGCCCGCCTGGCTAGCTACCACCTTCAAGCAGAAAATCTGTCGCTGAGCACCTACCGGTGTGTTCCGGCAGCTGTCCTTGAGAGCCAGTACTTCTAGGTTAGCCTGAACAACATCTTCGACCACATCATCACTTACCATCAGGTGAGATAGTGGTCAAAGGCTAACCTAACAGGCATAAAAAAAAATGAACATGGACAAGACGAAAATCATGTCGAATGTCCATGTACAACATTTGTTGTACTATTGAAAATATATGAGAGATTTTATGGAGGTGCAAAATATATGCTAGTGAACTGTTGGTTTAGATTCATAATAATAAAAAATAAAGACTGATTACCTAATCAATTGTTTTTATTTAATATTAATGCAATTAATTACTTAGGGGATGGCTGGCCTTTTATCCAGTTATATGGTTAAGGGGATTTTGGGATTTATTGACAAATTATCCCCTTCCAACACTCAAAGACGACGCGCAGGGGATTTGCTAAGGGGATTTCTGGAATAAGCCCTCATTTTGTATGTGTATCAGAATATATAACAAACTGCCAGATAGTATAAGATACATTGCACAAATCGATTCAAATTACTAATAAAAACTAATAAATGTTATTATTGAGTTACAGAATTTTTAGACGATAAATTGTAGGAATAATTGTAACATTGATTAATTTATATTTATATTACCTGTGACATTAAAATATTTATATTTTAATCATTATCTGCGACATATTATATTTAAAAAAAAGTGTTGTAATAGTAATCTAGGTATATTAATTGCATTTACAATTATTGTTATAATAATTATTCTGTCCTTATTTTAGAGCTTAATATAAAATATTTGTACACCGGAAACAGTAGAATATTTGATTCTAAGAAATTAATGTAAGAACACAACGTACAATATTCTTATGAATAAAATATATATGAATTTGCCAAGTGAAAGGGCTCTCTGAGCTGACTAAAAATATACATTAAGTTGATTGCAGACACAGGTTTAAGATAAAATAAAAATAAAAAATTGTTTCATAATATATGTCTCATGTAATTTTTATGATTACTTAATGGCTTTCAAGGACTGCTGCCGGAACACACTCTTCGGTGCTTGTACAGATATTCTTCTGGGGGGCGTTAGCAAGCTTGGCAACCATTCGTAAAATGCACTGCCACTAGGCGGTGAAGCTCAAGGCTGCAGTGGGGATTGAACCATGGATCTGTGGCACGGCAGTCCACAGCTATTACTACTCGGCTATCGCTGCTTCTATAAGTTAAAAGAGTTGGGGTTATAAATATATAAACATTTTAATAATAATGATTGTTAATAAATAAGGAAATATTAACTTGGTGATATTTTATACTGAAATTTGCAAGTTTGTTGAATAGTATGGAATTTCAAAGTTAATAAACAAAGCTACAACAACATCAATTATCATCAATAGTTGTGAAACAGTGATAGTCGCGCGGTAATAGCTATGGACAGCCGTGCCGCACTTCTATGGTTCGATCCCCACCGCCGAGCCGGCTTGAGCTTCACCGCATGGTGGAAGGGCATAATACAAGTGTTTGCCTGGCTAACTACCACCCACAAGTAGAAAATCTGTTACCAAGCACCTAACGATATGTCTCGGCATCATTCCTTGAGAGCCAGTAAATTACAAGCACATGAGACTTAACAACTGTATATCTCTGGGCGATGGGCGCAGTGCTGTTTGAATGCTTGTGACATAGGCAGGGGTTACGCGCCTTATATCAGGTAGGCCTCGTGCCCGTTTCGTCACAATCACATAATTTGAGAATTTCTTTGTCACAGGTTTCTTTTAAACAAATTATATATTCTAAAACATACATATGCGTACTCTGATTATTCTTCAACAAGGACCATATTAGTTTTGCTTGCTTAGTCATTCTTAACTTATCAAAGGTTATGCAAAGATCGCTGCAATTATTAGTAAGTACTTGTGTATGGGCGACTGCTAGTAACATATACTATTGAGTGCTTCCGTGCTTCGGAGGGCACGTTGAGCCGTCGTCAGTCTCGGTAGGATGGCAAGTCATGACAGCATAGTGGAAGGGGTATATTGTGAATGTCCTCCTGGCTAGACTGGATTTTCTAGGAGGATGGTAACCCTTAAGTAGAAAATCTGTCACCAAGCACCTAACTGTGTGTTCCGGCAGCTGTTCCTGAGAGCCAATCCTCATTCAATATTAAGCCATTAGCTAGTTTACCGCCTTCGACAAAATCGTCACTTACCAACAGGTTAGATGCAGCCAAAGGCTAACCAATCAGCAGCAACAAAATACCTGGTGCTGCTCTGATCCTATTTTATTACTGACGTTAGTATGCAAAAGTCACGCGATAAAATTCAGTAGGTAAATATAATTTACTTTCACTATATGTAAGTAGTCGGTGCTTTGAGTTTGATTTATGAATACGTACCAACAACACACAAGTTGAAACAAATAGTCTAAACAAAGGATTTTGTAAGCGAAACAAAAAAATAAGTGGTAGACAAAGACAAAGACATGACTCGCTGTTTTTTCTCCAGTTTTACGCATCATTAATTCCGGTTCTCTACATAATCATCAATGCAAGAAGACGGAAAAACAAAGTCTATTTTTGACCGACTTCACAAAAAGAAGGAGGTACTCAATTCAGTTTGTTTCCTCAGAACTTTTGACTGGGTGAACCGATTTTGATGATTCTTTTTTGTTTTAAAGCTGATGCTTGGTGTGTGGTCTCATTTAAATTTCATCAAAATCGGTTCATCGTTTCATCAAAAAGTTTTTGAGTTACACTACAATAACTGAAAAATGTTTTCCTATCTTGATGATATAGTCATTGACAGTGAATGACAATCGATCCCATAAGTAGCAAGGGTCACTAAAGCACAGCCTGGACACTCGACTCATTCTCTATATAAAAGCCGCGTTCTAACTACCTATTACACAGATGCTACACAAATGTTGTTTTCGTACACGCGTAAATGTGTGCTTGAAGGTTAAGGTTGTCATCGTATAAATAATTGTTGTACTTACCTATCAATAACCCTAACCTAACCTAACAATATTTTGGTGCTGTTAATATGACTTATTAGATTTCATAGGTTATCTTACCTACCTTCAGAAACATTTACAAGCACAAAAATCCAACTCCATGTACGAAGTAGTAATAATAGATACCTACACTATACAAAAAGTATGATTCCAAGTTCACATTTTATACAAGTAATGATAATAAATACAATCATAATATATGTTCTTCTCGTATAATAAACAATCATGAACCGCGTGTCAACTTTGGCGAAGGTCAGTTTATGTATTGCTTTTCTCTATGGTAGGTATAGGTTACAAGGACACTTGTTTCGCTGCAAACGAAGTCGATATCCATGGATATTTTTTGCAAACGAAAATCTTCTAAAATTATCATTATTCGAATAGCAGTTTGAACAAAATATAAAGAAAAGTATTATGATTGTATTTTTTTTTAAATAGGTACTTACTCAAAAATGTAAATTACCTCTACGTAAATTACCGGTTTTATAAAAACCGGTAATTTACGTAGTTACCTACTGGATAAGTGAAGAACGACAAATAGGTAGGTACTTAGTGTAGGTTACCAAGAATGACTTACCTCGTTTTATCCTTAGGGAATCTATAAAAACTCCTATCCTATTTCTTGTTTCGTTGATAAGCAACTGTAAACAGCACAAGATTACCCCATTCTCAACTTTTAAAATAATCGTACAATCGTCACGCTTCGTCGTCACGTCATCGTGCGCGAGTTGCGAGTCCCGTACTCAATAAGACAGCCCAGCGACAGCTCTGTAGCCCAAGCACGAACATTTCGATAGTCCGTAACGTAAACGTGTCGAGCTCATCGTACGTTTACGCAGGAGGGGATGGTTGACAGTACGACGCATCGTATGCTGGCTAACGTGAACTCGACAGGAATACAAAAATGACGTCATCCAGCGTAAATCACAACAATTATACCTTCTTGCTAAGACCTAACAACTCATTCTAAAAGAGGTTTTAATTCTTTTTTATCCTATAAAAGTTCCTCTCACTGAGCAAGTAATATTAAGAGTTGCCACGGACCTTGTTGCTTTGAAACTCAGATTTGAAGTTATTTAATACCAACCATTACAAATGAAAACAATATTGCCAAAACAATAATAGTTGTCACTATTATTTGTGAGTATTATAGTGTTGGCACGTTGAACTACTAATTCCCTAAAATAGATTAGTTAGAATGAAATCGATTCCATTATAATCGATACAGGAAAACATGGTAGGTAGGTTAGGTTTATAAAATATATGTTAACGAAATATAAAATAAAACAAATATTTCACACAGATTTATTCAAAATCATCAAAATATATTATCGTGCGATATATCTTCGCTAGTATCGAAAACCGTATTATTGAGGTTCGTATACATAGCTCCAAAGTAATTTGTGTACTAGAACATCTTTACATTATATATTTTTTTAATTTTGTACATAACCGTTTTCAATATATAATACTTATTTTCTAATTGTCGTATATGTAAAAGTAAAAAATACTGCACGTAAGTTGCACTAGTAAACTTGTCATCAACTGTTAACAATTATTATTATTTGTAGTTCGATCATAAAATGTAGTATTTTTGACGCACCTTTTTTAATTATATTATAGACTGTACACTTTTAAAACTTTTTTGGTGCAGGTAGTTGAATTATTTAGATATTTAATTTAATCTCGCAGCTGATCTATTTCATTTGTATTGCAAAAGCTTCTTCTGCACTGTTTTGTTTCGTTTATTGATTGAAATAATATTTTGTGCGTAACACATCCATATCTGAAATTACAAAAAAAGTTTATTTAACTGTTTTCAAAAGTTGGTTAATTTTAAAATCAAACAATTTAGGGAATAGTATTATAAGTATTTAAATAAATAGTAATTGGGATTGTATGTTGTTACACATGTTGATTTTTATATAGTATTGAGGTGACATAGTACCTTAAATTCCATGCCATAGCTTTATCGATTCAGCATTTACTTTGAAAGTATATAAGCGACGAGTTTTGTTTAGATGAACTGAAAAAAAAAACAACTTAAATTATTATCACAAGCATAGATATGACGTTATTTACACTATTTATTATTAATTGTATGATATTTAGGTCGATTTACATATTATGTTAGATAATATATATTGCTCTAGCCGTTCAGTTAGCAAGTACTGTGTTATGTAGAGAAAAATTGATAATACCTGGTGTTTCAAAATGTTTTTCCCCTAAGTTGGATCCGAACTGGCTAACTTAACAGCTTGAGGTGCAATTTGATTAGATCGTATTTTTTTTATATGACCAACTCAATACTCGATTGGCGCAAGCATAAAAAATATTAAGTATCTTAGCACATACCTGTAGCAAGAAATGGAGCAATTAAATCCGCAGATGAAGTTTCTTTATAATTTTATATGGTAAAGGCGAATCGCTCAAACACATAGTAGTCTCAGGCATTGTTTAAAAAAGTTTTCCAAAACCACATTATCTGAAAAAGAAATTTATTTAAATACAGGTGAGATGTAAATAATAGTCCCTAAAGTACATATGTTAAGTTTCGTGGCATAATAAAACGTTCCGCATGATGGTTTATGATCACCAGCATCGAATATGATATTTCCTAATTTAATGACACTATGAAAAAATATATGTAAAAAATAATGTATTATAAAAAATCGATACTACAAAGGTATCGATACTTTCCTTGAGCAACACTAAACTTACTTTACGTTACGTAAATATTTGTAATTTATATACAAATATATGTAATTGTAATTACAGCAATTCGGATGATAACACATACATACTTAAATTACAATAAAAACCAAGCGATCATTAGCTCTGAAACAATAATGTAATTTCAATGACATATTTTCGTGAACTCACCGGTTCTGGATCTCATGGAAATCTATTGTTTAAACATTTTTATTTGTTGTCTTAGGTTTTGCGATTATTATACATAGTAATTAAACAACTTTAATCGGTTTAAATCGCGTATATTTATCATTATTCTTGTCCCGACGTTTCCACGATCACTGCAAAGTGTTTGAAACGTCGGGACAAGAATAATGATAAATATACGCGATTTAAACCGTTTAAAGTTGTTTAATTACTATTTTTATTTGTGTTTCGACACCACAGACTTCGCATTTTCTTTGCGATTTCCGTATTGTATCGATGTTCACAATGAAATATCAACATTTTTGAATAAAATGTATCTGAGGTGATATAGGTGTAGGAGGTAGGTGATACAAAGCTATATACCGGAAACAATATGATTAGTCTATAGCCATGACAGTCCAGTTGAGTTGTCAAGGTAACAATGACATCGTATTTGGTAATTTTGGACAGAAATCGGTGCACCTGCAATATTTTACCTTATTTTGGTAAGGTTGGTGACGCTGGACTGGTTCCTCTATGATTGATATTTGTCAAATGTAGCTTTTTATTTGGTGAAAACCAAACATAATGTATTCCGGCATATTACTTTTCTCTATGCGTTACTTGCTCAGTGAACCAAATTTTATCGTAACATCTTTAGAGGTATTTAAAATAAAACATTATATATAAATTCTCAAGCCTAGAATCTACGCCACTGATAATTTACCTAGTATATGAATTACAAACAGCTACTATTAGAATTTACACCTTAACAGAGGGAGGAGTCTCAAGAAACCCTGAAGGGCCACCAGCCGGCGTGAAGTTTATTTTGCGCTAAATTTTATGGTGTTTCATCAGGAAAATAGGCAATGGAGTTCAAGCAGTGTATTCTATAAGTTCTAATTGTTCACTAAAGGTGATTCCCGACAGAACTTTCATCTCCAGCGGTATTTTACCGTCTGTTCTGGGAAAGAAGAATGCTGTGAAAACCTGGAGCGCGTAGTAATGTGCAAAGACAAACCATGTAGCATTTCATGAATGCGCCGTTACTACAAATCGGGAGTGCTGTGACTTGTAACCGTCTAGGCTTAGTGTTGTTTTAAGTTCATATTAATTTTAGGATCATAAAAGTGTTTATTTTGTATGAGTCAGTTTATGGTTTAATATTTTTTTAATTATGATTGTGTCTGTACATTACATTAACAAAAATAAAGAAATTACAACTGTTGGTGTAGTTTTGTCTTTTTATTCATCTACTTTCCTTTATTTTTAAGGAATAGTGTGGAAAAAGAGCATGATATCGAACTTACCTAGCTTATAACAAGATCAGAGGGGGAACAAAAATTCTTCTCACGGCACTGCTGAGTTCGCCACCCAATAGTATTTTATGCGCCACCAATAGGAGCACACACTGATCTATCTCATCATCACTGTTGTATGCTCAATGCGTGGCAACATCCCACTCACACCGACCTAAGTAGTGGCATGCTGCCACGAATTTTGTCTTAGTCGCGTTTCACGACATCCAACAAGAGATCCTATTATCCCTAAGCCACGAACTATTCGGTATATACCAATAAATGAAACGCACAAGTGCACTTTGTTTATTTTTATTAAGAACCAAAAGTCCAATAACACAGCTTCTACGTTTCACATTAAAATCTTCATCTTCGTAGTGGTTAGAATGTTGGCGGGAGCATGGTCATCACCTCAGAGTTCGTAGGTAGTTAGTCTGACAATCCGTTGGTATTCCTTTCGTGTCCCTGCCTGTGTTCTTCTGGTGCATTTGCTGACAGCTTTCGTTGATCTTGAAATCTTGAATGGATAGGTGATCTTCTGTGAGCCTTATTGTTTTCGATTTGACCATGCACATTGAAGAATTTCACAGCAACATTATTGCGCCGCAAGACATATCCAACGTGCGAAATTGGGGTAAATGTGGGCTGGAACGGTGGAATATAGACGCTGTTTGATGCAGAGTTTTGGAAAATGTCCTGAATTGGGTTCATCGTACATAATTTAACACATTTTCGTACATATTTAGTACATTAGCATCATTGTCGCCTCCAGTGCCATAAGTTAATAAATACCTACTTTGCGCCTGGCAAACGAAATGGTACATTACTACTTCTCATCTTGCTGCCATGTTTGTAACTCTTCATAGGTAAATTATGAACGAACAAACACATTAATAACATGAATTTTCGAAGTTTTTTCACAATTAAATATGTTACGTCAGCCATCTCACTGAAAATTTCTCAGTGACATGACATTCGTAGATTTTTGACAGACCTCGATAGCCAGCCTTCGAGCTTACGTTAGTATTAGGTTCGTGCTCGCGATTTCATACAAAACTTTTTACGTGACAAAACGTTCACGTTAAAATCTCGACACGTTAGTTGTCAAAACCTATTTTTCTGTCAAAATTTAGTTCCTTTCACGCACTGTAGAGGCGCTGATCAAATCCTATACAAAATAGTGACATTTCGATACGTTTACGAAACGGTTACGATTTTCGAAGTTATTCGTGCTTGGGCTACTGAATCGCTAGCGGGGTGAGGAAGGCTCGTTTAGGTGGGGGGTGAGGAGTATCCATTCTATACGTAGTATTATTATATGTTCTATGACTAAAGGGTGAAAAAACATTTTTTATCTAAAAATTTAACCGAATTCATTATTCAAATGTGTGAAATAACTTGTTGAAGTCGGTTACATGTGCACAAAATTGTGATATTAGGTACTTTTAAACCATCATGGTACCGACTTCGACAAGGTTTTTCACACATTTGAGTGTTGAAGTCGATTCCATATATTAGTATTTTTTTATTGTACATACTTATCTTAACACTGTATTTATATAAAAAACGTGAGATATTACAAAACACCCATTCCTCACCTTACTCCATTAAAGGGTGGCACACACGAAGCCGCTCTGACGTCACGCGACAGCCGTGCGAGCTGGCACGCGCCTGGCTTCAGCGTCAAATTATTCCCTTTTTAATTAGATCGAGCAATACAACTCACCTGCAAGCTTGGATCTATTAACAGGCGTATCGACTACCGATCAGTCATATAGGACAGGCAAATCCTCTACTGTACGTTTGTTCGTAACATACTTGATTATGATTACGCATCTCAGGGGCCCAACTCCCACCATTTAAAAACTATTATAGAAAACCAACATCATTATTTCAAACTTAAAATATGAATACTAAGATTCGTACAGTGTCCGTCACGAACCAATAATATTCTTATAGCGCTATCTCTATCGCACAAATGACTTGATTTAATGCGTGCAGCTCGCTCTTACGTAAAAGTTCTAATGTAAGTTTACTATACGGTGCAAATTAAAGTTGTTAATGTAAGGTTATAATAAGACTGAATTAAGAGATAGGAGTTTGCCCCCAGGTTTTAATTCCGCGATAAAATGTATACATTACAAGAATTGAACGCATTCAGAAACGTTTTGTAAAGTATCTATGCTTTCGTTTAAGAATTCCTTATAGATCCGACGATTACCGAAGTCTATGCAAGAAGTTTAACCTACTTCCTCTTAGAAAAAGAAAAGAAATTGCTGATTTAACTTTCCTCTTAAAGCTAACATCTGATTTAATTGATTGTACTGAGCTTCTAAGAAAGGTAAAATTTAACTGTCCTAGCAAACAAATAAGGTCTAATCCTTATCAGCACCTCAGTACTCAATACCAAATATAGGCAAAACTCATAACTGTGACGACCGAGTAATAATTTAAACACCATTGAAAAGCGCCTTAGATTTAGATCTATTCTGTACAAGCATTGCGGGGGCCAGGCAGCGGTTGAGCAACGAGTTCTTTAATTTGATATCAAAAGATTTTCTGTTATGCTTCATTTGTCATGTAAGTAGTTATGTATATATGTGTATCGTAATTGTTTATAACTTATTCAATTGCTATCCGGGATGATCTAAATTAATATATATATTAATTGACTTTATGTTTCTATTTATTTATGTATAAGTTATTTGTCCTCGCTGTTGG
Organism: Plagodis pulveraria; assembly: GCA_963890685.1. Taxonomy (NCBI): domain Eukaryota; kingdom Metazoa; phylum Arthropoda; class Insecta; order Lepidoptera; family Geometridae; genus Plagodis; species Plagodis pulveraria. Next base: position 7,973,236 of record OY982951.1, read on the forward strand.
TCATCCATAAAAATAAATAAAGATCTGATATTTACTTGTTGCAATAGCTCTTTCTATCTCTTCTTTAATCTTAAATCGGGCCTTTTTAGGGCCACGGTTTTAACATCTTACTTGCTCTAGGTCCAGCAGCGCAATCGAAGATTTTGCTCACACTGGATCTAGATTTTTATTTATATATGATAGGCTAGGCTTTGATCACTATCTCACTTAATGGTAATCAATGATGTGGTCGAAGATGTTGTTCACACAAACCTAGAATAATAGAAAAGCTGCCGATAAACACCCTAACGTGTTTGGCGAGAGATTTTTCTACTTGAGGAGGCAGATAGCCAGGTGAGCATTCGGAAAATGCGCTACGATCATGCTGAAACAACTGCTTTCAAAGACCGACGGTCTGTGTAAGACATACGTGCGCTCCGAAGTATAGAACCGCGCAGTAGTACCTACTTCCAATAGCGGTCTTTCAAGTCATGGCCGCAGCGGATTTTGCTTAGCTTGACAGGTTAAGGCCCCTATTACAGTATCACAATGTAGTTAAAGCTGTGTCTCCACCAACACGGCACTTACGATAAAGCTTCGGTAAAGGTGGAAATAGTAAGCACGTGTTAGTGACAAAAGTTGCCAATTTTGTGTAGGTTTTTGAAGTTGCCAACATTTGTTTGGTGGAGACACAACTTTAACCGGGATCTTACCTATATATGATATTATAATTGAATAGATTTGAAAACGTGTGACTTATGGTGGTAGTATACCGCATATTCAGCAAAGGAAGTATTGATAACCTGATGCTGAAGTGTCAAGAAATGAGTATATATGCGGCAATTCAAATTATTTGGTATAATATATTAAATTAAGGTGCTACTTTTTCTATGGTTCCTAAAATTTGTAAAAATGAATTATTTGAAATTAAAGTCGGCAAAATTGGATCTATATTTTTCGAATATTACAAAAACGCAAACTGATAATGACATAAAATGAATAGAAGTCAGATGTCATGAAAGTGATAATATTGATAAATTACATAATTGCTAATATTACGCATTATTATTTATGTTATTAATTTATTACATTATAACAGAATTTTATTATTATTAAAAATATTAAAACACATATTAATTATTCTTAACTATTATTATAATGACTATAATTTACAATCTACCAAGCATCTGTATGTTCCTCTTTGACGATTTCATCACTTCACTATCTGGTTGACTTAGCGAGCGCGAAGCGTCTCCGTTGCAGCTTGGGCAAAATGTTTACGTATGTTCCAAATTTCCGGCAGTTTATTTGGACGGGTTACATTATTAACGACATTATTATGCAAGTCAGCCAATAAAATTAAGTGACTAAAATTTGCGTGGTACTTTACAAGTGCAGTATTTTGAAAATTACAACCAAGGTGATATTGCTAGCCTGAGCCGTAGGCGAGGGCTACAAGAAAGCAGAGGATATAATTATCAAAGCGCACGTATGTCACACGACGTTTTATAACATATTTGCGAGGAAATAAATGATTCTCGGACTTTCCTAAACGAATAAATCTTTAATCACTTGTTATAAAGCAGTTAGAAAAATTTGAACAATTTGTAAAATTGATTATTACGTTGCATTTTTAATGTTGTCAAGTTATTATTATTAGTAACAATTTCACCAGTCTCTCTGTCACTCACTTAAGTGAAAGAAGGAGAAACAAGACCGCAGAGTTCTACAGTCGGTGGCGGCAAAGGAGGCGGCTGCGGCGGCGGTGACGATGGTGAAATGTACGCGTGAGCGCTCGTAGATGGTCGAAAGTCAACACTTGGCTCCAAATTTATATTCCTTGTAATGCGGGAGCTAGTTTCGTCTTTATTTCTCATCGAGTCATCTATGTAGCCCTCGGCTACACTGTTCGACCGCCATGGCGTTTTAATGTCAATAAGTTCACACCTGAATCGGTGAGCAATGTAGCCGAGGACCTTTTGAAACTGTGCCCTGTGTATTCATGTGGATCATCCAAATTTAAGAAAGTGGCAATTTGTTTCGGGATTGCTCCAAATTTATTGATGCCAATGGGTTGGCTTTTTCTATGGTTGGTATTTTCCATTTCAGTAATTTTGAAAAAATTGGCCGCGATTTTGTTGAACTAAGCGCTTCGTATTTCTTCACTATGTCGTGAAAAGGCCTCTGTATTGTGAACGATGTTAGAATTTTTTATTTGTTTTTGACCTGGACAAGAAGATCCCGCCCATGGTTCTCGACATCATTAGTTATGATGTTTGCCAACTACGTGACGTCTACATGCACAAGAAGCAAAATAGACGTTCGATTCGAATCCCGCACATGACTTAAATATTTGTAATTCGTCGTATATTTGTAATGTAATCCGCATAGCAGGCATTATTGCAAACCTAACAATATTAAAATTATAAGGTTGCGTCATCATTTACAAGTATAAAACCAATTGCAAAATTGGTCTTGTTTGTAGTACAACGTAAGTGGTACTATAGATGTCGCTCCATCCCAATACGATGGTTAAAGAACGATAGGAAAGATTTGAGTTATGACGTCAAGTCATGTTAGCTCAATTCGTTAGAGCATACCCCGGGTAAAGGGGTGGATGGACGCGCGATCGAATGCCGCACACGACTTAATTTTTTTCTATCGTATATTTGTAATTTTGTAATACTGCATTAATCCTTATCCAATTAAGTACCTTAAAAACATTGCGCGTTTAATATAGATAATATGGCTGTTTACAGCATGTGATTGAAAAAAGATAATTTCGATGATATTACAGATTATTTAGTATCAGCATTGCACCCGTGCAAAGCCGGGGCGGGTCGCTAGTTATTAATAAAGTAAATTAATGCTTTTGTGTTTTGTTACAGGTAAATTAATGTTAGTTTGTAATATTTGGTCAATATTAATGAAATGTTTATTTATTAAATTTATCTCCCAAAGTTAATTTTATTCGTAAAATGATGACCACTTTTCTGACATAAAAACTCTTTGCTAAGACATGTTTTGAAATTGACTACATGGAATTTTTGTACACCATAAAAAGGTGGAAATATGGGGGTTGAAAACTTGAAAAAAGATCTAGCTCACGGAGCCTATAATACTAGTATAAGTATTTGTTAGCCTTACTAATTTTATTATTAATTATCAAATAATTTAATTAATCAGAGAAATCAGAGCATGATGATGTGGTCGAAGGTATAATTACTGGCTCTCAAGGACAGCTGCCGGAACACACTGTAATGCGCTTGGCGGCTGATTTTCTACTTGAATGTGGTAGCTCACTAGGAAGGCATTTGAAAAATGCCCTTCAACCATGCGGTGAAGCTCATTACCGCGGCGGGATTCAAACCATGGACCTGCTGCGCGGCAGCCTACAGCTTTACCACTGCGCCATCACTGCTTGTTCAAAAATACAACCAAAATTCCGTATCATATTCCGAAATCTGCTGTAACGAGAAGATAAAGTCTTCCACCTAATGGTAAGCGTCGCACCTCTCTATTACAGTTGCAGTTTCACCGTCCTCATTCTGCAAGAGACATCACCGCGCTTGTCACTCCAAGACTAATGAGTAGAGTGCACGGAACGCTTTCTATACAAACGTAGTTTCGTCATATTTTAAATACCAAGTTTCAAACTTTGTGAAATTTTGTATGCATATTGCTGAGTCTAATATCTATGCTTCTGGTTTGCCAGGTTTTCGATTTATTATTTATTTTATCCCTAAATACTTTTCTTTAAACTTCTCACGAAAGTTTAAAGTCATATTTCTAAATCATTAACGGGTCTATGCACGCAGGGAATTAACATAATAATAATATTTTGACTAACTCGACGTTTCAATCAAGTTGCATTGACCGTGGTCACGAGACACGAGACGAAACGCGATCTTTCGAATAATTTTAGAAAATACGTAATTTTACGGAAGTCTGGGAAACAAGAAGATATGAGGCTAAAGGATATATATGCAAAGTATCACCGAGTTGGAACAATTAGTAATTAAAATATGAACACTCCACGAGCACTCATTTGCACACTACTCTTTCAAATCTTTAGCCATCTAGATCTGGTACATATTTAACATTTTTTTTTTTTTTATTTTTTTTTAGGGAGGACATAGATGCTGTCTACCGCTATACGGACGTACAGCTCCACCGGACTTTGGGCGAGGGGAGGCCCTCTTATAGCCCAGGAGGAAGAAGCGCTGAGGGCACTTCTTCTGAGACGGGCGTATAAGGCGAAAAGCGCCTTATACCTCCGTCTCCTGCGGGCGCCGAAAACGCCACGCTACTATCGGGAGGGGTGACAGCGAGCTCAAGGGCACCACTGTGGTTCGGACCTCGGCTTGTCTCGCTGCCGAGAGACAAAGGGGGAATCGGAACTAAATGCCCCGGTACAACTGCAGTGTTGTACCGTTGAGAATGGGCCCTATTGAATATTGCTCTGTGACTATTTGGAGAGACACTAATCGGGTTTTTATTTTTGCCTCGAGCTCGCCGGCGAACCTCTGATTACCGCACACCTGGGGATGTTACCAGGACGACTTGCGGACAACGCTAAAGCTGCCAACGTAATGGCTGCGATGGGGTCATCCGGGTCGTCCAATACCTGCCGTGGTCGGCGACGGGGGGGTTTGAAGTATGGGTCGGATGAGGCAGTCGAATAGTTCGCTGCCTGGACAACCAGAGGGTTCGGGTGGTGGGGGGCTCGATCAAAGTGCAGCGACGCAGCCCTTATTGAACTGCGCTAAAGAGGGAAGGTTTAGGTCGCAGTGCAACTCGGCGCTCCGGACGTACCAGGGAGCGCCGGTTGCCCTGCGAAGAAACCGGTTTTGGAGGGCTTGAAGCTTATGTAGGTGGGCCTCACTAGCATGACTGAACACTACGGATGCGTACGTCATGATGGGGCGGATACAAGCAGTGTAAAGTGTCTTCTTGTTACTAAGAGACATTTTACTTTCTTTACAGATTAAGGGACTTAGGCGACCCATGACAAAGGCCGCCCTGTTACGGACCGTATTAATGTGATCTTTGAAGGTGAGATTCCGATCAAGGGTTACTCCAAGATATTTAGTTGTTCTCACCCAGGGAATGGGTTCATCGAACAGAATTAGTGGCTTCGGATAGCGGGGGCGGATTTTCTCAGTAAAGCACATAGCTGTTCTTTTAACTGGATTAACCGCTATGCGCCATTTTCGGAACCAGTCACCGATCTCGGTGATGGCCCGTTGAATGACGAAATATGTCTGTCTATTTACATGCCAGCCAGTGGAATAAATGGCGGTATCGTCCGCGTATTGGGCTATAAAAACTTTGGGTTGGGCGCGAGGGATGTCACTGGTATACAGTGCGAAAAGGATGGGTGATAGCACGGAGCCCTGTGGGACTCCGGCTCTGACTGGATGGGGAGTGGAAAGGGTGCCTTCCACGCGGTAGCGAAAGCTTCTGTCCCTTAGGAAGTCTTGTAAGGTGAGCACAAGACGCTCTGGCACGCCAAAGTGGTATAGCTTGTAAATCAAGCCATTGTGCCAGACTTTGTCAAAAGCTTTCGCTACGTCGAGGAAGACTGCTACCGTCGATTGGGGTTTGGGTTTCTTATTGAAACCCTCTAGGATGTGCTCCGTGAGGCGGTGCACCTGTTGGACGCATGAGTGTTTGGGTCTAAAGCCAAACTGCTCATCGGGAATAAGGTGGTGTTCCCGGGCATGGGATTGAAGACGGTTCGCTAGGATCCGTTCGTAGAGCTTCCCCAGGGCGCTGAGGAGGCTGATGGGACGGTAGCTGGTGGGATCAGAGGAGTTTTTGCCTGGTTTGTGAATGCCAATGACATTTGCACATTTCCAGGTGTCAGGGAACACACAATGGTTCATAGCCGCATTGAAGATGCTGACTAGGAGATGAATGAGAGGGGGGGAGAGGGTTTTAAGAACCTTGTTAGAGATGCCGTCGGCACCGGGGGCTTTACGTTGTTTGAGGTCCTTGATCAGTCTCGTCACCTCAGCGAAGGATACTGGGGTGAGTGGGGGGGGTTCAGAGATGACCACAGAGATTTTACGTTCGACTTCAGCGTCCACCGTATCGAGGTGAGCTTGGTCTACGTGATCGACATTGGGGGAGCATTGAGCCTCTAGGCTGTCGGCTAGGCACTCAGCTTTGTCTTCGTCAAAGAACGCTGGGACGAGGGGGACAGGTCTGTATAGGGGGGGCATGTCGCTTTGTCCGACACCTTTCATACCTCGAGCGAGATGCCAGTAAGCCTGGTGGCTCGGCACGAGGTTTGAAAGTTTGTCGCCCCAGCTCTGATCACGCAACTCGGGCATGCGACTTTCAACCATGCGTTCAAAGTGGCGTTTCCGAGTTTTGTTTACTTTGCTTGGGTAGGAGTCGTAATGTCGGGTCACTGCTTTACTCTTAGTCACTAATCGTCTCACATCCGCTGGAATGACAAGGCGCCGGTCGTCCGGCACTATGACTTCCTTTGCGGATGCACCTACTACGGTGGAGAGGTGATTAGTGAAAGAGTCGATAGCGAGGGATACGTCATCTTTAGTCACAATGTCGTCAGGGATTTTGTCAAGGTCGGGTGAGCTGATAGCCTTTAGGGATTCACCTAAGAGCTTCCAGTTCACTATCGTCTTGGTCGGGCAGGGTACGTCAGATGTTGGGTCCGGGCCTAGTCGCAGTATTATGGGGCGGTGGTCAGAATGTAATTCGTGACACACCTCCATAGAGCGTAACTGAAGTGTTACGCCTTTGAAAAGTGCCATATCGAGTAAGTCGGGACGGCCGTGGTCGAAGTAGGGGTAGTGAGTGGGCTCGAGTGGAGCTATTATGTCAAAGTTTAAGTCAGCGATTAGGCTTTCAAGGTCAACACCGTTGGAATTGTTGACATTACAATTCCACAGGACGTGTTTGCTGTTGAAGTCACCGATCAGAAGGACGGCGCTTCCTAGTGAGAAAAGTGCTACTAAGTCAGCGCGGGCGATACGCTTTTTACAAGGTAGGTAACAGGAAACTATGACTAGGGGTTGATGACCCGTCATGGCTAGCATGCAACAAGATGCTTCCATAGTAGTGAGAGTCGGGGTAGGTATGGGGATGCAGTGCAGGGACCTTTTGTAATAGATTAGAGTGCCTCCTCCACGACCGGTCACTCTATCATTACGTACCGTTCTGAAATTGGCAAACCTGGGGTTCGCCTTCCCCGGTTTAAGTAGGGTTTCCTGCACGCATATAATGTCGATCAGGTGGGTATTACAAAAGTCGTGTACAAGGTCACGTTGTCTGAAGAGGCCGTTAGCGTTGAAGGACGCTAACGAAACTGAGCGCGGTTTATTCCTTAAGGTTGTACTACCCATAGTGGGTGTACTGAGGGGGAGTTTGGGGGGCGAAGCGCTTTAGAGCGCTAAGGAGGCTGGCATGTTCCAGCGTATATTGGATGACTTCCGCAGGTGATTGTGCGGAGTGCATCTTGCGTGCTAGAGCACGGACCTCATCTATATTGATGGACATAGCAAGGTCGCTGACTAGCGCTATATCCTCTTGAAGAGAGGAGTCCATCAGTGGCATAGGAGGTGGGGCCACGGGCCGGGCGACGCGAGGTGCGGCGCGTGGAATGAGGGCAGGAGGTGCCGGGGGTGCCGCGCGGACCGGGGCCGGTGCGCGGGCAGGGGCCGCGGTACGGGCGGGGACGGGTGCGCGGGCCGGGGCGCGGGTGGGAGCGATGGTTTTAACCATGCTCGGTGGCTTTGACCACGCGTTCCTAGCTGGGAGAGGAGCGGGAGTCACCTGTGAGGCAGGTGCTACTGTCAGCTTAGGGCTGACCCGCTGCCACCTATCATAGGTGGGACGAGGAGGTGGCGGAGGTCTCCTTTCCGTTGCCACCCTGCGGTTTGTGCGTGGCGCCCTCGGGCAACCGCGGTAGTTGGCGGTGTGCCCCTGGGTGCCGCACATATTTAACACCACCGACAAGAAAATATAAACAATATACAATTTCTCATGCAAGAACATTATCGCGACACGTGCCGTAGCTTAACATAAAATAAATTAACCAACCGCAAAGTCGCTTTTCGTCATCATCTTGCGCAGAGCAGGAAAGCACGTGTTTTTTCGTCACCAAGCGCTCGGTTGCTAACCATTGTGTCGGGAATACGTACAAAGTTAGGGAAAAACTTTGAAGTTGCTAAAAACAGCAACACCGGACATTTTTCTTTCATCACGTCTATATTTGTCTCCAAGTTATGAATTCGTAACGAAATTGGACTTTATTTTCGTCATATTGAACTTTATGAAACAGTTCGAGCGAGTTTCACAAAGTTCTTACAAAACCTTTGCTGTTTTGAAAGCTTTTGCATTACAATAAAGGTTTGTTAAACTTTCTCTCCAGTTCTATGCTTGCTTTGTTTTGTTTTACACAAGTACAAGTGAACGGAACATTGTGTAAATCTTCAATATTTTATTGTTTATTTATGTACAAATTAACCTATTAGTAAATATATCACCGCGTGGGATGCCGGGCTAGAATGTCACCGCCCCTTGCTACCTGTGGATGTCGTAAGGGGCGACTAAAAGTGAAATACCGGAAGTTCCTGATATCTTAAACTGCAATCCCCAAGATGTCTGCCAAACGTGGGTATTATAGCAAACCCCCCCCCCCCCCTTAATGTTCAGCAGTGTACAATGCGGCTGATACAGTAACTATAATGATTGCGGTTCTGGCAGAGATGATGATGACTGAAAACCGCAAAGTAGTGCAGGTCCAGGCTATCACAGCTCTGTCAGCATTGCAGCCCTTGATGGAAATGCTGGAATAAACCCCGCGATCGAAGGTTGATGCTTTTACTAGCGTAGACATCGTAGCAAAGTTTGCTTCATATTTTAAATACTAAATATGACGAACATCCATACGAAAGCACCACGAGCACTCTAGTCTTAATCACAGAGAAAAATTTTACGTTGATAACAGACCAGTAGTATATAATACATAAACTAACACCGCTTATTTGATTACTAAAATTAGGTTTATTATAATTAAAATGTCATTTACATAAAGGTATTGATATTTTCTCAGAATGTGTTTGGAAGCAAATAACTTCTGCATACTATGTCAATTCCTTTGTTATTTAAAGCTATATTTATTTATTATTTTTTACCCGTAGTGGTTGAAGTTGTTGAAGAGTGCTGGTTCCGACACTGATGTACGGTAGTGAAAGTTGGGTGTGGCACAAAAAGTATGAAAGTAGAATAAATGCTGTGGAGATGAGAGCATTGAGGAGCAGAGCATTGATTAGAGTGAAACGGAGTGACAGGATAAGGAATAGTGTGATAAGGGAACGATGTAGTGTGAATGACAAAATCGAGAAAGGTATGTTAAGATGGTTTGGACATGTGGAGAGAATGAATTAAATGAGAATGACTAAACAGGTATACATGGGACAAGTAAACCGAAGTGTTGGAAGGGGAAGACCTAGGCGAACGTTCCGAAATCAGATTGAAGACGTTCTGAAAAAAGGCCAGGTCAATAGTACCCTAAACCGACGCTTATGTATGACAGGATTGATGAGTGTAGATGAAGCGAAAGAGATATGTCAGGATCGTAGTAAGTGGAAATCCGTGGTCTCTGCCTACCCCTACGGGAAAGAGGCGTGATTTTATGTATGTATGTATGTGGTTGAAGCTTATTATATTTATATAGTGTATTGCTATATTTTTTTTGTGAATGTATCCGATCAGCATTCGATTGCCCTTGAAATAATATTTAGAAATATAGAAGGATAGCAATGTTACGTTGAAAAAGCACTGCTATCGTTAGATGAAGTCCAGTAATCTGGTAAATGGTCGCACCAACCCCCATGACGACAAAAATAATTTAATAAACAAGTATAAATTAATTAAAAAGTATAAAACCTGACTGCAAAATATTTATTTTCGTTAAACTTTTTATCGTTCTATTGTAATTAATACTGCAAGTTATACATATATATGGAATTGCTTCTTAAGGCTTTCATTTTGATCCCCTCTTTTATCTCACAATATGGCGTCTAAAATCAGCTAGTTTCTTTTTTTATATACCTAGTGTCATATGCGCTATCAAGACAAATATAACGATATCTCTTACATTAAAATCGATTAAGCCGTTTAGAAGTTATGCTGGAATAAAGAAACTCACAAACATACATACGAGTACCCCCGAAAATATAGCTCTCTTTTTGGGCAGTCGTGTAAAAAATTGTTCTTTAAACAGAAGAGTAATATATCGACGTAATCATTCAAATAGATAAATATCGCGGTGGTTAAACAAGATATAAGATAAAAGATTTTTTAAAACTAAAGCTTTCAGACTCATGACAGTAAATACAGCTTTTTCTTTGTAGCCTCACCGGTTCCAGGATCTAGATAACGAAGTGCTTTTATAAAGAAAGTTTTCCCTTTTCTTGATGTTAAGAAATTGAATATAAAAGGGGATTCTCGGTAATTGACGAGCTTCAATGGGGTCGGAGTGCTTTATACGGTGACAATTCAGACGCGCACTGATGCGGAGGACTGGCGGATTTGGCAACAAATCTGCGGACGAGTCAAGTCGCATTTACACAATCGCACGAGTGCCGAGACGAGTAACGAGCCACGAGGAGAGACGCACCGTCATATATGTCGAAAGAAAAACACAAAATTTGCGTATGTCCAGCTGGTCTCGGTGGCCAAGGGGTTAAGGCACCCGATGGTTTGATAACACCGAGTTCGAATTCCACTCGATACGAAAGTTGTGTCCTCTAAAATGTGATATTCGCTTAGCATTGCTGTACTGCTTGAAACCATATAAATGTATTCTGCCCTGCCCTGTTTTTTTATAGCCTTTGATAACGATCTCATCATCTGATGGCAAATTATAGTGGTCGAGGGTGGTTAAAATCCTCAACATGAATAGGAACTTGCTTTCAAGGAAAACTGCCGGTAACCACGGTGCTTGGCGACAGGTTTTCTACTTGACGGTAATAGGGTGGCATTTGCCAAATCGCCTTCCTCTATACAAGGAGTTGAAGTTCTCAGGCCGCTCCATGACCTCTGACATAACTAACGACGACAACAACTGGGACCGATGGATTTTCGTGCCCTCTGAATAAAAGCATGCCCAAACATAAAACTCCCCAACTTATATAACTCCTATAGCAAAAGAGCAAAAAAAATTTGCTCAAAATGGAAACGACTTCAACACTCCAAAGGGTGAAATTACTTGTTGAAATCGGTACCATGATAGTTCAAAAGTACCTATTATCACAATATTGAGCGCATGGCACTGACTTCAACAAGTTATTTCACCCTATTGAGTGTTGAATTTGGTTCCACTTTGATATAAAAAAAATTACTTTCACTCTTTTTACTGACCCTTGCTACTTAGGGGATCAATTGTCATTCACTGTCATGACTATATTTCACTTTTCAGTTATTGGAGTGTAACTCAAAAACGGCTGAACAAATTTTGATGAAATTTAAATGGGATCACACAGATAGTAATTATCAACCTATCAAATAAAAAAAAAACATCAAAATCGGTTCTCCCAGTCGTAAGTTCTGAGGTAAAAAACATGAAAATAAATGGAGAAAATCATTCAAATTAAGAACCGCCTCCTTTTTTGAAGTCAGTTAAAAAGAGCAAGCATACAATACAGCTTATATGTGAAAATTCTAGTAGTTTTTCTGTCCTAGTAGTTTTTAAGGGTATCATTGATTTTATAAACATGACATATAAGTACTTAATAGACACATTAGCTATCTTAACCGTTCACAACCAATCAACTAAGTAACGCTACGACCGCTGTGGTCATGACTTGGATGGGTGACCGCTAGTGGCATTACTACTGAGCACTTCCGTGCTTCAGAGGGTACGTTAAGGCGTCGGTCCCAGTTGCTCTCTAAGGAAGGCAGTAGTTATAAAATGGTGGCAAGGCATTTCCCGCCTGGCTAGCTACCACCCTCAAGTAGATTTTTTTTATCGAGCACCTAACGGTCAGTTCCGGCAGCTGTTCTTGAGAGCCAGTAAATATAACTACCATCACGTGAGATAGTGGCAAGAGGCTTACCTATCAGCTATAAAAATATTTTAAGGTCAGCTCTGAATAGTCGTTCGAAAGTTATTGTCATACAAACGTCCAAGATATGCTGAGGCCCCCTAAATCTGCCCTCTCACCTTACCATACTTACGGCTTACAACAGCATTTGAATCCTGGCCCACTGCGCGGTTTTTTTTGTGATAGTATTGCCTTTGACCGCAATCTCACCTGATCGTAAGTGATGATGTGGTCGGAGGTGTAAACATGCTTTACCTAGAATTACTGGCTCTCAAGGACAGCTGCCGGAACACACCGTTACACACTGTTCATAGGAAAAATAGGACGCGGGTTCGAATCCCGCACATGACTTAAATTTTTCCAATCTATATTTGTGATTTAGTAATGTAATCCGCATAGCAGGCGTTATTGCAAACCTTGCAATATTATAAAAGCTGTCATTTAAGTTTGATTTTTGAAAATGTTTCCCACGCTATCACTTTTCCGCGCAAATTTCGATTGATACATTGCATTTTACTGGGGAACACCTTTCGTAGCTCATGAGGTGGAATACGAGTAGATATTTTGTTATATTCTTATTCATTAAACCGTCGTTTCTTATGTTGATTTCCTAAACCAGTCACATGAACAAAGAAACTAAAGTAGTTAGCCTTCACAATTTGCATAACAAAACAGACAAAGTAATGACAAAGTTTTCGCTTGAAATTGTCCACTTATTTGTTTCACTGTCCTTTCCTTTGTAATTCCTCGGCTATCAAGACTATATTGATTGATAATTTTCATAACAACTTAATAGTGGTTTGTATATGTGAGACCAAGTCAAAGTTACCGGCCTTTCGTATAATATATATAACATGAAATAATGTTTTTTCAGAATGACAGCCAAATTTTGTTCATATGTCTTCTTTTACCCGTGGTTTGCCGGGTAATCTCCTATTATAGATCTAGAGAGAGATTATGGAACAGTCTGTAGTGGACTGTAGTGGAATAGTGAGTGTTGTACAGTCCCCTCGGGGACTGAAATAGAATAGAATATAATTTATTTGTAACAGAAAACTAAAACGAAGCACATAAAAAAATAACAGTTAAAAATGAAAAATAGAAATCAAAAGCAATAGTTTCCTACTACAAACCGGCCCCAACTCAGCATAATGCTGGCTGTTAACAACCAGCGCTGATCTTCCGTAGGGACCGGCAGGTGACGTCACGCACGTCTTACTCTGAAACAGTGCATACAGATCATACTAAAAATTTAATATTAAAAATATTATTTTTATTAAACAAAAACAAAATATAATAGGGGATCGTATTGGAACGAGCGGATCGATATTTAGAATGTCACCCCCCCCATCTCTACCCGTGGGTGTCGTAAGAGGCGACTAAGGGTAACACAACAGAAGGTGGGCAGCACTTTCTAAAAAACTGATATCTCACCCTGCGATCTCCACAGTTTGGCACAGGGTCAAACGTGGAGTTTATGGCAAACCTCCCCATATTGGGGAAGGCTTTGTTCAGCAGCGGACTATCCGGCTGATACAGTATTTTTTATACCTGATAAGCCTTTGACTACTATCCCACCTGATCTAAACTGTCGAGTTGTTGTTCAGGCTAAGCTGACTGGTTTAGAATGGTTAAACAAACTTCACTACGAGCGCTGAAATATCAATTAGCTTACATAGGATTTATTTGATTTTGCAATATTGTAGTGGCGTCTCACTCTAATGGCCACCCTAACTTGAAAGTGTTTAAAAGTTAAATGAAAACCCTAATGTTTCGACTTCTTCTAGTGTAATGAGGTTAGGATAGAAACATAATAAATACTGGGTCGATGAAATGGCGACAAGTTTCTGGAACTATGAGGATGATTGGAAGTTAGGTGCAAAGCTGTGAGGCGAAGGTAGTGTGGACCATATAGAACCATTTAAGCCATAGTTGTCATAGACGAAGTCTAACTATTTCTTTTTCACCATTGTTTTATGAATTTTGGAGAAAACAATTGACAGTTACTGGCTTATAATTGCCAGTTTCAACGGCAACTGATTTTTTTAAATTTAATTGTATTTAAGTTATGTGCAAGCAATCTAACAAAACATGTTCCAGGGATCTGAGTGATCAGTTTTTTTTTGTTATGAATCTACTATGATTGTAAAGCTATATAGGTAACATGAACATCATGAGTCATGTAACCTATCTATTATATGTCCTGTTGTATGGATCCGAGGGTTTAGCAACACAGAAGGCGGGTGTATGCATCGTGTGTTTGGCGGATATGTGAATATTTTGTTATTATGATAACAATTTCACAAATCTTACTCAAACTGTTCTTCTTTTTCCTGGACTGGAAGTAAAACTAAGAACAATGAGTTGAAGACTGCATGTAGAACAAAAAACTTTGCGGCTTGATTTATTTTTAAATAATAATTTGTAAATGATAATAAATGATATTGCGTTTGAGTCCAGGTTCTTCTTAAGTAGGTAAATAAAATTTCAGGTCGTTAACTTATTCAGCTTACTAGCTAAGGGACCGCATTGATAAGGTTTCATTCATCCTTTGGGTACAGAACCCAAAAACATGATATTTCTGAGTATTTTTGTCCGATGGATGGAACTACTACACTCGGTGCAAATTAAATAGCATGGCAATAGATTTAGTTTATTTTAGAGTTGTTTATTTGTACCGTTGCGTCCTTGTAGGCCCTGTATCACGAAACCTAATGATGGTCTAGAACTGGTCTAAACTCGAGGGCCTACAAGGACGCAACGGTACAAATAAACAACTCTAAAATATACAAAATCTATTGCCATGCTATTTGGCAACGAGTATAGGAATAGATTTCCATCTATACGCCAGCTAGACTCACACAGACATATTACCAAAAACTTATAACAGCCGCTTTTTGCCATTGGGGCTGAAAATATTTCATCTAATCAGGACATTTAACAACTTCTAAAATGCATGAGGTTCTCAATGCGTACTGTATTTTTTTCTGATATTCGTTACGCGATTGCATGTCGATTATGAAATGATTTTCATGATCCTTTTTTTGTTTGGTAGGTCATACTTTTGAGGCTTTGGAGTTTAGTTTTCATTCAAAGTTACTGGAAAATATCTATATCTAAGTTTATAGAAAAAAATACCACTTCATACTGTGCAGATGTGAATTCAGTTTTGTATTGTCTTAAAGAAATCATCAGTCAATCACGACTAATAGTACAACATATGAATAGGAATAATAGGATGTGATATTCGGCTGTACGGCAGTATTCGATTACTGCTCATACATTCAAACTAGTTAAACAATATTGTGGTGCTGAGTAGCATTTACGACTTCGGTTAAATTTCTTGGTCTAAAATTTATTATAAGGCGTCAGATGTAATAACTGCCACAGTAAATACTTACGTAGCATTATACCTAGAACAAAATTTTGGAAAACCGAAGGACCTCGTGGGGGAGTTAAAGACGCACAGGCTGAGGTGGCTCGGACATAATGCGCGTGTGGAAGATAGCTTATTTGGGGGTGCCAACTAGAGGACATCAAGTAAGACGAGTATTTAAAAGTGGAATGTAATGTTCATGATGTGGAACTTTGTATCATTATACTTCTTACATTTACGCCACAGAGGTGATACCGAAGAAGTTTATGTTATTGAGATGATGATGTGATAATCCATGGATCTATGAAATAGATATTCTGAACGTAACGCGCCGTCACAATTGAAGGTCGCTTATGGCATGCAGAATACCATTTCACGGACTTTCCTCTGAGATAACGTAACGCGATAGAGAATAACTAGAGAATAAAGTCTTTGACTTTTTACAGTTAGCCAAAAGCCTCTTTTTGCAATTTCTTAACTATAGAGTTATTTTACAAAATTGCAAATATAAGAGAGGAAAAATTTAAGTCATGTGCGGCAATCAAACCCGCATCACCGTTCAATCACGACCGTTATAGAGTTATTGTTTATGCAATCATAACAAAAATGAAAATATTTAGATCAGCCAGATTCTGGACCCAGAGTTTGAACCCTAACCGGATTGATTTTGACCAAAACGTGTCTATCTTTTCCGCATGACTAACATACTGAGTCTGGGAGAACCTTGAGTGTTCAAGTAGGTACGACGTAAATCGAAAGTAGGTTCTAGCGTCGACCACGTCCTAGACTAGTGAAGAATGATTTGAAATACTTGCTTAGTTGTTTAATAAAATTATTTAGTATTTGCGTCTGCAAACACAATTCTGGGCGGGAAGTTAGTCGTTTATGATTGGTCAACGTCGATGATTAAGCCCGTATATGGCCGGCGCGTGCGCATATCATGTTACATAACGTATGAGTCAATCTAGGAGCAAGTACAACACTAATCTAAAGTTTAATAGGTGTAGTTATGAATAGAGTTCAAGTTGTAACTATAACATGTAATTATGTTAGATAGTTGCAACTTATAAAAAAATGCCTAGATATGCTCGTTTGTTAAAAGCTGCAGGTCTATGGTTCGAATCCCGCCTCGGGCTTGAGCTTCACAGCATGGTGGAAGGGCATTTAGCGAATGCCCGCCTAGCTAGCGACCACCCTCAAGTAGAAAGCACCTAACAGTCGCCATCTGTCGCCAAGCACCTAACAGTGTGTTCCGGTTGCAATCCTTGACAGCCAGTAAAATTACAGACACATGAGACCTAACAACTGTACGTCTCACTGTGAGTGTATATATGCGGGTTCTGGCTCAAACTCTGAGGTTGAATGACGTCACAGCGTTCTCACCACAGCGAAACGTTCTTATCACATCCGGCGACCGATAAGTTTCAAAGCTAGCTATTAAAGTCGGATTTGCCTGCCAATGTCAGGTTTATCTGTCATCGCTGAATTTAACTGTCAATGTCATATTGAACTGTCAAAATCAAATTTAACTGTTAAAGTTAGATTTAACTGTCATCGCTGAATTTAACTGTCAATGTCATACTGAACTGTCAGACAGATTTAGCTGACAAAGTTAGATTTAACCGTCCAAATTAGATTTAACTGTCATTGTTGAATTTACCTATTAAAATCATATTGAGCTGTCAAACTCAATTGAACTGTCAAAGTCAGATTTAACTGTCAACGTCATGTTGAACTGTCAAAGTCAATTGAACTGTCAAAGTCAGATTTAAGTGTCATTGTTGAATTTAACTGTCAACGTCATATTGAACTGACAAAGTCAGATCTAACAGTGATCACATCCGGCGACCGATAAGTTTCAAAGCTAGCTATTAAAGTCGGATTTGCCTGCCAATGTCAGGTTTATCTGTCATCGCTGAATTTAACTGTCAATGTCATATTGAACTGTCAAAATCAAATTTAACTGTTAAAGTTAGATTTAACTGTCATCGCTGAATTTAACTGTCAATGTCATACTGAACTGTCAGACAGATTTAGCTGACAAAGTTAGATTTAACCGTCCAAATTAGATTTAACTGTCATTGTTGAATTTACCTATTAAAATCATATTGAGCTGTCAAACTCAATTGAACTGTCAAAGTCAGATTTAACTGTCAACGTCATGTTGAACTGTCAAAGTCAATTGAACTGTCAAAGTCAGATTTAAGTGTCATTGTTGAATTTAACTGTCAACGTCATATTGAACTGACAAAGTCAGATCTAACAGTGATCACATCCGGCGACCGATAAGTTTCAAAGCTAGCTATTAAAGTCGGATTTGCCTGCCAATGTCAGGTTTAACTGTCATCGCTGAATTTAACTGTCAATGTCATATTGAACTGTCAAAATCAAATTTAACTGTTAAAGTTAGATTTAACTGTCATCGCTGAATTTAACTGTCAATGTCATACTGAACTGTCAGACAGATTTAGCTGACAAAGTTAGATTTAACCGTCCAAATTAGATTTAACTGTCATTGTTGAATTTACCTATTAAAATCATATTGAGCTGTCAAACTCAATTGAACTGTCAAAGTCAGGTTTAACTGTCAACATCATGTTGAACTGTCAAAGTCAATTGAACTGTCAAAGTCAGATTTAAGTGTCATTGTTGAATTTAACTGTCAACGTCATATTGAACTGACAAAGTCAGATCTAACAGTGATAGATTTAACTGTTATCATCACCCAAACACCCGCACCGATCAGGAATCGAACCTCATCATCATAACGTATACACCGCTGAGCCACTGCCGCAATACTCCAATGCCCTAGTTTCACATGAATCTCACAGGATGTGGGTACGCTGATAAGCGGAGAATCGGGTCTCTTTATGAATGTGTGTAAAAGCGTAATATTATCATTATGCTATTATTATCTTCTACCAATAGGGATCACGGACTTAGACTGATAAGGAGATCATCAACCAATAGAAACACTCTTTTAAAGGTTAAGGTGTGTTGGGGGGGGGTGGGTATAAAAGCATGCAACGTTTACTACAAGCACATACCTTAAGGTCTCTCATTACGTTAAACACGTTTAAAACGAGAACTCATAGATTTTTACATCTTAGCCAATATGTTTGATTGTGAATATTGCAGACAGAAGTTCACCGTTAAAAATAGTATAAAACGGCATTTGAATTATTGTAACATGTATAACAGTGCGTCTAAGAAGGATAGACCCAAATGTATCCACTGCGCTAAGATATTCTCACGGTCTGATGTTGCTGAACGCCATGCCAAGTCATGTCGAATGGGACCAGGTACGTTCATATATGATTAAAATGCTATCACTATACAATACATTAAGCTAGATTTATAGCACCTACCTAGAGATTTTTTTTCTAATAGTAAACGACTGTTGATAAATATTATAATAAAATGTGTCGATTATTCATTGAGCTGAAAACTTATCAGGATCTATGTATTTTTTACAGGTAATAAACGATGCGTTGAAACAAGTGATAATGTACTGCAACCGACTATAAAAAAACCGCGTTGTGATATATGCGAGATTGATGTGACTAATATTCATACGCATCTCCGAAGCGCTCTACATAAAAACAAAGTATGTACTCGGCCAAGGGATGATGAGCATGTTCAGATTATTAAATCTGCATACAAATCTCGCATTGCTACATATAGAGTGTTTAGCCGCACTCCAATTCTAATCCCAAGCGAGTTCATGAACGAGGTAAGAGGAATAGTACTCCGCCTAATCACCGACAAACAAGTTGAGGTGGGGGGTGCTATCAAAGTGAACTTAGAACTTTACGCTAAGTACACGAAATGGGTAAAGATGGCGGCGAATGAGGAAAAAGAACTGGATGAAGTAAAATCGTTTAATACAAAAAATATAAGTATTTTTACCGATATCAGCATAGAGGAAGCGTACAATGCATTTCTTGAAGAAATTAGTAGCAAAGCTGATGAATTCCAAGAACGCGACAGCGGGTGGGCTATCAAGAGCGTACTTCATCTTGAAATTAATATAAATAAATATGCACCACTGAAGGGATCTTCATATCTCCCCCTACCCGACTGGATTCAAAAGAAACACGCCTGTGTTAACGTAAAAAATACCGATAATGCATGCTTTTTTTGGAGCGTTATCAGCGCTCTTTACCCCGCTGCTAAAAATGCGGATCGGCCTTCATCATATCCGCCATATGAGGAAGTGGTGAATACTGATGGTATAAGCCTCCCCGTAGACATGAAGAACATCAAAAAGTTTGAAGATATGAACGAATTCAGTATAAATATATATGAGATCAGCGGTCATAGTATCGCAGGACCTATATATCACTCAAAGGAGAGACGTGACAAGCATATAAACTTGCTTCTCGTCGAGGATGGTGAGAAAGCGCACTTCTGCTGGATAAAAAGCCTATCCCGTTTAGTAGGTTCACAGCAAAGCCGGCATAAGGGCAAAGTTTGGATATGCGATGGTTGCCTACTCACATTCAATAGCGAGAGTAATCTCATCAAACATACTAATCGTGATTGTTCCCATATCACAACAACATTACCAGCTGAGGAGGATAACACTTTCAAATTTAAAAACTATCAAAACAGGATGAAGGTGCCGGTAGTAGTATACGCTGATTTTGAGGCCTTATTAAAGCCGATAGATACATGTGCTCCAAACCCATCAGCATCATATACCCAAGATTATCAAGTGCATGAACCTTATAGTTTTGGATATTTTATAAAATGTAATTATAACGATTCACTAAGTAAATATGTATCGTTTAGAGGATCTAATTGCGCAGAATATTTTCTGGATTCTTTGGAGGAAGAGCTAGCCCCATTCGCTAAAAGTATAAATAGAACAATATCAATGCGACCTCTAACAAGCGAACAAACTCAAGAGTTTACAGCTGCAGTAAATTGTCATATATGCGGTGAAAAACTAAATATGGATAGGGTGCGCGATCACTGCCACTTAACAGGTATGTATAGAGGAGCTGCGCACAACGACTGCAACTTAAATTATAAAATAAAACATGTCATACCAGTAGTTCTTCATAATATGTCTAAATATGATTCACATTTTATTATTAGAACATTGCAAAACCGACACGTGAACATCCTACCCAAAAATAAGGAAAATTTCATTTCTATTACATCGGAAAAACATGGTGGGTTAAGCTTTGACTTGAGATTTATAGACTCGTACAGGTTTCTAGCGGCTAGCCTCGATAAACTCGCATCCAATCTTGATTCGAGCCAATTTGTTAACATGCGTAAACATTGCTCAGATCATTTAGATTTACTGATGAGGAAAGGTGTATTCCCTTATGATTATATATCATCTTTGGAAAAGCTTGAAGAAACAGCACTACCGCCTCAGGATAGTTTTTTTAACAAGCTGAATAACTCCAACATCAGATGCTCAATACGAACATGCGCAAAAGGTTTGGAATGCTTTTAATGTAAAAACGTTAGGTGAATATAGCGATATATATTTGAAGACTGACGTTATGTTATTAACAGACGTATTTGAAAATTTTAGAAATGTATGTCTTAAAACTTATCAGCTAGATCCTGCTCATTATTACACAGCACCCGGCCTATCTTGGGATGCGATGCTACAGTTTACAAAGGTTGAGATGGAGTTACTCACCGATCTTTCTATGGTAAAGTTCATTTCGAATGGGATACGCGGAGGATTGAGTCAGTGCTGCGGAAGATATGCAAAAGCTAATAATAAATATATTAGAGATTATGATTCTGAGAAACCCTCAAATTTTATAATTTACTTAGATGCTAATAATCAATATGGATGGGCAATGAGTCAATACTTACCCTTAAAAGATTTCAGATGGTTGGCCGAAGATGAAATAGTAAACTTTGATATTACCCAAACCTCCGATGATAGTGCTACAGGTTTCATTCTAGAGGTGGATTTAGACTATCCCACACATTTGCATGACTCACACAATGACCTTTGCTTTTGCCCTGAAAACCGCGTACCAGAAGTAAGTAAGTCTAAAAGCCCAAAACTCTTATCAAACTTGTATTGTAAGCGTGAATATGCTATACATTATATTAACTTAAAACAGGCTATCGATAAAGGACTTGTTCTAAAAAAAATACATCGAGTTCTAGCTTTCAGTCAGAGCCCTTGGCTAAAGGGGTACATTGAAATGAATACGGCAATGAGAACGAGCGCAAAAAATACATTCGAAAAAGATTTCTATAAACTAATGAACAATGCAGTTTTCGGAAAAACTATGGAAAATGTTGAAAAGAGAGTTGATGTGCGCTTAGTGAATAGGTGGGAGAGTGCGGGTAAGAGATTAGGAGCTAGAGCATTGATAAGCAGGCTTAATTTCCATAGCTGTACAATAATAAACAAGGATCTTACTATCATTCAGATGCAGCGTAATAAGATTAAATATGACAAGCCTACATATATAGGGTTCACTGTACTAGAGCTCTCGAAAACTCTTATGTATGACTTTCACTACAATTACATATTACCAAAATACGGTGAAAATGCATCCCTTTTATATACAGACACAGACTCTTTTATATACAACATAACGACCGATGATTTTTATGCTGACATCAAACCAGACGTAGAAAAACGATTTGATACTTCAGACTACCCCTCCAGCAATACCTATAATCTACCTCTAGTCAACAAGAAAGTGGTGGGGATGTTCAAGGATGAATGTGCAGGTGAAATGATTAGAGAATTTATAGGTATACGGTCCAAATGCTACTTTATAAAAAAAGAAGATGATAAGGAGATAAAAAAAATCAAAGGGGTAAAAAGAAATGTGGTAGTGGATGATGTGAATAGAGATGACTTTTTCAACTGCGCAACCAATGCAGAAGATGTGCAATATCGTACTATGTATGTGATAGGTAGTAAAGCTCACTTACTATACTCTCAAGCTCT
This sequence comes from Plagodis pulveraria, assembly GCA_963890685.1. Lineage (NCBI taxonomy): Eukaryota > Metazoa > Arthropoda > Insecta > Lepidoptera > Geometridae > Plagodis > Plagodis pulveraria. Next base: position 7,995,623 of record OY982951.1, read on the forward strand.
CAATAAGATAGTCCTGAAAAATTCCGATGATAAGAGGTTTTCCATACCCAATGAACCTTATAAAACCTTAGCATGGGGTCATTTTACCATAGAATAAATTTTATAATAAAAATTGTTAATTATTTATTTAGTTAGATATTTGTGTAGAATTGTAAATAGAATAGTGTAAATAAGATATCTTTAGCAACTATTTAGGGGATCTCACGCTGTATTAGAAGCTCAGCAAAGCCCCTCTAACGATACGAATCTATTTCTATGAATTATATACCTAAGATGCTTTATTAATATAATTATTTCCTAAATTATGTAAAATAAAAATCATAAATGTATTAAATATGTTTAAGAGCCCTCTACCCTATCAGCGGGAGTACCTAATATGAGTACAAGTACTATGTATAGTTAATAATTATTATTATCATTATTAATTAGTATTCGCTAAGTATGTTAAGTCTAAAGTATTGTATAAAAGTAATAAATTATATAGAAAAATATATATTTTTTCATTTTATTGGATAATCCCTACCCCCACCCCAGTTCTAAATAGTACAACGGCAGACCCTCTTCAACTTTTACATCGACTCGCTATATATCAGACCTATTCAAACCTGCAAGATCACCTGTTCAATACCTGCTCAAACCTGTTCAATACCTGATCAATACCTGTTCAGACCTGTTCAATACCTGATCAATACCTGTTCAGACCTAATCAATACCTGTTCAGACCGGTTCAATACCTGATCAATACCTGATCAATACTTGATCAATACCTGTTCAGACCTGTTCAATACCTGATCAATACCTGTTCAATACCTGATCAATACCTGTTCAGACCTGTTCAAAAACCCATTCAAAACCTGTTCAGAGCAGATCGTACCACTTAATCAGACCTGGTCAAAGCAGCTCATATCACCTATACAACTCTTATCTGATCTTATTCGATTATAATGTAAAAATCACTCACTCTCATACTGAGACTTGATCTGATAACGTTAGATCTATCAAAATCAGATTTAGATGTTATTGTATATATAGTAAATATACTTATCTTACTATGTATAAATTGATGAGTATTAACAGTAAATGCACTTAGAATATTATTTATTATGCCAGTCGAAAAGCTGAGGCTTTCAAAAACAATCTAGACCTAATAGAACTTTGCAAAACTATTATTTTATTTAAAATATTAATAAGATCTAAAGCGTATAAAGAGATATTTAATTTAAGCATGTTTTTAATTGGTTGGAAGGAATACTTGCAAACGTATTGAGATAATTACATATAGATGTTAGTAGCATATAATGTACGTTCTGGTTCATTTACCATATATTTTTTACAAATTATTTTGCGGTTGTAATTAATACTTTAGTATGGCTAAAGTATATGTCTGTGCGTTTTTGGACCGCAAAGGATAAGTTGGTAAAAGAGTTAAGGAAACAGTGTAAGTAGAGCTCTGAAGTGGTGTTGTTGTTGTTCTGTGAGGGTGAATGTTACGCTGGTCGTGTGTTAACTATAATAGTATCTGCAGTCTATCACGAGAGATGTTTGGGGGGTGTGAAGGTTGTATTGGTGGTGGGAAGGTTGTATCGGGCGGTGGGTAGGGTTGTACAATATTGTCGGTTTTCAAAACTAGACTTGAAAACAAGTCAACTAGATGGCGTTAGTAGTTATATAGTAGTATATTCAGCGCTGATGCCTCCTAATAGTGACTGTTATTGAATCTGTGACATAATTGGAAGTCGCGGGTGTTTGGGCGGGGGGGGAGGTTATGGTTGGCGGGGTGCGGGCGGCGGCGGCGGCGGCGGCGGGTTTTGTTCTAGTACCTATTTCCATACGTATGTATGAATACCTTGGTGACTATTCGTTAAACTGTGAGAGGTTAAAAATGCTCTATATTGTGAACATTACACACGTTATCTCGTATAGGTACCGCTCGTATTGCTGCGGTTAGCAGTTATCGCCCGCTCACATCCTGTCTACGCATGTAATATTCCCAACCCCGTTTTTAGAACAAATCAAGTATAATATCTAAATAATACAAAGTATATTGTTACATTAAATTCGGTTTTTTATAATATTTCATTTAAAATATATATGTATATAATAGAGACTAAGATTTTATGCGGAAGAATTCTATACTCGAGTAATGATGACCACGAAATGTATTCACCCATACGTATGTAAATAGGTACTAGAACAAAACCCGCCGCCGCCGCCGCCGCCGCCCGCACCCCGCCAACCATAACCTCCCCCCCCGCCCAAACACCCGTGACTTCCAATTATGTCACAGATTCAATAACAGTCACTATTAGGAGGCATCAGCGCTGAATATACTACTATATAACTACTAACGCCATCTAGTTGACTTGTTTTCAAGTCTAGTTTTGAAAACCGATAATATTGTACAACCCTACCCACCGCCCGATACAACCTTCCCACCACCAATACAACCTTCACACCCCCCAAACATCTCTCGTGATAGACTGCAGATACTATTATAGTTAACACACGACCAGCGTAACATTCACCCTCACAGAACAACAACAACACCACTTCAGAGCTCTACTTACACTGTTTCCTTAACTCTTTTACCAACTTATCCTTTGCGGTCCAAAAACGCACAGACATATACTTTAGCCATACTAAAGTATTAATTACAACCGCAAAATAATTTGTAAAAAATATATGGTAAATGAACCAGAACGTACATTATATGCTACTAACATCTATATGTAATTATCTCAATACGTTTGCAAGTATTCCTTCCAACCAATTAAAAACATGCTTAAATTAAATATCTCTTTATACGCTTTAGATCTTATTAATATTTTAAATAAAATAATAGTTTTGCAAAGTTCTATTAGGTCTAGATTGTTTTTGAAAGCCTCAGCTTTTCGACTGGCATAATAAATAATATTCTAAGTGCATTTACTGTTAATACTCATCAATTTATACATAGTAAGATAAGTATATTTACTATATATACAATAACATCTAAATCTGATTTTGATAGATCTAACGTTATCAGATCAAGTCTCAGTATGAGAGTGAGTGATTTTTACATTATAATCGAATAAGATCAGATAAGAGTTGTATAGGTGATATGAGCTGCTTTGACCAGGTCTGATTAAGTGGTACGATCTGCTCTGAACAGGTTTTGAATGGGTTTTTGAACAGGTCTGAACAGGTATTGATCAGGTATTGAACAGGTATTGATCAGGTATTGAACAGGTCTGAACAGGTATTGATCAAGTATTGATCAGGTATTGATCAGGTATTGAACCGGTCTGAACAGGTATTGATTAGGTCTGAACAGGTATTGATCAGGTATTGAACAGGTCTGAACAGGTATTGATCAGGTATTGAACAGGTTTGAGCAGGTATTGAACAGGTGATCTTGCAGGTTTGAATAGGTCTGATATATAGCGAGTCGATGTAAAAGTTGAAGAGGGTCTGCCGTTGTACTATTTAGAACTGGGGTGGGGGTAGGGATTATCCAATAAAATGAAAAAATATATATTTTTCTATATAATTTATTACTTTTATACAATACTTTAGACTTAACATACTTAGCGAATACTAATTAATAATGATAATAATAATTATTAACTATACATAGTACTTGTACTCATATTAGGTACTCCCGCTGATAGGGTAGAGGGCTCTTAAACATATTTAATACATTTATGATTTTTATTTTACATAATTTAGGAAATAATTATATTAATAAAGCATCTTAGGTATATAATTCATAGAAATAGATTCGTATCGTTAGAGGGGCTTTGCTGAGCTTCTAATACAGCGTGAGATCCCCTAAATAGTTGCTAAAGATATCTTATTTACACTATTCTATTTACAATTCTACACAAATATCTAACTAAATAAATAATTAACAATTTTTATTATAAAATTTATTCTATGGTAAAATGACCCCATGCTAAGGTTTTATAAGGTTCATTGGGTATGGAAAACCTCTTATCATCGGAATTTTTCAGGACTATCTTATTGAGAGCTTGAGAGTATAGTAAGTGAGCTTTACTACCTATCACATACATAGTACGATATTGCACATCTTCTGCATTGGTTGCGCAGTTGAAAAAGTCATCTCTATTCACATCATCCACTACCACATTTCTTTTTACCCCTTTGATTTTTTTTATCTCCTTATCATCTTCTTTTTTTATAAAGTAGCATTTGGACCGTATACCTATAAATTCTCTAATCATTTCACCTGCACATTCATCCTTGAACATCCCCACCACTTTCTTGTTGACTAGAGGTAGATTATAGGTATTGCTGGAGGGGTAGTCTGAAGTATCAAATCGTTTTTCTACGTCTGGTTTGATGTCAGCATAAAAATCATCGGTCGTTATGTTGTATATAAAAGAGTCTGTGTCTGTATATAAAAGGGATGCATTTTCACCGTATTTTGGTAATATGTAATTGTAGTGAAAGTCATACATAAGAGTTTTCGAGAGCTCTAGTACAGTGAACCCTATATATGTAGGCTTGTCATATTTAATCTTATTACGCTGCATCTGAATGATAGTAAGATCCTTGTTTATTATTGTACAGCTATGGAAATTAAGCCTGCTTATCAATGCTCTAGCTCCTAATCTCTTACCCGCACTCTCCCACCTATTCACTAAGCGCACATCAACTCTCTTTTCAACATTTTCCATAGTTTTTCCGAAAACTGCATTGTTCATTAGTTTATAGAAATCTTTTTCGAATGTATTTTTTGCGCTCGTTCTCATTGCCGTATTCATTTCAATGTACCCCTTTAGCCAAGGGCTCTGACTGAAAGCTAGAACTCGATGTATTTTTTTTAGAACAAGTCCTTTATCGATAGCCTGTTTTAAGTTAATATAATGTATAGCATATTCACGCTTACAATACAAGTTTGATAAGAGTTTTGGGCTTTTAGACTTACTTACTTCTGGTACGCGGTTTTCAGGGCAAAAGCAAAGGTCATTGTGTGAGTCATGCAAATGTGTGGGATAGTCTAAATCCACCTCTAGAATGAAACCTGTAGCACTATCATCGGAGGTTTGGGTAATATCAAAGTTTACTATTTCATCTTCGGCCAACCATCTGAAATCTTTTAAGGGTAAGTATTGACTCATTGCCCATCCATATTGATTATTAGCATCTAAGTAAATTATAAAATTTGAGGGTTTCTCAGAATCATAATCTCTAATATATTTATTATTAGCTTTTGCATATCTTCCGCAGCACTGACTCAATCCTCCGCGTATCCCATTCGAAATGAACTTTACCATAGAAAGATCGGTGAGTAACTCCATCTCAACCTTTGTAAACTGTAGCATCGCATCCCAAGATAGGCCGGGTGCTGTGTAATAATGAGCAGGATCTAGCTGATAAGTTTTAAGACATACATTTCTAAAATTTTCAAATACGTCTGTTAATAACATAACGTCAGTCTTCAAATATATATCGCTATATTCACCTAACGTTTTTACATTAAAAGCATTCCAAACCTTTTGCGCATGTTCGTATTGAGCATCTGATATGTTGGAGTTATTCAGCTTGTTAAAAAAACTATCCTGAGGCGGTAGTGCTGTTTCTTCAAGCTTTTCCAAAGATGATATATAATCATAAGGGAATACACCTTTCCTCATCAGTAAATCTAAATGATCTGAGCAATGTTTACGCATGTTAACAAATTGGCTCGAATCAAGATTGGATGCGAGTTTATCGAGGCTAGCCGCTAGAAACCTGTACGAGTCTATAAATCTCAAGTCAAAGCTTAACCCACCATGTTTTTCCGATGTAATAGAAATGAAATTTTCCTTATTTTTGGGTAGGATGTTCACGTGTCGGTTTTGCAATGTTCTAATAATAAAATGTGAATCATATTTAGACATATTATGAAGAACTACTGGTATGACATGTTTTATTTTATAATTTAAGTTGCAGTCGTTGTGCGCAGCTCCTCTATACATACCTGTTAAGTGGCAGTGATCGCGCACCCTATCCATATTTAGTTTTTCACCGCATATATGACAATTTACTGCAGCTGTAAACTCTTGAGTTTGTTCGCTTGTTAGAGGTCGCATTGATATTGTTCTATTTATACTTTTAGCGAATGGGGCTAGCTCTTCCTCCAAAGAATCCAGAAAATATTCTGCGCAATTAGATCCTCTAAACGATACATATTTACTTAGTGAATCGTTATAATTACATTTTATAAAATATCCAAAACTATAAGGTTCATGCACTTGATAATCTTGGGTATATGATGCTGATGGGTTTGGAGCACATGTATCTATCGGCTTTAATAAGGCCTCAAAATCAGCGTATACTACTACCGGCACCTTCATCCTGTTTTGATAGTTTTTAAATTTGAAAGTGTTATCCTCCTCAGCTGGTAATGTTGTTGTGATATGGGAACAATCACGATTAGTATGTTTGATGAGATTACTCTCGCTATTGAATGTGAGTAGGCAACCATCGCATATCCAAACTTTGCCCTTATGCCGGCTTTGCTGTGAACCTACTAAACGGGATAGGCTTTTTATCCAGCAGAAGTGCGCTTTCTCACCATCCTCGACGAGAAGCAAGTTTATATGCTTGTCACGTCTCTCCTTTGAGTGATATATAGGTCCTGCGATACTATGACCGCTGATCTCATATATATTTATACTGAATTCGTTCATATCTTCAAACTTTTTGATGTTCTTCATGTCTACGGGGAGGCTTATACCATCAGTATTCACCACTTCCTCATATGGCGGATATGATGAAGGCCGATCCGCATTTTTAGCAGCGGGGTAAAGAGCGCTGATAACGCTCCAAAAAAAGCATGCATTATCGGTATTTTTTACGTTAACACAGGCGTGTTTCTTTTGAATCCAGTCGGGTAGGGGGAGATATGAAGATCCCTTCAGTGGTGCATATTTATTTATATTAATTTCAAGATGAAGTACGCTCTTGATAGCCCACCCGCTGTCGCGTTCTTGGAATTCATCAGCTTTGCTACTAATTTCTTCAAGAAATGCATTGTACGCTTCCTCTATGCTGATATCGGTAAAAATACTTATATTTTTTGTATTAAACGATTTTACTTCATCCAGTTCTTTTTCCTCATTCGCCGCCATCTTTACCCATTTCGTGTACTTAGCGTAAAGTTCTAAGTTCACTTTGATAGCACCCCCCACCTCAACTTGTTTGTCGGTGATTAGGCGGAGTACTATTCCTCTTACCTCGTTCATGAACTCGCTTGGGATTAGAATTGGAGTGCGGCTAAACACTCTATATGTAGCAATGCGAGATTTGTATGCAGATTTAATAATCTGAACATGCTCATCATCCCTTGGCCGAGTACATACTTTGTTTTTATGTAGAGCGCTTCGGAGATGCGTATGAATAATAGTCACATCAATCTCGCATATATCACAACGCGGTTTTTTTATAGTCGGTTGCAGTACATTATCACTTGTTTCAACGCATCGTTTATTACCTGTAAAAAATACATAGATCCTGATAAGTTTTCAGCTCAATGAATAATCGACACATTTTATTATAATATTTATCAACAGTCGTTTACTATTAGAAAAAAAATCTCTAGGTAGGTGCTATAAATCTAGCTTAATGTATTGTATAGTGATAGCATTTTAATCATATATGAACGTACCTGGTCCCATTCGACATGACTTGGCATGGCGTTCAGCAACATCAGACCGTGAGAATATCTTAGCGCAGTGGATACATTTGGGTCTATCCTTCTTAGACGCACTGTTATACATGTTACAATAATTCAAATGCCGTTTTATACTATTTTTAACGGTGAACTTCTGTCTGCAATATTCACAATCAAACATATTGGCTAAGATGTAAAAATCTATGAGTTCTCGTTTTAAACGTGTTTAACGTAATGAGAGACCTTAAGGTATGTGCTTGTAGTAAACGTTGCATGCTTTTATACCCACCCCCCCCCAACACACCTTAACCTTTAAAAGAGTGTTTCTATTGGTTGATGATCTCCTTATCAGTCTAAGTCCGTGATCCCTATTGGTAGAAGATAATAATAGCATAATGATAATATTACGCTTTTACACACATTCATAAAGAGACCCGATTCTCCGCTTATCAGCGTACCCACATCCTGTGAGATTCATGTGAAACTAGGGCATTGGAGTATTGCGGCAGTGGCTCAGCGGTGTATACGTTATGATGATGAGGTTCGATTCCTGATCGGTGCGGGTGTTTGGGTGATGATAACAGTTAAATCTATCACTGTTAGATCTGACTTTGTCAGTTCAATATGACGTTGACAGTTAAATTCAACAATGACACTTAAATCTGACTTTGACAGTTCAATTGACTTTGACAGTTCAACATGATGTTGACAGTTAAACCTGACTTTGACAGTTCAATTGAGTTTGACAGCTCAATATGATTTTAATAGGTAAATTCAACAATGACAGTTAAATCTAATTTGGACGGTTAAATCTAACTTTGTCAGCTAAATCTGTCTGACAGTTCAGTATGACATTGACAGTTAAATTCAGCGATGACAGTTAAATCTAACTTTAACAGTTAAATTTGATTTTGACAGTTCAATATGACATTGACAGTTAAATTCAGCGATGACAGTTAAACCTGACATTGGCAGGCAAATCCGACTTTAATAGCTAGCTTTGAAACTTATCGGTCGCCGGATGTGATCACTGTTAGATCTGACTTTGTCAGTTCAATATGACGTTGACAGTTAAATTCAACAATGACACTTAAATCTGACTTTGACAGTTCAATTGACTTTGACAGTTCAACATGACGTTGACAGTTAAATCTGACTTTGACAGTTCAATTGAGTTTGACAGCTCAATATGATTTTAATAGGTAAATTCAACAATGACAGTTAAATCTAATTTGGACGGTTAAATCTAACTTTGTCAGCTAAATCTGTCTGACAGTTCAGTATGACATTGACAGTTAAATTCAGCGATGACAGTTAAATCTAACTTTAACAGTTAAATTTGATTTTGACAGTTCAATATGACATTGACAGTTAAATTCAGCGATGACAGATAAACCTGACATTGGCAGGCAAATCCGACTTTAATAGCTAGCTTTGAAACTTATCGGTCGCCGGATGTGATCACTGTTAGATCTGACTTTGTCAGTTCAATATGACGTTGACAGTTAAATTCAACAATGACACTTAAATCTGACTTTGACAGTTCAATTGACTTTGACAGTTCAACATGACGTTGACAGTTAAATCTGACTTTGACAGTTCAATTGAGTTTGACAGCTCAATATGATTTTAATAGGTAAATTCAACAATGACAGTTAAATCTAATTTGGACGGTTAAATCTAACTTTGTCAGCTAAATCTGTCTGACAGTTCAGTATGACATTGACAGTTAAATTCAGCGATGACAGTTAAATCTAACTTTAACAGTTAAATTTGATTTTGACAGTTCAATATGACATTGACAGTTAAATTCAGCGATGACAGATAAACCTGACATTGGCAGGCAAATCCGACTTTAATAGCTAGCTTTGAAACTTATCGGTCGCCGGATGTGATAAGAACGTTTCGCTGTGGTGAGAACGCTGTGACGTCATTCAACCTCAGAGTTTGAGCCAGAACCCGCATATATACACTACTGCAGTGCGATTCGTCGTTGACGAAATGCATCTAAAGGCAGAGTTTAGTCCAAATCAGGCGGCCCTCGGGCTTGCTCCGTCACAATAACAAAAAACCTTAATTTCTGTAATCAATTTCGTTGTACACACGCCATGTTATTGATATTTAACATGAGTTGATAAAAAAAATAGTTGACTGATATGTCCATTACTACAGCCTTGAGTACTCTGGATACACTTAGGTATAACATTCAGATGTGGTATGGTCACAGATAAAAAGTATGGTGGGTAACATATGGCGCAGTGTTATGAAAACAGCAGCAGTTATTTTACTGTATACTGTAACAGCCGACTCGTCCACTGCTGAACACAGCCTCCCCTATTAAGGGGGTATTTGCCATAATCCCCACGCTTGGCAGGCGGCTTGGGGATCGCAGTGTAAGATGGCAGTTCCTTAGAAGGTGCTGCTGCCCACCTTCCAGTATTTTTCCCTTAGTCGCCTCTTACGACACCCACGGGATGATATGGGGAGGTGCAATTCTAACCCGGCACCCCACGGGGGGTTATTTTACTAGTAACAACGTAAACAGAGTTTTCGCTAAATCTGATAAAAACCTCAGTGAATATCATATTAATAGGTTATTGAGATATAAAGTCGTTTGGACTGCCTTTAGGCCTGCAGTGGCCTTAAGATTGATAGTAGCTGTAGTGTTCTCTTGTTAAAGTCTTTTGTTAATAATAATGAGAGAGAGATTAAATATTATTAAAACAAAGAAAGTCTTTTCTACTTAGTCTAGGTTTGGAACCATATGTTTTGACTCCAGGTGAATATTTGGTTCACGAGTCATATACCCACCAGTTAGGATTAGAAAGAATCCTTTGAGAAAGTACACCCAACAATAGAATGATGGGAAACCTCTCTAAACTCGATCACCAACCAGTTGAACGAGGAAAACCTCTCGCCATCCATCCACTTGTTGAAGGAATAGAAGTTTCAATAGCACTAGAGTCTAGAATATTAGATATTACCACTAGGTTAGCTTTTTTTATGCCCTAAAGGTTAGCCTTTGACCACTATCTCACCTGATGGTAAGTGATGGTGTGGTCGAAGATGTTGTTCAGGCTAACCTAGAATTATTGGCTCGCAAGTACAGCTGCCGGAACACACCGTTAGGTACTTGGCGACAGATTTTCTACTTTGAGGGTGGAAGCTAGCCAGGCGGGCATTCGCAAAATGCACTACCACCATCCGAAAAGCATCTGATACGTTAGGTGATTAAAAGTCAATCCATAAAAATACTTGGACGAAATCACAATTTATTTATTTAAATTATTTAACCAGTCTATCACAATGATTTTAATGCCATCTGGTACTAGTAAATGTCAACTCCAAGCCCTTTGTCCTCAAAGTTTGTTTTCAATATCTCATTACATCGCGCGAGCCAAGCCGCATGTTGAGAAAAAACAAATGCACTCCCGCCCGAGCTGCGGAGAAAACAAACTTGTATTACTGCCAATGATTAGTAAGGAGATAGATAAGATGTTTATTTGAGACAAATCAATAGTATTTGTACCTACTTCGAGCAATAAGGAATTACAACTCAAATTAAGGTTCATATTAATAGGGTTAATTTCCTGTGACAATAGATGTAGCTCCCTGCTCGAAGACGGTTGAAAGGACCGTGTTGCTGAGGTGAATTCGAGTTTATTGAATTATGACTCACTTCACCTAGGCGGCACGTGTTGGCAAATTGGAAAGACAAATTCGTACTGGCCCCAGAAGGTAGCAAATTCATTGGTAGTGTTTAAAAAAAATCTTTCCGTTTGTTTTATAAGGTTAGGTATTCGTGTAGTTAATGCAAAAATTAAATATTGAGCTAAATATTTGCATGACCCTTTATTAAAGCTTACATTAGCAACTATGTCTGTCTATAATCATTAGATATTAGTCTTTGTCTATGCTGGATCTAACAATGAAAAAATGTCCATATTCCAATAATTTTAATGTTGTAATTTGACTTTCTTGTCAATTTCTACTCGTTACGTACATTTCTTCCTATTTGACATGAATAACAACTGGCATTCAACTGTTTTAACTTCACACGAGAACTTTCTAAATACGATTACAAGCACTAAAGCATACTTATAGCGAAGATCACATAAATATTAAGTTTGCGGTTTGGAAACCGCATCTTTCTATATTTGGCTATATGCAACAATTAGTAGCGGAAAAAATCACACACTAAAAATGTAGCGAAAAAACAATATTTGACTTTAAAATTTTGCCGTTCACAATGTTTTGGGCGAGAATAGAGCAGACCATACATTTCTTATACATACTAAGTATTCATCTTTAGTAGTTGGCGCGGTATATATTGGCGCATATAATAACCGGGTTATAGTACATCGTTAATTTTACTAGGTATCAATCTTACATACTTTGATTAATATATATAACAAAATTCAATATTTATATCCTGACGCAACGATACCTAAGATACACATCATTGCATTGTTATACCGTTATTTGCATATTTTCTGTACCCTAACTAAGCTCGTAATTCTTAATAATTTTATACTAGGTCACATTATGATATCAAATTGCATAGCGTCTCCTTCTGCAAAGTACTAGCTCTATGACCGAAACGTGAGCCAAGCACGCACGGAGGGCGGGCGGCGGCGGAGGGGCGCGCCCGTATATGGCTTGCGCTCGCGCATCAAAACATACAGTTGCGTGCAAAACTCAACGTACTATGGCTTTGCTCTTTTATAACCGACTTACAAAATACGGCAGGTTATTTGTGGTCAAGAAGCAAGCCTTTTCAATGTCTATTACTCTTTCGCTATCGCTAGAACATAACGGTATGTAGAGGAGGAATATGTGGCTTCAGATATCTTCATATACATAGCCTCTCCTTCATCGTCTGAGCTTCTCGAAGTCAATGTGTAAATCTCTATGGCCTTCAGCGAATACCGTTTGATGATTCTGAACATAAAGTGTCAATTAACTTTTTACTTTTATGGAACTTCCGGACTAGAAGCTTGGTATTTATGGTGTCTCTCTGGGACTCTCTCGGTAGCATAACAAGTTACCAGAGTTATGCAAGATAACGGTGTCCTGTTCCTGTCTTTGGATATCTGATAATCCTATGACGTCCCAGCGTGTCTGTTACCTCGCTTGCTATCGGGGCCAGAAAAAATGTAGCTGTGGTGACTCGGACCGTGTATTTATTTGTACTTATAATTTGGGGGTTATGCCAAACTCCCCATGATGGTATTGCAGTTAATTGGTGACAATTCTAATGAAACCGCTACTTCTGGTACTGTTGCCATAGTCACCTCTTATGACACCTACAGAAAGAGATGGGGGGAGCGGGGGGGTTATCATTATAGCTTGGCACTTAACGGGTAAGTACTACTCTAAGCCTCTAAGCAATCCATTGCTTTAATGCACCTTCTTTTTCTATTGCATTAACAAAAAATATTTTTTTTCCAACCAACTCAAATGCAACTGATATGTGAAAGAGGAAGTTTTGAACTATTGGATTAAATAAGTGTACACATTTTACATTTGTTCTTACTCAGCTTATCTAGTTATTACCCGACAAGTTGCGCTCCTTTGTGCTTTGTGATTAGTGTTAAGTTCCAGGTCGATGCGGTATTATGTCTTTGTTCAAATGGGTAATCTTTTATTAGATCTTTTACTAAACTTTTTTCTTCTTTTCCGCATAGTGGAAGGGCATTTTGCGATTGCCCGCCTGGCTAGCTACCGCCCTCAAGTAGAAAATCTGAAGCCAGGAGCCAAATGTGTGTTTCGGCAGCAGTCGTTGAGAGCCAGTGAAATGACAGGCACATGAGACTTGAAAACTATGTCTCAAGGTGACGGGCGCAGTGCAATTCGTCACTTGTGATGAAATGCATCTGTTCTAGGCAGAGGTTAGCCCGCTTAACATCAGGTGGGCCTCGAGCTTGTTCCGTCACAATAACATAAAAAACCCATAACTTAAGTTTACTACTAACATCTTTCTTTCACTTTTTCCACTCATGTGGGGTCGGTAAAAATATGTATTCTAATATTGGATGGACATAGTTAGTTGCCCTGAATTACTGATATAATGCCATTTATATTATCCACCTAGCCCATTTATACTATTTAGTTAATGCTACGATACTGCTTAAGGCAACATTTGTTTTTATTTAATGATATCCTCACAATATGATCTCTCTCTGACCTCAATTAACAAGCATTCGCGCTATTGCAAATTTCCATGTAATGTGTTAGATTTTTGAATAGTATTACGGTCGCGCGGTTTAATCAATTTTGGGAGCGATTGCCAAGTAGGACGACGCCTTGTCAACCATACGTCGTTAAGACTCGTCGTTTATAGTAGCAGACGTTGCTGAAATTTTAAAAACATTTCCAAACAGTTCTATAAAATTCTAGTTTCAATTTATCATGACGACTGTACGTCAGGGCGCCGCCGCCGGCCGTTGTCGGGCGCACGCGACGCTCCGCCCACATACAATAGTGTGTGTACATGCATATTATGTATATGTGTGTGTTATATGACGCCATTGAGTCTTTCACACTCCTCGCTCACTCAGAAGTCAACGATGAAACATGACACGTTTCCTGTTTTTCTCAGTTTTCATTCGCTGACTGATGCAACACATGGTTCCTATCTAGCTATACTACGTGTACATATAACGCTCAAACTCTTACCTTAGTCATATGCATCTAATTTGTTTTAATATATGTGTACATAAAAATCTACAAAACTGAAATATCAGGAAAAACACTTTGAGAATAATTACTTCATGACCTCTCTCGTGAAACAGGAAATTGAATGTTCATCCTCGATTATTCACAGCATGGCGAAGTAAACGTGTTTGTTATTCTCAAGAAGTGTAAAAAATAAATAAAGAACAAACAAAACCATTATGATTGATCATCGTATTTCAGCAAAAAATACCCTTAGGCAAAGTCTAACATAAAGATTTTTCTAAAAACAAAATTTGTAGCAGATCATGAACTTAGCTATACTTAGCTATTTGGGAATAAATAAATCATTAGGTTTGACGAAACTGATAGCATCATACTACGCTCTGTTGAATAAAGATCTGAAAATTTGCCTAAGAAACTAGTTGTTCAGTACACACTGTAATTACGTTTGTCTACGACGTATGCCGTAATTTCTTCGAACGCTTCTTGCTGAAATTGGGGTCAAGAATCTCTGGGAGATCATTCGTCAACCTTCGGAATTCGCTGAAAGACAATGTACATTATTTTTGGCTTATAATTTTGCTGAATTTGATTGTAAGTAGTTTGCTTAAAAAAATAAGAAAATAGTTACAGTAACAATAATTTTAATTGGCTAGGTTAAAATAGTTAATAATTCTTTCGCGCAGAGTATATTAGATTGTTAAAATTTTGCTTGATATGTTGATTTAATGGCGAGCATACTGATAATTGATTGCATAAAGAGCTTCCCCGTTTTCCAGTCATGTCGCATCTGCTATTTAAATTGTTTTCCACAGATATTTCCATAGTAGTACTGTTTGTGTATATATTCTGTTTTACTATCTTTGTGTTCTTTCGAATGACTTACAAAGCGCAGGAATGGCTCCTTAAAATGAGCTTCATAATATACAAATGCATTATATTGAAAAATTTACATACTAAATAAGCATAAAAAAATAATTTGAATAAGAATAATTCAACGTGATTAATTGCGGTTGAATAGAAGTCAATTACATTTGCTGTATTACGATTGAAAAATATATATTTTTCTTACGATAATTAAAATATATTTTGTCTATGTTTAGTCCGCAACATCGTGCTAACTAAAAAATCCTTTTATAATCGATTCTTGCACCAAATGGTAGAAAATTTAAAGATATAAAAACTTCTTGATACCTTTTTTAAATTCCATAGTTCATATAGGTATTTAGTAATTTATGTGATTCTCCCGGATTCTGGATGAAAATATTAACGTAATTACCACAGCGGGGTGCGCGCTGAAATTATCCTTATTTCAACAGGAGTATGTTTGATTTTCATACTTGCTGCTAGCGAGCTACTGATTTAGCAGCTATCAAGCCCTTAAGCTGAAGGTTGATGTACTCATCTCCAACAGTACCTAGTTCCTCCGCGTCACGCACCATAAAAAGTGATAAAATAAACCTAATTAGTACGACATGTTTCTAGTAGGAAGGCGGCCGGCTGCCGGTATATAGGTCGGACGGCTGGCTCCAGGCCAGCGTTAGTCACCCAGTGTGTGGCCAACGATGACGCTGGCTAAAGGTTACGTGTCAGATACTGGCTTTGGACAACACAACGATCATGGGTTCGAATTCCAGTGGAAGGTCGAACTGTTTATTGGCCTGATGTATAAATACTATTATTGCTGATATTGGAAGCCTTTACAGATACAATGTATTTTAATTTAACTAACTAACAAATATAGTTCCTGGTTTTTTATGATAATGAATGTCGAGACGGATGACCCAGTGCTTGATGGTAAGCATCACGTCTGTCCATTACATTTACTGTGCCACCATTGTGTGTGACAATGCACTGCGCTTGACACTCCGCGACGTTTGTTTTTAAGTCACGATTGCTCTGTAGTAGGTACATGATGTGGTAAGTACCTACATGTGACTATGCGGTATTAGCTAAAGACCACCACGTCACCATTGATTACCTCTCATACATGTTTCAAACACGTACTATGGGTTGCCTGGAAGAGATCGCTCTAAGCGATAAGACCGCCCATTGATAACATTTCGTTTTATGGTTGAGTAATAAATTTATTATTGTTATAATGGTGTTGTCAATAAAGAGTTATCTATCTACTAATATAAGGACCAATTGTTGTAGTATATAAGGTATGGATGATGCGAGTTAAAGCTGTTAAAGAAATCTAAATACAATCTTAATATACAATCTCAATACACGATGGAGCCTTAAAAACACTATCTCTTTCATTTGTGGCCCAGTAGCCACCAACCCTACAGCTCGGTAATTTCACTTGCTGATGCAATGCCCTTCCAATCTAAACACAGTTTGCACACAGCTGCTTGGAGGTAAAATATCTGACACTGCGACGGCCTCTTGCTTAAGAGACCTACCACCTGGTTTGTCACCAGATTGGCATGTACGATGGTATCGAGATTAAGGGTGCCTTCTACCGGACAAGGGTGCTCAGCCCCCGAAAGCAGCTTACGCCGGTCTCGAGATAATTAGACATTTCTTTTTATGTACTTACTGTAAAAATAATGAATATAACGGTCCATTTTGTAACTTTTGTTAGGCTGACCTTTGACCACAGACTCACCTGCTGCTAAAGTAATGATATGGGAAACGTGGTTGACCTAGAATGGGAACTGGCTGCAAAGACAGTTGCAGAAGTGTTTCTGCAGTTTTTGTGACGAACTGCACTACGCCCGTTACCCTGAGAAATACTTATACAGTCGTTAAGTTTCAAATATCAGACATAGTAATTTCACTGGCTCTCAAGGATTTCTAGGCGCTTGGCGATGATTTTCGACTTGAGGCTGGTAGCTATCCAGGTGAGCATTCGCAAAATGCCCTTCCACCATGTGGTGGAAGGGCATTTTGGGGATGGAAGGGTGGGGATCGCTGTTTTGGACCCGCGGCACAGCAGTCCATAGCTATTACCAATCGGCTATCACTGCTTCAGATCTGTCCTTAGGAGATTTTTTGCTTGAGCGTCGTAGCACGCAGTGGCAAAATGCCCGCCAAAATAGCATTTTGAATCATAACCCCTCAGCAGTTCAAGTAATTTCAGGCACATACGACGCGTATTAATCAGTGCATTGTTACTGTCGGCTACAGTTAGGCAAAAGTGATAATATGAGTTTGGTTATTTTACATCAATATTAAATAGTATTATGTTAACAAAATTAAGACCACGTGCCTTAAAAAAATTAAGTTTCAACCCACACAATTATATCCGCCGCAATAAAAATGGACAAAAAAATATATTTCGAACCTGCTAACAAAGTTCCACGAGAATCAATTGAGAAATGAGAGGAGAACAGCTGGACATCCCCGCATAGACATATGAAATAATTTTTGCCCAAGCTGAAACGGAAACGCTGTTCAAATAAATTAAATTTTTTATTTGAATTAAGCTTTGTCAGTAAAAATATAGTGTTGCTGTGGATGTATATCATCCAACTTTTCAGGCATTTAAAAGTTCTGGTGGAATAGAGAAAACCCTCATCACTATGTTAAACATAAATGAACCTTAAAATCATGGCATTCTTTTTGTGGAATCTTGTTACATTTTTGCGTAATTTTGTTATACATTACAAAAATATACATAAGTATAAAAGGTGGTACCCCCGCGGGTACTCCGGCAACCGGGAAGTAGCTCGAAGTACTCACAACTCTACTGTGATCTCTAAGACCTGCCAAGCGTACGGATTATGGAAAAACCCCCAATGGGGGAGCCCTTGTTTAACTTTAACAGTGGACGCTCTAACAGTGATGATGATGAATTAATTACACTGCTGACAAACGAAACAGGAATCTATTGATTATCGTACCTTATACACGTAAGGTATAATATATGCGAATACTTTTGCCAGACATTCAAGCTTTGATATGTCACGTAATACGAATTACGAAGAGCTTGTAGTGAAGTTTGCTCACCCGTTCTTAATCGATCAGCTAAGTTAAGCAACGTCCGCCGTGGTCAGGAGTTGGATGGGTAACCGCTAGTGGTATTACTTCTGAGCGCTTCCGTGCTTCGGATCGCATGATAAGCCGTCGGTCCCGGTTGTTGTATTACGATGGCAGTCGTTTCAGCATGGTGGTAGAGTATTTTGCGAATGGCCACCTGGCTAGCTACCACCCTCAAGTACAAAATCTGTCGCCTAACGGTGTGTTCCGGCAGCTGTCCTTGAGTCTACGTTAGCCTGAACAATATCTTCGACCACATCAACACTTACCATCAGGTAGATAGTGGTCAAAGGCTAACATATAAGCTATAGGAAAAATATTTTCTACACTATATTACAAAGATAACAATGTTGTACTGGCTTTTCTATGACAGCCTAACCAATATCCGCGTAAAAAAATATTTTTCTTCGTTTTCCTCGCATTCAACACAAATCACCTGCCTCCCGCATATCTCAACAAGTGGACAATAACCTGCTTTGTCTCAGTAAATATCATGAACTAAACAATCCGCGTTGTAACACTGGATTTAAACTTTTTACTGTGACATAGTACTATGTGTTAAAATGCTTTTAATGAGGCCACTGAATCAAAACCCTGGTGTTTGTCTTTCATCACCAACTCGATTGTTTTTACGAGTGATGCGGTAAATATTTATCATATGGCGTTTACTGTGTTGATTAATTCATTGAAGGAAATATACCTTTTGGAATTGATTCATAAAAATAATAATATTATGTTAAAAAAAATATCTGCTTGCATATATGTGCTTGGTGGAAGGATATTGTGCGAGGGCCCGCCTGGGTAGCTACAACTACCATATACCTTCCTTGACCGCAACCAAATCTGTCTCCAGGCACCTAATGTTGTTTTCCGGGAGCTGTATTTGAGTACCAGTAATTCTTGGCTGAACAACATTAAAACGTTATAATATTAAGGGCCTATTTCAGAATATTCGAGAAGTTCCGGTTATACTACCCAGAATATAAAATAACTGAATGATAAAAATGACAGTTAACATGCAGCGCGTTTCAAGCTTTAACCAATGGTTAGGTTAAATCGTTGACTGTGAAATGCAAATATAGTGTTTTATTTATTAAATATGTTCTGGGTAGTATAACCGGAACTTACTCGAACATTCTGAAACAGGCCCTAAGTCTCTTTATCAAGAGTCCATCTAGATACTAAGGGAGTATCAGATATTTTGCTTGGAAGTAGAAGTGTGCAAAGATTAGTGCGTGTAAATGAGAAGGGCACTGTTGCAAGTGAAGTGACTGGGCTAACGAGACATAAGAATAAAGTCTCGGAGTGGGGAGCGCAGTGCAATGGCAAGCAGGATTAGGATAGTGATACTGCAACTGTAATGGGCAAGCGTGACTATTATCATCAGGCCAGCAACTTGTCCGCCTACAACTTCATTAAGTCTGCCGGAAGCAGTGATAGCTCAGTGGCATTGGCTATGGACAGCCGCGCAGCAGGTCCATGGTTCGAATCCCGCCACCGGCTTGAGCTTCACCGCATGGTGAAAGCGTATTTTGCGAATACCCGCCTGGCTAGCGACTACCCTCAAGTAGAAAATCTGGCGCCAAGCTCCTAATGGTGTGTTCCGGCAGCAGTCCTTGAGAGCCAGTGAATTTATAGGCACATTAGACTTAATAAAAACGGTGATGGGCGCAGTGCAATTCGTGACTTGTGATGATATGCATCTGTTATAGGCAGAGGTTAGTCCGTTTAACATCAGGTGGGCCTCTTGTTCCGTCAAAATAACATAAAAAAATATAAATAAATAATTAAATTGTAATGACGATAATGTAGCGACTTCGAGGCGCGATCTGTGAAAAGATGAGCTCCCTCCACCGATTGGTTTCCACACTCCACATGAAAAACTTCCACCGGGATATGAACAGCAGTCGCTGGTGTAGAAGGCCCTTTACCGACTGCGCACTGGAGTAGGCCGAAGCAACCTGGGGCTACAGAGACTTCAGAATATGTATTGTTGAATTCTGCAGCCGGAAGCTGTACGACATCTTAAATTTTCAATATTTACAAATAAACTGACCGCACTGTCAGCAAATATTATATTCGTAGTATCCAACTAAGCAAGCAGCTCAACGCACTAGGCGCTAATCAAAAGGACGCAGGTTCGATTCCCGCCCGGGACAAGACATTTTGTGCTGAAATAATTTGTAAATGTGATTTTCACTGAGCATGCGATAGTGCTATATATACTCTTTTTTTTTAATATAATCATATTAAAAATAATAGAGTATGTTCATATTTTACAAATTATTGGAGCACAAATATTTTTTTGCCTGGTCAGGAATCGTACCCGTTTCCTCCGATTTCGCGCCAGATGTCTAAACCACTCGGCCACTTGGGCAAGCTCTTGTAAGCCGAAATTTCGTGCTCCAATTGTATTACTAACCGTCAAAGGGGACGGTGTGCGGCCATGAACCAGAATTCTACTAGACTTCATCTGCTCGAAAAAAGTGCCGTTTCAAACACTTAACTCTCGGAATGCTGTCACTACCCTTCTATATTTCTTAATAAAGTAATACAATTGGAGCACGAAATTTCGGCTCAAAAGAGCGTGCCCAGGTGGCTGAGAGGTTTAGGCATCTGGTGCGAGATCGGAGGACGAGAGGTCGATTCCCGCTCGGGGCATAAAAAATGTTCCTTTACTTATTATAAGAATATTGAAGCAGTGATGGCTCAGTGGCATTGGCTATGGACTGCCGCGCAGCAGGTTCATGGTTCGAATCCCGCCCAGAGCTTGAGCTTCACCGCATGGTGGAAGGGCATTTTGCGGATGCCCGCCTTGCTAGCGACCACCCTCAATAAGAAAATCTGGCGCCAAGCACCTAATGGTATGTTCCGGCAGCAGTCCTAAGAGCCAGTGAATTTACAGGCACATGAGACTTAACAAATACGTCTCAAGGTGACGGGCGCAGTGCAGTTCGTCGTTGACGAAATGCGTCTGTTATAGGCAGAGGTTAGTCCACTTACCATCGCTCGGGCTTGTTCCGTCATAATAAGATAAAAAAAAATAAAAAAAATATAAGGTTTTCGAAAACATAAACATAATCCAATGTACTAGTTTATTTAACGACAGACGACTATTAAGCGACATTATTCTTCTGTCACAATAACCTTGAAGTGTAATCTCGTTTTTCGATGTTTTAGTCATTACAATCGTTTAATGGCGTCTACGATTTATATAATTTGCTTTTTGTATCTTGCTTCTCATACTGTCGTCATTCAGATGTAGAATGACCACATGTTTTTAATTAAATGGGAAATCTCTTCTTCTTATTCCTGCCGAGGCAGGCGTACTGGGTATCGCAGTGTAGGGTAACTGTTCCTAAGGCGCTGCTGCCCACCTGGTATTTTTCTATTCTTCGCCTTCCATAGAAAGATGTGGTGTAAGTTTCAGCAGCCATTACAGCCCACCGAGTATATGTTTTCTGAACGAGCGAGCGCAAGACGCTAGTGAAGCGTCTCCGTTTCAACTTCGGCAAAAGTGATGTCGTATGTCTGCCCCGATGTCCGGCTGTTCTCCTCCACAACCCGATTCTCGTAAAATTTTGTAACCGTTCGATAACTATATGCAGTGTTTGATTGATTCAGTTTATGGAAATTTGTAAGAACGGCGGTGATATGGGGTAAAATATAAAGAAAACATATTTCGGTCACGAGTTATTCAGTTTAAAGAGCCATAACTTTATAATTTATTTGAACAGTATTACTAGCTGCGCCCCAAACCCCACGTAGATAATAATGAAAGGTGATGACGATAAAAAGTATATTTTATTGTAACCCAGGGTTTATACTACCTAAATTACAACATTTATCCAAATCGGTTCAGCCGTTCCAGAATGAAGGAATATCAAACATACAGATTCACATTCTCACTCACTCACACATAAACTTTTGCGTTTATAATATTGGCGTGACAAAGCGTATTACTAATAATACAAATGGAACGCGTTATATATTTGCCTATAGATCTCACCTGGAGCAATACATTGCGGTATTCTGAGATTACGGGATTAAATTCCGCGAAATTTCATCTCTTTCATAGTCCATTTTTTTTATGCCTGATAGGTTAGCCTTTGACCACTATCTCACCTGATGGTAAGTGATGATGACGTTGTTCAGAACCTAGAAGTACTGGCTCTCAAGGACAGCTGCCGGAACACACCGTTAGGTGCTTGGCGACAGATTTTCTACTTGAGGGTGGTAGCTAGCCAGGCGGGCATTCGCAAAATGCCCTTCCACTATGCCAATCTATATATATAATCTATATCGAATTAAAGGAATTACATTCGCAATTAAAATTTCAGAATTCAATTCAGTCAAATTCTAAAAGCTAGTATAATGGTTGTTTTATTGGGCCTTTGTAGGATCCAACCTATTTAGATCGGACTGTCCTATCAAAACCAAATTGATGGTGGCTCTAAACTAAGACGCCCACAAAGCTACGCTTGGCATAGGAAACATAAATATTGCTGAAACATTCATAGGTGTGTCAGTCCATGTCGTTGATGTGAATTTTATGAAAATAAACTTTTGCATAGGAACATACCACATGTTTTTTTATGGGATTGTGACCGCACCAGTACAACGCAACGTCCAACTGATGTTAGGTAGTAACCTCTGATAAACTGCACTGCACCCGTCACCTTGAGACATACATTTGCTGAGTCTTATGCGCCTGTAATTTTGGTCTTCAAGGACTGCGGCCGGAACACACCGTTAGGTGCTTTGTGACAAAGTCAAAGTCAAAGTCGAAATCATTTATTCAATTTAGGCGTCTACGACGCTCTTATGAAGGTCAATTACAAATTTTAGTATTGAAATGTTCTACATTGTACTGCCACGTTCAGCAAATAAATTGTATAGAGCCACTGCGAGAAGAACGGGCAAGAAACTCGGGGCCATTCTTTTAAACATCTTTTAACAATGTGTTACATACTTACTACATAATAGAGTTATTACAATATTTGTTTAAATTATGTAGGTGAAGGTACAGATTTTCTCCTTGAGGGTGATAGCTAGTAAGCGAGCGTTCAATAAAATTATCTTCCATTATGCGGTGAAACTCATACCAGCGATAGGAAACGAACCACGGACCTGCGGCACGGCAGCCAAAAAAAAATGTGCAATCAAGGCTGCGGCAAAATTTGAACCAAGGAATTCATTATCAGTAATCTGTCATTAACAAATGAATCAACTGAATAATTGTTATATTAATTTTTTTCTGTATGTATGATTTTGATTCAGCTAAACTGATTTATTGATTTAAGTTGTCATAATTATCTTTCCTTCCTATGTATGCTGCGTAGACCTTCGTAGACCGTGCTACGCCAAGGCTACGGGCGTAACAACAGCCTTCTTGTTGAATAATTTATACCCTTTGGTGTATACATTTCTTACGAGTAATTATTATTATATTGATTGCATTTAAATTAACATGGCATGAAATATACAGCGTGGACGTGATTTATGTCGGTTTTGAAATATGTGTTACACTTTGGTTGAATAAAAACAAAGGATTAGGTATTTGAAATGTTACAAATTTACAATATATATTAAGGTTATCTTGGTCTCTACTAATGTATTTTTAGAAACCTACTGTTTACCTACTAAATACCTACTATTTTTTACGTATTGTATATATAATAGCCATGGGGTTTTCGGGCTAGAATTTCAACCCCATCTCTTTCCGAGGGTGTCGAGAAATTTTCGATCGTGCGCTCGTAGAGTCAAGACCTCCTCAGGATGCTGCATTTAGAATCGAAACGCCTCGAAAACTCTTCCGGTTTGGCTGCGTGGCGTTTGTTACGGCACGTCGACTTAACAGGAAAATTAGGCGGAATTGACACTAGATGTATTTTTAATAAGTGTTTTATTAAAATATTCATTTAATGTTTTTGTACACTGGTGATTTTTATTTCTGAGCTCCCGATAATTTGACGCAGTTGCATGCATCATGATCACGGGGTGATGAAAGTAACACAAACAAACAAAGTACAAGGTACAAATCCCGTAAGTAATAATAATAGCTATCTAGTAAACTGTGATAGTATAAAAAAGTGATTAATTTAATGTTATCCTAAAATATTATTATAAGATGTGTTATTATTACATGCACAATTCTAAGGTTTGTAGTCCTCACACCTTTACCGTCAGAACAAAGATTCAGCAAACTAGAAAATGATTATATACATACATACGAGTATGAACAGAAACTTGAGGTATTTTTTTTAAGGACAGTCAAGAATTACATAACCTATGTATTATTATGCCAAAATTTCTCAACCTTGAGTGGTAATCCAACCCACACCAATTAAGGCACCAGGTCTGCAAAATTGGGTGATATGGGCTCGATTCCTAATCGAGGTGTTAAATATTGTACTCTAAAAATTTGTATATATGTTTTTCGTATAATACGCCACGGTGTTTGTAATTATATTGGGAAATAATATTTTTGCCTTATATGTTTTACAGAAGACAATAAGCTGTTTGATTATTTTCATACGATTTGTCAAGGATTTTAATTTATAAACCAGTTAAAAACAAGTAGTTTATAGTTTTTTGTAATAACAATTTGAATAACACAAACGCATCGCAGATAAGCACAGGAGGCTTGGCGATGAGCCAACACTGAAACCTATAGACGTGTTGTTGGCGTTTCGTGTACAGTCCGGTTGGAAATCTTAGAAAAAAATGTTTCGTTTTCATTCAACAGTTAAATAATCGACTGGATTATGGAGGTGATAATAGAGTATAACGGCCAACTGTTGGACTCGCGATGGAGAGGGTTCCGTACCAATATTTATTTTTAAATTATTTTTTTCTTGAAAGTTTGTCACAGTTGGAATGAAATCGATCCTTTTGTACTTCCCCTTTCTTTTTTTACTAGACAACAATAGCACAGAACTATAATGCAAAACTGGCATTTGCTTAAAACTTAATATTTGTGTTTCATTCTATTATAATTAAATACTGGAATTGCCTGGCAATTAGCAAAAATAACAGATAAGATTCCTTTATTCTAGATCTTGTAACTCATGAGAGCAGGTGTAGACCTACTCGGCCATGACACCAATAAAACCGGATAAAAGAAAGCTTCTGCTTAACAATTTATGTACTTGTTTAGTCTAGTTTTATTTGCGCAGAGCGTGACTAAGTAATGTAATTACGTACATTAATGTATACACATTGACTTAGATACAACACTCCTTGCCATGAAGAGCTGGTTTAATCTTGAACTATTAAAAAGATGGTTTACTGCGTGGACCTTAGGAGAAAATAAACATGAACAAATGTTCATGCGTGCAAGAGCTACGAGCACATACTAGCGCACCAGTCGATGGTATGTTACGACGTAAGTACATGATTAAAGCAAGGAAAGAGTTCAGCGTAGGGCAACACAGCCAATGATGTACCACCAGTCTTGGCTGAAATGAAGAATACCTTAGCAGACACTATAGAATTGTTTATCGATTTTGTAGCTGTGTTTTACTTTGCTATCAGTAAGAGAACGTGTGTTTAGTATGCTCTCCTACAGGAGAAGAAAAAACTCCTGTAGGATAGCTTAGTAAATTGGAATGAAAAGTATCCGCCATTGTAATCTAGAACCCACCAAATATGATTACCGAGTTTCATCAAAATGCGTTGAATGGTTTTGATGGCAACAAAGACACACTGAAATACACACTCATTTAGGTACACAGACACACTCAAATACACGTTCGTATATTTAATATGATTAGATTGATATTTCAGTATGATAGTATGAACGTACAATTGTTTCTCCTATGCACGTTACATTCGAGGAGACGATGACCTCGAATGGACGTCTAGCCAAATGTTGGCGTGCCGATCGTAACGTTACGTTGCTCACTGATAAACAACTTTTCTTACATACTTACCAGTAGATGTAGAAGTAAATTATTGCATACATTTAACAAATAATTAATTGTGATTCTTAAGATGTGTATCCAGACTAAGGGATGTCTGAAGCACTGATCCCTTAGTCCGGATACATATCAAAAAATATATATTTAGTAAAAATATAGTAAAAACTGAATAGAGTTGTCTAAAAATTTGTGAAATGTTAATTGGTAAAGTTACGGCCAAATCATATGAGATTCCTATAGTTCAGATGCCTGGAAACAAATAATAAGATTTTTTTTATAGGAAATTAACAAATAGTTACACAGTTTCAAGTGCATTTTATATGACTCTTGCGTATCGGCCTGAGTGATTGGGTTTGTTGTGCTCCCTCGATAGCAGGTCTGAAAATCAGTATAAAGTCTGGAATTTAAGATTCAATACCCTCATGTCGAGGACATATACATACACAATTTTATCCAGTAAAGTCTCCTAGGTGTAAATAGGCCTGCAACGGCTGACAGGCTGCTGTTTTTGGTTGTAAGAGATGTAGTATTTTAGAAATGATTTGTATTTGTGATATTTTTCCTCCTCGATTACCAACTTTAAACATAATAATAGGAAGGTCAAGGATTTACACCCAAGAAAAACATTGTGATATATACCTAGTTCGTATGTATTTTTACAACAAATAGGTCAACCACTATCTCACCGGTTGCACCCTATAATGTTTTACACACAATTCATTACCATATTTATTCTCATGCAACGTTTTTAAACGTTTTATTTCACAAACCAATAACATCAAAGCACAAACAGTCAGATGATAAGCAACCATTATGATAATGCATTATTTTATAAAATAAACTGCAATATCATTATTTTGACCCAGCAAAAAAAAAAAAAAAAAATTATAAGAAAACTTACAGCTAGGTGTGTTACTTTAGCTTTATAGACATAATTATATATGCAGCTTAAAGATACACATACAGAAAGGCCAATAATAAGGAATATGAAGAATGTCAGGTTTTCTCAGTGAGACTGCAATTGTACACATCCCTATATGCTCTAGTAGTTCAGGGCAGTCCAAAGTGCCATTCCCAATGCCTAACAGATAACATAAATCAGCCATTTCTCTACGTTTGTACAATGGAAGGAAATTAAATTTACGACACCTTCTATCGTAATAAGGCAAGAATATATGGGCTCTAAATTGTAGATATTGTAGAAATCACATCATCGTAACAGGGATTTCACACCTGTGAAGTGTATTCAAAATGACAACGATCATATACACAGTAAAGTATATTAGTAGTTTTGATACTTGTGAACTCCGAAGACATTCTTAAGATAAAACCTAATGAACGAGATGCCTTCTTTATAATATCGTTTACTTGATGATCGAATAATAATTTGCTGTCAAAAGTAACACCCAAGTCTTTAATTGAATCTACTCTAAAGGGCGCATTATAAAAAGTATGTCAGGATCTTAGTGTTGTGCTTTAACGGCTATAGGTACAAACGTAGCATTTCGAGATATATAAATCTAATTTGTTTAGGGAGTGTAGTAATTTTTGAATCGAAGGACAGACCTTGCACCTTGCAGACACTCAACGTCATGAATATTATTGCGATTGAATTCAGAATTTTCATGTCATCAGCGTATAGAAGTGTTTTAGGGCTCATAAAGCAGGAAGCAATGTCGTTTACAAAGATTGTAAAAAGCAGTGGTTCTAATAAGGACCTTTGGGGTACGCCGAAAGTGCTGTTCACAGGACATGAACTGTAGCCACCCAATACTACAGTTTGACAGCGGTTGCTGGCATAAGAGGAAAACCATCGAAAAGGATTTCCCCTAATATCTATTCTTAAAAGCTTATTCAATTAAATTGAGTGATCTATTCTATCAAAGCACTTTGAGTAATCTGTATAAATTGTATCGAGTTGGGAGGGTTCAGACAAAACTTGACGAAAGTCAACACAAAGTAAAAGATTTATTATAGTGGATCTACCTTTCAAGAATCCGTGCTGGTCTAGCTAAATGTGCTTGAGTGCGGGGTACAGCATTTTTTTTTCTAATACCTTCGCAAACAGGCACATATTGAATATTGGTTTATAATTTTCGACCTTATGTTGTCTCTAACATGTAATTAATTGAACCAGAATTCAATGCAGATTTTAATTTTGATACATCTGGTGCTTAGCCGGAGCGTCTTTGCTTTCTTTATAAGGCCAGAACGCAAGAGTATGAAACTGATCACGTTAAGATTGGAAATCACTTTTTTACTAAGTTCTTCAAATCTATATAAGAGTAGTACGCAAATAATAATGACAAATATTTTTAAAAGATTTTATGAAAACATCAAATTAATATTTTAATAAAACACTTAAAAAATACAAAAATATATCTAGTGACAATACCGCCTTATTTTCCTGTTAGGCCGTCGTGACGTGATTTGATCAAAATGCTGGCACCTATTTGTCTCAACGAATAAGCATTGCAATTCAACGGGGCAATGCTACCAGCATGCTGGGCACGCTGCCAACTGGTAGTGAGCTGGAGCATTTGGACTGCCCATGAGTGCCTGTCTGCAATGACTTATAGGTTGTCTAAATGCTTTTATTGTAGTAGCTGTCGTGTTGTATATAGTTCGTTGTATTTTGTTAATAAAACGTACCGACGGTAAAAGAAGAAAAATATTAGAGAGAAATTAATTTGTGAAATAATTTATTAATTATGTTGTGTAAATATTTCTTAAATAACAGTCGACTTTTCGAAACGATACCTTCCTGTTGGTAAGTGGTGATGTGGTCAAAAATGGTTAACATTAAAGCTTACTCAGAATAAATTCAAAGTGGACTTAATTCCACTTTTCAAAGCAATGGTGGCTGCTATGGAGCTAGTGGAGATTTTTATCCAAATATCACCTTTTTTGATGAAAACTCTGCTTTGGTGCACATTTTGGAATCTAAATGTTTATTTTAAGAATATTAAATGCCGCACTATAAAACGTTAATTTATCTTATAAGGATACATTTGGAGAAAAAGCTCCAACCTTATATTTTTTAACCTAAAAGAGCTGGCTCTTTTAAGACTGCAGGTTAGATCAAAACGATAATTTATCTAAAAAATACTTCGTCAAAAGGCACCAAGATTAAATAAGATCGCTCTTAAGATGCTGTTTTTGACAGATGTTCCATACATTAAGCGTCAAAACTGCATCTTAACATGGATCTCAGTTCATACTTACAAGTCTAGAAAATACTACTGCGGGTATTTGCTGCCTTACTAGCCTCATCGCCTGTGTATCAGCATACAGGCGATGAGGCCTTTCTATGCCTTTTTAGGAGCGAGATTTCACCTCTTTATACCCTTATCTCTCATGTTAATTCGGTATTATATATATATGTATACGACATATATATTAGGTCCTTACATATGAAATTGGCGTTTTTCGTACTGGCCACTTTAATCACGAATTTCTCCTCTTTGGTAAGGAATTCCAAATTCAAATTTGTACAGCTATAGACTCATGTATTTGTGCTTCGATGATCGTCATTCATTTGTTTTTTTTCTTCTGTTTTTTTCTGTTTGCGTCACTCATTTTACAAAATGGAAAACCTTAAATATCGCATTATTTACGAGTACGAGTTCCGCCGTGGCACTAGTGCTGCGGAAACAACTCGAAGGGTGAATGATGTGTATGGCGGTCGTGTTGCAAAAGAAAACACAGTTCGTTTTTGGTTCCAACGTTTTCGTTCTGGAAATTTCGACCTGCAGAACAAGCCCCGTGGACGGCCTGAGACTCAAGTTGATAATGAAGAGTTGAAGGCTATTGTGGAAGCGGATCCATCGCAAACCACGTCCGAGTTAGCTGCAGGCTGCGATGTTAGTGATAAAACTGTTTTAATTCACCTAAAGCAAATTGGGAAGATTAAAAAGCTTGAAAGGTGGGTACCTCACGAATTGACTGAAACAAACCGGCAAACGCGCGTCGACTGCTGCGTTACATTACTAAACCGGCACAAAAATGAAGGTATTTTAAACCGAATCATTACCTGTGATGAAAAATGGGTTCTTTACGATAATCGGAAGCGCTCAGCGCAATGGTTAGATCCTGGCCAGCCAGCCAAATCCTGCCCCAAGCGAAAATTAACCCCAAAAAAGTTACTTGTAAGCGTTTGGTGGACTAGTGCCGGTATTGTTCATTACAGTTTTTTTCAAATCTGGCCAGACTATTACGGCTGATGTCTATTGTCAGGAATTGCAAACCATGATGGAAAAGCTAGCGGCTAAACAACCTAGGCTGGTCAATCGCTCCACGCCACTGCTGCTTCACGACAACGCTAGACCACACACTGCGCTACAGACGGCTACTAAATTAGAAGAGCTTCAATTGGAAAGTCTAAGACATCCTCCGTACTCCCCGGACCTTGCTCCAACAGATTACCATTTTTTTCGAAATTTGGATAACTTCTTAAAGGGAAAAAATTCAACTCCGATGGGGCAGTCCAAATCGCCTTCAAAGATTTTATTGATTCCCGTCCGACTGGTTTTTTTAGTAAAGGGATCAATGAACTACCTATGAGATGGCAAAAGTGCATAGAAAATAATGGTTCATACTTTGATTAATTAAATATATTATATTAAAAAATATTCGACTTTTTGTTCCTCCCATACAAAACGCCAATTTCATATGTAAGGACCTAATATATATATATATATATATGTCGTCTCTAAGAACATAAAATAAAATACAAGAACTTATTAGAAATAATGTTCAATAACATGTTTCGAGAGCAGCACATAGGACAACGCAAGGACATAGTTATAAAAGTTTTATGGTTTTTTTTCTGGTTTGCATCCGGACGCTACCATCCTTGTCAGTGGTCTCGTTGGCGGTATCAGGCAAACCTTCAAGGCGTTAGAAATTAAGGAGATCTGTTTTGCACCCAATTCGCAGAGGTACCTCACAGTCACATCGACGTTATTCCGCTCATACGGTCACGGACAGTACATTTTTTCCCATCGTCACCGTTTATGACGCAAGAAGATAGGGGGTACGACCTCTTTACCCGGCATGACAAAACCCTTACCATCAAGCTATCTATTTATAAAAAAAACCTACTCGTAATTGCAAGTAACATTACAGGCACACAGACTCAACGTAATATTTTTGCTCTTACACGAAATTAAAGGCGTGGGACGTGATAAAGTGAGCTGATAATGTAAATTGATGCTGAAAGCTGAAACGTTATTAATTTCAATATGAAACGTCTACGGCCATTGATGAGGACACATTTCCTCATTTATTCACGAGGGAAAGATAGAAAAATTAACCTCAAGAAGCCTTACAATAATTGGATATTTTCGTGTACCTCTTGAAATAAAGACACAATTTGTTTCTACCCGAATATTCTTTTCTGTCGATAAGCTACACTATGACCATAATTTCTACTGAATTATTAATTTACTTTTCAATGCCCTTGCTCGTAAAGTGAGCTTTATTATATCGTTTTTATGGCCATAAACCGAACTATAACACCCTCGTGCATAATAATATTATACACTAGTGCATAATAGAATTATCCCTACAAAGTTAAGTTAGTACCTAACTGCAAATAATAATATGCGAGTAAACAGAGCATTTTCAATTTAACCGGGTAATATAGATTTGTACCATCAAAGAGTAAATACGTAATCAACCACCATAATTTTCCGCGCGCAAAAAAATAACTTGCGAGATATTTTGCATAATTTTCGTATGTTGTTTGTATCGCATTTGTGCAATATATATTTTTTTTGCTCGCAAGGGTGTTGAAAAAACGTGTATGAAACTAGTAAGCAACTTGCTCATTATACACTCGGCTGATTTACGCCCTCGCCTACGGTTCGGGCTTCAACACACAGCCTCACGTATAATGAGCAACTTAGCTCACTTGTATCATAATCTACTATTATTTCAATCACTAGTCACATTTACAGGAATACCAAGGCATAGTACTAGTCAACAATGTTAATAATAATTATCATGTTACGTAATCGTAAAGTCATTTTGTCAAGTAAGTATTATAAATATAATCATGTCAAGTTTTAGAAGTGTTGTTAGTGAATCTCAAAGACAACTGCTGGAACACAAGGTTTGATGCTTGTTGTCCGATTTTCTTCTTCAGGAAAGCAATCCGGGCGGGCATTTGCAATATGCTTGCAAAGTAACGGAGTATTTGGGCCGTTAAAAGCCTGACATAGTTTTAACGACTACCTTCCTAAGACAGTCAACACCAAAGAAGGCTCGATGTGCCATCTGAAAAATGGTATGGCTCTTAGTAGTAAACACCATTAGCGCTGGTCACATATAATCAAGTTGTCACTAACTTTGTGTTGGCAGAGAACATTGCTTAACCTTGTTGATCGAAAACGACAAGGCAAGCTCCGCTGCAATACGAACGATTCTTAATAAATGTTTTTCAATGTATTACATATATTTGGCATGCTCTGTAGCCTAGCGGCTTGATGGATTTTAGCATACGTGATGTCTTTAGACTTGCTTGCCAAGCAAATAAGTTAACATATACAGGGTTATTGGTAATATGCTAACAACCTCTTAGGGTTGACTTCTGGTAGTCCTAAGAAACTTTTTGGGTTATCTTTTTTTTTGTGTTTTAATGCCTACTCTGAGCCAAAAACACTGGACTTCGCCGTGGTCCCTTTGAACAGAGTTTTGAATATTCACTTCGAGCAAAGTAATAAAAAATATGAAATAATACATTATAGAGGCACAAGAAACTTTTGACATCAAGTTCGTGCTTATTCAGTCAAAAACATATAAAAACACACAAAATAATATAGAAAAAAATTCAAAACAAAAATGATCTCTAAATGTTTGTTAGGACTAGCAGAAGTCAACCCTATGAGGTTGTTAGCATTTTACCAATAACCCTGTATATAAGTAATAGAATAACACACATTTTTTTTCCTTATTTTTTATACTTACCTTTTTTCCCCAAGTTATTTAAATAAATATGTAATGTTTTATATATATTAATATTTCCTTTTTTTTAGAAGCTGCATATGTAAGACTACTTAAATTTCCCCATATATATATTATCTTGAGTTAT
This sequence comes from Plagodis pulveraria, assembly GCA_963890685.1. Lineage (NCBI taxonomy): Eukaryota > Metazoa > Arthropoda > Insecta > Lepidoptera > Geometridae > Plagodis > Plagodis pulveraria. The sequence continues at coordinate 8,028,963 of OY982951.1, forward strand.
GAAAATATGTTTCGTACGTTTCATCCTTTCTTAGTACCAGAAGACTTCGTACAAGAATACGAGTAATTACAGCATTCGTCTAGAAATATGAGACTTTTTCGAAATCATTGTTTAAACACATCATTTGCTCGAACACGCATTATCGTCCGGACGTTAACACTCGCATGAAATAATATTATTTATCCATAAATCACGACGACCGACGTCAGCCAGCGTGACCTGTTGCTTTGGCGTCACGCCAAAAGTTGTAGTTAGAGAACGTCGTGCTAGAGATGCGCTTGTACGAGTATTATAGTGCTGGGTTATGTCAGGACACTGAAAAAATAATAAGTATCGATTTTATACAAATGATACTAATGATTTTTAAAAAACCCATTAAATTTCCAAATGTCAATAAGCCGGAGACGTCTCATATTTAACTTATATCTTCGTTTTAGCCTTAAAATTGAACGGCTTATTTTCCATCCAACGGCTCCCGCTGACGTGATAGCTTTGACTTTAAGTTAGCTTACTAAGTGTACCTAGTAGGGGAAGCTAACTTAATCTATGTCTTCCTGTCTTGAGAAACTTTCTTCACACTCGGTTGTTGGTTATGTTATTCCAACAACCGAGTGTGAAGAAAGTTTTTGTGCCCATTGACACTTTTATGTAGTAAAAGCAATACAAAACACTATATTGAGCGTCAAAACATATGTAAATTCTATACAATAAATTAAAATCATTACATCATTTTTTTCATTCGCATTTCTTGCGAAGGGCAGATTATTGCTTTAATCGAACTGTAGCAGTCACATTTTGGAAAGAGATAGAATCGACAGAGTCATAATAACTCAATCTAACAATATGAATTAGTGGATATTTTCCCGTTGCATATACCAAATTATACGTTTTACTTTTTTATATGTATAATATTGTATATTATGTACACTACACGTATTAGCGCACATCTAATGTCTCAGGTGACGAAAGTAATACATTGGAAGATACATCAATATGGTTTTTAAATATTATTTAACATTATTTAAGGCTAGTATCCTCAAATTTGAATTGGCAATAACATTAAACTCAAATGTCTATCAGAAAAGGCAATTTTTAAGTGAATTAATAACAATTTTGAAACAGTGATAACTGAGTGGCATTGGCTATAGACTGCCGCGCAGCAGGTCCATGGTTCGAATCCCACCACGGGTTTGAGCTTCAACGCATGGTGGAAGAGCACTTTGCGAATGCCCACCTGGCTAGCGACCACCGTCAAGTAGAAAACCTGTCGCCAAGCACCTAACAGTGTGTTCCGGCAGTAGTCCTCGAGAGCCAGTGAAATTACAGGCACATGAGACTTAACAACTAGTGTGTCTCAAAGTGACGGGCGCAGTGCAATTCGTGACTTGTGATGAAATGCATCTGTTATAGGCAGAGGTTAGTCCACTTAACATCAGGTGGGCCTCGAGCTTCCGTCAAATAACATAAAATGTCTGATCCTCGGCTACATTTTAAAACCATCGACTATATTTAACACCATCACTAGCATCAAGAAAAAGTTCTAATATTGCATATGGAATAATTGTTTGCTATCGAAATTGGTATTGCCATAAGCAATGAGCTTACTAAAAAGCCAAATTTGATGTCTTTAGTCGGTACACCCTACGATTTCGAAATAAAACAGTTACGCCAATGAGAAAAGTGTTACTTTCTCGTTGTTTTAACGTCATTCCAAGAACCGTAGCATGCTATTGTGAAACGTTAACATTGCTCAACAAGCATAGCTCTGAAATTCTCCAAAAGTTACCACAGGATGAATATTTCATAATTATTTGTTCTGTTGAAATTGTTGTCCCATCACGTTGTCCGTGATAACGTGACTTTAGCGAGACCTGTTGTTCTGGCGTCACGCCAATGCTTGCTTGGCTTCCGAAACGCGGCCTGCAGGCTCTTAAAAGTAACATGTAGCATGTTTTATTTCGATGGGTCAAACACGTTTTCTAGTTGTTAATGTCACGCTCTGATAAACAGGCCTATATGAAAATGAGTTTCTTTTTGAATATTGACATTTCATACCGATATAAAATGTGTATGAAAAAGTTCCTGAAAGGAAAAATAGGATAATAATATAAGTCATCCTTTTTTTCATATTGACGTTCGACTTATCAAACCTAAAGTGAAGTGGAAGATGTAGATCTTAGTTTCGTCTTTCCGTATACTAAAGCGTAGTCTTAAGCTGTTATTTTTGTTTTACTCAAGACTGCTATACCAGCTTTTTATATCAGCTAGTAAGAAAAATCAACTTAGCCGCGTCCTCTTATTTCATGAGTAGATCTTTTACACATTGTCGTTTATCACTATTGAAAAAGAAACACTGTATTATATAGCCACATGTACTTTAAAAAATTGTACAAAAATATTTAATTTATGCATTTTTTATTCATGAATGAATAAATATAATCAGTGTCAAAGTTATGTCTCAATGTCTATAATACAGACTGTAGTGGCATAAAATTGTTTTATGTAAATCGATTTTACAAGTCGTGGGTAACCTTTTACTGTAGACGTGAATCGTATGCGTGTGCGTCTCTCTCTGACGCATATCAAAGATGTGCGACTTCATTTTTTTCCACTGTGCTCTCGACTTGGCCGAGAGCCAAAAACGCCACCTGGCATTCGGCCAAGGAGCCAAATCACCCCGTGAGGGGTTAACCGGTGAACGGCGGTCGAAGCGAAAGTGAAATCGTGAAGAAAATGTGTTTTCATCATACAATCACTTTTAAGGAAAATGTAATTGAAATCATTCCCCCCATTGGTTTGAAAACTATTACTTATAATGCTGTAGGTACTTTAATAAAATCTGATGACTGAAAGCATAAAAAAAAACCTATTTCATGTTAAGTTAACCGCTTTCAACTTCAAGCACTTACCATCAGGTGAGATTGTGGAGAAAAATACCATATGAACATATTCTTGTTGTGTACCTACTAAATCATTTGCATATTGATATCGCATAAAGAACTCATATGGAACTTGTAAATATATGCTGCTAATTATACCTCTATAAATGCAAATTATAAATCAACAAGGCAACTTGAAAATCAATTCGTGGTTTAAAGTTATTTGAAGTCACACAGATTTTTTTCATTTTTACAATTAGAAAAAATACTAAATATATTTTATGCTATTATTTTAAATACTAACAATAAACAACATGATTTTGAGTACGCGCCAAATGTATGAAGCCTTTTATTGGAATGTTTATGAAAAAGGAAAAAGTTTAGTGTTGTTATTGACTTTTGATAGGTACAATTTTTATCAGTCATTGTACCTATCTTCTACGGTGAACAAACTAAGGGTAAAGTAGATGAGCATTCCAAGCTTATTGATGCAGACTTTACGATTGTAACGGACTTGAATCAACCAAAGGTTGGCCATTATCGTTACACTGGCTTTCGGGTCGACCACTCAAGATCTATTACCCACTTAGATATTAAATGAGAAGAGCATCCGGCTGTTTTATTTAAGGTTATTCTTTTCTGAACGAAATTGATGATTAAATATTAGCAAGCATTTTTCATTATACTGTAATTACTCAGTACTTATACTTAGTATTTTAAAATAATTACGCAAGTTATTTGCGTTATTTTGTATGAATTTTAACTTAACTGAAGAGAGTATGTCTTCAATAGTCATATACACAGAGAAAATCAAATAACAGTAGACAAAATAAAAGTTAGTTATTGGTTTAAGTTATATACATTTTCATTTAAGCATTTAATGATTGTTATTATTTAAAATTTCGTGTTTTTTCCTAATTTTTTTTTTTTGCATTTCCATTACATGAATGTAAGCGGGCCGCGGTCTTGGATAGTTTCCCGTTTGTTTGAGCGCGATCAGATTAGTAGTTTTCATATGCTTAGCATATTTCTGTAATTTCAATACTTCAAAGTTCACCTTAGGTGTACCATATATTGTGTGAATGGCAAAGTCAAATCTACTGAGTAGTATAGAGTATTACCCATCAAAAAGCAGACTAATGCGTCGTCACTGTCCTGGGATTCAATAACCGGACAGGACGATGGTCATTAATTTTTCCCCAATAATTTGTCAGTAACATTCTAAAGTATGAAACCATGTACCACCGGACCTAAAACAGTCCAACCAAATCGAATTGTAAATCTAACATAGAATGACCCCTAGCTCCTGCAATTTACGGTTGCCCACTCAAAAACCAAGGCGCATGTGGTCGAAAAGTTCCTGTATTACGCTCCTTGAACCGTTAAGAGGGTAGAAGGCTCAATTCAATTAGCTTGATTCAAATATGAAGAGATAATCAGAAGGTCCCATTCCTTAACAAGTTTTGAGATTGCTTTTATAAGTAATCCAATTTCAAAGACTTAAAATAGATGTTAGATTAATTAAGATCGTTTTGTTAAATGTCAGAATTGGCACCTACCTTGTTTAAATTTGGAATATTATAACCACCAAGAGGTTTAATTCCTTTTATGTAATATGAACATTCTGGTCAAAGGTAGCCTAATTACCACGTAGTAAAACAACAACAGGGTACAGCTGTTGCTCTGTCACTGCTTTACTACTAATAAATCATATCTTCCAAAAATGCTCCACATTTACTGCTTACATTTTCTACAAATCACTATATCAAAATCTAGTTGGGAAAAAGACACGATTACTTTCTCTTCGACTCTTGCATCGCGAACGTGAGTTCCCTACAATACGTTTACGGTAGCAACATAAAGGATTATGATAAGAACGTATTAAATATGTTTGCTACACACAACACAATTCCAATTTGTAACCACATTGCCAATGTTCCTTGGGAATGCTTGAATTGTAAAGGGAATTGAATTTTATATTTTTTATATATATAATATCGCCCGTGGGGTGCCGGGTTAGAATCGCACCTCCCCATATCATCCCGTGGGTGTCGTAAGAGACGACTAAGGGAAAAATACTGGAAGCTGGGCAGCAGCACCTTCTAAAGAACTACTATCTTACACTCCGATCCCGAAGCCGCCTGCCAAGCGTGGGGATTATGGCAAATACCCCCTTAATAGGGGAGGCTGTGTTCAGTAGTGGATGAGTCGGCTGTTACAGTATATATATAAATATCTTAGTGTGAACATAGATGGCGCTATCTGACAGCTCGAAGCTTACGTCATAAAACATTGCAGTTGACTTGTCAGTCTTTAACGAACTGCCGAACAGGCCACACCTCCTACTCGTAGCTTGTGACTGGGACTTATGTGTATGATAATTATGACGTGAACCACTGAAAGAAGTACAAAAGCTACATGCAATACACCAGTGGTAAACTATTTTTTGATATTTTGGAAGATTTTGGCACACGCCTGTACTAGCGGTAGGTAGTCTTATTTCATGCATGTGTAACACCATACCCCGGAGTTCTCAAACATGATTGTGATGATGCAAAATGACAAGAGTCCCTGGACAGCAGACTTTACAGAATACATACGTGATACGCTATGGTAGACGCGTCACAGTGATTAGCACTTGTAAATAGCTAGATCGAGAATAGACTGATCTGCAAGGTGAGGAATGGAATGACTATAGGGGGAGGATGGAGGTAATTTGCGGGTGTAACCTCCCTACTTCTAGATCAAGAATATAAGCAACGTGTTGTAATGATCTTGACTGCTCGTTTGCACGAAATCTGTATACACACACATTATGAGGGCTCTGGCCATAAACCTAATGACGAAATGCTGTACATGCAAAACATTATTACATTGCTCGCCTGGCTAGCGCATGGTGGTAGGCATTTGGCGAATACTCGCCTGAATAGCTACCACCCTCAAGTCGAAAATCTGTCGCCAAGCACCTATCGGTGTGTTCCGGCAGCTGTTCTTGCGATCCTTTAATTCTATGTAAGCCTGAACAAGATCTTTGACTACATCATATCTTATCATCAGGAGAGATAATGGTCAAACTTAACTTACTTGATAGGTTAGCCAACCTATCAAGTAAAAAAAATAATTGAATGAACTTAATGAAGTTTTATCATAGTTATACGAAGCACTTCGCAAGAAGACATAAGTATTCTGTGGCACCTACACGTTGAAACATGTATGTAAATAAATAAAACAAATTCTAGGTTAAGCCCGATAACACCTTCGACCACATCCTTACTTACCATCAGGTCAAATTGTGATGAAAGGCTTACCTTTCAAAAAAACGCCGTTACTTGAAAAATAAAGACTATATTTTTGAAAAGTATTTTTTTAGTTATGTGTTGGTCTATTTATGTATTGAAACTATAAAATTTCTAGTATATGTCATTAAAGTGCATACATGGTAAATGAAGAAGGTTACATGACCTCCAACATTTTTTGAGAAAAAGGATCTTGACTGTGGAACAAAGAAATTATTTTATAAGTGTTCCGTGTTTAAAAATCTGAACCCTAAAACGTAAAGGAGAGACAAATTTTATTGATATATTTTCGCACCGTACATCCACTATTTGATTCATAAGAGTGTTTGAATGATTAATACTGCTTAATGGTGTTATTTTTAAACTACCGCCATTCCTCAGTCTACGTCCACGCCTTGCACAATTTATGAGGTCATCCTGAATTATAAAATATGTTTTTTTTAAACTCGAATAATGTTTTGTACACTTTGAAATATTCTCTGGTATTATTTTGTCAGTAATTGTTAGGTTTTTTTTATATGAGCGTATATAAGTCTCACATAGCTTTTACTGGAGCAATGTTGGACATATGTATTTAATAGACTAATATCTAAGATATATTTTATTACGACTAGTTTATTTATATAAATTAGCTGTATAAACTGCAAGCATGCACATGCAGTGCAGTGTTCACATAAGCATGTGTTCTTTTGAAGATAGTTTTTGATTTTTCAACTTTCACTATTTTTCATTGTTTACTTGTATAACGATTTTTAACATCTTTTATGTTTTTTATGAGATTATTTTGTTGCATTTGAAAGAAAAACAGGTTGCGTACCTCAAGAAGAACCTCTCTTGTTTCTTTTGGACATCAAGGAGTCCCGGAGTAGTTATGTTTGGTGCAACAACCCCCTGGACTAGACTTGACGAGATGACTCTAGACGAGTTAAGACTAGACGAGATGGGACTAGACGTGGTAAGACTAGACGTGATCAAACTATGATAAGACTAGACGAGATTAGACTAGACTTGACGAGATGAGACTAGACGAGATGTGACTAGACCAAATGAGATGAAACTAGACGATATGTGACCAGTCGAGTTGAGATTATACTAGACGAGATGAGACTAGACGATATGTGACCAGTCGAGTAGAGATTATACTAGACGAGATCAGACTAAAATAGACGAGATGATACTAGACGAAATGAGATGAGATGGGATTAGATTCATTCATCGGCCTAATAACTGCCTTTATTACACTGGGCCCGTATGTTTAGATACTGTTTACCTCGCAAGTGTGATGTAAAGTTATTTTACATTTACAGTTAATTCACAGAGTCCTGGACTCTACAACCATGAGTCACTCTCTGTCACAATTACCACGCAGCTGCCAAAGGATCTCGTCTTACTTTGCGCACGGCGCACGTGCCATTAACCATTTCCACCAACAAAAACAACATAACTCACATTACCATATCATACAAAATTGACTATTAGCTACATAGGAAAAAGTACAAATTGGTATGTTCTTACATACAGAGCATGTAGACTGAGTTTCAGACGTTGAAGCTCGTTTTTGCTCGTGCTAACTTGAAGATTATTTTTTAGTAAAAGTTAAAATCAATATTAAAATTGAATATTGTCCAATTACCTACAGTGACACTTTTTTAATTCTCGACAGGAAAATAGGTTGCTATAAGTTTGAAGCCCTTGTCTTGTAGGAGTGTTTATTAGAGTGTCTAATGTCTGGCATGGTAGCTCCGAAATTGTTGAATATCAATGATTAAAATGAGATACATTTAACTTAATAATTTTAATATTCAACAATTTCGGGTGAATATGGATATTTATATATCTCCACTAATAATATCTTCTTTTTTTTATGCCTGATACGTTAGCCTTTGACCACTATATCACCTGATGGTAAGTGATGATGTGGTCGAAGGTGTTGTTCAGGCTAACCTAGAAGTACTGGCTCTCAAGGACAGCTGCCGGAACACACCGTTAGCTGCTTGGCGACAGATTTTCTACTTGAGGGTGGTAGCTAGCCAGGCTATTCGCAAAATACCCTACCACCATGCTATAACGACTGCCATCCTAAGACAACAACCGGGACCGACGGCTTAATGTGCCCTCCGAAGCACGGAAACGCTCAGTAGTAATGTCACTAGCAGTCACCCATCCAACTCATGGCTGTCGCGCGACGTTGCTTAACTTTGCTGATCGGTTGAGAACAGCTAAGTAAACTACGAGCGCTTCAAATCTACATCTATCCTAATAATATAAAGAGGAAATCTTAGTATTTTGTATGTAACGAATAAACTTAAAAACTACTGGACCGATTTGAAAAATTATCCCTTATGAACAAAGGCTGTAGAATATTTTCAAATGGGTTGGAAGTTTATTTTTATTTACGTTAAATAGGCGTGCGAAGCCGAGGTGGGCCGCTAGTGTAAAGTAATATATATATACAGCATAAGCATATGATTATATGCTGATGCTTCGGATTTGAACTTGTTATTTATGCCAAGGTAATTAAATGATTAATTCGGGAGTTTTATAAAAAATAATTAATACTTCTTTGGTGTTGCCCATCTTGTGATTCAATACTTATGAATACTATAAACAAATTAAAGCCGATTCTAGGGTTAAAATTATTACGAAAAATTTGTGAATATAATAAGTAAAATTCTGCGTACTTTCTAGGTGAGAACGTAAACTATTGACTTGTACTTATTACACGCACTCGACCGCGCACAAATCCGTGAACGAATCCTTCGTCGCCCACACACTACACGAGTCCTGCCCCTCAGTCACATGTGATCCGTGGTAAACCTTGCACGTATAAATTCAGATACTATCTTCCGAAAATCTATGTATAAATAATAGTTACTAGCAAAAAGTTGAGCTTTGTGCGTTTATTTTACAACCTGATTCTAGTGATGTCGTCTAGTATGAAGTAGATTAACTACGATAACATTGTATGAAATGATTACAAAATTGTTAATGCTATTTTTTAATGGTTATAAATTTATATTTTTCTGACAGATAACACATCTAGATATGAATTTAAATTACTGTATTAAAGCACAAATCTATACGCGTGATAGATTTTCAGTAAAAGGGGCCACAAAATTTACTAGTTGTGGGGTAGTGATAGCGCTCGCTTCGCTCGCCGAAAAATATTTTAGAAACAAATTTTAAAAATATACCTAGTGACAATTCCGCTTAAATTATTGATTTATTAGTACTTTCCTAGTACTTTTTATCAATAAAACAAACGGTTAGTTCGCCGATAAATCCTTGAGTGCACTGCACGGCGGATTGGTGCACCAGTGAATTGCGGTCTTCACAGTTAAAAATATTCTATTTAAACTAAAAAAAACAACATTTTTAGTAGTAGCCGGTTTGAAATTGTGACCGCCGGCACCGTTTTCGTGCCGGAAAGGCAAGGAAAAACCGTCCATTGGATAATCGATAACCCGACTGAGGAAAAGATTTTCACCGCGATAACAGAACTAAATAAAAAAAAATAATAAAAAAAAAAGATGTTCATAATTATAATATACGCAATAGAGAAAAACTTTCAAGTATAAAACGAAATTATAAAAAGTTAAAAACAAGGCATTTATAATAAGATATCAATATATCATCAGCTTCTAAATAATGTTACAAATTTAAATAATAACGACTTCAAAAAGGTATTAAAAGAGTTTTTTGAAATAAATCCCTTTACTCAGTTAATTAATTTATGGTTTTGCGTCTAACACAATCTTCATTCTCGTACAAGTGTAATAATAAATAATAAAAGGTAAAAAATTGTCGGCTTTTCATGTATTATTCTTATTTGTTGTGTACGTTCAATTAAGTTTGAATCTTTTTATGTGCTTGATAATTTTGTAATGTGATTTTATTTCAAACATAATCTGTATTGTATAGATTTTAAGGCATCAAGTTATTGACATTTTAATTTTGACTTAGATTTAGGATATATTATTTTGATTTTTGTAATAGGTATATAAGGCCAACAAAATATTTAATTAAATTTGCAGACAATGTTTTAATTTGGTATTTCTGCACATTGGGCGCAAAACATTGTTTTTGCCTTGCAATTTTACATTTGTGTATGTTCATAATCTAAATACAACGCTACAGCTCCTGTAACGTAACCATTGATGCAACTAACGGTCATTGCAGGCTCACAGGCAGTCTAAATGATTCAACCCACTACCAATCAGAAGCGTGCCCTGCATACTGGCAGCATTGCCCTTATTCGTTGAGTCAAATAAGTGCCAGCATTTTGAACACGCGTTGCATCGACCAAGAGCTCTGATAAGTTTTGGAAAATATTTAGTTTAAAGTGTGTTGATAATAAAGTACATAATAATATAAAGTCACTGTATACCCTGAAGAAATCATAGGTTATGAACCCGACATAAGATAAACAAAGGTAAGGAAATATTAAAGCACAATTTACTCCAAGCATACCCCATTTGCAAGATAAGCTAACTAAAATCTTTCCTCCTTCATTTGTCGCCCTCTCAGTATATTTACGAGCGCCGTGCGTGGGCGCAGCTGCCGCCCTCCTCACAGCTGCCCGTTGAAAGTAATAACATAACTAACATAAGCATATATAATAGAATTTTATAGGTCTTGTGAAGTAGTTATATAGCAGCCATGGGTTGGGCAGGTTTGATACGTATTTTGATTTTAAGCTGTCAATAACGCCGACCTAAAAGTGATTTTAGGGTTCCGCACTCAAAGGGTAAAAACGGGACCCTATTACTAAGACTCCATTACGTCTGTCTGTCACCAGGCTGTATATCATGAACCGTGATAGCAAGACAGTTGAAATTTTCACAAATTATGTATTTCTGTTGCAAAAAATCGGCGAAGTGCCAGTCGCACTCACCCACGAAGGGTTATTATCAGCCAGCATTGTCTTCATTTGTTGTGATTTTGTAAGATTATTCGGATAGCAGACTTTTAATGTAGGTACCTGTTACACATCATGATTTATAATTTTACGAATTTAAATATCTTTTCAAAATGATTTTCGTCACCTAATTTCAACTGTAGTTCGGTAGATTTTTATATGTATTAACAGGAAACCAGGTGATAATCTAGGCCGGCTAGCCTAAAAGGTTTAAATAATTCAGGTGTGCAAAATCTATGGAGGTGGAGATTTTGTGAATGTCCGCGTGGTAAGCTACCAAAGTCAGAAGACAATCTGTCACCAAATACGTAACGGTACGTAACAGATGCTGGCCTTGAGAGCCAGTCTACTCGACTCATTAGAGTCTATTAGGTTAAGCCTATATACAATCTTCGACCACGTCAACTCGTATCATCACGAGAGATTGTGGTAAAATATTGGATATCAGCAGTAAAAAAATATGACACATAAAAAGTGAAAACAACCTATTTTCCAAATTACACCGCAGAAAAGCGGGAAGGGGTTGAATAGTAGTGTTTACTGTTAAACGCTGGAACATTCTGAAATTCTATCACTATTGGACTGCGGAGGAGTCAGAGAGAGGCAGCGATGGTGACGTTGCAATCAGTTTGGTTGATAAAGGAAAGAAAGCGTATTAACACAAAATTAATAACATAAGATACATTTAAGATGGTTACCTCACAAGCGTAATATATAGGAAACTATGCAATTTTATTTTGTAGAAAAAAAAATAAAGACACGGGTTTCAGAATTAACTTTAAAAACTTTAAAGAATATATTCAAAGTAACATATAATTTCCTCATAATACATATAAAAAACGTGTTAAATAAGTAGGTAATGAACGCCAACGTTTTGAAAGTTGGCGTTCATTACTTGTATAGCACGTTGTTTTAAAGATAAGTCAATTTAAAAATAAAAAAAGCGTCCATGCTGGTATTCTATGTGGCGCATAAGTTTTTTATAATTGTATTCTAGTTTCATTTTTGCTTATTAAGTAAAGAATCATTCAGTTAATTTTTATGATGAGACGCTCTAATAAAAAGCGTACCATTAATGGTTTTTAAAAACGTTAAAAAAATGTATGTAAGTATATATAATATAAGTAATTTAATATATTATGTTTTATTCGTTTGAGTTCCGTGACATCTCCGTGACAATAACATGGCGGCTAGCAATAAACAACTTGCAGCTATTCCAGTACTTTTTTCTTTTTTTATGTTAAGAAGATATGAGATGAACAGGTTTTCCGCCTGATGATAAGGCATGTCCGTTACAGTTGCAGAGACATCGTTCCAGTCTTGGTTGACACAGCAGTACGCTCTTCACTCCTAGAATAGTTCTTATGTCTCTTTAACTCAGTAATTTAACTTGCAATAAAGCCTTTCACATCTTAAAACAATAGTATTTGCACACTACTGCTTCAAAGTATCTGATACTGGGAATGAAAATCCACTTCGATGGATCTCAAATTTGATTTCATCAGGATGGACTCTTGCTTGCTCAAGTTGGCCTTCTCGTCAATTTATTCTGTAGGTAATAGAGGGTTCAATATCTTATGTGTATCTTCGTATATGTGGTTAATGAGTCTAGTTCAATAATCTAACATATATCTTCCTCCTACGACAATTTTCAATGGCACAAAATCAAATTTACGTTCCGTAATTTAATACGGTTTAATACGGCCTATGTTCCGAACACGAGTGATGAAAAGTAGATTGTTACACAAGGGATGTAAGTTAATTATTAAACCAAATATGTCACCGCAAGCGCAAGTTTATAGTTGGAGGGATGAATTAAACACTTTAATCCGTGTCTTACTCTCTTATTAGAATATTGTTAAGAATTATAAATATTTTGGTAAAGTTATCAACAACAAATGTATGGCTAATGAGAACTTTTGAATTAAACCATTGAATATAATATTGCCATACAATATAAGTCATTTGATTACCATTTTTTTAAGCCGGCGATATGCATTTTTAACAAAATACTACATAAAATGATATACAACACTAGCTACTACAATAAAATAATTTAGAAAACCTACAAATCACTGCAGACTCACAGGCAATCATAATTATCCAGCCCACTACCAGTTGGCTGGATTATTCATTTATTATATTAATTACATAATTCCATAGGGTGTAAGATTGAATTTTATTCCCGAACTTCAAGTAATCTATGACCTACTTTCCGAGCGTGAGTAATGAAATATGCCTATATTTATGCATCGTTCACACTATGGCACTCAAACTTTGTAGATTCAAACACATTATTCATATGACATTGTTGAAAAATTGACTTGAAGACAATAATATATTGTAACAGACAGTGAAGAGTCAAATTGTTAATTAGACATAAAATATCATATTACTTTTTCACAGAAACATTGGCAATGTAACAATACAGTCAGTCAAGGAGATAATGATACTTTGCATCACTGATAAATGTGTAACTTTTGAACACGTACTTTTTATATATGTCAAAACCAACAAATGGATTTTTTACATAGCTGATAGTCTAGCAATTGACCACTATCTCACTTGATGGTAATGGATGATGTGATCGATGATATTGTTCATAGGCTGATTTAGAATTACTGGCTCTCAAGAACAGCTGCCCGAACTCACCGTAAGGTCCCGCACATAACTATAATTGTTCGCGCCATCTATTGGCACTTTCTTTCTTTCTACCTCTTACCTTTTCCTACCCTCATTTTCCCACGAAAACGACGACTATCTACGGTTGACATTTCGTGGCTGATGAGTGACCTACTTGTCATTGCAAGTAGTCTGCGGTCGACCCTTGTTGACGGCAGATGCGTCTGTTCCTGTGAGCTCCCTCGAAGCCAAGGAAACCGCCATTTTGTTACTAACCGCGCTCGCGCTGCTTTCGTGTGTGCCCCATCGCACTGGGATATCCGCGATCGTCTCTTTGGAGCTGTGTACTAACAGCTTCCCGCGCTCGCGCCACGAGTCTACAACAGCGTGAAATAATTCGAAGAGCCACTACATCTGGACACCAGCAGGACGCCTTGGAGTGCCGCAGCTGTGCTCGTCCGCCCGAGGATATCCAGGTTAGTCGCTCGTTTTTCGCTCCTTTTCCTATACAGTCCACTTTTCATCACCTTGTTCCGCATTCTTTCGATTTACCAGTGTCCTTTCAACCCGCGCCCGCAGTTCGGCGTGCTCTGCCATATAGCTTGGTGGCCGCGCTAACATTCTTTTGGTTCCTTCGAGCCGTATTATTCTAAAAAGGCCTAATATTTCACGATATTTGTACTAAAATATTGTGTTCCCGCGTAATTCCCGTTTTTTGTCCCTACATTAATTACATTCTATAACGTGTTAGTATTATTTGCATATCAGATTGTGTATTCCGTTTTCTAAAACCGCATTTAATTTCGCTATTTCTAAAAATTATATTCTTTACAATTAAATTAATTCTGTGTGAGGGTAATCTGCGAGTATTCGTTAACGTTTTTTGACCCATTGTTCTCTTCGTTTCACTTTAAAAATGGCGAGCACTAATACCAAAAGTGTTCGTTCTAAGGGCAAAGAAGTAGGCGAGTTCGAAGATGCGACGGCTCTTGATGCTTTGGCGGTCAAACGTTTAACTTTAATCGGCAAACGTGATGCCATATTTGCTCGTTTACAGCAAATTTATAACCGCTCGTTGAACGCTTTCACTGATGATACTGAGAAAGACTTATTTCTGTGTGGAATCATTTCACTGGATCGTTTACAATCTGAGTTTAATGACATTGTAAACGATTTAAATGTCACCGAGTTGACAATCGATCCCACGTATTCCGTAAGTTATCAGTCAATTAATGTTTTTGAAGACATGTACTGCCGCTGTAAGTTTGTTTACAATAAACTCAACCCTCCCGCTATGAACGTCAAAGGTACGGAATCGCATGTTACACCGCAACATAAATCTGTCAAACTACCTAAGTTGGAGTTGATGACCTTTGATGGTAATCCAATGACATGGAAAATATTCCATGAATCGTTCCGTCGCACAATTCATGAAAATGCCGATTTAACTGACCACGAACGTATACAGTATTTAGTAAATAAATTGTCAGATCGTGCATTATAAGTTATTTCAGGTATTGTTCCAAACGCAGATAATTACCATCTAATCTGGTCGACTTTAGTCAACAAGTACGACGACCAGCGTAGTTTAGGTTCCGCTTATCTCGATCAGCTGCTCGATTTCAAACCAACTAGCATTACCGCTTCCGCTAAAAACCTGGAGCTATTTTTAGATAAATTTTGCACAGCAGTGTCAAGCTTACATTCACTCAAGCTCGATAATTTATCGGATGTTATGTTGTTGCAATTAGCTTTGAAAAAGATAGATTCGAGTACCGCCCGCTCGTTTGAAATGCATATGCGAGGTAAAAGTATGCCTACGTACGACGATCTAATTAAGTTTGTTCGC
This sequence comes from Plagodis pulveraria, assembly GCA_963890685.1. Lineage (NCBI taxonomy): Eukaryota > Metazoa > Arthropoda > Insecta > Lepidoptera > Geometridae > Plagodis > Plagodis pulveraria. Next base: position 8,044,527 of record OY982951.1, read on the forward strand.
GAGCAGAGTAAGATATTAGAACGTACGGCGCCCGCTAGCCGCACTTCTGATGTCAACAATAACAAACAGGTTGTCCCTAAGTCTACGCATTCTTTCGCTGCATCGTGCGCATCACAGTGCCCGCTTTGTAATCAATCTGATCACGCTAATTTATATAGATGCCCTGCATTTAATAAGCTTTCCACAGAGGACAGGTTGTCTTGTATAAAACAACATAAAGGTTGTACTAACTGTCTAAGTGTTTCGCATAACTATACCGCTTGCAACTCGCAATATAGTTGCCGTCATTGTGGATGTAAACATCATTCAATGTTATGTCGTAAAATGTTACCTTCCCGGGAAGGAACCCGCACTCTCAACAGAGCCGTTGTCGCGTCATCCGCGCGCAATCCTGCGCCAGCGCAGTCATCGCGCGCACGAGCTGACAACGCCGCCGGCGCCGCCGCCCGCGCGCTCCTGCCTTCCGCCCCGCGCGCTGTTACCGCTCAATGCCCGCTTGCAGATGTTCCGAAGCCTCCCGCTTATCAGTCGCAACAACAAAACATTTCTCTATGCAATAACGTGCGCCCTGTCACTCAACCGACCACAGATACTACGTGTTTACTGGGAACCGTGCAAGTTTACGCTACTGATTCAAACGGTCGGAAGCATGTAGTGCGCGCTTTAATAGATTCTGCCTCTCAGAGTAATTTTATATCAGTGAATTGTTGCGCAAAGCTTAATTTAAAATGCAACAAGGTTACAAATACCGTTGTTAAGGGCATAGGTTCCGCGTCAAATCCAATTAAGGGTGTAATTTCAACCACATTACATTCGCGACTTGATAATAATTTTATTTCGGTCGACGCTTTTGTTATTGACCGCATCACCGACAACCTGCCGTCTGTGAGAGTTGATACCTCTTGTCTTGCATATCTACACGGCTTGCCGCTTGCTGATAAGGATTTCTCGGAACCGTCCGAGATAGAAATACTTATTGGGGCTCCGCTGTTTGCGGATATCTTGCTATCGGGTCGTGCCGCTGGTCCGCCTGGTGCACCTACCGCTTTCGAATCGATATTCGGTTTTATCGTAATCGGGACCGCTCCCGTTGCGACCGCTCAAACATATGCCGCTTTTAATGATGATAGTCACCGCTCCCGAATATCTCTCTGCGCCTTTGCAGAACAACCGCGCTTGGATAACATTCTTCAGAAATTCTGGCAACTTGAGGAAGTGCAATGCACACCGGCCTTAAGTCCTACCGCTCTCGAAAATGAACGTATTTTTACAAATAATTTTTCCCGCGATTCTATGGGCCGGTACTCTGTAGCGTTGCCTTTCTCCCGCGACCCCGCTGCCGCTTTGGGTAATTCTTTTCTTACCGCTAAGAAGCGCTTTATGCATTTAGAACGCAAGCTCGTCGCTTCACCTCCCCTGCGCGTGGAGTATGATGCAATTATCCAGGAATACTTGCAGAAAGGTTATGTCTCGCTGATAAATAACGACGATAGTTTAGCCGGTTACTACATTCCGCACCATGCTATTGCCAGGTTGGATAAAACCACTACTAAATGGCGCATGGTCATGGATGCAAGTGCGAAAACTGATTCGAGCTTATCATTGAACGACGTCTTGCATACTGGGGATAATTTGCAAAATGACCTTTTCGTTATTCTCTTAGAATTTCGTTTTTATGCAATCGTTTTCACATCCGATATAAAACAGATGTATCTACAGGTACTTGTCAACGAAGAGAGCCGCAAATTTCAGAAGTTTTTATATCGGTTTGATCCCGCATCGCCGCTGAGCACTTACGTGTTCAACCGTGTTTGCTTTGGCCTGCGCAGTAGTCCTTTTCTCGCGATGCGCGTGCTACGTCAGCTGTGCGCTGACGAGCGCGCTCGCTTCCCGCACGCCGCGTCTGTCATCGAAAACAATACTTACATGGATGATGTGTGCTATTCCATGCCGTCCTTGCCTGGTAGCTTACAGCTTCGCGATGATCTCCGCGAGTTGCTCAAGGCCGGAGGCTTCGAGCTAGTGAAATGGGCTAGTAACGTACCCGAGCTCACTGAATCGCTTCCGGTCTCCGATCGGCACTCCGCGGTTATCAATTTCGATGAGCCAGACTCGAACTTGAAGGTTTTAGGGCTACAGTGGTTGCCAAGCTCGGACGCATTTATGTTCAACGTGAACGTCGGAAGTCGGCCTGCGACTAAACGCAATATGTTGTCCGTGATAGCGCGTCAGTATGACGTTCTCGGACTCATAGCTCCTGTCATCTTGTACGCTAAATTAATTTTACAAAAGCTTCATGTTTTGAAGCTTGACTGGGATGAGCAACCCCCGCAAGCAGTGGTAGATATTTGGCATAATTATCTTCGGGAACTTCCCGCCATTCAGCAACTGCGATTCCCTCGCCACCTAGGAGTGGAAGAAAATTCGAAAATCACCGTCGTTGCGTTTTCTGATGCTAGCGAGCATGGATATGGATCTGTAGTGTATATTCGAACTCAGTCTGACCATGACTCAACTCCACTCACTCGTCTAGTATGCGCCAAGTCAAAAGTGTCTCCGCTGAAAACAATTTCAATTGCAAAGCTAGAGCTTTGCGGCTGCTTGCTCATGTCAAAATTGGTTCGCCGCGTTCTCGATACCTACGAAAAGCGTCATACCATAGACAAAGTATATTGCTTCACCGATTCTATGGTAGCGTTGCAGTGGATTACCGCTTCACCGCACAGATTCAAAACTTTTGTTGCTACTCGAATAACAAAAATTACTTCCGCTATTCCCGTTGACAGCTTCCGTCATATACCTGGAACGGAAAACCCTTGTGCTGATGCACTTTCGCGAGGGCTGTCACCCGCTCAGCTAGTTAACCACCCGCTGTGGTTGACCGGCCCCGCTTGGTTAAGCCAAGAGCCTGCTGCTTGGCCCGCTAAGACAGTAGCTCCCGCTAAGGTTGACTTAAATCTACCTGAGTCGAAGAAAATCGTTTCACTTCCTGTGACACAACCCGCCATGGAGAATTCCAACCCGCTGTTGAAACTCTCCACCCGCGTTTCTTCATGGCTGATGCTCTTACGTATAGCCGTCCGCATCTATCGCTTCATCAAGAAGCTGCCGCGTTCTAAATACTTCACAGCCGATGAAATGAATTTCGCAGAAATTCAAGTCCTGACAGCTGTACAAAGACATTACTTTGCGGACATTATTCAGAACCTTAAAACCAACACCCGGTGTTCAAACGCTATACAGCGACTCGTGCCCTTTCTAGACGCCGACGGACTCATACGAGTCGGAGGACGTCTCCGAAATGCGGATCTATCGTACAATCAGCAGCATCCCATTTTGTTACCGCGTAAAGACCGCATAATCGAAATGATAATTGAGCACTACCATCGTCATAACTGTCATACAGGTCCGCACGCTTTGATGTCGATTCTCAGACAACGATTTTGGATACTCGCATCCCGTAATATCGTCCTCTCGGTTATACATAAGTGTAACTATTGTTTTAAGGCAAAACCTAAACCTACATTCCCGCTTATGGGAGACCTACCCGCTTGCCGCGTGAACGAATTTAAAGCGTTCACTCACACCGCTGTGGATTACGCCGGCCCAATTTCTATTATTCCAATTAGAAAACGAGGTGTGCGCTCTATTAAGGCTTATTTATGTATTTTCGTCTGTATGTCAGTGCGTTCGGTAAGCGTAGAGCTGACGACAGATTTAAGCAGCTGCAGTTTCCTTTCTGCTTTTAAACGCTTTCTCGCTCGTCGCGGTACCGTTTCTGTCTTGTATTCGGACAACGCCCGCACTTTTATTGGAGCAAGAAATGCTCTATCTGACGTCTATAAACTCGTAAGCTCAGAGGAGTATAATAAGTCGCTCTCAGACGAGTTATCCGCCAACCGCATAACTTGGAAATTTAACCCACCAAGAAGCCCACACTTTGGCGGAAACTACGAAATCTTCGTGAAAGCTTTCAAGGGTCACCTAGCTAAAACAATAGGTTCACAGTTACTCACCTATGAGGAAATGTTAACCGTGCTTACGCAAATAGAGAGCGTCATAAACTCGCGACCGCTAACGCTATTGAGTGAGGATCCCTCTGAGCCCACTGCACTAACGCCCGCGCATTTCTTGATGGCTGCACCGCTTAAACACTTACCCGCGTGCGCGATCTCAGACGAGCCCGCGCATCTTCTTAAACGCTACACTTTGCTGGATAAGATGATCCAATCGTTCTCTAAACGATGGAAGTTAGAGTACCTTCACCTGCTTCAATCTAGAGGAAAATGGAATACACTTTCTAATCCAATCAAAGTAGGTTCCGTCGTGCTTATTATCACAGACAATCTTCCCCCGCTATCTTGGCCCCTAGGTGTTGTCGAAGAGACAATTCTAGGCGCCGACGGAATATGTAGAGTATGTCTAGTGCGAACAGCGACTTCCGTTTACAAACGGCCGGTCGTTCGTTTGTGCATTTTACCCACTCAATAACTTACGTACTTGCCCCCTGGTCAACCCGCTATTCATATACTGTAACGGCTGGTTTCTCGCCGGTGCCTTACAGACTTCCCGACTGCTCTATATTATTTAGGACACAAACTATTGTGGTCTAAAAAAAAAAAAAAAAAAACATAATATTGAATTATCTAATGTCAGTGTCAACAGTCGTATGACAACTGATTGGTTTTTTGTCGATGGACGAAAAATTCGTCATCGGCGATGAGTTGGCTGATTTTCTGAAGAGGGGGAACCGCGAGAGCGACTCCATTTTGCTACGACGAGGTTGAGGAGTACACGACCGCTATCACAGAAGGAAATTGATACCTAATTTCGGCGAGTGAGGCAGTATCGTCAACTAGAACCGACACCTACAATTTCTGAGCGTGTACTTTACGCCACCTGAAAAGTCGATTCCCATTGTAAGAAGCGTTCCTCACTGCGTCTGTGTCGGCATTCTGCCGGTATCCTGTTCAACCTACAGGCTCTTTTTCCTATAACCAAGGAACCCCAAATCGGGTGAGTGCTAAGTACAATTAGATTTTGGTACATCCATATTGTCAATTTACATGGAAACTAAGTCTGTTTTTTGTCTTTGCCAGGGTTTCTTAGTTTACCCCTGAAACTCATTGCGGTGGTCTTCTACCCTTCCGGGGACTACCTACCGCGTGCCCCGACTCGCCTTCGTCTGAACACATGGTCAAGGCAGGGTGCTGCCGCTTGATATCCAGTGGGCTGTGGCGGTACGGCTGATCTGAGCAAGCTATTTGGTATTGGTGGCTAGAGAGATTCACCTCTCTACCCACCCCTCCTTTCTTTTTAGTCCGTCCCTACTAAACAATTAAATCTAAGAAATCACAACATAACTGGTCGCAAGTAGTGATTATGTAGGTAAAAACTCACCCCTGAGATCTCTAGTGTTCTAATGTGAAAATTAACTAGTAAGTTCTAGCCGTGGCTTTTATGCTTCAACCGGGGAAGATATCCATTTACTAGCTGAGGCGCCCTAACTTCTATTAAACTAACCTTTACATTAAAATTTGAAGCTAGTGAATGGTGTTCTCTCCCTGTACTGTTACCATAGTAGTTCTTAGTCTGAATACTCTGTAATAAAGAATACTAATATTATTAAAAACTTAAAATTTCCACTGAACATATTTGTTTTAATAAGCCACTCCCATACAAAAAGAAAAGGTTACAGTGGCGCCTTCAACTGGTTAGATCACAGAAACTTGCGACCTGAGTGAGATAGAGTCATATTGCATTTTTGTAGCTAGTACACTAACCTTAATTAATAACATTGAAAAAGAAATTTGTTGTGTTTTATTACATATTTCCCCCATGTTTGTATTTTAACAACATAGTTGTATATAAATTGACATTTACACAGTATCCTGGTTGTAATTGTTTGCATAAATTGATATTGTACCATATTTTGGAATGTGTTTTACCTGATACTTAGTCATACTTTCAGTTATTTTGTATAAATTACCTTTATTGTGAACTATTGTGCGACCAGACACTACAAATCAATAGAAGTTTACAAAGCAAACTTACTGAGCAATAATAACTTATTAATTGGTAAACAGTACCCAATGACATTTATTTTTGTGAAGATATAGTACTTGTGGGTTCAGATAACTTCAGCATTAGCTTCACTTTATCTACTATTTAGTACTTTCTTACATAGTAGTGGAAGAAAGTATCTTTAGTACCTGATTGAGGTTAGAACTGCATTTCCATACCAATCTATCAAACTTATTATTGAAATATTCAGTCACTATTACCATATACAGTTTACAAATCAATGATTGATTCAATTAGGCATTAGTGCCTTTAGCTTGGAATAAGATAGCTTTTTCACTCTTATGCTAACTATGGTATTCTGTTACACAATACTAAGACAATTCCATTAGAAAAGTTTACTCAGTTGTTATTACTAACTCAGTTGTTATACCCAAAAATTGAATTTACCTCTGCTCTATCTAACATAAATTCAGCACCATGCCTACAGAAGTTAATGTGTACATGCTAAAAAAGGATGAGTTAGAATATGAGGCTAAGATTAGAAAAGAAATTCCAGCCCCCAATGTACGGTTGCTTAGAGCACAGATATGGCAATTACAAAAAGAAAGCCCTGCCCCAGAGAAACTGCCGGAGGACTGGGACTTTACTGGGGAACTGTTGGTATTGCGTGAAAAGACAGATACATTGCTCAGTGACTTGTCAGAATCTTCAGAATTGGGTCATACATTAAAAGACGGCAAGTTAGAAAGGTTTCGCTCGGTATATATACATTTGCTTCAAAGAGTAGAGAGGATGCCCTTGAATGTTGGAATTGATTACACAGAATTAACTAAAATTAAAACTGACTTAAAATTAGTAAATAACAAATTAGAGTCACATCATATATCAAAGGTGGACTCTGACTCCGACTCAAGTGAAAGTGAACCCACTCCTAGCCGTCACTGTTATAAACCGGGGGATAAAACTGCTGGGATGTCTGGACAACAAGATACAGTCGCATCTCAACCTGTCACAACTAACCATTGTGTTCATAATGTCACATATGTTCACCCAATTAATATAAATTCCTTAAACTTAAAATATAACGGCACTACTTGTATCTTGTCCTTCCTTGAGCGATTGGAAGAATTGGTAAGATCACGTTCACTCCAATATCAAAAAATTTTTCACTCTGCAGCTGAACTGTTCACTGACTCTGCTCTATTGTGGTATAGGGGAATTTCAGATTCCATTACATCCTGGGAAGATCTAAAAAGGGAGTTGATTAGTGAGTTTTTGCCTTCTGATTTTGAGGACAAGCTAATGGAAGAGTTGAAGAGACGTACGCAGGGAGTTGAGGAAACATTCTCAGTGTACTTCTCGGTCATGCTTAATTTCTTCAAAAGACTTCCCTCTCCTTTGAGTGAAGCTGAGAAACTTAAAATACTAAGAAAAAATGTTAGGCCTGAGTATGCTGAACATCTAGCACTTTTTCCAATACTATCGTTGGTCGATTTTAAAGAAAAGTGTAAAACTTTGGAAAGGCAACGCGTCAGCTCGCAGTGTTTTGTGGAACCTCCAAAAGTTGATCGACAGACACTTGCTGTCGATTTAGCATATAAGGGTCGCACTTATCAAGTAGCAGCAGTGTCTGCCCCTCAGGGACAAAATAATAAGTTGTCAGAGAGTCCCCAAGCATCCAGAATAAACCTCTTCTGCGTGCGTTGTCGAGTAGGAGGACATTCCTTGAGATCCTGTACTGAACCTCGATTCCTAGTTTGCTTTCGTTGTGGACTGAAAGGTTATACTACCAGAAATTGCACGAATTGTGTCAAGGTCAATTCTACTACAAATGCCAACGTCAAAGGCTGCGGCAGTTGCCAATGTAAAGATGCTTCAACTTCAAAAAACTAGTAGGTCAGGATCGTAGCGTCTCTCCGAACTGCGATATTGAAGAATGGAATAACTGGTTGGCGTTAGTCAACTCATTTTTCAATTCTTATAGCATAGCTACGGTCCGTAATTCTATGGACAATCTGCGCCCTTTTTTAGCGGTGGACATCTACGGTCAATCTGTTAGCGGATTATTAGATTCTGGATCTAGCATTTCAATTTTGGGTAGTCATTCTCATGTAACGTTTTTAGAATTGGGGGCTACTCTTGCTCCTTGTGAGGGCGTTTGTAAGATCCAATCAGTTAACGGGGTTGCTTCAAATATTGTTGGGTACTTGCACCTACCGGTAGTATTCCAAGACACGGTAAAAATTATTAAATTTCACGTTATACCAGACGTAAACACACCGTTCATATTTGGCTGGGACTTATGGCGCGCGTTCAATTTAGCACCGCGTTTTCTTAATACACTCCCACGTACTTCAGCAGAATCGTTAGTGGTAGCAGAAATAAATCAGTTACAGGCTATGGAAACGCTGACCAGTGAACAGCGTCAAGTAGCAGACGAAGTCATAAGTAAGTTCGAGAATATATCTTTTGAGAAAGTGGGATTAGGTAAAACGGATTTGATAACCCACACTATAGATACGGGAGATGCGAAACCAATTAAGCAACGGTACTTTCCGATGTCTCCAGAAAAACTGAAGGAGTTACATTATGAATTGGACAAAATGCTGGAGCTTGGGGTAGTTGAACCTAGTTCCAGTGCGTGGAACAATCCTACATTAATGACATCAAAGGCGTCTGGAGAACTACGGTTCTGTCTTGACAGTAGAAAGCTAAATGCGGTCTCGAAACATGACGCATATCCTCTTCCTTACATATCACAAATATTGGACCGTCTAAGAGATGCCAAGTACCTGTCATCCATTGACCTCAGTTCTGCTTTTTGGCAAATTGAACTGGATCCCGCTTCCAGGGAGAAGACCGCATTTACAATCCCCGGACGTGGCTTGTATCAGTTTTCCAGGATGTGTTTTGGCTTGACCGGTGCTCCGGCTACTCAACAAAGACTCATGGACTCACTTTTTGGTCCAGACGGTTTTAATAACCACGTTTTTGCGTACCTTGACGATATCGTGATCTGTCATGATACATTTGAGGGTCACGTCGCTCTTCTACGGGAGGTCTTTGCACGCCTGCAAAACGCTGGACTGACGATTAAGTACTCGAAGTGCCAATTTTTCAGGCGTGAGCTAAAATACTTGGGCTACATCGTCAACGAAAAAGGGTTGCATACAGACCCCGCAAAGGTCCGGTCAATACTAGACTTTCCAACTCCTTCATCTCGAAAGGAGGTCAAGATGTTCCTGGGGACTGCCTCTTACTATAGACGATTTATTAAAAAATTCAGTCTGATTGCAGCCCCATTAAACAAATTAACCAGCTCTGGAAAAAAAGCACCCCCTTTCAAATGGACGCCCGAAGCAGATAAGTCTTTTCAGATGCTGAAACAGGCTTTGGTTTCAGCCCCAATTCTTGCTTGTCCTGACTTTACTAAGCCCTTTTCACTGCATTGTGACGCTTCAGCCTACGGAATCGCGGGAATGCTCGCTCAAGAAATAGATGGTAAAGAACATCCCATCGCGTTCGCTAGCAAATCCCTATCTAAGTGTGAGACCAACTACTCTGCCACGGAACGGGAAGCTTTGGCAGTTGTATTTGCTGTGGAACATTTTAGGCCATATTTGGAAGGCAGTAAACCTTTTAAGATTGTTACTGACCACGCTAGTCTCAGATGGTTCCTAAATCTCTCGAATCCTACCGGCAGATTAGCCCGCTGGGGTTGTAGATTGTCTCCATACAATTTTGAAATAGAACATCGGGCAGGGAAAGATAATGTAGTGCCAGACGCACTTTCTAGGTTTGTGCCCTGTATCGCGGCCATTACTAAGGCAGATTCCTTTACTCCCACGGGAGACGCATGGTTTGACCACTTATACACCAAATGTCTGAATAATCCCCTGTCCTGTCGGAATCTTATGATTAGAGACGGGAGGCTCTTTCGACACACCAAGTCGGGTCATGGTTTGGCTGAAGACTTTCAGTGGAAGGAGATAGTCGCAAAGTCAGGTCGTGAATCTATTATAGAAAAATACCATTGTCTACCTACTTCCGCCCATTTAGGAATTCAAAAGACTTTTAAAAAGATCGCCTTAACTTACTATTGGCCAGGTTTATTTAAAGAAGTTGCAGAATATGTGAGAAATTGCGAAACTTGCTTGTCGCATAAGATTCCCGCACAGACCACTCCAGGTTTGATGGGCAGCCCTAAACAATGCTGTAGACCATTCCAGACTCTCAGTATGGACCTGGTTGGTCCTCTTCCGGTTTCAAGAAACAGATACACCCATTTATTCGTCGTAATGTGCTGCTTCACGAAATATGTCATGCTTTTCCCTTTACGTCGTGCAACGGCAGCCAGTATTATTAAACATCTGGAACATGATGTCTTTATGAAACACGGAATACCCCAAACTGTGATTTCGGATAATGGAACACAGTTTACGGGAAATGAAATACAAGCTCTTTTTCATAAATATAGCATCCCGCAAATCCATTTAGGTCCAAGGTACTGTCCGCAGGTTAACCCTGTTGAAAGGCAGAACCGGACAATAGTAACTGCGATCTCGTCATTAATTAAAGACGATCACAGGATGTGGGATGAACACTTGCCACATATTGAGTTTGCCATAAACACATCAATCAGTGAAGCAACCGGGTTTTCTCCATTCTTACTAGTACATGGTCGTGAAGCTATAGTAACAGGTTCATTGTATGATTGTACGCCGTTAGACGTAACGGATTTATCGTTTATCGTAAGACTACGCAGGTCGTCTGTTTGCACTGTCGGGAATCTTTCGAAAAGTACGAGAGGAACTAGATAAAGCTCACGCCAAGAACACTCACTACTATAACCTCAGGAGAAGGCACACTGAACTAAATATTGGACAAACAGTATGGAAGAGAACCTTTCCTCTGAGTGATAAAGGAAAATTTTTTTCAGCAAAGTTAGCACCTAAATATGTAAAATGTACGGTTGTAGAAAAAAAATCTCCACTAGTATACAAACTGCTGGACGAATACGGGAAAGACGCTGGGATATGGCATATAAAGGACATTAAAATATCTAACTGATATATTCTTGTATTGTTAACCTCACGTTACCTTCTGAGCATTTACATAGGCTCCTATTGATGGCAGCTGTCAATAAATGTTATATAGTAGCTGTATGTAATAGCTTGCCTTATAATAAAAGGCTTTGGTGGATAACTCGTAAGTACTTACTCGAGGTGACTAGGGATCTCTTGTTGTTAGCTGGACAAATACGCTGGAATGGTCAACGTAACGTCGTAATATGAAGCGTTTGTCAAACGCCCCCGGACCGCAGATAGGCTGCGCTCCATCTTGTCCTGGGTGTTGGTTTTTATAATGGATACGTTTTGCTGGGATTTGAGAAATTTTTATTAGTTTGGAAGTTCAGTCTGATTCCCGAACATGTTCAGGCAACTACTCACTCTCTGTAACTGAACTGCCGAACATCAGATTCAGACTGTTCAGGATTGCATAGATTATAAGTCTTACTCTTAGGGTCACGCAAGTGTCATTTTTAGACAGTCCCGTCTTGAGGAGTAATCTAAAGTTTAAATTTATTGTAATTCATGTAGTGTATAATAAACGCTAATATATATTATATAGATGTATGTTTATTAATTTTCATGAGAGCGGGCAGTGGACTCTATAAATAAGCCAAAACACTTATAGATATGTACTGTATTAATTTCTCGTTACTAATTAATATATATATATATATATATATATATATATATATATAAATAAAAACAAATTTTGGAGTGTCAAGTAGATAGTTTTACGGATAGTCATACTCATGGAAGAAATGAAGTTGACTTCATTTACTGCTAGGTTTGGATGTGAAATGAAGGATGGATGAAGAGCTGAAAGTGATCGTGGCCAATATGTGAAGATGTATGAATGAGCACAGTTTGTTAGTGTGGAACAAATGAGTTAGAATTTTTGGACTATATTTATTTATATGTTTCTTTTTTTATTTCGAACTTAGAATATCTGTTACCTAAAAACCTCTCCTCAAGACATAATTTACATATTTATTTAAGTTTTTTTTTCGGTGGAATTTTTTTGTGTCTGTTAGTTTGTTTCTATAACTTTTTATATGACGGCTGTGGGCAGCCGTGAATTCCCTAAGGTGAATTCTGTCCGGGTGGGGAGGTATTGTAACGGCTGGTTTCTCGCCGGTGCCTTACAGACTTCCCGACTGCTCTATATTATTTAGGACACAAACTATTGTGGTCTAAAAAAAAAAAAAAAAACATAATATTGAATTATCTAATGTCAGTGTCAACAGTCGTATGACAACTGATTGGTTTTTTGTCGATGGACGAAAAATTCGTCATCGGCGATGAGTTGGCTGATTTTCTGAAGAGGGGGAACCGCGAGAGCGACTCCATTTTGCTACGACGAGGTTGAGGAGTACACGACCGCTATCACAGAAGGAAATTGATACCTAATTTCGGCGAGTGAGGCAGTATCGTCAACTAGAACCGACACCTACAATTTCTGAGCGTGTACTTTACGCCACCTGAAAAGTCGATTCCCATTGTAAGAAGCGTTCCTCACTGCGTCTGTGTCGGCATTCTGCCGGTATCCTGTTCAACCTACAGGCTCTTTTTCCTATAACCAAGGAACCCCAAATCGGGTGAGTGCTAAGTACAATTAGATTTTGGTACATCCATATTGTCAATTTACATGGAAACTAAGTCTGTTTTTTGTCTTTGCCAGGGTTTCTTAGTTTACCCCTGAAACTCATTGCGGTGGTCTTCTACCCTTCCGGGGACTACCTACCGCGTGCCCCGACTCGCCTTCGTCTGAACACATGGTCAAGGCAGGGTGCTGCCGCTTGATATCCAGTGGGCTGTGGCGGTACGGCTGATCTGAGCAAGCTATTTGGTATTGGTGGCTAGAGAGATTCACCTCTCTACCCACCCCTCCTTTCTTTTTAGTCCGTCCCTACTAAACAATTAAATCTAAGAAATCACAACATAACTGGTCGCAAGTAGTGATTATGTAGGTAAAAACTCACCCCTGAGATCTCTAGTGTTCTAATGTGAAAATTAACTAGTAAGTTCTAGCCGTGGCTTTTATGCTTCAACCGGGGAAGATATCCATTTACTAGCTGAGGCGCCCTAACTTCTATTAAACTAACCTTTACATTAAAATTTGAAGCTAGTGAATGGTGTTCTCTCCCTGTACTGTTACCATAGTAGTTCTTAGTCTGAATACTCTGTAATAAAGAATACTAATATTATTAAAAACTTAAAATTTCCACTGAACATATTTGTTTTAATAAGCCACTCCCATACAAAAAGAAAAGGTTACAATACCCGCTCTATTAACTTATCCAATCTTTCTCTACCTTTAAAAACCAATGGTTTTTAGGCCGGGGGCAATGTTCGCGCCATCTATTGGCACTTTCTTTCTTTCTACCTCTTACCTTTTCCTACCCTCATTTTCCCACGAAAACGACGACTATCTACGGTTGACATTTCGTGGCTGATGAGTGACCTACTTGTCATTGCAAGTAGTCTGCGGTCGACCCTTGTTGACGGCAGATGCGTCTGTTCCTGTGAGCTCCCTCGAAGCCAAGGAAACCGCCATTTTGTTACTAACCGCGCTCGCGCTGCTTTCGTGTGTGCCCCATCGCACTGGGATATCCGCGATCGTCTCTTTGGAGCTGTGTACTAACAGCTTCCCGCGCTCGCGCCACGAGTCTACAACAGCGTGAAATAATTCGAAGAGCCACTACATCTGGACACCAGCAGGACGTCTTGGAGTGCCGCAGCTGTGCTCGTCCGCCCGAGGATATCCAAGTTAGTCGCTCGTTTTTCGCTCCTTTTCCTATACAGTCCACTTTTCATCACCTTGTTCCGCATTCTTTCGATTTACCAGTGTCCTTTCAACCCGCGCCCGCAGTTCGGCGTGCTCTGCCATATAGCTTGGTGGCCGCGCTAACAATAATTTTTCCTCGTAAATTTGTAGTGTAGTTTGTTATGTTTGCAATAACGCCTGCTCTGCGGATTACAATACAAAATTAAAATTACAAATATACGATAGAAAAAAATTAAGTCATGTGGGTAAAGAAAATTCTATCGTATATTTGTAATTTTGTAATTGTAATTTTGTATTGTAATCCGCAGAAAATGCGTTATTGCAAAAAAATATCAAAATCATCGTTAGGTGCTTAGCAACAGATTTTCTACTTGAGAGTGACAGTTTGCCAGGCGGGTATTCGCAAAATGCCCTACCACCATGCTGTAACGACTGTCTTACTAAGACAACATCCGGGACCGACGGCTTAATGTGGCCCCCGAAGCACGGAAGCGCTCAGTAGTTATGCCACTTGCCATCACCCATCAAACTCATGACCACAGCAAACGTTGCTTTACTTAGCTGACCGGTTAATAACGGCTTAGCAAACTGCGCTACGAGCGCTTCAAAAGAACTTAGGCTTACCAGAAACACCTCTAGCTGAAGCTCGGGCAAACAGACAAGCATTGCAACTGTCTCAAACAAATTGGTCAGCCACAGGATTTCATTTGCTACATATTTGAACGAGACGTGCGAGACCATATCCCGACATAGGGAGCAAATAAAAAAAAAGATATTTGATTAGTTTTATTTATTTTTTTGCTATAACACCATCCGTAGAGAACAAGCAAACATAAACACATCACATGCCTCTTGTGGTTAATTTTTGGCCAATCAATGTGATTTGATATGCCTTTTCATCGAGATTTTAATGCAAAAATTAAAATGTATTATTGAGTTGCACCCTCGCAAACATATTTAACGTTAATAAAAAAAATGCCTTTTTTACTGCTGTTTACCGGCTTTGCCAAAATCTCACCTGATAGTCAGTGATGTTGTGTTGGTAAGTAGTTAAAAAGCATAACATATATGTTAAGATTCCAGATTGCCCAGACAGGGATTGTTCAGCAGAGGCGCCTTCCACCTGGACAATCTGTTTTGAATACTTAACAACCGGCGATTCGCCGGGCTGAAAGGGACAAGGAAAAAAAATACAAGAAAAAGATTAGCAAAAACTTCAAGTTATTTTCACGTACAAAAATCCACAGATCAAAAATAGACGACTAGCAAAGGGGTACGTTCGACAACTGCCCGATAAGTTGATCGGTCCGAACATCTATGTAATCTGTTACTCTAATTGTGGGTTGTAGCTACCCAGGTCGGCATTCGGTTTCATCTGATGTATCTGTTTAGTTTTTCATTGGTACATTTTCTCGAATCAAGCTTGAATACATTTTTATGTTATGAAGTGAGGTGAAGGATAAGTTGTCCGCCTATTGGTGCTTACAAATTGGTGCTAGAACAGTTTTTTTTATGTTATTGTGACGGAACCAGCCCGAGTCCCAATTGATGTTAAGTGGACTAACCTCTGCCTATAACAGATGCATTTCGTCAACGACGAACGACACTGTGCCCGTCTCACTGAGACGTACAGTTGTTAGGTCTCATGTGCCTGAAATTTTACTGGCTCTCAAGGACTGCTGCCAGAACACACTGTTAGGTGCTTGGCGACAGATTTTCTATTTGAGGGTGGTCGCTAGCCAGACGGGCACCATAGCATCATGCTATAACGACTTATATCCTAAGACAACAACCGGGACCGACGGCTTAACGTGCCCTCCGAAGCACGGAAACGCTCAGTAGTAATGTCACTAGCGGTCACGCATCCAACATATGATCGCGCGCGACGTTGTTAAACTTTGCTGATCAATCAAGTTTTGACACAATGGGTGGTTTTCAAAACTGTCCTTTATAGCTGCGGAGTCACCTTGCTCGTTTTACTTGATATTGCATTGCGCTCTCCACTTCAAGACATCAATTCTTATGTCTCGTTCGTCCTGTAATCTCACTTGCTACAGCTTCACTTACGTGCTTGCACAGTACTTCTTCGATTCAAAACATCTGATTCTGCGGCGGTACCCATTACGAATTCATTGACGAACTCTTGCTCAAGAGACCTGGTCTATAACTGGCCTATAACACAATCGATATTGTAAGCAGCATTCATTATTGAAAAAAGTAAATAATATAGATGTGTGAAAACATTAGTTTGGTAGTCGGGCATGAAATATGAGCATACGGTTAAATCAGCACGGTACGAGGTTAACAAGTTATTTCAGTCTTTTCAGTGTAGGAAATCTGTATTTTTTTATTGATTAGTTCAGTTTTACTTTGTTTAGTTTATTCATTGCATACAAAAATATAAGTATACAAATCTTTTCTCTTTATTCTATTAGTGTAGATGAAATCCTGTTTAAATATTTCTTTTTAGTGTTTATGGTTCCGCCTAAAAAGTTCGTCCATACTTTATTTTAAAGGGCGATCTTTGAACAAAATTATTTTATTCATGTAAATTTTTGAATTCTGGGTTGCCTTCAAATGAAAATTTAATTAAATAGGGTCTACAAAAAGGACTCCTTTCGATGTGTTTCATTTTTGCTCTTTTATAAGGACAGTATTTTCAAGGCATTACACTTAGTTTTATTATGGGATTGTGATGGAACATGCATAACAGATGCATTTCGTCACAAGTGATGTAACAATAAACGAACGAAAATTTTGTGTCGAGACCTGGGCATACAAACATACTCGCTGTTTGAGCATAGCAATTGGCGGCTAATCTGCCTTAGTTAAAAAAAATATCTTTAGCGATGAAGCTTACTTCTGGTTAAGTGCCATCGTTAGCCAGCAAAACTGTTCGATTTGGATCAACGAAAGTCCAAGGGAGATCATCAGGTGCCTCAACACTTCGAAAAAAATGATTTTGGTCCGTATCATCGGCCCTTATCTTCGATAATGTGCAAGAGCCGCGCTCACTGTCTATGGCGATTCAATGTTTTTCCATGCGATAGCATTTATTAGCTGTGAAATAGAGGGCTATATGACAGCGCCATTCACTGGCCAACGAGATCACGCCGCTTGACTATTCTCCGTTGGGCTACTTGAAATCTCTGGTCTATGCAAACAATAGCTGATTGCCACCCTAAACTAGGCCTAAAAGCTCGTAGTATTCATGATATTGAGTCCAATTTATGCAAATATGTCATCCAAAGAGTTCACTAGGATACGCCAGCTACAGCGGGGCCGGCGGGCATTTGGCCGAAAATTTAAATTCCACCCAGAATATTATGGAAGGCATATTAAAATAAATAAAAATGTATTGTGGCAACTATGTACTACTGTAAGTGATAACTTAACATGCTTGTTTGATTTATTTTTAAATTTAAAGCGCTTTTTATCAAAATCCCGTTATGTATAGTATTTGCACTGAGCCTTTGGTGCACTTGCTCAGTTTCTATATTTTTTTTACCATTTTAAACTTATTATGGTGTTTTTTTTATAAAGTTATTAATGTAAGAAATCATTGGATTATAGTATTATACCAACCAACACGCAAAGCAAAACAACAATGATTACACAGGAATCTTGAAAATCTCCAGCACGGCTCTACGGGAGGCATCTATATTTAGCTGCGCCCGCGCCGGCGACGCGTGCTCAGCGACACGAGCCTGTGTGCGTGAGCTCCTGGGCAAGCATGGACGCTTGGTACTGTATGTTACCACCTGGGGATCACTGAACTTAGTTAGTGTTTTATTGGCTTAGCCGCCGTTGCAGGGTATCAAAGCCAGACTGCGTTTGCTGAAAATTTATGCACTGAAAAAAGTAAATGAAAAGGAAAAGAACTATTCTGTTTTTATTTGTTAAATAAAATAGCTCGATTGCAATTCTTCAATGAATCAAGACCTTCTGAAGGCGCATCGTGTTGACGCGAATTTTGAGATACTACGCCACCATGCAAATAGCAAAATGCTGTAATGTGATGCACATATGCATGAAAATCTACGAAACTATTCGCAAATAAAAACATTTTATTAGCAACCAGTAAGTGAAAGTCAGATAGTCAACAACTTAGTATAAATTCAAAGATAATAAATAAATAAAAAGGTGAGTTTTAATATCGTTCTGGATCACAATGTTGAATTTGCAAAATGTTGTATTCTTATGATGTTGAATTCGCAAAATGTTGCATCCTAAAATGTTAGACGACGTAAAAAGTAGAACTTTCTGGACTCACAATGTTGAGTTCCTAAAATGTTGAGTTAACTAAAAATGAACTGGCAATATGTTGAATCCCAAAACATTGAACACAAAAAAGTCCAATCCCAACAATCCGAACATCAATGTACATAACTACAATCTAAATTGATAAAAAAATTAATTGAATTGAATTTTTTCGTCTGTGATTTTTTTAGATATTGTTCGTTTCTATCCCACAGATAGGTCCCCGTCAAGTATGCATATTTATATTCATTTGCGTACCAAACTAAAACTCTTTAAATTATCTGTGCATCTATTACTAGTTGTATCTAGGTAGGTACTGGCCATTTGTAATAAAATGATAAGTTATTTATCATCCATTACTATTGTCAATGCACTATGGGCTTGTCTTATTGCTAAAAACGAACTCTTCCCAGAAACTTTTTTAAGTTTTATAAGTTTACTAAGAACGGTCTTAAAAATGTAAACTTAAGTTTCAGGTTGGTGATTGCTAGTAATTGCAGAAAACCATGTCAGTCTGAATAAGTGATGTAAAATTTCACAATACGAGCATTAATACGTTCTCTAAGTCAACAGTTTAAGTCTCGTGTTCCCTTAACCTCGATGATAATGGACCAACAGCGCTAGTGCCAAAACACGTAAAACGCTAACACTTCTGCTACCAACCACATTTTGCTCTCAGACAGATCATCAACATGTCATAAGATCCATTAATCAGTTCCGATATGTCTCAACGTTTCTTGACGCATCCACTCAGCGTTGGTCCATAAAAGTTTAATATCAGCACTTTTTATTGAGCAAGGTGATTCACAAAGAATTTCTTAATACCAGTACGTTTTATATGCTCAGGATATGATTTCTTGTGAATGGTGTTGCCATGAAATTTTCACCTAAGCAGCTCAATCGTACTGCTTTCACTCTCATAGCAAAATCGCAATTTGAATTAAGAATACGATAAAAACCAAATAACACACGTTTGAAAATACATATAACCCTGTTATTTGAAAGGCATCTATGTTATTTTTATCATTTTATTTACAATTGAAATAAATTTGTAATATAATAAGGAAATAAATATACAGTCGCATGGATGTAGTCGCTTATAAAGTTTATTATGTAAAATTATCATTACCAACATTTTAATATATATTCTACGTTCTACTGCTACGTACAGCAAATAAGTGTTATAGAACCACTGCGAGAAGAATTGGCAAGAAACTTGGGACCACTAATAATAAATGTCTTTTAACGATATGTTTAAAAGTTATTGTTTACAATATTTGTTTAGAATACGGTAGGTTGTAGCTTGGCGGAGATAGAGTTGTAAAAGAATTTAAGCATTAGAAAGTCTTTTAATTAAAGACAAAGTCCATTAATTAGATCTTAACATATTTTTCTCGGTGCTTGAATTTCCTTCTGTGAACATTATAAAAACAACATTCTAGTAATAAAAGCCTAGAATTGCAAACTACTAAACAATTAATGCACATTCTGTGTGAATTTCAATGTATATCTGGTAACACTTATGTGAGGGCGGTGATTAACAAAGCTTTCGCGACTGAGTCTGGGCGACACGTGTGGGATTTGGTGATACCTACAGGACGTGATGATCGAATCATCCGATGCTGAATCATACCTTGGTACCTACTATGTGAAGATTTGATTAAAAGCAGATGGAGTTGTTAATAACTTTCTTTTTATTATTTATTGTAGTAAGATAAAAAAATGGCCTATTCTTTTATCACAATTGAAATTAAACTCTGTTTCATTAATGTGCACTTTTTAATAATTGTTTAAAATCTCACAAAAATAAGTTGATTGAACCTAAAACCAAAGCATAAAAGAAACCTCTATTTTACTTTAATTAAACGAAGTAATTTTCGCACCTTATGTAATGGAAGGCAAATTTGACGAGGCAAAGGCATACAATCAAACAATGATGACTGATGAAACATTTCACTACAGTCTTTAAGAATTAATGGTAGTCGAATATGATTGAGGATGGACATAGATGCAGAGTAAGGTTGAAGAAAGTCTCAAGAAACTGCGTGAAGAATGACATCTGATTTGAAATTTGAGTACCAATGATAATACAGTCATGGAAGAAAAATGCACATTGTGACGACTCCACTTAGAAAAGGATAAAGACAGGAAGAAGAAATCCAGGTAGGCGTTGTGAAACAACATTTATTCCAATAACACCATAGAAGCTATTTTATTTCACTTAAAATATTTAACGACCTATGAAACGTCGTTGTTAGAAAAACACACATTAAACTATCTGTGTTTATACAACACATAGAGCGGAACACATAATCTCTACATAGTAAACGCATCGTTAAAAACCTCCTCTGAGACACGCACATGTGGTGAAATGGTGACCGCGCGCCGCGGAGGTATGGAATGGATTATGAAACAAAACTTTATACTTTTCTACTTTTGAGCATTTAATCTATGGTCAACGGTTCCCTGCGAAGGTAGAGTGTAAAGTTTATTAACCGAGTTAAAAGGTTTTTTAAGTATACGCAATTGTAAGTGTTACTATTATGCCTTACGTTTTATTTATCACATGTGGTTTGGAATTATGTTTAGTTTTATTTTTCATATCATTATGGCTAAAATTAGAATTTTAATTTAAGTGTTTTTTATCCTACTTTACTCTATTAGCGTCTGAACGGTCCGTACTAGCCCGCAGGTTCACTATTTATTAGTTGAATGGAATAAACTCTAACATGGAGAAACATATTAACTGGAACATTCTGGAATTTTCTCAAACATTCTGGAAGAATTTTTGGTACAAGTTTGATAATTCAGACTAACTTGGACCAGGAATTCGATTATCAGCTATTTCAATAGTTTTCGATGATAAAATCTTTGCTGCGATGCCCTTTTTCAACAGCTATATCTTTTAATCAATCGCATGCAGCAGCTTCAAGCGAAATGGATCAGAAATGGAGGTCGCCGATACCGTAATGACCTCTCTATATATTAGAAGGTAGGCTGTAAAATCGTAAGGCAGTCTTAGTCTTCATAATATTGATTCATTAAAAAGTTATAATAAACAAACAAACTGTAACATGCTAATTCCCGTATGCTAAATGCCGATCCCCAAACTGCCAGCTAAGCGTAAGGATTATATTAAACCTTTAATAGGTGATGCTGTGGTCAGCAATGGACGATCCGGCTGCTACAGTAACATGCTAAAAGGACATAGGTTTGTTTGATTATTGAACATATTATTAGTCCCTTTATTTCCGTAAGAAGTTGTACATAATTAGCGTTATTAAGTCCGTTTCTTCTTTATGGTATGAAATCGTTCATTAAAAAGCTTTTTCATCTTGCACCCTTAACGAACAATGTAAAAAGAAATCAAAGTAAAATCATGCGTTGCGTCTACACAATTCACTCAAGACGGCAGGGAGAGGGCGGCGCGGGGCAAGGCGGGCGCCGCCCAAAATAGCTCGCACGTGCCGTC
Organism: Plagodis pulveraria; assembly: GCA_963890685.1. Lineage (NCBI taxonomy): Eukaryota > Metazoa > Arthropoda > Insecta > Lepidoptera > Geometridae > Plagodis > Plagodis pulveraria. The sequence continues at coordinate 8,066,140 of OY982951.1, forward strand.
CGCCGCGGCTGCCCACGCGCCGACAAGATGGCCGCCGTGAGAGTGTGTGAGTGAACTGATGCAAGCGATAGCCACACACGTATAATACTTATAGAGATTGTATGCGCGAGCGCAATGATCGTACGTAGCGCTTTTATGTGCTGGCTATGGATAATTGATTCGGTTTATTTATCGTCCGTAGCCCGTGAATTTATGGCATATGGGTGGAAAATCAAGCGTATTCTGTATTTTAGTTAGTATTTAGTAATTTTGAAGCATATTTTCAATCCATTTCACTGAATATCTACCCTTATCATTAATATCATTTAACAACAATGGAATAATATTTAGCTTTGCCAATTCACCTGGTGCTCCCTTAGTATATAAACATATTATATACCTAAACAAAATAATTAAACTTTGGATTTAGATCTAATAATGTAATATTTGGTTTGACAGTGGCACTAACCAAGGGAAACTTTCGACAGTGAGCTATCATATTAATACCTACTTGAAATGTATGAAATTTCGGCTACAATTGCCGTGTCCAAGTGGCCGAGGGGTATAGGCATCCGACGCGATATCGGACGACGCGGGTTCAATTCCCGCCTTGGGCATAAAATTTTGTACTCCAATAATTTGTTTAAATATATTTCGCTTAGCACGCGATAGTGCTTGTAATTATATTTAGAAATCATGTGTATTTAAAGCTAAACACTTTCTGGTACCACGGTACCACCAACTCTAATAGGAAGTTGTTAAAAGCAGTATTTTTTTTTGGAGTTGTATCATGATATTTTCTTTGGTACAAAATACAAAGGTGTTTCAAATCTTTATTGATATGGTTGGCGGTGCGTTGGTAGAAAATATTGACAGACAGTCTAATGTATGTTAAGACTGTCTTATGCTTTGCAGTTACGGAAGTGGAGAGTTTTTCACTAAGTTCAGCTCTGTGAATCAGTTGGGTTTAATTTAAATAGAAAGAGTTTGTCGCAAACATATGCATCGTAAGAGACAATTAAGTTTTCGAAGTAATGTGTATGTTAAACAAATATATACATCACAAACGACAATCAATATTTTTTGTGTGCTATAGTGATGGTACAAGCACAAGGCCCACCTGATAGTAAGCGGTAATCGCTGCCTATAACAGATACAGTTCGTCACAAGTGGCTAATTGCACTAATCCCCTTACGCTGAGAGATAAAATAGTTAAGTCTCCACAGTCAGTAATTTCAACGGCACCCTTCAAACTAGAATACAGTAATGTAAATATTAATGCCTAACGGTAGCAATAGGCACGGTGGTAGTACTTCTCCGGACAAACTCGCCCAAAGACTTCTTCTACTGCTACTTAAAAAAAAGTTGAAGTAAAGTGCATGCTGCTCCTTCTATCTAGCCTATTTAAAATGCTCTTGATTTGAGTAATTCATAAATTTTGAAAGACTTTCTGAGTGCCTGATCTCAAGTACTGAGAACTCAAACTCATTCAAACTTGTCACAATCCTTTACAAGTATAGAACAAGCGAACTAATGGAACAACATCTATCAAAACTAAGCAAAGTGAACAAAACAAGTCCATGCAATATGCACTGGAGTTGGTTCTCGAACCATCAAACGTCTGACTGTAGAAATCCTGAAGCCGACACTTGCTCGCTGCCGACCGACAGTGCGCACTCGTGAACCTCGTGAATAAATGATAAATGCTACTCCGTTCCTTGTACGTCGCTGTGATGAAGCTACGAAGAAAATTTTAAACAGCAAAATATATCTTGCTTTGGTTTAAATCTACGATGTTAGTATATGTATGTATTGTTACTCGTAGGTTTAAATGCGTTTTACAACTTAAAGATTCTTTGGGCTATTTTTTGGCTTCTAAGCTGTTGTTGGGACAACAATTGATTCGCGGCATCATAATCCTTGAAGTCAAAAAATAGCCCATCTCGGAGAGTAATTTTTTGTTTTCTTATTCATAATAGGTTCGCGTTTGACCACACGCTGCCTGATGTTAAGCAATCATGTGGTCTAAGATGGAGCACGCTTACCTAGAAGGAACTTATTTACTCTCGATTTGAAGACACCCGTGTTGTATCCATCGGGAAAAACTGAGAACGGTAAGGAGTTCCACTCCTTCGCAGTACGCACGAGAAAAGTGGAAGCGAAAAGCTTCGTACAAGTCCTGGGAATATCAACCATGTACGGATGACGCCTCTCCGTTTGTCTGGACCTCCGATGGAAAAAGGGGGACGGCGGAACCAAGTCGTGCAGTTCTTGTGCACATTCACCGAAATGATTTATTATAATACATGGTACATTTTTATTGATTGGTGAAAATCATCTTAAGAGGCATTTTACATTTTAATGCGGTATACGAAGATTTTAAGCGCTTAATTTACTATCATAGGAAATATCTACAAGTTGTTTAATAATTGATAAAAATAGAATAATCTGTTCTCTTTTCAGTTAATGTACCAGATTTACAAACATAACATTAATTATTTTGTAGTGACAAATCTCCCGTACCTTGTTTTACGAATTAAAGTACACAAAGCCAATTTCAGAGTTCTATCTCTTGTATAAAGATTCATCAAATTAACTAAAAAAAAAATTGTGCATCAGGCATATAATCCTGTTGACACATAGTGTACTAGAATATCGATTATTAATCGTCATTGTAGAAAAAAAATAAAGATCTTGCGCCACGAATTATATTAGGTCCTTACATATGAAATTGGCGTTTTTCGTACTGGCCACTTTAATCACGAATTTCTCCTCTTTGGTAAGGAATTTCAAATTCAAATTTGTACAGCTATAGACTCATGTATTTGTGCTTCGATGATCGTCATTCATTTGTTTTTTTTTTTCTGTTTTTTTCTGTTTGCGTCACTCATTTTACAAAATGGAAAACCTTAAATATCGCATTATTTACGAGTACGAGTTCCGCCGTGGCACTAGTGCTGCGGAAACAACTCGAAGGGTGAATGATGTGTATGGCGGTCGTGTTGCAAAAGAAAACACAGTTCGTTTTTGGTTCCAACGTTTTCGTTCTGGAAATTTCGACCTGCAGAACAAGCCCCGTGGACGGCCTGAGACTCAAGTTGATAATGAAGAGTTGAAGGCTATTGTGGAAGCGGATCCATCGCAAACCACGTCCGAGTTAGCTGCAGGCTGCGATGTTAGTGATAAAACTGTTTTAATTCACTTGAAGCAAATTGGGAAGATTAAAAAGCTTGAAAGGTGGGTACCTCACGAATTGACTGAAACAAACCGGCAAACGCGCGTCGACTGCTGCGTTACATTACTAAACCGGCACAATAATGAAGGTATTTTAAACCGAATCATTACCTGTGATGAAAAATGGGTTCTTTACGATAATCGGAAGCGCTCAGCGCAATGGTTAGATCCTGGCCAGCCAGCCAAATCCTGCCCCAAGCGAAAATTAACCCCAAAAAAGTTACTTGTAAGCGTTTGGTGGACTAGTGCCGGTATTGTTCATTACAGTTTTTTCAAATCTGGCCAGACTATTACGGCTGATGTCTATTGTCAGGAATTGCAAACCATGATGGAAAAGCTAGCGGCTAAACAACCTAGGCTGGTCAATCGCTCCACGCCACTGCTGCTTCACGACAACGCTAGACCACACACTGCGCTACAGACGGCTACTAAATTAGAAGAGCTTCAATTGGAAAGTCTAAGACATCCTCCGTACTCCTCGGACCTTGCTCCAACAGATTACCATTTTTTTCGAAATTTGGATAACTTCTTGCAAGGGAAAAAATTCAACTCCGATGGGGCAGTCCAAATCGCCTTCAAAGATTTTATTGATTCCCGTCCGACTGGTTTTTTTAGTAAAGGGATCAATGAACTACCTATGAGATGGCAAAAGTGCATAGAAAATAATGGTTCATACTTTGATTAATTAAATATATTATATTAAAAAATATTCGACTTTTTGTTCCTCCCATACAAAACGCCAATTTCATATGTAAGGACCTAATATCAGCAGTTTACCGCGATATATTGCGTTTAATAAAGTGTAATTCCAAACAGATATTATATGAAAAGAAAGTTCATTCTTTAATTAATCTGATCTTTAATAAATTGTGATATTAACTCTGTTTTGTTAGACAAGAAAAAATATTTAACATAACCCGAAATGCTCATAAATTGAAATGTACAAGCGCGTAACGACCAGTACCGCGCGAGCGCCCATCGAGGTACGACCTGTGTTCGTTTTGCCTTGCTCTGACGTTTCGTACGCGGAACGCTTAGACGCAAGTTTATAGTGCGACCACAGAGTTTTGATCATGTCTTTATTTTTTAAAGTAACAAACTATACTTTATATTTGTTGTCCATAATATAAGTATTGTTGTCTTGTTAAGTAACTACATTTTTAGTTTCTGTTCATCCATTGTGTTAAAAAAAGGAAACGTCACAATTATGCAGCCTTATAAGCGTTATTGTAAAAATGCTAACAACCTCAGAGGGTTGACTTCTTCTTTTTGGTCTGCTAGTTTTTATATTATTCTAGTTTAAATTAGTAACTCACTATAACTTTTGTTTTAGGAGGATAAGATGACAGGCGAATAAGATTTCCAATATTTTTGGATTCAGTTAATGTCTATAAGTGAACATAGCGATAATTTCAGCTGGTATTTAAACTACCTTCCTAATTTGTACAAGCCGGCTTCCCGGCTTTCCATCATTTGTACAAACCGCGATATTAGCGGTCGATAGTCGTTTTTTTTTTTTTTTTTTTTTGTCCTTTGACTACTATCTCACCTGATGGTAAGCGATGATGTGGTCGAAGATGTTGTTCAGGCTAACCTAGAAGTACTGGCTCTCAAGGACAGCTGCCGGAACACACCGCTAGGTGCTTGGCGACAGATTTTCTACTTGAGGGTGGTAGCTAGCCAGGCGGGCATTTGCAAAATGCCCTACCACCATGCTATAACGACTGCCATCCTAAGACAACAACCGGGACCGACGGCTTAACGTGCCCTCCGAAGCACGGAAACGCTCAGTAGTAATGTCACTAGCGGTCACCCATCCAACTCATGACCGCGGGCGACGTTGCTTAACTTTGCTGATCGGTTGAGAACAGCTAAGTAAACTTCGCTACGAGCGCTTCAAATTCGTATTTACAAATTTACCATAAAATCTGCATAAGTCCGACTTTCATAATCCAAATGGTTTTCAAAAGGATGCATCCTTGCCCATACAAGAAAAAATCCATATTTTTCTGAGATAACGGAAGTATTTTGAATATTTTGATGAAATCTGAAACCAGCACAAATTACATTTTGGCCCCAAAATATTACCTCATTTCATATTAATCTCGTAACTACGTCAACAGTTATAAACCTAGAAAACTGCAATTTTGCATATGTATAAGTCATTTTTCACTCAATACATTTTGCAACGCAAACACTTACCGATGCAATTTTGCGTATTAAATAATCTCGTAACTAATTTTAAACTTCTAAACCGGAAAATCTGAAATAATACAGGTGTATAAATTACATGTAAATAATAATATCAAAGAAGGACTCAAAGCCGTAGTTTTTCAGAAAAAAATATTGCTCTCCAATACAGTTTTCCCCCCAAAGTTCTTAAAACAATTGGGTTGTTTTCTTTAAAATATTTGGCGTAAAAATCTGTAACAATTCATGGCTAAAGAACAATAGTAAATTATCATATTAAAAGAAGAATCGAAGTTCAAGGTGAGTTAGTTACGAAAAAATAAAAATAGCAATTAAATTATTATTTCCCACCATTTTTGTCGTGTGTTGAAACCCCATTTCCAGTATTTTTTTTCTATAAAAAGGTGTATTATCATTTATTTTCCATAGAGGAAATAGTGAGCATAAGAGTATATAGTGAGGATAACATTGGTATCAAGAAGTATATATGTTGATTATAGATTGCATCAAAGATATTCGATTTAAAAACAAAAAACCTCAAAATCTGTAAATATATAATTACATTTCGCTGTTTGGTCTACTCAAACTAAATGGATGAAAATGTTATTTTTTTAATGGTATAGGTGATATATTGTGGTATGGGAATATGAGGGTGACATTTTTAAGTAATGGAAAACCAAAAACGTCATGGGACGTTTGTGGTTGGTACTAAGTTGTTTTCCGGATGCAAAATAAACCTCAATCCTATGCATGGTCATTATGGCAGACAGTGTTAACGACTGGATATAGATACTGAAGAGTGTGAACGAGGAAAAAAGCAATTTTTGGAAAATTTAAAAGAAAGAGCTTTTAGTCCGCGGTTTTTAATCAATCCCGTTACGTCAAATATTTATATAATTTTAAGCTGTATAATTTTTTAATTATTTAAGTTTATTGTTACAATAAATGATTCAAACATATCTATTTTTTATTCATCAAGGATGAAATGTAAATATACGATTCACGATGTAGGTTGACTATTTAATGTACATGCCTACTTCTTTTCTATAACATTAGCAAGTAATCGACAAGAAATTGATTATTTACTCATGCCAATCACACAACTTTTAAATTCGCAACTTACATTTCTTTATTAATGAGTCTAGTATCAAAATATGTTACTCACAGTCACGCTATTCCGTCGTCACTTCTTTCGCTTGTGTAAGCGATACGCTGGCATTTACCTAAACTTCAGTAGCGTGATTTTGTGAAATGGCTCTTAAGAATTGTGAATTCATCTTACGTATTTACAATTCAACGGTAAAAGGTCCAATTCGATTTAAGCCTTTAAGTCGTTTTTCTCATTTGGTCGCCACGCTGAAACAGGGTACCCGCCGGGCTACGACTGTATGATCGCTGCGCCCCCGCCGCGCATGAACCGCGTGTTTGTGGTGCAGCCGCGGCGTCGTCTGAACGAAGCCTACTTCTGCAATAATAATATGTGATGATTTTAACCAACTTCTACTTAAAGATACATAATTGAAGAATTGAAAACCGGTTGAGATTTTTAGAGATACCAAATGCTATCTCTAAAACCGAACTGTTTTTTTTCTTATGGAATTGGATGGCATACGACCAGGCGGCTCACCTGGTGGTAAGTGATCACAGTCGCCCACGAAAATCCGCAACACCAAAGGTTTTGAGGATGCGTTGCCGCCCTTTGAGAAGGATAATTATATAATTATAAGGATAATTATATAATTATTCATCTATAAGGATAATTCACAGAAAATATATACAAAAAATACTTATTACTAGTCGCGCCCCGCGGTTACACCCGCGTGATGATGACGATGAAAGGTATTTTGTGTATTAATCCAGCGCCTCATCTTCCTCCATACCAAATTTCATTAAAATAGGCCCTAGACGTTTGAGCGTGAACAATCATACAGACACACATAAACTTTCAACTTCATAATAATAGTGTGATTCAAGATTTACTGCTGATCCCTGAATAGGTTAGATAAGGTTTGATTTTTTTATTTGAAAGTAACATTCTATTTACAGTCTTACAACATTTTCAATTCAATTTATTTTCTCATTTTCTCTTACACAGTTCATAGCTTCATGGTGCAAGTGATTGAAACATATCCTATCGTGCGGGAACATTGTTCTTTATTCAATCGACATTCTTGTCGGTAGATTATAGTTTGTTGCTTGGAGCCTAGATAGGTTAATTATTTAAAAGGAATTGTCGTTATTATTTTTAATAGCTCTTGCTGAAGAAAGAACTATTTAATTAAATAATTTTTACCTCACACGCTTGGAAAGGTGTTGTTTATAATTCGAAATCAGCGTGGAAAAGTGGTTTTAACAGCTAGCTAGAAAAAGGGTTTTAAAATTCGAATTCCGTGTAAAAGTTCCAGAAAAGTTTAGTATCATATTAAAATGATTGTTAGGGTTCCGTACCCAAAGGGTAAAAACGGGACCCTATTACTGAGACTTCACTGTCCGTCCGTCCGCCCGTCTGTCTCCAGGCTGTATCTAAAGAAAGGTGATAGCTAGACAGTTGAAATTTTAACAGATGATATATTTCTATAGCCGCTATAACAACAAATACTAAAAATAAAATAAAATAAATATTTATTTTCCCATACAACAAACTTGATTTTTTTACCGTTTCTTGCCCGATACTAATAATGGTGACAGGTAGACGCCTTAACTATTCACAGAATAGTTAGTTTTATGTTGTCTTTAAATTTAATTTGTAAAATAAATAATTAAGGGGGCCCCGATACAATAAAAGAGGTTTTCGCCTTTTATTTGCTAAAAATAATAATAATGAAAACGTGATAATGGTACGGAACCCTTCGTGCGCGAGTCCCACTCGCACTTGGCCGGTTTTTATATATGCACTGTATTATTTTTATAAACAAACTTGTTGATATAGTAATATTTACGAATTTTCGTTTTTCCCAAAAATTTGGTCACATTCATATAATTTCTCCGCCACGAGTGAACGAATGTTATCGCTATGTTGATTCTATAGAACATACTTTAAACACTCATTTGATACTTGTTCCAGTGGTTACGTGAATATCTTCACTATCAAAATTATACTATGAAAGTCTGTGTATTTTATTTATACACAGTATATATATTTTATTTATATAATATTTATTTATATAATTTTATTTATACACAGTATATTATTTATACACAGTATTTTAGTTATACACACATATATGTATTTTTCACAACACGAACATTTCCTATTAATTCTTTAAAGTGCCTCATGAAACTGTGTTTCTCTCGCCATAAGAAATAATTAACATAGTTTTCTGACCGCTTCGCCCCGATCTTTGGCATTTTATTATCATCGTCCAGCTTTTGGACGAGCGCCAGGATATATATAGAACTGGTTTCAAGGACCAGATAGTGAAAATTCAAAACATATTGATTGTGTTTTAATGTGAAATCTACAAGTTGTTTAGCAGTACTTACAGTTATGTGAAATAGGCTATAGATTAGTGTTAAGTGTCAGTTATAGAGGAAATATTTTTGTATGCAACAAATAAACTAAAAAACGCCTGAACCGATTGGGATGAAATTTGGTATGGAAATAGTTTGAGTCCCGATGAAGGACATAAGATAGTTTTTATCCATCTGCGCAAAAAGAGGTTAATGGTTTTGCGCGATAACCGACAAACTAGCGGGCGGAGCCATAGCAGCAAAGCTAGTTATATAGAAGTAAATTTGCTATTACTTCATGTCTATTTTGTTAGTTTTAGGTAAGTACTTGTGTAAAAAATGAGTCAATATAGAACTTTTTTTTGTATGCTTTCGCTATAGAACAAATACGAGGCCCGGTGTAGCGGTAACCTCTGCCTATTAAAGATGCAGTTCGTCACAAGTGTCGAACTGCACCACGCCCTCAAGGTGATGCATAAAGTCGTTAAGTATTTTGTTCCTGTAATTTCACCGACACCTTCAAACTGAACATTCCTGCTTGGCGCTTGTAATAAAATGTATATACGAGGCAATAAATATACGGAAAATTCATGTGAATGAATCTTAATTTGCTAAAATATGAATAAGCTAAAATAGAGTACTGCAGTGTCCCGCAAAAGCAACAACAATATCATCTCGAATATAAATCTCCGAATGTGTAAGCAGCGGTTTCTAAACCCTTGCGTTTCGTAATATTCCTCCTGGTGTCACGTAATAGAGAGCAGACTTATTGCCATCTATCGAAATCAGTTCCAGACTGCTACTGAAAATCATATATGAAAAAAAAAGCCGATAATTCTCCTACCCGAAAATCTTTATCAAAGCAGGCGCTGCAACTGGGGTTAGGTAGACTTTTATACCAAATACGAATAAAGCACGTTTAGGTTGAGTTAATATACCAGAAATTGGAAATTACTTAAAATTTACCAAATGTAACTATACATTATTATAGAAAGTACTTTTTTGGTTTCAAATTCATTAAAATAACACCTTACGTATTCATAAATATATTCACTTAAAAATAAAACATTAAACTGATTAATTTCTAAGCCACACGACCAAAATGTTTTCTTGCATGAAATTTTGGTCCACATTTTACATAGCATACATACATTTTATACCCACAAGGATACTTCAAAAACTGTCACTCACCCCAAAGTGCACATTAATGAGAAAAAACCCTCAGGTACCTGTCGGTGACCATCCACTGGACATTTCAGATAATTATCCTGCCATTAATGGGTCGCTGAAAACAAAAGGGCCTAAAAAACCCTTTGATTTGCCGCTCCATCACATTTACCCGGGTCACAGCCTTCAAAACTCAATAGGGCCTGAAATTTGAGAGGCTGAATTATGCTTTTACGCATGGTAAAAAGTATATTGCTCTCCAATAACTCGAAACCTAAGAATTTAAGGAAATATCGATTGTTTTTAACCAATTATTTATTGGTTCAGAGATAATCTGGAATGGCTTTCATAATATTTGATGAGAACGGAGAGGAAAATAAATTTTAATCCTTCGATTTTTAAAGAGGTATTAGTATGTTTAAGTAGCTTGAGAAAGGGGCATTTACGTTCGAGTTCCTTTATGAAAGGGTTAATTTGGAGCTTATTAGAAACTTCATGCTTATGATCTTAATTATAACAATGTTTATATAGATTTGCACAGCTATCTGCCACTCAAGATTATAGAATCTCAAGAATATATAGTTGCCAACTCAGTTAATGACAAATACATCTGCAATCGCCAAAAACGCAATAAGGACAAGGTACACGTACAGTGGTGAAGATCCTTAATCATACCAAATCAACGGCATCGAGTGATGCCGCCAATAAATCAAAGGAACCCAAGATGGCGTCACGCCCTTTGCTGTCACCTGGCAACATGGCGGATCGCGGCCAATTCGAAAATGGAATGTCATAAGTTTGGCAGTTACGTGTACGTGGATCGTGGTGCGAGAGGTGTGTGAATGGACACGATGTGGCGTCATGAGCAGCAGCGCAGCAGACGGCGTCTCAACACTAATTTTACCATCTGGCTCGCACGCACCACTAAGTTTAGCCGCCCCAAGATAGCCCCGGTCCACGACCCATCGCGCATAAACTTTTCACAATTAGACTATTATTTTTGGTAGCAAAGTCAGTCGGTCGATTATTAATAGAGGCTTTTCCGAGTTTATATTCGTTACGTGTGTTGTGGTGTTAACTTTTAGTGAATTTATACATAGACGCTTATAAATAGGATGTGCTGAAGTTGCGTCTGACGGACGGGGGAATACCTTCCTGAAATATCGTACTACGGCCGGTGGTTTGCGTGTTTTCGGACGCATTGGTAAACGATTATTTATACATTGATGGCGAGGGTTTCCGTGGTGGAGTCAGCGCTGAGGTGGGCGCTTTCGCGCGCGGCCGCTTGTGTGCGCTGGATGCCTCCACGTGGCTTTAGAATCAGACCTTGAGTAAACCTTCCCAATTCCATGAAAAAAAGTATACTCGAAACACTGAGATTAAATGCTTTGATGAACTATGCATAAGGTGTAGATTTAGGACATTTTCGTAGGCAAGCCGCATAGCCCCAAGTTCGTAGACTTGTAGCGCCTCGTAGCTTGCTACGCTATCATTTGATCCGTCGATCAAATGAAAAAGTTACTGACCATATTTTGTAGTCAACATCGTTATGTTTTTGTACTACAAAATAATTCATCTTTGAAATAAGCTTACCAGGTAATCTTCAATTAGCGAAAATCACTCAAGTTATAATACGTTGTTAATTGAAACAATTCTTCGAAAAAATGTTTATAAGCTGCTTTGCCAATACTCGAAAACTGCGAATAAATTTACTTTTAATTGTTTTCCAAAAGATTTTTGCTGTTATATTTCGCTGTTTTTACCGGGTGTTACTGAATATTATTCTGCTTCTTGTTTTTTTTATTGGAGTTGATTAGTAGGTAGTAAACTGATTTCGTTTCAATTGGAGTTTTAAAAGCATCCATATTTTTAGACGTAATAAATTTGTTTCCGCTGCGGGTTGCGAGAGCATCAAACGGTATTGCCACAGATATCTTTATGAAGTTGATATTCATTAAACAAAAACCTCCCGGCTACACCAACTATGGTATAAAAACTGTCCCCAACCTTAACGTTTTTTTCGACAGCTGACTATAATAGCCTACTACCACGTTCTACGACTTTATCAGTTAACATCAGGAGTGTTTGAGCTCAAAGCTTTTTAGCTTTAAAAACATTGCCATCATCTACAGCTGTAAAGCTCATTGAAAAAATGCTTTCCTTATAGTGTTATTTGCCATAATCTCCACGTCTTGGGAACGCAGTTAAAGATGGCAGGTCTGCAGAAGGCACTTCTGCTCACCTTCTGGTATTTTTTCCCTTCGTCGCCTCTGACGCCTCCTACAAGAAGATAGAGCGATGATGAAAAAAAAAGAACCTTCAAACATACAATACGTATTATTAACGATAACCGAAATACTGCTTGTAATATCTCACTTAACTTTAAATGTAGAATTAATGAAGTAATAATTACATGAAAAGCGCCAGCTTATAGTATAAAAAAATAATAAAAATCAATGCACTCCTTTTTTTTTGTTTATGTTATTGTGACGGAACAATTCCGATGTTAAGTGGACTAACCTCTGCCTATAACAGACACATTTCGTCATTATTATATAATAATAAATTTTTGGTATTGTGTTTATAACGTTTTTTTATGAGTTTGTGACGGAACAAGCACGAGGCCCACCTGATATTAACCTCTGCCTATAACGGATGCATTTCGTCACTTAGTGCATTGCACTGCGCCCGCCACCCTGAGAAATACAGTTTTTAAGTCTTATGTAATTTCACTGGCTCTCAAGGACTGCTGCCGGAACACACTGTTAGGTGCTTGGCGACATATTTTCTACTTGAGGGTGGTCGCTAGCCAGGCGGGCATTCGCAAAAAGCCCTTCCACAATGCGGTGAAGCTCAAGCCCGCGGCTGGATTCGAACCATGGACCTGCTGCACGGCAGTCCATAGCCAATGCAACTGAGCCATCACTGCTTCAAAAACACTCTGTTAACAGTTATGAGGTAACACACACAAAATAAAATCACAATCGAATTGGGAACCTAATTATTTTAATGAGTTCAGTTGAAAATACATAAGGACTTAAAACATAACGAAACCTGAGGTAAAAATAACGGTTTTCTATTTAGTTCAATACACCACGAAAAATAACAGTTTTTCAAACATAAAAATATGATTTTTTGAGATTAAAAACGTAAAAATATAGTTGTCTGAAACTGTGAAAGCTATCATGACAACGAAGTGCATTCACCGGGCCAACCGGTGAAGTTAAGGGGGATTGCATACCGCCCGCCACGCCCCTTTCACGTTCCAACCGTAGATATTTTAGTCTGGCCTGATGTGTCAATTTAAATTAGCGAGTGCAGTATCAGCCAAATGATAATGGAGGTCTTCAATAATGTTGAGTTGGTGTGATAGGTCTTTGCATGTTTACCTAGATGTAAAACGAATGTGAAAAATCAAACAGCAAATTATTTATTTTCATGTGTTTTGTCGTTCCATTGAAATTAAATCTACAAGTTATATATATTTATGGAATTGTTTTTTAAAGCCCTAAACTGATCCATATCGATGAGTTTGGAAGAATTTTTCTCACGATATTGTGTCTTCAATCCGCCAGTAAAATATATATATATATATATGTTTATATATATCTACTCAGTGTCACTTGCGCTATCAAGATGAATTTATTGATATGTCATATATTAAACTCTGTTTAGCCACTTAGAAGTTATGGTGGGACAAAGAAACTCACTCAACACTTATACATGAACCCTGAACACATAACACTCCTATTTTGACCACTCGTATAAAAAGGAGGCATAAGAATTATGGCTTACCCCTTTAAACCGAGGAGGCATTTGCTCATACGTGGACGTCGAGGCTCATGATGTGATGTGATTTGATTTATATATATGCCAATTTTAGACCAATACACATTATGTTCTAAACTTTGTTTAATTTTGAACACCATATGACACATTCAAACGATAATGTATTTGTAACTCTAATCTCTTAATTAAGCTGTACGTTTTTTGCCTAATTACTTCATTACTATTAGTTGATCATTGAACCCGTGATATCAGCTGCGATTGCCTCGTTAGCCGAGTGGCGTAGAGCGTCGCTCAACAGGACTGAGTTCCTGCATTCGATACAGATCTGAACAGTTAGGGTTTTTGTGATATTTCAATCCATTAATGATTTTTTGTGGAGTTTGGAACTGTTCTTGATAGTAGCGATTGGTTTGCCCCTTATATTTTGGGACCAAAAGATTATGCGCGAAATTGGGTTGTTATGAACATTTCTAAACACCCAAATTCAACCCCATTCCAACCCTTTCAGGGCCTCCATGCAGGCATGATGATACATAACTAGTGCAACATACGTACTATTCATTACACAACTTTAGCGACGATATATGTCTAATTCTTTTATTCAAACATGCTGGGTATTGAATTAAAACTGTCCATACCAGAATTACTTTTAAAAAGCTCCTTTTTTATGTTATTGTGGCAGATCAAACAGGACGCCCACCTGATGTTAAGCGGACTAACCTCTGCCTATAACAGAAACATTTCGTCATAAATCACGAATTGCACTGCGCCCGTCGCCTTGAAATCCATGGACCTGCGGCACGGCAGTCCATAGCCAATGCCACTGAGCCATCACTGCTTCAAAGCCTTTTAATAAATACTATATATTTAGTTCTATATATTTGGATGACATATCTATATGTATATATATTCCGGTTATTTTGATTTGGAAACTAAACTACTGAATTGATTTTGATGCAATGTTTATGGGATCAATCTGAAAGTCAATGTTAACCATTCAAGTAATAAAAAATACCTATATGTCGATTCGTTAATAACAAAGTTCTCAGGTATATGAGATAAATATTACAACCTTATAAAGAAACTTCCCTTTTTTTAAGTTGTCTCAACTGACACTCCAAGTTTTAATTTGTCTATGTTAAGAAGTCTGAAAGCAGAGACTCATAATACATCATTTGCTCGGGCCGCTTTATTTGTCTTTGTATATTTTTATTGTTTACTGAAATAAACATTATTATTATTATTTAGTTGAGGTGCTAATTATTTCTTCTTCGCTGCTTATTATCATCACTTTATAATCACTATTTTCATCAAGCAAAACGTCTTAGGATAAGGTTTAATATAAAATATATGATTTCACGTATGCGAAAATTTTATCAGACAATTTTAAGTGATTTAATAAGTTCTGTGAGAGATTTAACATTGATATTTTTTTCTAAAACATTGACATCAACTTTATATTACAGTGCCATAACGAAAATCATCATCAACGTTTGAGCCGCAAGAATTCAACTGCTGGATATATGCCTCCCCCATAGATTTCCAAATTCAACGGTTGGAAGTAGTTTGCATCCAGCGTCTTAATATTTCCTTAATCGTCTGTCCACCTTGTGGGTGGTCTTCCAATGCTGCTATTGCTGGTTTGTGGCCTCCATTCGA
This sequence comes from Plagodis pulveraria, assembly GCA_963890685.1. Taxonomy (NCBI): domain Eukaryota; kingdom Metazoa; phylum Arthropoda; class Insecta; order Lepidoptera; family Geometridae; genus Plagodis; species Plagodis pulveraria. The sequence continues at coordinate 8,081,608 of OY982951.1, forward strand.
GAACCTTTCGACCTCATCAATAATGAGTTCTGCGTGTTATTTGCCCTGCCCACTGCCACTTCAGCAGCACTTCAGCAGCTAATCTGCCGGGCTATGTCATGCTTTCGTTCGTCTACGTATCTCTTCATTCCTAGTTCGACTTGTGATTATATATTTTGATCCTGTAATAAATATAGTTTTACATAAAAACACATTTCTTAATATTATAACACAGTCACAATGTGACCACGATCACTGCAAAGTGTTTGAAAAATAGGGACAAAAATTATGTTAAATATACCCGATTTAAAAGTTATTCAATTACATTTTTAAATTTTTCGTTTTAGTATGTCTTGTATAAAGAAATCGTTTCCGGTCTTAGTTTTAGAAGTAATCTAAACCAATCTTTACTACAAATTGTGTCGTGGTCTATCCAAAATGAAAACAAAATACTACTTGATACAACATAATTTCTACAATTAAATGTTCACACAACTAACGATTTATTCACATCACATCATATTATGGGTTTCGTGTAACCAAATAGCGGATGCAACAAAAACCGGTGCTCCTGTAACGGTGTGGCGACAAAAAAACAAACAGACAAATTGTGACAGGAAGCCAGCCCAGCCGGTGAACGAAAAAAACGCAGCGGTCATTCACCCGCTCGTGTGTAGACTCCCTTACGTCCACTGAAGATATAACAAACATAAACATCTGATTTCAATACACAAATTGATATTAAATTGATCAGGAATTTATAAAATATAGTTTTGAAGTAAATTTTCGAGATTACAATTATTTTGTCCAATGTAAACCTGCACGGTACTTCAAAAAAATGCTAAAAGAATTGAAAATTATATGCTGTTTTACTCCTTAAAGTATAGAAATGGTCTAAGATAAAAATAAATTAACAATATAAGTAACACAGCATAAAATCTCTTTCAACGCCCGATTTGCTGGCACCCTCTTCCTTTCCCTCCCCTTCCCCCTTTTTACGTCTGCTCCAGCATCCGGCACAACACCTGCGCGCGCGCAGCTTGACTTACGAGCTTTTAATTCACTCCTCTACGCTTTAAGTAATGGAGTTTTTGATTTACAGCGATGATAGGTAATATAGAAAAATGGTAAAGAGTTTGGGGTTGTAACGATGTTTTTGTTGTAGAGTCATAAAATTAAAGATAGTTTGGAACTGTGGTTAGAAAATTTTATCGGCATGTCGAAATAATACAGGAGTTTAGTATTTTGTCGTTTCTGTTTCTATATTACAAATAAGCATTTGACCACAATCTGAAATGGAGGAAAATGACGACGCTGCAACATAGTCACCTAAACATGAAATTTCCTTGATTATTATCTATTGGGAAACAGATATATAGATATAAATCTTTTGAAGCGCTCATAGCGTAGTTTTCTTAGCCGTTCTAAACGTATTAACTAAGTTAAGCACGTCCGCTGCGGTCAAGAGTTCGATGGGTGACCGCTAGTGACATTACTACGAACGCTCCGTGCTTCGGAGGGCACGGTTGACGTCTTTAGAATGGTAGTCGTTCTAGCATGATGGCATGGTATTTTGCGAATGCTCACCTGGCTAACTACCACCCTCAAGTAGAAATTCTGTTGCCAAGCATCCAACAGTATATTCCGGCGACTGTCCTTTACAACATTTTCGACCACATCATCACATAGCATCAGGAAAAATAGTGGTCAAGAGTTAGCCTATCAGCTATAAATAATAAGAAGATCTAATCATGTGTTCCATACTTAAGCAATGGTTCGTATCAGAAGTGGATGTGACACGCTTCGTAACCAAGGAGTGATAAACGAGCTATATGGACCGTCGTGCCACAGGAACATGGTTCATTACTCACCACCGGCTTGAGCTTCATCGCATGGTGGAAGGGCATCTTGAGAATTCTCGCATGACTAGCTCCCACCATCATGTAGAAAATCTTTCGCAAAGAACCTTACAGTGTGTCCCGGCAGCATTACTCGAGAGCCAATTATTCTGGACCTAGTACGTTCATCATCCTCCAACATATCGTCACTTACCAACAGAGAGTCAGTAGTCAAGGGATAATCACACAGCAGTTAAAAAAAACGTAACAATCTTTACGTTTACAATCTGCACCCAAAGTTTTAAGAGGTTAATCGTATGATTGGAGTGCTAGACAAATGTGAATGTAGCTAGAAGAACTTGCCGTATTTTTATGCGTCTTGAAGTCTTGTTTTCTTCCAACAGAAATTCATCTATGGTGTCTTTTTTGAGACCGAACTTAATGGGTTTATAAAACCAAAACAACAAATTAGTAACTCCAGCTCAGAAGGAAGCGTTCGTAGTGAAGTTTTCTTAGCTGTTCTTAACCGATCAGCAAAGTTATCATGAGTTGGATGGGTGACCGCTAGTGACATTACTACTGAGCGCTTCCGTGCTTCGGAGGGCACGTTAAGCCGTCGGTCCCGGTTGTTGTCTTAGGATAACAGTCGTTATAGCATGGTGGTAGGGCAATATTTTTATTCATTCGTTAAATAAAAATAATGATACCTGTACATAATTAAAATTTGTGTAATTTAAGATTCTGAACAATTTTAATTTTTTTAAGATAAACACAGTTATTAAAATGGTCTAATATTTACAATTAGTAATATAAAATAAATATTGTAAAAAAAACTTCTCAACGCACTCTAGATGATTACTTTTCGGCTAACTTCTTACGAATTTAATTTAATTTCATCTCCCATGCATCTAACACAATCGATGTGTTTAAATTTTAATAAAAAACCGAAGAGAGGAAAAAATAAGTTAATGCAATCATAAGATACAGCCGTTTGTTCCGCAAATTTTCGACAATCGCAAGGGAATGAAACCTACAGGGTACTTCCCATAAACTCAGAATCTTGAAATTTGGCACAAAGCAACTTCTTATTAGATATATATTCATTTCAAAAATAACTTCTTATAGCACAGTTATAAGAAAAATTACAAAATGCGTCAATTTTTAGTGACATAATATAATAAAAATATTTTAATATTAAATAATATTTTAAAATGTTATGGATTTCATTTAGCAATAAAAATATCATATCATACCTAAAGGTTTGTATGGAACTTGGTGTGAGTCTGACTCGCACCTGGCAAAAAAGTAAGAACCTCCTCCTCTTTTGAACCTAGAATTGAAAACCTTTTATAAAATTAGTTAAAAATATTATACTCCTACAGGTTATTTTAAGATTGTTATTCATTCCGTTAACGAACTACAGGCGGTTGATATACGGGCGGACAGATAGACAGAGTATTATTAGGGCTCCGTCTTGGCCTTTGGGTTACCCTAAAAACCAAGAAAGCTTTTAAAATATATACAACTAGGTACTGCATAGAAACACAGTGCCTACAAAAGGACATTGTCCACTTGTATGGACCTTTTGGCTAATAATGAACAGACATTATAAGTATAAATATGATATAGATTTAATAGCTTATACTTGTTAAAATAATAATATCATAGATATATTGTATCAGGATGTTAGATAAGCCCTTATTCACTATGGTCTACTTAAATAGGTTTTGAAAAAAAATATACTAATTTATTGTTTATTATCTTAAATTAACAGTATGTATATTATCTAGAAACTGGGCAGGTAAATTTGCGCTTTTCTGATACCTTGCCTAGCTCAAAAACCAAATTTTTTTCATGACACGTGCCCAGCAACCCACTGTCCTTCGGCCAACAATGCAATTGCAGCAATATTGTTTTATTGAGTCCCTCCCCTGCCTCAGGAAGTTTCGGTATCCAAAAGTAGGCTAGGGTCATCGTGAGGAGAAGTACCACTGTTCGTAGGCAAGCTGAAGTCATCGTGATCGTGAGGAGAATCGGTATCTATTAGGGGGCCAGGGTCGTCGTGGGAGGAACAACCACCGAAATCTCTTGAATAAAAGAGTTTCTATATGTTTTATATCAATCTTTTTATTCTGTTAAATTTATTTCTCTACTATATACATGTCATCTTTGTTGTTATATGTCTTTGTATATATCTGTCATTGAGAAACGAAAAATTATAATCTTAATTTTTATCTACGAGTTTCTTTACTTTTCTTAACCGACATGCCTGCTTATTCTTCCCTATGGTATACAGAATAAGAATGCGCCATTATGTTTATAAACCTAGATAAACATCAAAATCAATTAGGAAAATAAGCGCAAAAATTCAACGTTCGAGCTCACATCCAGCTATTATTCACAACACTGGGAAAGCAAAGTGAAATTAATGACATTGACATGACATCGCTGGCAGCTAAATCGTTTGTTTTTTTGTACATTCGTTTTTTTTTCTATGGATGGACTCGCGTGGTTTGCACACTTGCTATTTGTCAATTTAGTTGATTCGTGTTGACTATGTAACTAAATAGTCGAATCAAGTGACAACAGTCACGTTTGGGTCTAGCCACAGTCATTACGGAATCATATTTCACCTAAACTTTATTTTTTGTATTAAATGTATACTTCACGTATTTACTCGTAGTAGTTAGTAGCGCTATATTATGAAAGATCGGTGTATGTGCGGATATTACCAGATAAATACTTAATTACAAATTAATTTTAAATACAATCTGATTTATTGTCAACTTAATTTTTTTGGGGGCAACTTCTTGGCGCAAAGCCGAAAATGGACAATTCTCTTTACAACACGAAATCTGGCTTATTCAAACTGCATCAAGACAATGGAAGTTTCCGCTGTGCAAACAATCGGCTGACTCCACACTGTAGCCTAAATTATTCAGCCGGCGCTAAGTGGCAGAGCCATCCTACTGTCCATATATTATTCAGGGGCTGACTTGACACGTCGACACGCTTGACGCCCCCCCGGAATGGGGAGGAGGTGGTCACGTCAGTTCCGTATCCAATTATGCACATGCTGAAATGTCACCGGCACTTATGGAGTGACCCTTAGACCTATTGGCCTTTTCGGGGGTTACGGGTTAGATGGTTTATTATGCAAGGTCGTTTAGACACTCTTTTCCACATTTTTTAGGTTGATTTTTGGACGGGTTTGGGGGATTTGGAAATAGGGTAGTAATTATTATGGAATTTGTGGGTTGCGATTGAATTATTAAGGGTCTTTTTGATGTTTAAGCAGTATCTGACGCCGCATGTAATGAAGTATATTGCTTCCCTGCGCATCATTAATAACAATCACAATTGAATTTCATTCATAAAGGCCCGAATTGGGGAACATGTGATACTATCCAGAGTGGAATACCTAACAATCTGCTTAACTTTCGTTACCACAAACCCTTTCGGAAATTTCATGTTAAATGCATGGGAGAAGAAATTGTGACAGGTCTCCGGACTAGTCCGGAGCTATCCGCTCATCCCAATGAAGGTCAAGGGAAAAGTGTATAAGACCATCATAATAAGACCTGCTGAGTGTGGATAATAAAGGAGAAATTATATAGAAGAGCATATAGCAGAGATACTTATGTAATTAGAACTGGGTTTATTAACTTGGATGTGTAATTAGAACTGACAAGATAAAATTGTGCCAAAAATGTCTAAGATGAGATGGGATGAAAAACATACACTGGACGCCTAAAGTATATAAACGTGTACAGAGTAAAAAAGGCCAAAGAATTTGTGTATCGGCACCTCACGGGCAAAGTTACTCAATAAATTCGGCTACGTAGCTTACAGTAAAATCAGAAACATAGATATTAGACTCAGTGATAAGTACGCCGAATTTCATAGAGTTTGAATAAGTACTTAGTATGAAAAATAAGCAAGGCGAAACTACGTTTGTATGAAATGCGCTAGGATGCCACTTAAAACTAAGTGGTCTCTGTGAATGACGAAAAGATCTCGATCAACATGCGAGTGATCGAAACAGAACTACGCGATATATGAATACCGTGAGTGAATTTCTTTAATGAATTCATATAAAAGTGAGCTTTTTAAATACAGAAAAAAGTATTTTAGTTACTTTATAACTTGGTTACTACATAATAATTAGAAATAAAATTTGTATTGACACGATTTACCATATAGACATAAAATGTGATTAAACAAAATTTTATAGTTGTATTCATAATTTTTTCTATCAAGAGAAATGTATACAATCGTGTTTTCAAAGCAAGCATAGTTTTTTTTATAGCGAATTGACAAGCAGTCTCACCTGATGGTAAGTGACGACATGGTCGAAGTTGGAGCATACTATTTATCATATCTTATAGCTAGACGGTCTGTCTAGTGCTGTACATTATTAAATTTTAAAATATGTGATTTATGTTTTTACGACGTCAAATTTTTATGTTGTTAATCTATAATTAACACCCATGTTTTCGTGCCCCGTGAGGTGCCGGGTTAGAATTGCACCTCCACATATCATCCCGTGGGTGTCGTAAGAGGCGACTAAGGGAAAATACTGGAAGGTGGGCAGCAGTGCCTTCTAAAGAACTTCCATCTTACACTGCGATCCCCAAGCCGCCTGCTAAGCGTGGGGATTATGGCAAATACCTCCTAAATAGGGGAGGCTGTGTTCAGCAGTGGACGATACGGCTGATACAGTACAGTATGTTTTCGTGCAAGTGACGTATGTCTTAAATGAGTTGAAAATATATCTTTTTCAATATTTTTATATTTTCAATAACGCATTCTCAGCGGTTTGTGTACCTATAAACCTTAAGACTGGATGAAACCTATAACTTAAGTCTCGAATTTTCATACAAAAACAGAAAACGTTTCTACCCCCGTAAACAATCAAAGATTTTGATGGTTTTTGGAAATGTTATAGATGTTATCAATGTCCAGGTTTATAGGTTTTGATTTTTATCATTATATTAAAGGAATTTGAATTTGATGGTACTTAAAAACCGATATTTTTTCAAAACTTGTATCTCTAGTTAGTGAATTATTTTTAGAAAAAATAATGATAAATAAAGAAAAAAGGAAACCTATAAACCTTGTTTATTCTACAAATCACAAATATACTATATATTATTGTTTATTCTGTCAGTTATAAAATAAGAACAATTTTTTTTAGATTTGATTAATGTTAACTACAGAAGAAAAGCTTTCTCCCAGAACGCAAATTATGCGCAAATTCTAAGTCAAAACTTGAAGAAGCTGCAATTGTCCTTATCGTACTATTCTATTCAGGTGTTTAGCGGCGAGACAGCATACTTTGATAAAATACCTATTTTTCTGTAGGAGGTTCTTTTACCGTTCCTCTTAACATGTACCAACGAATGCTGATTGATCCCAAGATCCAAAAGTAAAGCGTAAGTAAGTACACGATCGTGTTATATACGCGCCTTAATTGTTTAAAGTTCCTCAATTACTATATTTATATAAATAAAACTCGGAAGTTTTAGTAGCGTTATTACGTTTCAGATATGCTATAATGTTGAAATTGTAGAAACAAAAAAGGCTTTAATTATATGAGTTGAAGATTCGTTTTAATTTGGTCAAATTATTATTTTTTAGGGTTCCGTACCTCGAAAGGAAAAAAAAACGGAACCCTATAGGATCACTTAGTTGTCCGTCTGTCGGTCTGTCAAGACCCGTTTCCTCAAAAACGCAAGGAGGCATCAAGCTAAAATTCATATCAAATACTCAAGTCTTATGTGTCTTAGATAGATGTGAAAAAATCAAACTACTGCATTAAAAAAACGGCTGCATTTTTTGATTGCGTTGGTCTCAGCCGTTTATGCCGAAAATTATGCAAGGGAATCAAAAACTGAGGGTTACTTCCCGTGAATTAAGAATGTTGAAATTTGATACAAAGCAACGTCTTATAGCACAGATAGGAAAAATTGCGAATAGCATACATTTTTAGTTACATCATATAACAAAAATAATTTTAATAATTTTAGAACCGTAATAGCAAACAGATTTAACTTTTTTACAGTATTTGCGTTTGGTGTGGCGGATTTCAACAAATAATAATAAAAGGTAAAAATAAAAGGTATCAACATCATACAAAAACGCGTTAATTAGGTTTTTTGTTTTTACTCTATCGGGAAAAGGGTATTTTTTTGTTGTTTTTATGTTATTGTGACGGAACAAGATCGGGGCCCACCTGATTTTTAAGCGGACTAACGTCTGCCTATAACAGATGCATTTGCATTTCGTCACAAGTTCAAATTGCACAGCGCCTGTCACCTTGAGTCATAGCTGTTAAAGTCTCATGTGACTGTAATTTCACTAGCTCTCAAGGACTGCTGCCGGAACACACCGCTAGGTGCTCGGTCGCTAGCTAGGCGGGCATTCGTAAAATGCCCTTCCATCATGCGGTGAATCTCAAACCAGTGACGGGATTGGATCCATGGATCTGCTGCGTGGCAGTCCATAGCCAATGTCACTGAGCCATCGCTGCTTCCAAACATACAAGCGTCAAACTTGATATCATTACCTATAGTACAATATCTTTCTTACGACATGTTTATAAAAAATGCCAAGTGCAAGCGGACTCCCGCTGAGGATATCGAACTGTATGAAAAAAAAACTATGTTGGTATCACATATTTCAGAACAAGACATTACAGATTACAGATCTTGTTCTGAAATCTGTGGTTGGTACGGAACACATGGTGTGCGAGTTCAACTCACACTTGACCGGTTTTTAATATCATTGACAATCGTTACCTTCAAATGCATTTAAAATCTCGCATATTGACAACCATTACTTAAAAAAGCATTTAATATCCCCATTTACCTGACACAAATAAAAGACACTAACTATTATACACATTAATTGAAACTATAAATACTTCAGTACCATTTAGGCACTAAATAGCTACCTTCTTGACTAGGTCTATAATTTTACAAAAGCGAGTCCACCGCCTGCTTATTTAAGTAAACCATTTACCTTCACTAGCTGTGGTCTTTAAAGTTAATTATGGCCTCAACAGTGGAAAGTGGCTCCTATAGCTTAACGTTCTTAGTGATGGGACCTTGCAAAGTGACTTTTATAAAAAATCTTGGTAATATAAATAAAAGTTGCAGGGATTTTTGTTGGAAATTTGGCAGCTTAAGTCTTTATTCATTGCTGATTGGCTAGCCTATCAGCAATGCATAAAGTTTATGTGGCCTATGTTTTGATGTGGCCGAGGATGGTAAATAGGTATGATCTTGAATCGGAACTGGTTCTGAAGGACATCTGCCGGAACATTAGGTGCTCTGCGTTAGATTTTCTACTTGATGTTTATAGTAAACCTGGCTGGAATATGCAAAATGCACTACGGTGCGGTCAAGCCGTTTTTGAGTTACTCTCCAATAACTGAAAAGTATTTTCCTATCTCTATGACATAGTCAATGCCAATCGATCCCATAAGTAGCAAGGGCAAACTAAAAAGAGCGAATATTTTTTTTTACCAAAAAATGGAAATGACTTCAACATTTAAATGTGTGAAATAACTTGTCGAAGTCAGTACCATGCGCACAATATTGTGATATTATGTCTTTATGAAGAGATATGAAGTTATATAATTTCAACAAGTTATTTTACACATTTGAGTGTTAAAGTCGATTCCATTTTTTTTTTTTTTTGTAGAAAGTAGTATTTGCAATGTAGATGCGATGTTATGTTTTTAAGCTTTATTACTATTACTATTATTGTTTATTATTATTTAACCCAAAATTAACATCTCTATATCTAAGGTCTACCATTTTAGCAAGGAAACTAAAGGGCTGGATTCAATAATTTCAGAGATCTGGCTGTTTTAAGTATGACAGCTGTTAAAAATCAAAACAAAAACGACTAATACTGATTAGATCATGAGGAGCTCCTGGATTTTCCTGCAGTTTGTACGAAAATAACCAATGTGAAAAGTTTACAATAGTTGATAATAATATGTGGCAAATGAACTTCATAAAAGTAAGACTGTGGCGAGATTACACATATTTTATGTCGCAGCGAATTTAATTAAAAAAACGAAAAAAAGTGTTTGGCGAATATCATGTCGTGATCTCTTAGGAACTTTTCTTACAATATAATTGAGGTGTTTTCAATGTTGTGATATATAATATATCATGAAGGAAAATTTCCTACGTGTAATATATTCAATTAAGCAGAATATATAATATATATGCGCTGACTCCGCATACTTGGCTTGGAACTTTATAATAAGCAACCTTCAAGGCGCAGTTGTGTTGAAATAGCTCATTCTCTCATATTTTTCGAACTACTTTTACTCTAACCGGTTAACGTATGACGTTTGGACCAATTTAAAATGCCATTTTAATGGAATCAACCAAAGATTACAGACTATTTCACTATCAAAGGCGCACTTCTCCGAAGTAAAAATATTGATGAGCAATTTTAAAAGTAAACGCTAATGGTAAGTACAAGTAAAACCGTGTTTCTCCGAAGTAAACACAAGTTAAATATTAGTGTAATAATGAGCTATAGGGCGAATTATCTACGAGGTCCATTAGCGACCATCAAATCTTAGGTAAGGAAAGCAACCTGTGTGTTCACACAATATACATAATTACCACTTTCTTTTGTAGATATTGTTTTTGTTTGGAGCACATTTTGAAGCGCTCGTAGCATTTTCCTTAGTGGTTTCTAACCGATCAACTACGTTACGCAACGTCCGCTGCGGTCATGACTTGGATGGGTGACCGATAGTGGTTAAGCCATCGCTTCTGCGAAGTCTGCACTTCTGTCGTCATAGCATGGCGATAGAGTTTTTTGAATGCCCGTCCAGTCAATCAAAATCATTTATTAAATTTAGGCGTCTACGATTATTTTATGAAGGTTAATTACATGTTTTAATATTGAAATATTCTACATTGTTCTGCCATGTTAAAAAATGTATAGAGCTACTGCGAGAAGAACGAGCAAGAAACTCGGGGCCTTTGTTTTAATCCAATTTTAACAATGTGTTACATAGCTAATATTATTACTTACGGGATTTGTACCGTGGTCATTTTTATTTTTGAGCCCCCGATATTTCTTCGCAGTGGCATGCATCATGATCGCGGGGTGACTGGAGTAACAAGCGGTTGACAAAATCAAGAGCAGACGAAACGGTCTACCCTCTTTCTTTGTCTTTTGCTACGCGTACCACTGGAACACGCCAAAATACACTCACAGTATCACTGCACATGTTTTTAGTGATACTGTGAGTGTATTTTGTCGAAACTTTCAGTCGAGTGCGAGTTCCAGTGGTACGCGTAGCAAAAGACAAAGAAAGAGGGTAGACCGTTTCGTCTGCTCTTGATTTTGTCAACCGCTCGTTACTCCAGTCACCCCGCGATCATGATGCATGCAACTGCGTCGAAATATCGGGAGCTCAAAAATAAAAATGACCACGGTACAAATCCCGTAAGTAATAATATTAGTTATCGAGTGAACGGCGATAGTTTAAAAAAATGTGTTACATAGGTACTATATATACCAATATTTCAATATTTGATTAAATTAATTGGCGAAATTGTCCAAGCATATTTGTCGTTTAAGTATTCACAAACTGTGTATTAGGATTTGGCAATCAAAATGTTTTTCACGTGCAACTCGAATTTTCCTTCTGTAAGTGTTGTCATATGATTGGGAACTTTATTATAAGACCGCACACAATCACCTTAGAAGGCCCTTTTATTTGTCTTTGCTAATCTACCCACCTGGCTATAGCTCCCACCCTCAAGTAGAAAATCGTTTGCCAGCAGTCCTTGAGAGCCAGTAATTCAAATTGTTTCGACCACATCGTCACTTACCATCCCATCCATATCGTATAATGATATGTCCCAATATAATAGAGGACAAGACTAGGCCATCTTCCGGCCACAGCTTCAGATTCCAGACTCATACTGAACATGCTTCTTCGCCGCCTTCAAACAAAACGGCGGTTTTGGATTTAAAAACTTTATTAAAATTTGATTGTTCCTATACTACTTCTGCAAGACACAGTACTTCAAGACGTTTATTCTTTAGGCTTTCTTTAGCTACAGTGCTCTTCATGCCTAAATATAGTAGTATTTGTATATACACTACTTCGAGGCAGAGTATCTTGCACGGTTGTACCAACCAAGACGGGCTCTTGCTAAAGTGACCTATGGCAATACCAGTGGCAAATAACTGGTTGTTGTTGAAAAGTAAATCTTGTCATATTATCCTGGTATTAGGAATCAGAAAACCTTGATATTTAAAAACGACGCTTTACGCCACATGACCAGTGCAGGCAATAAATTGTATGGTATTCTCTGAACCTTACAATTTAAATATAAAAACAAATGTGCATCAATATTTTACTGTGCCCGCATTTGTGTGTGAACAGGTCAAGACCTTATTTTTATCGTGACTAATCTCTCTGTATCCAGTTAATCAGTATATTCCAATATTAATCGATTCTAACCAATCACTATGTCCCCAATACCAAATGCAATGAAACAATCCAATATACCGCCTGGATAATGTAACCGCGTACTTATTGATGCAAACACGGATCCACGTGTCGCCGCACCACAGGGTGGCCTCCACCCAACTATTACATAATCTGTGGGCATGTACGGCCATGTGACTTGACAGTGGAATACTCCGAGGATGTAGAATGTAGATTAGAAATGTATGGAAGAGTTAAGTGTCAGTAAGAGTTTATGCAAAATACATTTTGATGAGTTATAGTAAATTAATATCATATAGTAAATAACCTGTGGACCGTGGGATGCTGGGCTAGAACGCCCTGTGTTCGTAGGAGGCGACTACGGGTATAACCAAAAGGTGGGCAGCAGAGATCTCCAAGACGCCTGGGAATATGGCAAAGCCACTCCTGGACACAGCCTCCCTATCAAGGAGGATAAAGTAGACAGTCCGGCCAATACAATAGTAGTAAATCAAATGGATTAAACCACCTCAGGTAATCAAAGTTTGAAAGCATCCATAATGTATTGCCACAGGTGACAAAATAATGTTACTATCATATATAAGCAAGCTTATCCAAGCACCTAACGTTGTGTTCCGACAGCTGTTCTTGAGAGTAGTAATTCTAGTCTAGCCTGAACAACATCTACGTACACATCATGACTTACCATCAGGTGTAATAGTGGTCAAAGGCCAGGCTAACAGGCATAAATAAAAAAATAAAAAGTAATACATTATGTGCCCGAAATCCGGTATATTAGAAATCTGTTATATCGCTTTTATTTGGGAACTTCTCTGTAAATCAGGATATAAATTAGGTTTTCCATATCTTATTCTAAGACACAGAAATATAATTAGATCACACCATTTTTTATGAGTTTATTTTTATATTATTGTGACGGAACAAGCTCTAGGCCCGCCTGATGTTAAGCGGACTAACATCTGCCTATAACAGATGCATTTCATCACAAGTCACTAAATGCACTGCGCCCGTCATCTTGAGACATATTTGTTAAGTTTCATGAGCCTGTAATTTCACTGGCTCTCAAGGACTGCACCGGAACACACTGTTAGGTGCTTGGCGACAGATTTTCTACTTGAGGCTGGTAGACAGGCGGGCAATCACAAAATGCCCTTACACCATGCGGTAAAAAATACTTTTTGTAGTTTGCTCTTCTAATCTTCAGATGCCCTGATGAAAGATGAACATTTTCAAGCAAATCACTTCTAATTATACCGTAGATACTGAAATGTATAAAATCAATAATTCTTACCTCGTGACGAATCCAGATAACATTGTAATGGGGCTCTCATTCCAAAATAGTATTGTCCCAGATTCTCGTTAAGGTCTAATTTAAGCTTCCACTGCAATGCCTAGATGTCGCTCAATTTTCATTAATAAACTACCAGGTTAAGCGGTTTTCTGTGTTCCGGAATTCAGTCCGGGTATAAATTTATTCGGTTGCTGATGCATTCCGTAATGCAATGGTTAAAATTGTCACACTTGATTAAAAACCTTTCAACTCGTTTGTTTTGTTATGAGGTTTGTTTAATGGCTTTTAAAAGGCATGGTAAATTAGTTTTTGAGACTTTGCTTGAGTCGTTCGTATGTGTTTTTGGTTTTAAAATTAATAATTTGTTGTTTGGCCATTTTTAGGGTTCCGTACCCAAAGGGTAAAACTGGACCCTGTTACTGAGACATCTCTGTCTGTCACCAGGCTGTATCTCAAGAACGGTGATAACTAGACAGTTGATATTTTCACAGATGATGTATTTCTATTGCCGCTATGACAACAAATACTAAAAATTAAATAAATATATAAGTGGGGCTCCCATACAACAAACTTGGTTATTTAACCGTTTCATGCTCGATACTAATAACGGTGACAGGTAGACGCTTTAATTATTCACAGAATATTTAGTTAAAGGGAACACCTGTAAATATATATTATTTAAAATAAAATTAATAATTAAGGGTTTTAGCCCATACAATAAAAGAGGTTTTAGCCGAACCTACATAGCTCAATCGGACACTTTGAAAAGTGTCTGTAACTTGCAATGTTAGGTTACAGATAATGGTACGGAACCCTACGTGCGCGAGTCCCACTCGCACTTTTAATAGAGGCGGACGGATATAACTTCTCTGTGGCAGGCACTGACTCCCATAGAGAAGTAGAATAAGGATGGGAAGACGATAATAACGACTTTCGAATTTACACAGCCCTATCAGTGTCTGCAGTTTGAAGCATGCCTGCATACTACCTATTTAGGGCAAAACAATCTCTTTTCCATTTTAAAATGCAACCAAAGTTCCAACACAAAGTTCCATCTCCATCAAAGAGGTGGTTTCACAATTCCACAAATAGCAACAATTACTCAATAGCTTCATATCTCAAGCGCTCCAGACGTACAAGCGTTCGAATACAAGTCAGCCTGTTCATTTATCTAAAAGCACGTCGAACCGACGTGGAACAACTTTATAATTCAGCAGTGGTCTGTGCTGCCATTTTTCTAACAGATAAGCTGGTTCATGGACTTTACAGTCGTAATCTGATATGACAACACAAATAAAATTTGCCCCTTGCGGAAAATTATGTTAGATACACTTTCTGTGGTAGAAAAACTATATATGGAACATCTATCCAAAACTGCATCTTAAAATCGATCTCATTTTTGAGATGTATTTATTAAATTACCGGGCAAATATATACGAACAGACACAACATAAAAAAATTTGAAGCGCTCGTAGCGAAGTTTACTTAGCTGTTCTCAACCGATCAGCAAAGTTAAGTAACGTCGCTCGCGGTCATGAGTTGGATGGGTGACCGCTAGTGACATAACTACGTTTCCGTGCTTCGGAGGGCACGTTAAGCCGTCGGTCCCGGTTGTCGTCTTAGGATGGCAGTCGTTATAGCATGGTGGTAGGGAATTTTGCGAATGCCCGCCTGGCTAGCTACCACCCTCAAGTGGAAAATCTGTGGCCAAGCACCTAACGGTGTGTTCCAGCAGCTGTCCTTGAGAGCCAGTACTTCTAGGTTAGCCTGAACAACATTTTCAACCACATCATTGCTTACCATCAGGTGAGATAGTGGTCAAGGGCTAACCTATCAGGCATAAAAAAAAACATGTATTATAAGTATATCTATGAATTTTATTTTAAAACCAACATAATCCCTACTTATGATAAGTATGGCTATTTAGAGCAAAAAATTAATGGTCAAGCGCGTGTCGGGCCACGCGCAATGTAGGGTTTCGTAGTAGCCCGTTATCATAATATAGAATAATTCTGTTGTTTTTTTCTTTTTATCTCTCTACCTATAACTTTCTAAGCAATTTGTTCTTTTGTTTATAAATTATGATTGCTTGCACGTGTAGACTGTTGTTGACCGTGACTATTAAGTAGGAATCATGGATTATCTATACGTTTCTTAGTTTCTCACAAAGTTTTTTCTTCTCTCCATTTAACGACACCTCTCTATAACGCCATAAAATGCACAGTCCCTTGAGTTTACACTCTATACACTGAATGAATACACGTTATATACCTATATATAGTGTAAACTATAAAAGTTAATCGATAAACTCTGTACAGTCATATCTGTTATGACTTATGATATACTCCCAATCTTTTGCTAATCTTTAACAATTCCATATCAAATGCTACAATCCCGTCAATATGGAAGGAAGCACAAATTATTCCCTTACCGAAGAAACTCAATCCTAAATCCTTTTCTGAATACCGTCCAATATCTATACTTCCTTTTCTATCCAAAGTCCTCGAGCGTCTAGTTCACCAACAATTAAACTCATTCCTCATTCATCACCAACTCCTTAATCCTTTCCAATCTGGATTTCGACCTGGACATAGTACAACTACAGCTTTAGTAAAAATTACGGAGGACATTCGTTATGGAATGGAAAACAGAGAGTTAACATTGCTGACTTTACTTGACTTGAGCAACGCATTCAATTCCGTTGACTTTGATGTCCTTCTCGCTCTACTTCGCTCCATTAACATATCTCCAACGGCAATTGACTGGTTTCACAGTTATCTGTCTGGCCGCCGACAGCGGGTTCGCCTTGATGAGTCTGTCTCCTCTTGGTGTAACATCACTATCGGTGTGCCTCAAGATGGCGTTTTATCTCCTCTTCTTTTCGCAATTTTTATAAACACTATATCTCAACGTCTTACTTCTTCCTACCACCTCTATGCAGACGATCTCCAAATTTACTGCCAAGCCCCCCTTAACCGTTTAGATGAAACGGTAAACATTGTAAATATTGATCTACGTTACATTTGACTGGAGCAAATCATACGGTCTAAGAGTAAATCCACTCAAAACCCAGATTATCATTTTAAGCAGTTCACGGACTATTTGTAAAATAGATTGGGATACTTTACCAAACATTTTCTTTGAGGGTGTGAAAATACCGTACCTACAGCAAAAAAGTATAAAATCTTGGGATTATTTTTGATGAATGCCTTACCTGGATCCCACAATTGGATACTGTTAGCCGTAAAACGTTTGCTGCCGCAGGTTCAATCAGAAGATTGAGAAACTTTTTGCTAACAGCCACTAAAGTTGCGCTTGCACTTTGATACCGATTCTTGATTACGCAGACGCCTGCTATTTAGACCTTACGGAGGACCAGCTTAACAAACTTGAGCGTCTTCAAAAAATTCAATAAGGTTCATATTTGGCTTGCGCAAATACAACCACGTTTCTCAATTTCATCCCTAGCTCAAGTCGCTTCCTATACGACATCGCCGGAATGCTCACATCCTATCTCTTCTCTACAATATTTTTTTAACCCTTCTACACCCCAATACCTTAAAGAGCGTTTTGAATATTTTGATGTCTCTAATTCTCTTTGCTTACGTTCATCAGAGAGTCTTATGCTTAAGTATCCCCTACACACTACCTCGTTTTATGACCGTTCTGTTTTGGTTGAGGCCGTCAGACTCTGGAATGCACTGTCACTTGATACCAAGCGAGCTCCATCCTTCAATATTTTTAAAGACCAAGTCAAAGCTCTTTATCTGTCGTGCTACCATAAACTCCATACATTTAAATATTATATTTATATATTATGTATGTATGTTTATTCATGTGTGTAAGTGTATATGTATGTATATGTATAGTATTTGTATGTATACATATTGTATTGTAGATATGTGTAAATACAAATAAATATATTGTACACCACCATCCCTTTTCAAAACTTGCTCCTCTTCATTCAACGGTTGTCTGGAAGAGATCGCTTTGAGCGATAAGGCCGCCAATTGTTCACTATTTTTCAGTCAAATATTTTTAATTCTAGTTTAGTTTAAGGTGCTCAAAATGGAGTTTATCTATCTATCTATAGGTCATACAGAAGCATAATATCCAATTCATAATGGTTTAATATTGTGCAAAAATACGTTAATTCGTTGTTGAAGTAACTAGAGGACCTTATGAATAAAAATAAATATTTTTAAACCATGTGCTATTATCATATAATTTTGGTTATTTACATTAACGATTAATTTATTATCTAATATTATTCCTTAGTCCTTTATGACTTGAACTTCATCAAAGTTAGAATCCCATAACACATATGTAAAATTACACATAACAAATCACATACCCTTCACGTGCACGTATACTCAAACATACAGAAACACGCACCGACACATACATCTTTCAAATTCCTCACAAACATTCACTTAATATTTACGTGTAGTCATTTTCTGTGGTGTAGTATTGCACCACAGAAAATGACTACACGTAAATATGAATCATTAAAAATAAACAAAATGACGTTTATTTCGAATAAAAACAATTTCGTTAAATATTTTTCTTAAATATGTATATATGTTTCAATGTATTGGTTCAATTTTGAATTGTTACTAAATAGTATTTTATAAAAGAAAAAATAAAGATGTGTTACAGATTCTCTAAAGCCAGGAAGGACCTGGCTCTTGAGATACAGGCCACCAGCCTAGTTTTAGAGTCATAGACTCATCATAAATGTATCACAATAAGGAGGAATAAAATTAATTTGTATTTGTATAAAATTATTTGATTTTGTCTTAGGAGTAAAATTATTTTTTATAATATTACACTAAAAATCTGCCCAGATCCTTTTGAAATTTTAAGTGGTGTTGATAAGTATTTATAGAATGATACATTTTCCGGTCATCTGCATGTACTTAATACCAATTTAAAAAATTTAAAATATTTTTTATTAAACACAATGTTTGTTTGTTTGTTATTGTTTACGTTTTAAATATTTCAGTAAAGCTTCGATAAGGCGGGCAAAATTGATATTGGGCGATTGTTTATATTGCTACAACTTTAAATAATCCTTAGGTTGAATATATGGTGGACTGGAACACAAATGGTGTCAGCGGTGTATTTAAGAACTTATGGTGAAACATTATTAACTCCAGCGCCCTTAGTTGCATCGAGCCTACGTAGTTCCGATTTGATATACATTTGATTATAGTAAATCAAACATTACTGATAATTAAATCTGACGTGTGGTTATCTTCAGAAATATAAAATTTACTATCTGCATTATAACCGTCGGTAACAGTAGAGTGTTCAAATACTGATTAGAAGTGATTCGAATAAATGTTACTAATAATCTACTGGGTCACTTGCTGTTTTTAGAGCACCCATCTTCCAAGCAGTCTTGTCTGCCCTACCCCTAGAGTGTTTTTTATAAGCCGGAGACGCGGATGGGGAGCAGCGCAAGTCTACTGCGAAGGTGTAGCGAGTACTAAAGTGTTGCGAGAAGACTAAAGCTGCGTACCCACAGCGCTGGAGCTGTCGTTGAATGACTTCACTTCTAATAAGACATCTATATCTAAGCCTAACCATTTTTTGTTGACGTTTTCGTGCTTGTGATTTATAATTAATTATTTTCACGAAGAAAGAGCTAAGTTTGGGAAATTTCATTAATAATAAAAAACTATAGGTTTCTATAACCCCATCCCATCAATAGGGAATATTCCGCCCTCTCTCCCCCTCCCCATTGCACAAAATATATACATATATACCATACCTAAAGTCCTTCTAATGTATGTAGACATATATTTTTTAATTATTATTATCTAAAACAAAAAAATAGTTTCCGTAATCCCCCACCCCTCGGGGGATGCTACAATCCCCCTCTCTCCTCCCTCCACCCCTTCCTATAGTACATAACTATCTATACCGATTCTAGTCTTTCCAGTACTTCATCTTAGTAACTTAAAAGGATTTATTCTAAGAATTTTGTATTTGGTGCAAAATTATGTAATACCCAAGTTCAACGACTATTACTGCTAAAGTAATAAAGTTATCTTAACCGCTATAATTTTCCTTGAAAGTTCATGAACTGCACTATCATCATGAATTTTTTCAGACTTTTCGAGCCATCAGTTTAGGTTTTAGAGGGGGGGGGAGGCCTTACAGGAACAAAAATTTGCACTTTAAAGTTGAATATTTCGTAAATGAAGCATTCAATCGAAAAAATATGTTAACAACCCTTAAATCATTTTAAAATATCTATTCAACGATACCCCATTTGATGGGATAGACGACAAAAAAAAAATTCATACAACACTTGTATGGGAGCTACCCTAAAAAAAAATATTTTTTAAAATTTTATTTTACCACTTTGTCGGCGTGGTAAGTTTACATACCCGTACAAAATTGCAGCTTTCTAGTACAAACGATCTCTTAGCAAAACCTCGGACAGGCGGACAGAAGCGCTCGTAGCGAAGTTTACTTAGCTGTTCTCAACCGATCAGCAAAGTTAAGCAACGTCGCCCGCGGTCATGAGTTGGATGGGTGACCGCTAGTGACATTACTACTGAGCGTTTCCGTGCTTCGGAGGGCACGTTAAGCCGTCGATCCCGGTTGTTGTCTTAGGATGGCAGTCGTTATAGCATGGTGGTAGGGCATTTTGCGAATGCCCGCCTGGCTAGCTACCACCCTCAAGTGGAAAATCTGTGGCCAAGCACCTAACGGTGTGTTCCAGCAGCTGTCCTTGAGAGCCAGTACTTCTAGGTTAGCCTGAACAACATCTTCGACCACATCATCACTTACCATCAGGTGAGATAGTGGTCAAAGGGTAACTTATCAAGCATAAAAAAATAAAAAAAAAATAACAGGCAGACGACAGGACATGACGAAACTATAAGGGTTCCTTGTAGGTACTACGGAACCCTAAAAATAGTCCCATCCGGCAGCGAGCATGAGATTTGGCTTACATGTAGCTGTTTTATCCCGTGGGGTGCCGGGCTAGAATATCACCCCCCCATCTATACCCGTGGGTATCGTAGAAGGCGTTAAGGGTAACACACCAGAAGGTGGGCAGCAGAGCCTTCTGAGTAACTGCTATCTCACACTTCGATGCCCAAGACGCCTGCCAAGCGTGAGAAATATGGCAACCATCCCCCTCCCCCACAAGGCTGTATTCAGCAGTGGTCAATCCGGCTAATGCAGTACCTGTTATATACGAGAATTTATGTAGAAGTAAAAACACGTCGTGAACTGTTTCCTCCTCCCCCCCCCCCTTTTTTTGTATCTATAATCGAGGCTTTTAATTATTTAATAAAACTGTTAAAGCTACGATGATACCATCAAAGTCCAATATGTTGAAAGGACTTCTATTTAGGAATGTCCAGTCCAAAACATTCTTATAATCCAACCCGTTTTATTCACTAAACGAATATATAACGTTGCGCCTGACTGAGTTCTCGTTTTTACGTAAAATATAGTTTAAAATATGACAACTGACTGTGTACAGAATTAATGTAAATCTCTAATTTATATACAAAACAGATTGTATTCTATCGAATATTTAAATAATTAGTATTATAATTTAAACATCTTATATAATAAACTAATGTATTGACTTGCCATGTATAATATTCTAAGTTATATGGTTAATAAATAGTTATATTATATTCTATTCAAGTTAGAATGTATTATGTGTCTGCGCCCCTTGCTTTCACCCGCGAAAAATAATGAAAAGTGTTGATGTTGATGAAAAATTTATTATGCTTTAATCAGGTTTTAGTTCCTGATTTAACACTACATATATTGCGAGTTTCATTCTAATCGGTTCAGCTGTTTCAGAGTGAAGGAGTAATAAGTATTAACATACTACCTTTGTAGCATTCGCACCGAGCCGCAATAGCTGGTGGCAATGGTGGCTTAATACTACACTGGGAAAATAGCAAAAAAAATACTCAATAAGATTTATGTGGGACTACGAGATGCCGGAGACAATATCAAACAGTACGTACTTGGGTATGTCTGTGCATCTCACTTAGGTTCCATCCAAATTCGTCGATAATATATTCTGGAGCCGTCTTTCTCGCCGATGTTCTTCCTGTTATGTCTTCGCAATTCACAACACATGTATATGCTTCGGAGTTTTCACAAGCACCAGCCGATATTTTGATGTAAAATGACGCGATTATACCCTAATTTGCATAGCTCCACGAATGTAATTTGAACGCGCTGTTTCGCAGCCGAAAGGCTTTGTAAACTCGCATACCCACAATACTGACAAAAAAATATTAAAATGAATAAAGTGAGATGTGGTATGCTAGATCTTTATGATGACGAAACACCCTTTTCACCCATCGATTTTGTGTAATATCGCAATTGTTATCAATATTATACATATTGTGCTTGTTCTTATTTACATGTAGAGTGTACATTGCGTTTTTTGATCGAGGAATGTTAATTAAATCCTCAGTAAAATATAAAAACTTTCAAGCTATCGCGAACAGAATTCAGGTTACATTAATATTAATATCGGATCTGGGGTAATAACAATTAATTCATAGGGCAAATTAAAATGACAAACCGATACGACTATAATGGACAAGTAAAAGTTCTGGCTTTACTTTATAATTTCCCTGTCAATTGCCAACGATAGGTAGACATTTGTAATGATCGACGTGCCTTTGATAATGAACATGTATTGTTATACTAGTATTTCATTTGAACACGTGACCTGATTCAGGACTCAGTACTCCAGCTTTTTAATACTGTTATAAACAATATTATTGAAGATATAAAAACAAAACATAGTATGATATTTCTAGCCGAAGATTAGTCCTCAACAGAGAATTTTGAAAACCACAGTGAAAGACAATTTTTTTGGCACTGTTACTGAATTTATTTTTTAATTTTTTGGTGAAATTACTGAATAATAAGGTAAAACTAGCAAACAGTGATAGCCGAGCGGTAATAACTATATACTGCCGTGACGCAGGTCCATCGTTCGATTCTCCCCGCGGCTGGCTTGAGATTCATCGCGTGGTGGAAGGCGACCTCCCTCAAGTAGACCATCTGTCGCCAAGCACCTAACGGTGTGTTCCGGGAGATATCTCTGAGAGACAGTAATTCTAGGTTAAGCCTGCTAACACCTTTGACCACATCACTTACCATCAGGTGAGATTTTGTTCAAAGATTTATCTGTCAGCAATAAAAAATAAAAATTAGGATATTCCTAGCCGAAGATTAAGTCCTTAACCCAGAATATTTAAAATCACAATGAAAGTACTAATCTTTACGCATTTGGCTAAAAAAAACAAGTTAAAAACTTTTATCTAAATTGTATATATATACACTTACATATTTTTTTTGGTAATATTAAGAAGCAGTGATTACTGAGCGGTAATAGCTGTGACATGGTTCGATTCCCGCCGCTATGCCAGCTTGAGCTCCACCGCATCGTAGAAGGGCATTTTGCGAATACTTACCTGACTAGCTACCATCCTCAAGTTGAAAATCTGTCGCGTAGCACCTAACAATGTGTTCCGTCCTTAAGAGCCAGCTATTCTAGGCCTATTGCGTTTACCATCATCGACCACATCATCAACCAACAGGTGAGATAGTGGTCAAGTGCTAGCCCATCAGAGGTAAAAATATATTTTGATGTGACACAGAGAGAGAGGACAGCTGCCAGGAGGGCCCGTAAAACGCCCTACCACCATGGTATAACTGCCACCCTAAGACAACTACTGATCGTCGATTTTATATAGAAGTATGAAGGTCTAGCGGTCACCCATCCAAATAACGACCGCAGCGGGCGTTGCCTTACCTAGTTGACCGGTTAAGACTAGGCAAGCTCAGCTGCGAGTGCTTTAGATTGTTTTATGTTAATTCCTTCGATAAAATATCCTCTTCAAATGTTGAAGTCTTATCCTCTTCGAAAGTTGATACTGATTCAAAACACTGACCTCACAGTCACAGTCACAGTCACACCGGAATTCTTATAGGATCAATTTGTTGTCTGTCGTCTGCCTGTCAAGAACCTTTTTCTCAAGAGCGTGTGGAGGTATCAAGCTGAACTTCTATGCCAACGCAATCAAAATATACAGCCGTTTATGTCGAAAATGTTCGGTACTCGCAAGGGAATCAAAACCTATAGGGTACTTCCCGTGAACTCTTGAAATTTGGTACGAAGCATAGTCTTATAGCACAGATTATGGAAAAATTGTGAAAAGCATACGTTTTTAGTTCAATAAAAATATTTTTAATAATTTTCAAATGTTATGGATTTTATTTAGCAATAAAAATACCCTAACTTTGTAACCTACAACCTACCTGTCTGTTGAAGAAAGACCTCCTTCTTAGAACACAACCAAGAACGGCTATCAGCTGCTTGTAACCTTTGGCTACCAGCGACTTTTACGATGTCGTCAGTCCACTTAGTAGCCTATCAACTACGTCTTCCGGTGAAATGTGGTAACCACCCTTTAATCTTCTTCCCCATCGGTTATCAGTTCGTCAAGCAATGTGGCCCACCACACTGCCACTTCAATTAGCACATTCTGAAAGCTATGTCGGTAACTTTGGTCTTTGGCTAATATACATGTTACAGATTTTATCGCACAAAGAAACTCCGAGCATTTTCACAAGAGCCACAGTAAAGGAACACGCTCAGTGCTATATGTCATCACTGTCAACACCACTGGTTAAAGACTTTGGTCTTCAGGTTCTGCGGTATGCTCGACCAGACAATTCGGCGTCTTACTTCCCGAACGCCCATCCGAGTTGGATTCTTCGGGCCTCTTTGTCTAAGTTGGGCCTACCTTTTTTTTTTTTTTTTTTAGGGGGGGAAATGCCTTCGCACTTCCCTTCCATCACGGGGGTGGTGGAAGGGGATGTGTGGGACTTGAACCCACTAAAACCCCCCCGTGAGCAGTCCTCCGCCGAGGAGGGGCAAGATGGGGTCACGTTAGCAGTCACCATCTCACCCCAACGGTAGGCCCGAACCCAACTGGGCCTCCACCCTGTGAAGGGGCGACCTTGCTCACCAAGGTCGCCCCCTAGACGTGTGGGGTCGTGCAAGCTGGTGGAGTATCCCCCGACACTCCACCAGTGACCCCACTACGGAGAAGGAAGGAGGCGGGCGAATCGCCTCCTCCTCGCACCCGTTCGTCTGCGACGGCGCGGGTCAGCTTGGACATCGTCTTCCCTGACCCGCTCCGCGGTCTCTTTCTGCACCATCACCTCTTCGCAGAAAGAGACCACCGCCTGCCACGATCTCTCTCCACCGAGCATGGCGTTTACAACGCTCGGCAAAGAGAGATCCCCTCCTATGACGGCTGAAAGCGTGTGCCACTGCGGGCCCCATGCAGCACAAACCTCCAGCGTATGGAGCGCCGTATCTTCCGGCGCACCACAGGCGTGGCAGGCCGGGGTGGCCTCCCGTCTAGCGATCTGGTGCAGGTACTTGCCGAAACATCCGTGTCCAGAAAGCACCTGCACCAACCGGAAGGTAAGCGATCCAAACCGCCGCTTCACCCACCTCTGTAGGACCGGGCGGATGGCCTCCACCGTCCACTGCCCAGGGACCGGCGGAGCCAGATCCTCCGTCCATCTGTGCAAAAGGGTGAGCCTTGCCTGCCATCGCAAGCGCGTCACTTCATCCCACGTCGGGGGATCCCCCCGAGTTCTCCTCCCCACCACAAAATGATATACTTCTGCGAGTATCTCGGCCTGGAGCTCCCAAGGAGGATCCCCAGCCAGCACGCAGGCCGCCGTCCAGGACACCGTCCGGTATCCGCGTATCGCCCTCGTCGCGACAATCCGCTGCGGGCGTCTCAGCAGAGTTTTATTGTCGCGATTGAGGGCGTCCACCCAGACAGGTGCCCCATACAGGGCCATACTCCGGATCACTCCGGAGTATAAGCGGCGACAATTGGCATTCGGGCCACCCACGTTTGGCAGCAGCCTCCCCAAAGCGGCCGCAGCTCCTACGACTTTCGGCGCCAACTTGGTGAAGTGGACCCGAAAAGACCACCTGCCATCCAGGATGAGACCCAGATATTTCATCTGGGTCCCAACCGGAACCATGACCCCCTCCAGGGATACCCGCGTTCCTGGAGGAGGTCCCCCTCGAGGCCCATGAAACAATAGGGCCTCAGTCTTGGAGATGGCGACCCTCAGCCCAAGAGCACGTATTCGGCTGACCACAAGGGTAGTGCCCACCGAAGCCAACCGCACTGCCTCCTTGAGGTCCCTCCCCTTGACTACGACCAAGGTATCATCCGCGTAGCATGCGACCCGCATACTTGCGGGAAGCGTGCCACGGAGCACCCAGTCGTAGCCGACATTCCACAGGAGTGGCCCCAACACTGACCCCTGTGGAACCCCGCAATCAACGTGACGGCGCCTTAGTCCGTCGCGTCCTTCCACCAGAACCTCGCGGTCCTGAAGGTAATCAGCCAACAGCCTTCGCAGATACAGGGGCACTCCGTGATATCGAAGCGCCTCCTGTATAGTACCATGTGGAAGGCTGTTGAAGGCGTTCGCTATGTCGAGCGATACTGCCAACGCCTTTTCTCCGCTGCTGACCGCGTCCCGCGTCCACTCTTTGAGCCAGAGTAGGGCGTCTAGCGTAGACCGCCCCTGTCTAAACCCATACTGGGCCTCCGACAGCTGTGGCCCTGTGCCCTCCAGGTGCCGGATGACACGGGAAGCCACCACTCTCTCAAGCAGCTTACCCGTATCATCCAGCAACACAATTGGCCTGTATGCGGACGGCGAGTCGACGGGTCGACCCTCCTTCCGCAGCAGGCACAATCGACCATCCTTCCACAACTTCGGAAACCGTCCTGAAGTAAGGCACGCGTTGAACAGCTCCCGAAGCCGATCACCCATCTCCCCTAGAGCAATACTAAGGACCCGACCTGGGATACCATCTGGGCCCGGTGCTGTCCTCTTTCTTCGCAGACGGCTGACCGCAACCTCCATTTCCACCTCTGACACAGGTGGAATGGAGGCTGGACTCAATTCTTCGGGAAACGATAGTGCCATCGTTGGAGGGGTGTGGGCGGGGTCACTGTCGGGGAAGAGCCCCTCCAACACCCTGCCCAGAAGCTCTGGCTCAAGGGACTTCACGACCGGGGGCATCTGACCCCGGAACATTTTCCGGCCCTATAGGGACGCCCCCATGGATCCCTATTTAACCCCTCTAGGCCTTCACCCCAGGCCTGTGACTTGGCTTGGGTGATGGCCAGCTGCAGCTCTCGCTTCGCCTCGCGGTATACATTATACAGCTGGCCCTCAATCGCCAACTCCTCAGCCGACATTTGCACATCGGTGCGGCCGTTGCGCCGTCTCCTACAGCGGGCGTAAGGACGGCGCGCATCTGAGCAGGCGGTCCGGAGATTTGCGATCTCCAAACTCCACCAATAAACCTGGCGCCGGGTGGGACGGCGCTGGGACCTTGGCATGGCCGCGTCACATACGGCCGTCACCGCTGTGCGAAAGCTGTCTGCGGCGAAATCCACTTCCAGGTGCGTGGTGGTTGTAAGCCACGACTGGACGATTGCCGCCTCTTTCGCCAATTCGACGTCGAGATGACTTATCGTCCAGCGTGGGAAATTTGCTCGCTCCACGCGCTGAGTACCTCCCTGGCTGTACGAGGTAGAGATAGAGATCTCGAACCTAATGTACTTGTGGTCCGAGAGAGTCTCCACCTCTGACTCAACCCTCCAGGCCCGGACACGAGCCGCAACAGATGGAGTGGCAAAAGAGATGTCTACCACAGACCCCCCACTGTGTCGCACGCACGTGTGGACCGACTCTCTATTCAGCAGAGTCAGTCCTGTGGCAACCGCCCACTCCCTGACAATTTCACCCCGAGAGTCAGTGAAGCGATTGCCCCAATCCCGAGCCTTGGCGTTCAAGTCTCCCAGTAGAAGGACCTGCCGTGGCACTAGTCGTCTCACCACCGCAGCCAGGCCATCCATAAACATCTCCAGCTCCGCAGCAGTTTTATTGGGGGAGAAGTAGGCTCCGATGAGCGCATATTCCCCCCATTTAGCCACCACGTATCCCGAACCCCTCTCTTCCACTAAAAGGGGCTCAGCCCCATTGGATCTCGCCACAATGGCCACAGAGCCATCCAGGTCCCCAGCCCAATAGGGATGGGGAGGAACTTTCGCAGTGGTTGAGGTTCGTTTGGAGGAGGTTTTTATGTCCGACCCGATCCATTAATCAGACATAGCGACCTCCTCACACGCCGACTGGCGGCGAGTGACCTCCGGGACGGCGCGTTTCGTGGCCGCAAGGGGGGCTTGGGTTGTGGCCTTTCCCTTAGTCTTTGGGGGGGTACAGTTGCGTCCCCCCATAACGTGCACAGAAGGCCTACCCGACTCTGCGCAGATTGCGCAGTGTGGGTCGCTCCTCCCACAGTTGGCTGCCTGATGACCAGTGCCACCACATCGGTAGCACAGGTCCCCCCTGTCCACTAAGGCTGAACACTGGGTGCGAGTATGACCCAGCCCCATGCACCTGAAGCAACGCAGAGGACGCGCATCCAGGGCAACCACTCGCACCGCGCTCCATCCCACTAACAACTTGCCCTTTTCCAGCAGCACTTTGGCTGCCGGAATTGGGCAGGAAACAAGGATGGAGTAGCGGCAAATTTCGCCGGTCTTCACGAGCCGTACTTCGCATCCACCTGCCTTAGCAACTGCTACCGCCACTTTCTCCTTTGTGGCTGCATCATCCAGGCCCGTAACCCTCAAATCGATAGATTTCACGGGCCTGGCAACGTGGCCACCTCTGACAAGACATCGCGAAGTTTGTCTGCAAGCTTGTCTGCCTTCTCTGTGTTTTGGGAGCCAGGAATCTCCAACAACCTGGCTCCAGTGGCCGTCTGGCGAAAGCGGAGCTGGTCAATCCCCAGCTCCTGGAGGCTGACCTTCTCCTGCGCTGTTTGTACGACGTCTCTATACGTGACGCCCTTTTCCATGGCTTCTGGCCGTAGAGACAGCACAACTGCCGCGGAATTTGGGGACTTTAGCACCCTCTTACCCTTCTTGGTTGGGTTGGCACGAGTCATGGGGGCAGGTGCAGGTGCGGCGGAAGTGGAGGACTTCCCCTTGCCTTTCCTCTTTCCTTTGCCCTTCCGCACGACTGTCACCCAGGTTTCTTCCTGAGGGGTAGCAGCCTCATCGGCCGTTTGGGTCCTTATGGTAGTAGGAGGAACCGCAGCCACTTCTACTGAGGGAGTAGCGCTAGTTTTTGGTATTTGACCAGCTTGCTTTCTCCCTTTGGGGGCCGGTTTGCGAGCCGGCTCAGGCCTCGGCTTAGCCGGTACGGTGACCGCCACCACCTTCTTGGCGTCCGCTCTAAGAGGCGGACGGACAGTCGGAGCAGGCAGAAGCCGGTCCTCGATCACAGCGAGTCGGGCATTAAGCATTTGTCCAAATGTGTCGGTCAAGGAGCGTTTAAGCTCTTCCACCAATTCGGCAGCTCCCATTAGGTTGGCCGGGGCCATCTGCACCCCACTTGCAGCGGCAGCAGCCGCAGCGGTGGAGGCGGCGGCAGCCTCCGTCTTTGCTTCAGTAAAGCCGCGGCGCAGCGCCTTCACTTCCGCCTTGCCAGACTCAACCTCGAGTCGCAGACGCTTATTTTCTACTGTCAGCCGCCGTGTCTCCTCCGCCTCGCTTCTGTTCGCAAGGGCGTCAACAACATCTCGTAAAGTTGACGCAGACCTCTTGAGGCGGCCAACATACTCGCCTTTGAGGTTGCCAGACTTCTTGGCAACCTCTAAAATGCAGGCAATCTTTTCCCCTGCCTGCGCTCTTAGCTCTTGGGCGTTTAGAGCACTGAGTTCTCCAACCTTACTGATGACATCGGACTCACTCCCAGTGTCAAACTCGAGGTCAGCGACGGCAGTGGTCGGACCCTTCCTGAATCGCCTACCTCGCAGGACCATCTCAAGTTCCCCATCCGATGGTACCGGAGAAGGCTTCAAGAATTCATCTCGTGAGGGGCCCGCCTTGGCAGTCCTCCCACGCCCTCTTCTGGACGTTGACACCTTGGCGGCCGCCGTCCCTTCAGTCTCCGTGTCCGAGTCTAAGTACCCAGGCACGAGAAACGAAGAGGACGGCCGCTTTCGGCGGCTCTTGTCCCCATCGATGGTCTCTGCATCGCTAGACACCAACTCCATACTGAGCGTACGCTCCAGCACGACTTGAACGTTTTTCTCCGTTCTTTCCTTCTCCTCTACAGGGACCTGTGGGTCCATAGCAGAGTCGAGGGTTTGGCCCTGATAAGGGCCTTTTGAAGATTTCCCCGACGGCTTAGGCATTTCGTCTTTCGCAGCGATACGGCTCATATTTGCTGCGAGGCAGAGTATTGGCCTGCCTGGACACCTGCGTTACCGGGTCCAGGACAGTTTCCAGGGGCACCACGTGGAGGTTGTCTGCGCATTTGGGGACAGCCCCCAAGTTGGGCCTACCTAACTGGACAGTCTGTCCCAGGTAAATGTAATGGTCAACAACTTCTAGTTTTCATTGTATTGTGTTATATTTTCCAGAAATATAAACAAGAAATTTACATTTATATTTCCAATTCCATCAATTTGTATCCCGTGATAATATTGATCCTTCAAAACTTTGTTATGAAGGTAACGCGACTATTTTTACCTACATTATAAAAGTTTCAGTGACTCGCGCGTCATTGTTGTCCTAATTATGCTTGAATGGTGTGGTTTGTAGGGTTTAAAACTCAAGATTTCAATTTGAACGTGCTTGCATCTTGTTTTCTGCTGTTTGTCATTATTTGACATAGCATTATATAATATTAAAAAAAAATACTAAAAATTGGAACCGACTTCAACACTCTAAAGTGTGAAATAACTTGTTGAAGTCGGTACCATGATAGTTTAAAAGTACCTATTATCACAATATTGTGCGCATGGTTCGATTGTAGGCTTCGACAAGTTATATCACACTTTTGAGTTTTAACGTCGGTTTCATTTTAAAGTAAAAAATAACGTTTTTAGTGACCTTACTACTTACGGGACCGATTATCATTCCTGTCAATGACTATATTATCAAGATAGGAAACCACTTTATTTATTAGAGTGTAACACAAAAACGGCTGGACCGATTTTGATGAAATTTAAATGGGACCACACGGGAAGCATCCGCTTTAAAATAAAAAAGAAACATCACAATCGGTTTACCCAATCAAAAGTTCTGAGATAACAAACATAAAAAAAATACATTCAAATTGAGGGTACTTCATCCTTTTTTTGAAGGCGGTCAAAAATACACCAACTAAACCAATAATCGATCATCAATTTCTGAACAGGTTTTTTTACATTTTTAAGAAAAAATCTGCTTATATCAACTGATATCATTTATCGGCAATATACGAAAAATTATATTTTTTCTTTGTATCCTAGTTTGGTGGATGTCGTAGTCTAAAGTCATTGAAAGGATCATTCTTTTTATCCTGCTACATAAATATTTTATGGAGGGCAATCATATTTGTCAGTTTTAGACATTTTTAACTCCCAATTCAAAAAGAGGGGTGTTATATGTTTGACGTGTCTGTGTTTCTGTCTGTCGCATCGTAGCATTAGTGAAGCAATGATGTCCGAGCGGTAACAGCTATGGACAGTTTGCTAGATTGGTTAGCTATCACCCTCAAGTAGAGAAAACAGTGTGTTCCGACAGCAGTCACTTAGATTCAGTAAATTAAAGGCACATGAGTCTTAACACCTGTATATCTCAGGGTGTTGGGCGCTGTGCAACTCGTCATTGTGACGAAATGCATCTGTTATAGGCAGAGGTTAGTCCACATAGAAAAGATTCTGGAATTTCTGTTTAAAATTATAGTATTTTAATTAAAAAATGCTGAAAATGCTACAATATAAAGGAATATATTTTTTCTTTCACAGGTATTATGTTATGTTCAACCCTGTCAGCGAATCTTGACTCAATAGTAATAAAGAACCAGATAGACAAGAAACCAATATCTCATTTTAAACGACTGTTAAATCAATCTATTACTAAACAATATAACCGTCAACTTTATATTTTGTTTAGACATTTTCTCCAAACATTAGTTCGTTTATAACTACCATAAAATCGGGCTCCCGTGTCAAATCGTAAAATTTCACTATCTCATTAACAAATCATTAAAAAGTAATACAAAAAGTTAATCCCCAGTTAATCAATAGTTAAAGTTTAGTTTTCGTCACGGTTAGTTTTTTGTTTGACTCGGTTGGCATTGAGGTGATGTGGGAGAGTAATCAATAGACTGTCAATGCCACTGGTTTATCAAGTTTTTCTTGGCTTGTGCGTTCAGGAACTATTTATTGAGCATATGATTTTATGCAAAATAAAACTGCTTTACCATACAGCATGGTAATGTAGTATTTTGTACAATTTTCCGTCCACCAACTTTTTGATGAAAACATGTTAAGAAATTATTAAGAGAGATTTTAAAATTATTTGTATTTTTGTTTAATGTCTACATCATTATTATCATTTTACATATAACAGCCGGAAGATTGTTGTGCAAATGCATCCTCTATTAGAGGGGGTTTGCCCTTATCCCCACGCTTGTTTTACATTAACATCATTGGTTGGGTCAAAACTGTTTTGTACGGTTAAGAAGTGGAGGGTTTTGAGAGACCGTTTAATTCTACTTCGTCTTGTTAAGAGCCATTTCACAAAATCACACTACTGAAGTTTAGGTAAATGCCAGCGCATCGCTTACACAAGCGAAAGAAGTGACGACGGAATAGCGTGACTGTGAGTAACATATTTTGATACTAGCACTCATTAATAAAAAAATGTAAGTCGCGAATTTAAAAATTGTGTGATTGGCATGAGTAAATAATCAATTTCTTGTCGATTACTTAAACTTAACTAATGTAGGCATGTACATTAATTAGTCAACCTAGATCGTGAATCGTATATTTACATTTCATCCTTGATGAATAAAAAATAGATATGTTTGAATAATTTATTGTAACAATAAACTTAAATAATTAAAAAATTATACAGCTTAAAATTATATAAATATTTGACGTAACGGGATTGATTAAAAACTGCGGACTAAAAGCTCTTTCTTTTAAATTTTCCAAAAATTCCTTTTTTCCTCGTTCACACTCTTCAGTATCTATATCCAGTCGTTAACACTGTCTGCCATAATGACCATGCATAGGATTGAGGTTTATTTTTCTGTGCATCCGGAAAACAACTTAGTACCAACTGCAAACGTCCCATGACGTTTTTGGTTTTCCATTACTTAAACATGTCACCCTCATATTCCTATACCACAATATATTACATATACCATTAAAAAATAACATTTTCATCCATTTAGTTTGAGTAGACCAAACAGCGAAATGTAAATATATATTTACAGATTACGAGGTTTTTTGTTTTTAAATCGAATATCTTTGATGCAATCTATAATCAACATATATACTTCTTGATACCAATGAAATCCTCACTATATAATCTTATGCTCACTATTTCCTCTATGGAAAATAAATAATAATACACCTTTTTATAGAAAAAAATACTGGAAATGGGGTTTGAACACAAGACAAAAATGGTGGGAAATAGTAATTTAATTGCTATTTTTATTTTTTCGTAACTAACTCACCTAGAACTTCGATTTTTGTTTTAATATGATAATTTACTATTGTTCTTTAGCCATGAATTGTTACAGATTTTTACGCCAAATATTTTAAAGTAACAAGATTAAAACAACCCAATTGTTTTAAGAACTTTGGCGGGAAAACTGTATTGGAGAGCAATATTTTTTTCTGAAAAACTATACCACCTACGGTTTTGGTCCTTATTTGATATTATTATTTACATGTAATTTATATACCTGTATTATTTCAGATTTTTTGGTTTAGAAGTTTAAGTTAGTTACGAGATTAATTAATACGCAAAATTGCATCGGTAAGTGTTTGCGTTGCAAAATGTATCGAGTGAAAAATGACTTATACATATGCAAAATTGCGGTTTTCTAGGTTTATAACTGTTGACGTTGTTACGAGATTAATATGAAATGACGTAATATTTTGGGGCCAAAATGTAATTTGTGCTGGTTTCAGATTTCATCAAAATATTCAAAATACCTCCGTTATCTCAGAAAAATATGGATTTTTTCTTGTTTGGGCAAGGATGCGTCCTTTTGAAAACCATTTGGATTATGAAAGTCGGACTTACGCAGATTTTATGGTAAATTTGTAAATACGACTATCGACCGCTAACTGGAATCGCGGTTTGTACAAATGATGGAAAAGCCGGGAGGCCGGTTTGTACAAATTAGGAAGGTAGTTTAATTTCCAGCTGAAGTTATCGCTGCGTTCACTTATAGACATTAACTAAATCCAAAAATATTGGAAATCAATTATTCGCCTGTCATCTTATCCTCCTAAAACAAAAGTTATAGTGAGTTACTAATTTAAACTAGAATAATATAAAAACTAGCAGACCAAAAAGAAGAAGTCAACCCTCTGAGGTTGTTAGCATTTTTCCAATAACGCTGTATAAGGCTGCATAATTGTGACGTTTCCTTTTTTTAACACAATGGATGAACAGAAACTAAAGATGTAGTTACTTAACAAGACAACAATACTTATATTATGGACAACAAATATAAAGTATAGTTTGTTACTTAAAAAAATAAAGTCATGATCAAAACTCTGTGGTCGCACTATAAACTTGCGTCTAAGCGTTCCGCGTACGAAACGTCAGAGCAAGGCAAAACGAACACGGGTCCTACCTCGATGGGCGCTCGCGCGGTACTGATCGCCTCGCGCTTGTACATGTCAATTTATAAGCATTTCGAGTTATGTTAAATATTTTTTCTTGTCTAACAAAACAGAGTTAATATCACAATTTATTAAAGATCATATTAATTAAAGAATGAACTTTCTTTTCATATAATATCTTTTTGGAATTACACTTTATTAAACGCAATATATCGTGGTAAACTGCTGATATAATTCGTGGGAATTGGCGCAAGATCTTTATTTTTTTTTCTACAATGACGATTAATTATCGTTTTTCTAGTACACTATGTGTCAACAGGATTATATGCCTGATGCACAGTTTTTTTTTTTAATTAATTTGATGAATCTTTATACAAGAGATAGAACTCTGAAGTTGGCTATGTGTACTTTAATTCGTATAACAAGGTGCGGGAGATTGGTCACTACAAAATAAATCATGTTATGTTTGTAAATCTGGTACATTAACTGAAAAAAGAACAGATTATTCTATTTTTATCAATTATTAAACAACTTGTAGATATTTCCTATGATAGTAAATTAAGCGCTTAAAATCTTCGTATACCGCATTAAAATGTAAAATGCCTCTTAAATTCTTGATACGTTTTCTCTTATTTGTAAGATTTTGTTATGTAAGTATTGTTTTCTTCTTCGTGTCCCTCATTTTTCTTTTTATTTTCCCTATTTTTATTGGACTTGTTATTTTAATAATAAGTCCAATGAAAAATATCTTTCATGATGTTAATGATATCTTTGATCACAAATTACAATTTGGAAATCAAATAACCACGTCCAAGTATGCCACAGATTGTCATCACCCTAACGTTTTAAGCCCTTCAACAATCCTTATTTTAATTGTACTTTGCTGGAATTTAGTTGGTGACTTAGACAACATTTATAACTATAAAATAAGGCAAAAAACGTCAATAAGACTAAAATTTGGTCTACTTGGTGCTGTTGATGGTCATTGACGGAGCTAGCGCGCAGCGGGAGCGAAGTGCCTCTGTTTCAGCTTGGGTAAAAATGCTTTCACAAGTCCCGAAAGTTTAGCTATTCTCTTCTACGGGTCGCATTTCTGAGCCGATTCTCCTGAATTTTTGAGAGCAGGTTCGGTAGTTATAAGGTTTTTTGTCGATTCAGTTTATGCTAAAAAAATTAAAACGACGGAGAAATGGGAGTTGAGAATGCAAAATAAGTAAAATAGTCACGAGAACTTTAGCGAAGTGAGTCACTAGTAATATATTGTAAACCCAAAATAAAAGAAGTTTGTTGAAACAAGAAGCTTAACGTAGTCCTCCAATTGCTTACAACGTTTCATAAAGACTCTTGATGTGATCTCAAGCCAGTAGAGAGAACTAAAGCTGCGTCTGCACCAATTACACGTAACTTGATGAACACGCACCTTGGCACAGTACAGGGCGGCAGGATGTGAGACCACATGGCCCGCAATAGGCGGCTGCGGCACGGGCGTGCGCGACGCTTTGTAACGCTATACTAGGGTGGATAAGACGCATTTAATATGCGTTATTTTTATAAATAATGGTCAAATGCCTTCCTTTTAATGATCAAAGGAAGGTTATCTCTTATTTCCCTGATTTTTGCATTAACGCCTGCTAATTGAATATGCCTTCAATAATTAAGCTTATGAATATAGTCATCATCGCTGGGTATACCTACCCAGAAAACTGACTCTCAACTCAAGGACAGCCACCAGAGCACACCGTTGAGTGTTTGAGGACTACCCCAGATTAACATCTCACCAAGTTGGTCAGTGATAATTTGCAAAATACTCAACACCATACTGTGAAGGTCTTGACAGAATTGGA
Organism: Plagodis pulveraria; assembly: GCA_963890685.1. NCBI lineage: Eukaryota > Metazoa > Arthropoda > Insecta > Lepidoptera > Geometridae > Plagodis > Plagodis pulveraria. The sequence continues at coordinate 8,117,837 of OY982951.1, forward strand.
ACCCACGGTCCCATCCAGCAGTGCCACATCTTAAAGCCACACCTACTGCGACTGGACTACTTTAGCATCAATTTACAACAAAATGAATCGCAAATTAAATATAGATAAGAAAAGCGATTACATTGTTTTATACTTGGCAAAAGTCATTACAAAATAAATGTAGAATACTTTGTAGAAAATGTAAGCCCACATATTACGTCCTTAAAAGTTAAAGTTTTAAATTAAAACTGATACATAAAAAATTTAAAATTTAAGTTAAAACATTATTTTTGATAAATTGAATATTATCTTGCGTTTAACTGAGAATGTGGACACTAAATTATTCAGTATTTCCTGAAAAATTGTACAATAACGGAAATCATGTCCATATTAATATATCTAAGTTTGCAGTGAGTAACATTAAAAATCGAGGTGGCTAGCACGTGTTCCCAGTTTAGCCAAATGCACGTTCACGAACTTACTGAACCAAGCAATACCTAATGCGTTCGTATAAGTACCCATAACTTCGGCATTTCACAATAATTTAATTGATCTTTAGATATCAATACAAATTGCACATTATATTAGCTCTTGAACGAGGTTCATTGGATTATTAACTGCTTGCTCCCTAATGAATAAAAGTATTTTTTAAAAGTGTATAGAGAGAATAACGATTTTACTGTCAATTTTTACACCAAAACAGTCTTTTTCATGCTGGAGAGGTGATAAGAATAATGTCGTACTGCTCTTTGTAGATCTAATACAATGAGATTAAATCACAAAATTAAGAACTTAGTCATTTGTTATGACTTATGATAGCTTGTCACACTATCTAGTGAAAAGATTGTTGAGGTAACCAGGCAAACATCGTAAAATGGTGGCATACGGAGGCAAACACGCGGTAAAGCTCACGGTGGGTTTCGAACTATGGACTTACTGTGTGCAGTCCATAGCTATCAACACTGCTCTAAAAATGTTTTCTAACAAGTACACCTATTTTAGTATTCCAAAGCTAAAGCTTTCATTAATTATTAATTGTATATAAAATCTTAATGGTTAACATTTTGAGCATTTCCCCGCCGCTGTGTACCAAAATGAAGTTTAGGGTAACGCTGATATTAAGATTATAAAATGATGTAAAGATTAATGCCTAGTGTGAGAAGCTCAATTCATAAATTTACTCAATTTTTAAATACCTACCCTTTCCAATAAAGAATTTTGAGAATCGGTTCACAAACTGGGGAGAAATCGGCAAACATCCGTAATAAAAACATATAATCGGATCTTTTTCGGAATTCGGTTAAAAATTCACGAAATAGACGTTTCGTATTATGTTTTCTCTTAAAAAACTGAATATATTCAATATTTTTTTTGCATATAATGTATTGTTGTAATATTTCTAATTTGTCTGATAGACTGTCTAATGATGGCCGTAAAACGAGTCAGTTTTGGTGATTTTCAGAGTCATGTTTGTACTTATTAGTAGCTGATAAAAGAAGATGACAGGCCGTGTCTATCTAAGGCCTAGATTCCTCTACAGGAACTATCCAGGAAAAAACTGGGGAATTGAAGCTGTGATGGCTCAGTGGCATTGGCTATGGACTGCCGTGCCGCAGGTCCATGGTTCGGATCCCGCCACGGGCTTGAGCTTCACCGCATGATGGAAAGGCATTTTGCGAATGCCGGCCTGGCTAGCAACCACCCTCAAGTAGAAAATCTGTCGCCAAGCACCTAACGGTGTGTTCCGGCAGCAGTCCTTGAGAGCCAGTGAAATTACAGGCACATGAGATTTAACAACTTTGTCTGAAGGTGACGGGCGCAGCGCCATTCGTGACTTGTGACGAAATGCATCTGTTATAGGCAGAGGCTAGGCCGCTTAACATCAGGTGGGCCCCGTGCTTGATCCGTCACAATAACATAAAAAAATATATATTTGTATGGAAAATCGCACACATCCTTCCTACCTAATAACAATGTTACCACAGCGCACTTGTAATTATATTCATACTTCAGATTTGTTTACGAAAATCGCAGCTGTATAGCACAACCGTTACATTAAGCAAAGCAAAACTGCAGTTTTTTTTTTATGGCTCATGTGTTTTATGGTCACCATGTACCGTTCGATAAACTTATTAAAATGTAAGGTATTGTTTTGAATATGTTTATGGTTTTAGGATGTAACTTTAATAAAACCAAACACTTAAGCAGCAGCTTTTTTTATACCAGCTGTGTTTATAATAAAGTCATGTATTCTGGGATTTTATTTTCCACTGTTTCAATCAAAATGTACTCCCATTTTCTCATCTTCATAATATGACAAATGTATAGTGCCTTATGCTAAAATAGTTATTTTTTTTCCTATTTAAGTTTTTTTTTTTCAGGAAAGGTCCAACGAACCTGTTACATACTGGTGGTTACTAATAAATAGCTGTTAGTATAATAAGCGTTTCGTCTAAATCGCTGTTGGTGGGGTGTTGCTGCACATTTGGCGCACAAAATATGATAAAATAAAATAAACAAGATAATAGATAGAGTTAGGTACAAAATCTTGTTCATATCTTTAATCCCAAGTTGATTAAGGATGTGAACAAAATTTTGTTGGTGATGTTCAGAAACAGTAAGAATCAAAATGCACCCAAACGTTCAAAAGAAGTCCGGGTTATTTTTTTTATTTATTGCTGATAGGCTAGCTTTTGACCACTAACTCACCTGATGGTGAGTGATGTGGTCAAAGATGTTGTTCAAGCTAACCTTTAATTACTGGCTCTCAAGGACAGATGCGGGAACACACCGTTAGATGCTTGGCGACAGATTTTTGACTTGAGGGTGGTAGCCAGGCGGGAATTCGCAAAATGCCCTACCACCATGCGAAAGGTTGGTGGCGGCACTGTCCTTTATGACGGCATATATGACAAAAATTTCACATCTCATTCACGCTGTCTTGATGACCATGTGGTTAAATACCCGGGGCGTAAAACGGGGAGAAGCGGGTTCAATCCGTGCACGAAATTAAAAATGTACTGTTCTACAAATTCATAAATGTGATATGCAGTGTGGATGTGGTAGTGACTGAATTCAATTAAAATTATGCTTCATTACAATAACAAAATAAACGTGAGTTTTAAAATACAGAAATTATTTTTTTTACTATGTACCTACTTGTAGGTTAATGTTAAAGTAAAGTGAAATAAATGGAAACAAGCCATGAAGCGACAGAACTATGATTAAAAATAACAACATTACTTCCATCTTTGGAGAAATACAATCGTGGTCGTTAATCTGAGCGACTAGCATTTTCAATAAATTATAAGATGATTGATAAATGCTTTCACGTGCTCTTGCTTACTATATTAATTATAAGTAATTGCTAAATAAACATACGAAAAAACATACAGTCAATTTGTGAACCTCCTCCATTTTTGGAAGTCAGTTAAAAGATATGAAATAAATTGTGAAAGTCGGATCATGAAAAATTTTAAAGAGCTATTTAATATAGGTATCTTTGTGTTAGTAGAAGTCGGTTACGTTATTTTGTTGTAAACGTTTCCATCTCATCTCATTCAAATTTTCTAATAACATAGCTAAAAACAGTGGAGTGCCCCCCTTGGTGTGCCGGGTTCGAGTTGCACTTCCCCATATCGTACCGTGGTAGTCGTAAAAGGCGACTAAGGGAAAAATACTGGAAGGTGGGCAGCAGCGCCTTCTAAAGAACTGCCACCTTATACTGCGATCCCAAGCCGCCTGGGGATTATGGCAAATACCCCCTTAGTAGGAGAGGCTGTGTTCAGCAGTGGACAATCTGACTGATAGCTAAATAATATGCTCAAGTTTGTACATAAATTAAATTGGTTTAGGGTTTGATAAAATATGAGGTCTCAGATGAGGGTTGAACTCAACAAAGTGACATAAATAGGTCAATCATAGAACAGCGTTATGATTGTACTGCAGTTGTAAAAAAAAAACACCTTTTAGTTTTATAATAATTATAAAATTCAGATATTCGCTTGTGGTCTCCTTCTACTACCTATATGGACTGGGATATCCTCAAGTTGATTATTATTAAACCTATATATATTGTTATTTTTTGAGTGTACCACATAACATAAACAATACAATAAATAATTTTAAAATGTAAAAAATATTATTCCAGTTAGGTTCCTAATTCAGCTTTTTCACATACCCTTTATTCTGGAGAGTTTGGCAACATTTTCAAAACCCATACCAATTCAAAATCTTTAAACTTAACTAACTTTTAACTTAAATAGCGTATAATTAGCATTTATTTAGTAGTTTCAAACTACCTGTGTGAAATAAACACAACTTTAAATAGAAATATATAAATGCTATTTTCAAAACCCTTTTCACTTTCACGTTTAATTAACCGTTGCTAGGTATTTAGCACAGGAAACATAAAATTTCCCATGCTTATTAAGAACACGAAAGCCCATGCAATTTACCATACCGTGTTCCGTATGAAGTTGCGTGCCTGCTGATGTATGGGGCTCAGGTCGCGACGCGCGTATCACAGCCCCGAGGTCGCAAGGTCAGCTGCTACTGCAGTCTTTATGCTATAGCACAGTATAAATACGTTGCTAAAACTAGGAAAGCGCTCGTAGCGAAGTTTGATTAGCTTTTTTTTTTAAATATTTGACCACTATCTCACCTGATGGTAAGTGATGATGTGGTCAAAGATGTTGTTCAGGCTAACCAAGAAGTGCTGGAACACACCGTTAGGTGCTTGGCGACCCATTTTCGACTTGAGGGAGGTATCTAGCCAGGCGGGCATTCGCAAAATACCCTACCACCATGCTATAACGACTGTCATCCTAAGACAACAAACGGGACCGATGGCTTAACGTGCCCTCCAAACCACGGAAACGCTCAGTCAGACATTACTATGTCAATAGCGGTCACCCATCCAACTCATGCCAGCTGGCGACGTTGCTTAACTTTGCTGATCGGTTGAGAACAGATAAGTAAACTTCGCTACGAGCGAATTTTTCGCTTCGTTCTTAACCGATCAGCAAAGTTAAACAACGTCCGCCGCGGTCATTACTTGGACGGGTGACCGCTAGTGACATTACTAAAGAGCGCTTACGTGCTTTGGAGGGCACGTTAAGCCGTCGCGTTGGTTCGGGTCGTTGTTTTAGGATACCAGTCGTCATAGCATGGTGATAGGGATTTTGTGAATGCCTGGCTATAGCTCCTACAATCAAGTAGAAAAACGTTTGCCAAGCACTTTCCGGCCGCAGTCCTTGAGAGCAATCTTCGACCACATCATCACTTACCATCAGGTGAGATAATGGTCAAAGGCCAACCTATCAAGCATTAAAAATAAACTTAATATACTTTTACCAGGAAGTCGGCCTCTAAGGCAAGAGCTGTCAGATATTCTGCCTCAAAGTGTCAGATACACTACTCAGTGTAGAAACTCTACTGTATTTAGGCGTTAAGTGCACTGTACTTAGCAGGTGACGTTTAATTACTGGGCGAGTGAAACGGAAACATGATACAATGAATCAAATGCAGTGTCATATAGAAGGGTGATACTGCAACTGTCAGAAGGAGTGACGCTTACCTTCAGGCAAGCAATCTAGTTGCCTCGTTATTGCGTCAAAATAACACCAGAGACTTCCCATGCATTACCTATATTGTATCTGGATATCATTACTCCCAATGATATTATTATATAGGTAGAAATGTTTAAGCGCCCATGTTTCGCCAGGTATGTTCTGATATGGGATATTAGGGTGAGCACGTAGTCTGAAACTGTGCGTGGGTAATGGCAATAGGCTTGCCCCCAATTATGCGGGAGCAAAACATGTCTAACAAATCGTGATTATTGAGACAAGTACATACACTTCGGGGATCACAAACGTGAAGATTGGTTTTTGATTCAAGTTAGAACTAATAAAGATTTATTCCTTCTATCAAAAGTTATGTTCAATATTTTTTACCTTGTTATGCTTTTATCTTACTATCAAATTGAAGATTGAAGATAAAACTATGAAGGAAACAAGTGGAAAAAATAATGATACGAGTAGCTATTGCGTTAAACAAACTCCCTAGTATTTTTTTATACGTCAATTTTTATTTCGCCGATAATGGCACGTCTATCATATCTCTTCTCACTAAATATGATAAAAATGACAACGCAAGATATTCCTCCCGATAAATAAAAAACTTAAGATCCGGATCATATTTTATTTAAAAAACTGTTTTATAATAACAAATAGTCTTAATTATCTATTGGTAATATATTATACAGAAAGGATGAAACATGATGATGATATGATTGAGTAAAGAGGTCTTTAGCGAATATTAACCTTACATTAGAATTATAACATAGATAACATACATTACTTAGACATTGAAATTGCATAACCGTTTCGGAATTAAATAGCCGTGATTTTATAATATCTCTAGTACATTTATATTTATACGATCTCTATGTCGATTGTATCAATAAAGTTTAATGCCACGGATCAATTTGAGAAGTTATAATTTTAAGGGACTCAATCAGATTTATTGAGTATTTATTTTCTTTTAAATTTTAATTTGAATTACTATCTCAAATTTGTAGTCGATCGGCTGTTTTGATTTGTCAATCATTGACAGTGACTGAAGTACAGTGCAATTAGTTCGATAATCAATTAAAACTAGTGGGCTGGAGCATTTGGACTGCCTGTGAGTCTGCAATGACTTATAGGTTGTCTAAATGCTGTTATTGTAGTATCTGTAGTGTTGTATATAATTAGTTTATCTAATTAATAAACGCAAACCGCAGGTTAAAAATAAAATAACAGCCGACACTGTGGTGTTCCTACAATATCACTGGCAAATTCTAGTGACATTAGAATGAAACTGGACATAATCAGTATAATAATAACAAATAGCCCTATGTAGATAATATTTTTTACCCACACGAAAAGGTATACAATATCTTTGTTGTTAATTATACAAAAAGTAAAGATATTGAAGGTGTGATTTCAAAAAAAAACAATGTACCTGAATCATCGGTTCTGATCAATATAAAGATAAATATAATATTATGCCTGATTGTGTCAAAAGACATGATGTTTTCACTAGAATCTACCGGTGATATTTTATAATAGACAATATCTCAGTACAAACTACAACTTCACAAAATACATTAAATCACGACTTCAAATATTGCTGTTAAATATCTGGTGGGCTCTTATTACGGATTTCAATAAAAAAATCCGTACAAGATTTAAAGTTTCAATTCAAACTAATTTCAGTAAGTGCGAGTATAAACCCTACTGAATAGTTTTACGACAGTATTTGTGAAACATGGAATTTGTTTAGAATAGCAAATAATGTTATTATTGAAAAAGTGTAGCCTATAGCTGATGAAGCTGAATTGCCATCATCTCCACCACCATCTGGTGCAGGAGTTGTTGGAGGAGCGATTGGATCTTCTCCATCGCCTTCTCCGTCACCACTTCCATCGCCACCTCCATCGCCACTTTCATCTTCATCTTCATCGTCTTCATCCCTCTCAGTCCAATCCCATTTACCTTCAGCATCCAAAAAGTGTTCCTCATATATCTGATCCCAAAATGTTACTGATTCTGGGTGAGGATTTTGTAATGAAATCTCTAACGCAGTTTGTGTATTTATTTCATTATTATTAAGTATGCGGAGATATGAGGATTGGATGGTCGTATATGGCAACCAAAACACTGGTGATGTAACAGTCAGAGGTTGGCTAAAAATAAAAATGTACATTAAACATCATGAATAACATTTTATCGTTCATACAAATATTATTAATGTTTTACATACCCAAGTTTAGCAAACCACGTCCACCTACTGATGAGCATGTCACCAATTGAGCGATCTCTTTCATCTATTTCGTCATCATATGCATCATAAAACAGGTATGCCAACTCTTCACTGTGCGCTGCGCTATTAACTGCTACTGGACCCACCAATGGCTCTCCTAAAGAACCCTTGTAGGAAAACTGGTACAAATAAACTGGCGTAGTTGAAGCTACTGCCCGCATTCGAATTTCTCTCAGAGCAGAAACTAGTATCATTGTATCACCATGGTAATCAATATAATTTCCTATGTGCTCCATGTCAATTGGATCGTCACGGAAGTAAAATGATCTTACTTCTTGAGCGGTCTGCAGCTTGGCTTGGTCGTTTTCAAATTTTAAATCAGGTTGAAGAAAATCAGGAAATGAATCGCTCATTCTTGTAAGCCAATTTTCTTCAATAGCTTCGTCCGATCTAATAGTACCTTCATTATCAACATATCCAGTTATAAAAGGAATTTGTACAAATTCTCTGTCTCTTAGAATCTGATAGGGTGATTTGACCATGAATGGCTCAACATTTTCTAAGGTTTCTCTTTCTAGACACGGGGCAAATGCCAATGAATTATCAGTTAAATCTAGTTCGTTTATTACCGCCATTAGAGCTGGTACGCTTGTTCTTTGAAATATCTGGGATAAGTCTTCGATGTTTGTAATTATATGACCAAGGCCTTCGGCTACTTGAATAGCGTAGTTCAAATTATCACGTGAGACTGCCCACGGTGAAAGTGCATTCCCACTCTGTGCTATAGCTTTATTTACTAAACCATTGGACATTGGTGATAGAGTTACCAAATCTACTGCAGCAGCACCGCTACCATGACCAACTAATGTTACATCATTGGGATTACCACCAAACTGTGCAATGTTCTCTCGAACCCAACGCAATCCTGCAATAATATCCTTTAGACCTGCATTTCCTGGTGCAGTTTCAGTTCCAAGGCAAAGAAATCCAAGCACAGATTCACGATAGTTCAGTGTTACGACAACTACATCTTGTTCAACAAAGTTTCTAAAAGATGGCTCGATTTCATATGCTCTATCAAATTCTTTTCCTTTAACCCAGACCATTACCGCCAAGTTTCTGGTATTGTCAAGGCTAGGTGTGAAGACATTGGCAACTAAACAGTCTTCTGTTCCTTCATATCCGGTTCCCAAAGCTCTGACGCACTTTATATCTCTTCTATTAGCGATAAATGTGTCTTGGAATGATGGTGGAGGATTTGGTGCCTAAAACATAAGTCGATTAAATAACTTACATAAAACGATTCTTAATTAGTATTTATAATTTTTTTTTGTATAAAAATGTTTTTTTTTGTTGTCTTGTATATTCTTGATATGTTAGCCTTTGACCACTATCTCAACTGATGGTAAATCATGATGTGGTGGAAGATGTTGTTCAGGCTACCCTAGATTTACTGGCTCTCAAGGACAGCTGTCGGAACACACCGTAAGGTGCTTGGCGACAGATTTTCCACTTGAGGGAGGTAGCTAGCCAGACGGGCATTAATAATATAATGTTTTTGTAAGTATCCTGTTAGAAATAGTTTGATTATGCAATCAGACAATGACACATGCAACTGGAGAAAACTATTGATAAAACAAACTATTGAAAGCATTCTTTCAGCGGCCGCACTTTAGTGTATTGTTTTTTTTTATATAAAAATAGTATTTAAAATGTACACAGTATATACATGATTGCGCTTTTCGTCCCCGTAAGGCTATGCGGGAGAGTTCAATACACACCCCCATAATAAGGCATACCTAATTTTCGTGCGAGTTAGATGCGGTTTTGTTGGCGCACAGGTGTGTAAATTTGCACGCTCTATCTTAAGCGATTAAACTGTTACTGGAAAATCTTAATCAGATAAATATAATAAGACTGTCATATCGGATCGAAGATAAGACTTCGAGATGCACAATAAACTTTTTACACCATCCAATCAACAAAAAAAATATCGTTGAGATTAAAGTGAAAAAAAAAAGAAATATCGGTGTAATGAATACATTCAAGCGGTACTTAACGGAAATCCATATTAAATAATAACAAATATTAAAAAAAAATATTTTAATAAAACAATTAAACACCTTTAAACGGTTTAAATCGCGTACATTTATCATTATTTTTGTCACGACGTTTCAAACCCTTTGCAGTGATCGTGGTCACCCCGTGACCGTTTAAAGTTGTTTAATTACTATGTGTAATAGTCGCGAAAACCTAAGACAATAAAACACTTTAAAATATAAAAAATATATCTAGTGACAATTCCGCGCAATTTACGAACCAACCAACTTACTTTAAGCCGACGTGACGTCACCAACGCCACGCAGCCAAACCGGAAGAATTTTCGACGCGTTTGCTTCTACACGAATCATCCTCAAGAGGTCTTGACTCTACGAGCGCACGATTGAGAACCTAACGGTGTGTTCCGGCAGCTGTCCTTGAGAGGCAGTAATTCTAGGTTAAGCCTGTTAATACCTTCGACCATCATCACTTACCATCAGGTGAGATTGTGGTCAAAGGCTTACATATCAGCAATAAATAAAAAAAAAAAAACAATCTCGACCTCGACCCACCTGATGTTAAGCGGACTAACCTCTGCCTAGACCAGATGCACTTCATCACTAGTGACGAATTGCACTGCGCCCGTCACCTTGAGACATAGTTGTATTTTTTATTTAGGTAGGTACCTTAAATCTATTTCTTCCCGAAGTGGCATCAGCGTACGGTATCCCATAGAACTGCGTATAGTTGCCGTCAGTAGCAGTCGATCCAACAACGGTTCCTTGAGCTATATTCACGCTTGGTTCCATGTCATCCACTGGAGGAATCACCACTGGAGGTACAACTTCTTCTTCAGGTGATTGTCCTATGACACTGACAATCAGAAGAAAAAATAGGCTCAATCGTAGCCACATGGTTTCTTTTCACGTTCAAGATTATGACTGAATAGTTGGACTACTTGAGAGAAGTACGTTAGATTAGATTAAGATTCCAGATGCTGCGCCGACTTTGTGAATATTCAACTGCGTAATGATAAATGATAAATTCGCTGATATTTATCTGATAAATGGAGGCTGCCAAGGCTAAATTGGGAGATGCGTCAAAAATATTTCACAGTATTGGTAGAAAAATAAAGTAGTTAGCTAATACTAAGCAATATTTTTTTTTAATGGAACCGACTTTTACACCCAAAATTTGAAATAACTTGTTGAAGTCGGTACCATAATAGTGTACAGTACCTATTATTACAATATTGTGCGCATGGTACCGACTTCAACAAGTTATTTCACACTTTTGGGTGTAGAAGTCGGTTCCATGTTTTGGAAAAAAGTGTTTTCATACATTTTAGTGACCCTTGCTACTTACGGGATCGATTGTCATTCACTGTCAATGATTATATCATCAAATAGGAGAATACTTTTCAGTTATTGGAGTGTAACTCAAAAACGGCTGGACCGTAAGTAAAAGTACTGATGTAAAAAACATTTAAAAAAATACAAGCGATTTGAATACCGCCTCCTTTTTTGAAGTCGGTTAAAAAAGAAACCGGCAAATGAAAGTCACATTTGCGCACCAACGGTTATGAATCAGCACACAATCTATAGCATGAAGGTTGTTTATCAAGATACTGAACCTAAAAATCTTATTTTTTATTAGGTATTTTTTTTTTCATGATATGTTAGCCTTTTACCACTATCTCACCTAATGGTACGTGATGATATGGTCGAAGATGTTGATCAGGCTAGAATTACTGGCTCTGAAGTCCTTCAGGCTGGTGGAACGCACCGTTAGGTGCTTGGCGACAGATTTTCTACTTGAGGGTGGTAGCTAGCCAGTCGGGCATTCGCAGAATGGGACCGATGGCTTTATGTGCCCTCCGAAGCACGGACACGCTTAAGTCGCATTAGTATGCAACTAGCGGTTACCCATCCAAGTCATGACCGCGGTGGAGGTTCCTTAACTTAGTTGCTCAGAATACAGAAAGATTCTGAGCTTAGTTGATCGATTAAGAAATACGAAGCAAACTACGCTTAAAGCGCTTCAGACTTATAAAATATGTAATAGATGGGCAACTGGGTTTATATTGCGATGTACTTATTTGATTTGTAATAAATCGTAGTTAATATTATTTAACAAATATACGCATATATACTACTACACCGTGGGGTGTCGGTTTGGAGATGGACCCTTCCATATCTTTCTAAGGGGGTTGTAAGAGGTTATGAAGGGAACAAATACAGATGTTTGGCAGCAGCTCTTTTAGAACTGCCTTCTTACACTGTGATCCTCAAGACGCCTGCCAAGCTTGGGGATTGTGGTAAACTCCCATATTGGCTGTAGACATTATATAACGGACAAAACACCTCAAGTTTAAAATTATGCAAAAACGCCGAAACTCAGGTCAATGACCTTATTCATAAAAAAGTCTTCCCTTCAAATACCGTTTCAAGATACGTTAGGATCTTCAATTTGTTTGGGAACCTTAGCGCTGTAAACATAAGGGCCTGTTTTTTGCCTTTTTTTACAGAGCCCTTCGGGGTGGTAGCTGTTGGGGGGAGGGGGTTTCACAAATGTGCGAGACATGTGGCGGCGCCTGCGCATCTCTACCGCCATGAGAATTTCTGATTCATTTACTTCTGTCATATTGTTTAGAGTTTTGTTATGATCAAACTTTTTTCCATGAAACCACAGTGATGCCGCGCTTTGAAAAAAATCAATGTATTTAATCCTGATATGTATTTTAAAATAAAAATGTCATGATGTGTTGTAATAGTCATTTGACGCGCTTCGATTACTATTTTGAAGCGTGGAATCACAGAAGTAATATAAACAGCAGCTTATTTGCTTGTGTATCGAGTAACCAGTAGAAAATTGAAAATTTTAAGTAACCCCTGACACAAATCTTAATGAATTGTAGCTAAGAAATACCTCGATCGCATCAGCTGTTAAAAAAACCGCATCAAAATCGGTGTATGTATGACTTTAGAGGAGCTACAATGTCACAGACAGACACACAGACACGGCAAACTTATAACACCACCTTATTTTGCATCGGAGGATATAAAACATTTTATTTATTCGTTTTAGGTCAGCCATTGACCACTATCTCACCTGATGGTACGTGATGATGTGGTCGAAGATGTTATTCAGGCTTATCTTAAATTACTGACTCTCAAGGACAGCTGCCGCAACACACCTTTAGTTGCTTGGCGATAGATTTTCTGGGTTATAGCTAGCTAGGTAGGCATGCGGTGGTCAGATATAAAATATATATAACTTTATGTGTTTTTTTATTAGGACGCAAAAAACATTTTGCCTTTACAGAACGAAAGTGTTATCTCTCATTTTGAAATTGGAAGAAAATTACGTGTCAATTCGAAATTCCTTCTTTTCCTGAATTTTATTATTCCATCTCCCGGGTCGGAGCTGGATAAGACGGTCCTCAACATATGTCACACCACGTGGGTCTCACTAAAAACTGCACGTAATCAAACGTCCTACTCGCCAATCGATTTTATACTAATACCATCCTAGAAACAACAGACGCAAAGCCAATTATCGCTTGAGAAATATTACAAGTTAGAATAAAAGTGGTCTGAGAAATATACCTTGTGGGAGACTCCAATGGGACAGGCGAAAGGTTAAACGTTATGCGTACCACATTGTACAACGTGCATCTTGGTGAAGATAAAAAATATTTGTTGTTGAATAAAATAGGTCACGTTTGATTTTATTCTATTGATATTGTAAAACTTAAACATATACATGTAGAATATATGGTATATTCGAAAGAAAATTATGTGCATAATTTATAAGCACCACATCGCATGTTGGTAGGGCATTTTAGGTATGCCCGCCTGGCTAGCTACCACCCTCAAGTAGAAAATCTGTCGCCAAGCACCTAACGATGTCTTCCGGCAACTGTCCTTGAGAGCCAGTAATTCTAGGTTAGCCTCAATAACATCTTCGACCACATCATCAATTATCATCAGGTTAGATAGTGGTCAAAGGCTAACCTATCAGGCATAGAAAAATCAGTCAACTTATCTGTTATCGATTTCATCGTATTTTTCTACGTTCTTTGTCTATGGTTCTATTGTGGAGTTTTACTGATAATATTAAGCCGAAAAGAACAGATACTTTGATCTTAGCCAAAAGACCGAAAAGCGAGAGCCCGTGGGGTGCCGGGCTAGAATGTCACCGCCCCATTGATACCTATGGGTGTCGTAAGAGGCGACTAAATTTAAAATACCGGAAGATGGGCAGCAGCGCCTTCTGAGGAACTGATATCTTAATCGATGGAGATTATAGTGAATCCCCCCTTAACGGGGAATACTGTATTCAGCAGTGGACAATCCGGCTGATACAGTACAGTACTGGTATTATACCACGGAATTCTACCCTCATATCACTCGGTATTATAACACCGTTCTTCTTACCCTCATATCACTCGTGCGGGGTTGGTACAAAATGTATCATATGATACAGGTTAACACAAGTGCACAATTATACAAAAGAGTATTGGCTTTGATTTCATGACCGGCTGAATGTAATTCTCGAAATCAAACCCTGTCGTAGTAAGCTCAATAAAAGCAAACCTAAATGTTTCCTCAACTTTATAATAGGAAGAGATTGAGACAACTCTTAAACTTTCGATTATAATTTTGAATAAAATAATAAGATACTAGCTAACTTCTTCTTAGTACCTAACCCTACATGTTGTCTAAATATTGAAGTATAAAAATGGCAAAAAATATACCTTAACGTTCCCAAAAAAATTGAAGATAACGTATCTTGAAACAAAGACATTTTTACATTCAGAAATATTCATATTTACAGAAGTTTTTTAATAAAAAAAATTTAGGATTAAAAACAAAATATTTTTTTTGTGCTAGGTTACCCTGAACAATGTCCTTCAACCAATCCATCCACTTACAATCAAGTGAGATGATTGGAAAAGGGTTCCCTTCAGCAATCAAAAAAAAATACTGTCGTAGAAACTACTAACACACTTTAATGAGGTAGAGAGAGGTGGAAGAGCATTTTTAAGGTTCCGTACCCAAAGGGTAAAAACGGGACCCTATTACTGACACTTCGTTGTCCGTCCGTCCGTCCGTCTGTCACCAGGCTGTATCTCAAGACCGGTGATAGCTAGACAGTTGAAATTTTCACAGATGATGTATTTCTTTTGCCGCTATAACAACAAATACTAAAAATATAAATAAAAAATATTTAAGGGGGCTCCCATACAACAAACTAGATTTTTTATCGTTTCTTGTTCGATACTATTAAAGGTAGACGCTTTAACTATTCACAGAATATTAAATTCTATGTTGTCTTTAAATATAATTTATTAAAATAAAATAAATAATTAAGGGGCTCCCATACAATAAAAGAGGTTTTCGCCATACCTACCCGGCTCAATCGGACACTGCGAAAAGTGTCTGTAACTTGCAAGGTTAGGTTACAGATAATGGTACGGAACCTTCGTGCGCGAGTCCCACTCGCACTTGGCCGGTTTTTTTGAATGCCCGCCTGGCTAGCTACATCAAGTAAAAATCTGTCGCCTATCACACAGGTAGATACGGTGGCTTCCGTCAGCTACCTTTATGAGCACTGAGGTACTACGTAGTAGTTATACTATTATTGTTTTTTAAGTCGACAGTATGTTTTTTTTTAATAATTTTTGTTAATTTTCTGCCAATTATGAATTGATGAGTATTTTTTGTTTGATATGTCCTATATACATTTTATAAAAATCGGTGCAATACTTAGGTTTTCATTGAAAATAAACCCAAGTCATCGAAGTTAATATAAATAAATTGCGTTTTATAATTTTCAGTAGTCGATATATTATGCTTGAAAGTCTTAAAACCGAAGAGAGAATATTTTTTAAAATAGAATCCAAGTTATTAAATTTATTTACTCTTCATAATAATTATAATTATGATGGAAATTAGGTACCTACATTAAGCTTGTAAAGGGTGTAGCAAATCTATTATAACTCTTGAACTGGAAAAAAATATGAATGAAAAAGTAATTAAATCTTGTCCAGAAGAGGTTTTCGACAATTGAATGAATTACATTTTTAAAATGCTTTCAATTGTATTTTGTGATTAGTATTTAAATTAATTTGTCACTACTTAACATTCCTTTATAAAGTTGTTAATACATCACTGATTTCCGTCAGCCCTTTTCAAGATATTACTAATTTTTACACAACTGCCCAAAAAAAGAGTGTTATGTTTTCAGGCTTCATGTATGTATGTATGTTTGTGAGTTTCTTTATTCCACCATAACTTCTTAACGTCTCAACCGATTGTTATGTATAATATATCATCAAATTCGTCATGATAGCGTAGGTGACACAAAGTACATAAAAGCAAATAAAAAACTGAATTAATTTTATATTTTATATTATTTTAAAGCCATATTGTAACACAACATTCCAACAACCCATCGACTATCAATATGAAGGACTTTAAGAAACGATTCTATACATATATAACTAGCAGTTTTAATTTCAATGGTACGATGAAACGCTTAATGAAAATAAATAATTTGCAGTCGGCCTTTTTAAGTTTTAATTAATTTATACATGTTAAGATACTTTTTATTTTATAATTTTCCGGAAATTAGTAAATATGGTATAGCTTCAGTGCATAATCTTTGTTCCTAACGATGAGTCCAGATGTAGAAAACAGCATAGGCTACCACTCGAGAAATAAAACCAATATCTGACAGTCTGTTATGTTATAGCTTCGCCAGATCTCATACCAAAATCCGAGTTGCCAAAGTCAAAAAAATGTTTTTTCAGTTTAATTATCTACTGCCAACTGGTAGCGGGCTGGAGTATTTGGACGGCTTGTGAGTCTGCAATGACTCGTAGGTTGTCTAAATGCTTTTATTGTAGTAGCTGTAGTGCTGTATATATTTCGTAGTATTTTGTTAATAAAGGCATATCGCCAGTATATACGAAGTACTGATTAAGATCTTAATTACAAATTTATATGTTGAAATATTGTTATAGAACTGGTAATAAATTTGATGCCATCTAAAAAAACATGCAACCTATGAAAAAGCGAATAACGTTTTTTAACAAAGCGTTGTGGTATTTTGTACTAACAAAATTACAACGAAAAGCAAAAATTTTACTACGAGCGGATTGTACGAGTATGCTTTCTTTAAGCGAAGTATGCTTTCTTTATGCATCCCTACGAATAAATGCATCCCCAACAGATCTGCTATAATACCTTTTCTCCTAATCCCATTAAACTCCTCAAAATTTACACATAAGTTTGTCGTCATTAGATCAAGAATAAGCTATAATTATGAACCGGTTGACTACCTCAAATTAGTCTTATTCAACGCAAAAATTGCGATTACCGTTCCAAGTTATGTTATGAATTGGTCCGATAACTGTTATTTAATTAACACAGATAACACTCACGTTCGGGATTGAATCTACGTTATTTATTCGTAGGATTGAATACTTCGACCCGGGATTCGAGCATATTAGATACTAAGGCCAAGTGCCTCGAAACATCTGCGAGTTCCTGGCTGGGACTGATGATGAGCATTCGATATCTTCGAAACACGAATCAACACAATTATATTAAAATAATGATAGCCGAGTGGTTCTAGCTATGAACTGCAGTGCCACAGGTCTTGAGCTTCACCGCATGGTGGGTGGGCATTTTGCGAATGCTCGCCTGTAAAACAACCACCCTCAAGTAGAAAATCTGTTGGCAACTTTACAGTGTGTTTTCAAAATATAATTTTGAATAATAAATTTAAATTGAATGTAGATTTCAAATTGTGCGTGATTTAGCTACTGTGTATGTAAACATATAAATATAATTTGGATAAGTTTATAAGCTCTAAGGCTTATTCGTTTATTACTGTATCCGGATTATCCACTGTTGAACACAGCCTCCCCCATTATGGGGGGGTTTGCCATAACCCCCATGCTTGGCAGGCCTCTTGGGATCGCAGTGTGAGATACCAGTTTCTCAGAAAGCGCTGCTGCCCACTTTCTGGTGTTATCCTTGGTCGCCGCTTACGACACCCACTGGTAGAGATGGGGTGATGACAGCCCGGTACCCCACGAGCATCGTTTATTAGACAACTTTAAAAAAGAATAAATATTTCAATTCGACTGTTTTCTTTGTGTGTGTGTTACCTCATTACTTTTTACAGGATGTCCCGATTTTGATGTTTTTTTTTATTTTCAAATCTGATGCTAGTCATTTAGTCCCAGTTAAATTACAGAGAGATTTTACGAGTTACATTTCAGGTATCCCTAATAATGAGTTGGCTTAACTATATTGATATAATGAACACAATAACTGTAGGTATACGATGGTTTGGTTTATTTACTTCTGAGTGTAAGATTTGCTTATGAATATTTTCCGTTTGAAGTCGTTTTTTTTGGGTACAATTGTATTCTACTTTAATTGACTTTGTTGATATCAAACCTAATAACTGTATTCGTATTTGGTATTTCCTTTCTCGACGTGACATTGTACAATGTTTACAGTTTTTATTAGTCTCGCTATAGGGGCTACGGTCACGTAGTAAGCCAAGCTACAATTTTACTGTTCGATTATGAAGTAATTACCTTTCATCAGATTTTACTGGCGTGTAAAAACACCAACATTGCTGTGAAGTTCAAACTATTTTTCAATTAAAAAGTAAAATCAAATAATCAAAATATATATTGATTTTATGTATTTTAATTTTTTCAGTTATTGGTAGGTTATTTAAATAATGAATTAATGAATTTAAAAAAAAAATGTCAATGAAGATTTAAGAATGTATTTACTAAAAACAATTAACTACTAAAAACTTAAGTACCTATCATATACAATGGAAGTTTAGCAGTGTACATTTTATGCTTGTGTTAATTTTTCTCTAAATTATATTGTCGTGATATTTGATCGTACACTATCTTCATTTTATATTTAAATCGATGCCATTATCTCACTTAATTGTAAGTGATGATGCAGTCGATTATGTTGTTCAGGTAGAATTACTATTAATTCGTTAACGTTAATTTACGTACAGCGTTATTTCGATGCCCTGGCTCTGCAGTTACGCTAGTTTGAAAAGTTAGTGTACTCTTTTATCGCACACACATTACTTTATGACTTTTTTATATCTTTCTGCGTTATGTTGTAAATGGCGACTCAATGAAAGAATGTGCTGAATGAGCATCATGCCACTACTCAAGTCATCGTAATTAGTGCTAAGTATTAAACCGTGAGCAAGGGCATTTATAGTTTGAGGGTTACTTATAACCCTATTAGACACCGAAATATTTAGTACAAAATGAGTTTTTTTTTTTCAAGAATGGCTGCTGGAATGCTCAAGCAAGTGCTTGGGGACCGATTTCTACCTGAGGTTAGTAGCTAGCAAGGCTAGCAAAATATCTTACCACCATACAATAACAAATGCCATCTTAAGACAATAATCGTGACCGCAAAATGCCCTTCCACTAAGTATGCGAAATAACATGTAGTCCAAGTCACGTTTTAGGAAAGTGATTAATATTTAATAGTAGGTTCTTCCTAAAAATTATAACACTTGGTTACCAATCCTACTTATAACATCTTAAGTAACACATATATAAATTTATTTTTAGATTAACTTCATTGCTGCTTTCTTGCCGATCTTTTCATATTTTTAGAAATAAAATCAATTGCGTTTGTAATATCAAAGGTTTATTTCAATAATACTTCCTTCATTTTCTAGAGGGAGAGTGTGAACGTTACTTAGAGAGGCGTAGTTCAATTTGCAAATTTTCTTATCTACCTACGCCTATTTGATGGGGTTTATGACGGGAAATCAAATTCACCTTCGGCATTTCCAGTGAAATACACTAAATTTTCCCAACTTGAGTGATGAAAAAATATTTGACATCTCACTTAAGCGATCCTTCACAATCTATCAACATATTAATCTGCCGAAAAGTTTTCTCTCAATCAACAAAAGACAGACCAAGTAAATCGTCAAACCATCAAGCTCAAGTCAATATTCGACCAGGAGTGCATAAAGCTACTATAAATCCCTGTGGAGAGCACACGGCTTTGAGGGGAACCGTACATAAATAGATCTCATGGATTCTTGTGCTTGCTGCCATGCTGGATTGTAAAGCGCACGCGCCGCGTTGGCTTGTTGGTTGAATTTTATTTGAAGGGCTGTTTTCTTTCTTTTTTCTATTTTAAAATATATGAGATATTAAATTAATTTGGAGAGATTTGATGTTCATACTTCTTTAACATTCCTTTAGGCAAAAGGCCTTTAGAGACTTTGCATGGTGGTAGGGCATTTTGCGAATGCCCGCCTGGCTAGCTACCACCCTCAAGTAGAAAATCTGTCGCCAAGTACCTAACGGTGTGTTCCGGCAGCTGTCTTTGAGAGCCTAGGTATAATATTATATTATATCCTATAACTTCTAGGTTAGCCTGAACAACATCTTCAACCACATCACTTACCATCAGGTGAGATAGTGGTCTTCGGCTAACCTATCTGGCATAAAAAAAGTCAACTGCATAGGGATCAGGCGGCGTAACCTAGCCTAAAGCGAGCCCAACACTAGTACCACAAATGCTGTTTGTTGTATACCATTTACATAACGGCTTTTGGCTATCAAAAAGTTAAGATCCATGATTCAAGGCGCAATCTCTAATATTAAAATATATTTTCCATCTATTTGCCTACATCTATTACCGCCACCGAATTTAAAGAGTTTGTTGTATAAACCTTAATTTTGCTGACATTAATTCATCAGCTTTATTAATTCTATAAATATACACCAATGTTATGTGTTCTTTCATATAACGGTGATATTAACTACCTTAAGAGCCATTTCACAAAATCACGCTACTGAAGTTTAGGTAAATGCCAGCGCATCGCATACACAAGCGAAAGAAGTGACGACGGAATAGCGTGACTGTGAGTAACATATTTTGATACTAGCACTCATTAATAAAGAAATGTAAGTTGCGAATTTAAAAATTGTGTGATTGGCATGAGTAAATAATCAATTTCTTGTCGATTACTTGCTAATGTTATAGAAAAGAAGTAGGCATGTACATTAAATAGTCAACCTACATCGTGAATCGTATATTTACATTTCATCCTTGATGAATAAAAAATAGATATGTTTGAATCATTTATTGTAACAATAAACTTTAATAATTAAATAATTATACAGCTTAAAATTAAATAAATATTTGACGTAACGGCATTGATTAAAAGCTGCGGACTAAAAGCTCTTTCTTTTAAATTTTCCAAAAATTGCTATTTTCCTCGTTCACACTCTTCACAGTATCTATATCCAGTCGTTAACACTGTCTGCCATAATGACCATGCATAGGACTGAGGTTTATTTTTCTGTGCATCCGGAAAACAACTCAGTACCAACCACAAACGTCCCATGACGTTTTTGGTTTTCCATTACTTAAACATGTCACCCTCATATTCCCATACCACAATATATCACCTATACCTTTAAAAAAATAACATTTTCATCCATTTAGTTTGAGTAGTCCAAACAGCGAAATGTAAATATATATTTACACATTTTGAGGTTTTTTGGTTTTTAAATCGAATATCTTTGATGCAATCTATAATCAACATATATACTTCTTGGTACCAATGCAATCCTCACTATATACTCTTATGCTCACTATTTCCTCTATGGAAAATAAATGATAATACACCTTTTTATAGAAAAAAATACTGGAAATGGGGTTTGAACACACGACAAAAATGGTGGGAAATAGTAATTTAATTGCTATTTTTATTTTTTCGTAACTAGACTCACCTAGAACATCGATTCTTCTTTTAATTTGATAATTTAATATTGTTCTTTAGCCATGAATTGTTACAGATTTTTACGCCAAATATTTTAAAGTAACAAGATTAAAACAACCCAATTTTTTTAAGAACTTTGGCGGGAAAACTGTATTGGAGAGCAATATTTTTTTTCTGTCAAAGTCAAAGTCAAAGTCAAAATCATTTTTTCAATTTAGGCGTCTACGACGCTCTTATGAAGGTCAATTACAAATGTTAAAATTGAAATATTCTACATTGTACTGCCACGTTCAGCAAATAAATTGTATAGAGCCACTGCGAGAAGAACGGGCAAGAAACTCGGGGCCATTCTTTTAAACATCTTTTAACAATGTGTTACATACATACTATATAATAGAGTTATTACAATATTTGTTTAAATTATGTAGGAAAAACTATACTACCTACGGCTTTGGCCCTTCTTTGATATTATTATTTACATATAATTTATACACTTGTATTATTTCAGATTTTTTGGTTTAGAAGTTTAAAATTAGTTACGAGATTATTCAAATTTGCATCGGTAAGTGTTTGCGTTGCAAAATGTATCGAGCGAAAAATGACTTATACATATGCAAAATTGCGTTTTTCTAGGTTTATAACTGTTGACGTAGTTACGAGATTAATATGAAATGACGTAATATTTTGGGGCCAAAATGTAATTTGTGCTGGTTTCAGATTTCATTAAAATATTCAAAATACTTCCGTTATCTCAGAAAAGTATGGATTCTTTCTTGTATGGGCAAGGATGCATCCTTTTGAAAACCTGTTGGATTATGAGAGTCGGACTTTTTTTTAATTTATTTTTTTATGTCATTGTGATGGAACATGCGCGAGGCCCACCTGATGTTGCGGTATCCTCTGCCTATAACAGATGCATTTCATCACAAGTGACGAACCTGCGCCCATCACCTCGAGACATACCTGTTAAGTCTCATTTTTGTCTGTTATTTCACTGGCTCTCAAGGACTGCTGCCGGAACTCACCGTTAGGTGCTTGGCGACAGATTTCCTACTAGAGGGTGGTCGCTAGCCAGGCGGGCATTCGCAAAATGCCCTTCCACCATGCGGTGAAGCTCAAGCTCTGGGCGGGATTCGAACCTGCTGCGCGGCAGTCCATAGCCAATGCCACTGAGCCATCACTGCTTCGAAACTTAAACTTACGCAGAAAACACTTACGCAGATTTTATGGTAAATTTGTAAATACGACTATCGACCGCTAACTGGTATCCCGATTTGTACAAATGATGGAAAAGCCGGGAGGCCGTTTTGTACAAATTAGGAAGGTAGTTTAATTTCCTGCTGAAGTTATCGCTGTGTTCACTTATAGACATTAACTGAATCCAAAAATATTGGAAATCAATTATTCGCCTGTCATCATATCCTTCTAAAACAAAAGTTATAGTGAGTTACTAATTTAAACTAGAATAATATAAAAACTAGCAGACCAAAAAGAAGAAGTCAACCCTCTGAGGTTGTTAGCATTTTTCCAATAACGCTGTATAAGACTGCATAATTGTGACGTTTCCTTTTTTTAACACAATGGATGAACAGAAACTAAAGATGTAGTTACTTAACAAGACAATAATAATTATATTATGGACAACAAAAATAAAGTATAGTTTGTTACTTAAAAAAATAAAGATATGATCAAAACTCTGTGGTCGCACTATAAACTTGCGTCTAAGCGTTCCGCGAACGAGACGTCAGAGCAAGGCAAAACGAACGCAGGTCCTACCTCGATGAGCGCTCGCGCGGTACTGATCGCCTCGCGCTTGTACATTTCAATTTATGAGCATTTCGAGTTATGTTAAATATTTTTTCGTGTCTAACAAAACAAAGTTAATATCACAATATATTAAAGATCGGATTAATTGAAGAATGAACTTTCTTTTGATATAATATCTGTTTGGAATTACACTTTATTTAACGCAATATATCGTGTTAAACTGCTGATATAATTCGTGGAAATTGGCGCAAGATCTTAATTTTATTTTCTACAATGATGATCAATTATAGATATTCTAGTACACTATGTGTCAACAGGATTATATGCCTGATGCACAGTGTTTTTTTTTAGTTAATTTGATGAATCTTTATACAAGAGATAGAACTCTGAAGTTGGCTATGTGTACTTTAATTCGTAAAACAAGGTGCGGGAGATTGGTCACTACAAAATAATTAATGTTATGTTTGTAAATCTGGTACATTAACTGAAAAGAGAACAGATTATTCTATTTTTATCAATTATTAAACAACTTGTAGATATTTCCTATGATAGTAAATTAAGCGCTTAAAATCTTCGTATACCGCATTAAAATGTAAAATGCCTCCATATACGAGGAAAGATTTGTATTTTTGTATGCAACGAATAAACCTAAAAACTACTGGACCGATTTGGATGAAATTTGGTATGGAAATAGTTTGAGACCCCGGGTAGGACTTGTATAGTTTTGATTTAACTACGCAAGAAGAGGTTACAGGTTTTGCGCGATAACAGTAACACGCGCGGGCGGAACCGCGGCTGGAAAGCTAGTAAGATATATAGAGGCAAATTGGACAGCAATCATAAGGTACTGAGGTACTTTACATATATACTAATATTCTAATTTATTTACTAAGAATCAAGTGATTTTTAGATTTCGTTTTGCTTTTTTGTGTCACTAAAGTTGTAAATAGTCTATTGTAAACATAATAGCTTATTTAATCTCTTAATATCATCCTTACACGACTCAGTTATAGCTTATAGCCGTTCATTGATTTGATACAGCATTTTTGGCTCTTATATATTTTGAACTTATCAGTGGAGTTTCCCCAACATATCATAAAATTAAACTACAAGTACAAAAACTAATTTACGAGGACGGCCTCTTTATTAACAAAGGCCTACCGTGTGTATTATTAATGTAGCCATGTTTGTATTAAAATCTTTGAATTTATTCTGGCTGGCGCTTGACGGGCTGAGAACCTACGACATCACTCGGGAAGTTCATTATTCAAGCGTAGGAGTTTTCAGCATGCCACATTAAATATATAATAATATTCTACAATGAATTAGACGCATTAATAATGTTGTATGTACATAAATTTTTTACAAATTATTACTGATAGTCAAAACTTACTACAATATTACGAACTTTTTAGAGGATAATAATCTTTTTTGACATTTAATAATAATAAAGTATTATTTATTTTTTACAAATTGTTACTGATAGTCTAAACTTACTACAGTATTAAGAACTTTTTAGAGGATAATAATCTTTTTTGACATTTAATAATATTAGAATATTATTTTTAAATACTACTTTCGAAGCGCTCGTAGCGAAGTTTACTTAGCTGTTCTTAACCGATCAGCAAAGTTAAGCAGCGTCCGCCGCGGTCATGAGTTGGATAGGTAACCGCTAGTGACATTACTACTGAGCGTTTCTGTGCTTCGGAGGGCACGTAAGCCGTCGGTCCCGGTTGTCGTCTTAGGATGGCAGTCGTTATAGCATGTTGGTAGTGCATTTTGCGAATGCTTGCTTTGCTAGATACCACCCTCGAGTACCATATTTTCTATGTCGCCAAGCACCTAAGGGTGTATTCCGGCAGTTGTCCTTGAGAGCTAGTATTTCTAGGTTAGCCTGAACAACACCTTAGACCACATCATCACCTACCATCAAGTGACATAGTGGCCAAAGTCTATCCTATCAAGCATAAAAAATTACGAACTATATACAACACTACAGGTGCTACAATAAAAGCATTTAGACAACCTATTTGTTATTGCAGACTTACAGACAGCCCAAATATTCCAGCCCACAAGCATCCAGTTGATTTCTTATTTGTTGCAATATTCAATCACTTAATGAGAGGTATTTATTGTAATAATTATAAAAAAGGGCAGTGTTGGTTTTAACCATAAAAACTTGAATGTAAACCTTCCGTTTGAAAGAATGATTTGATTACAAATTACAATGAAAATAAGAAAAAACTAAATATACCTACCAAGGGGGAGTTTAGCCTTTCCTGACTCACCTGAAGGTAAATGATTATACGGTCGAAGTTGTTGTTCAGGCTAACCTAAAATTAATGGTTCTGAAAGGCAGCTGCTCAAACCTCAAACTTGACCTTGCTTTGTCTAAAACTAAAGTTTCATAGATATTGTTTCGATGTAGCCAAAGAGTCTTTAATGTTTCAACATTTTATGACAACTACATTTGAATTTATAAAACGTTTTTTTTAATATTGTTAGGTTTGCACTAACACCTGCTATGACTTAATTTTTTCCGATCGTATATTTGTGATTTTTTAATCATAGAACTTTGTTTATAAATGTAAACCCTTACTTGATACTATATGATTATTTATCTTTTTTTTTACCGGCGGTATGCCTTTATTAACGAAATACTACGAGCTACTTATATACAACACTACAGCTAACATTTAACTTATCACATTTATTTAACTCACATTATAATAACAAAAATACAAGTAAAACGCTACTCCGAAGTCATTTCTTTTGACTCGATCTCTATGAGGGGGACAGTCTTTAACGCACGACAGATTTATCGATTGCCTTCCATGAATGCAGTTAATTATACGGCATTATTGCTTCAGTTGATTAAATAAAGAGGGATCTTTATAAGTATTTATGACTAGACTAGATATTAACATGTCCTCAATTTAACCAAATAGAGAATGGAAACGCTGAAATATATTAACATCTCCAGTATATTTGAATATAATGTGATAACTATGTGAGCAAAACTATCAACGGTTTATATTTCACGAGTTTCTGATGACCAGGCCCCGAAATCTCCTTTAAATTTCCCCTTCAAAGAGGATTTTGGGGCTTTTAGGGACAAAACTATGGCCTTAATTGCATTGATGGCTGTCACATTCTGGACTTGAAAGTAGACATATATAGAATCAAAACATAATACACGAAATCAACTGTCAGTTTGAAAAATGACAAATATAAGACATACATTAAGGGTCGATTGTAACCCAAATATGAAGTCAAAACAAAACCACTGTATAAACTGTCAAAGTGACAGCTGTCACATATAAATCAGGATTTATTTACGCCTTCCTAAAGTACTCGCAGCTTCCTACTGTATTTGCTTCTATAAAGTCGCATTCAGGACATGGTTTTCCAAATGGAATTTTGCCATTATATTTAGTGCCGAAATCCTCTTTAGGGCATTGATTGTTGATTAAAGGGGAATCCTCAAAATCCCAAAATCGTCTTAAGGGGTAATACCTTCGCGTGGGAGTCGAAAGGAAAAATACAAGGAAGTAGGCAGCAGCAGCGTCTGCAGTCCCCAAGACGCCTGCCAAATGTGAGGATTATGGCAAGACCTGGTTAACAGTAGATGATCCGGGTGATTGTATGATCATGATGATGACTCCTTACACCCAGTGGCATTCGTCCAAAGATAACGAACGATGTATTTTGTAATTATCAGAAAATGGAGGAACATGGACAAAAACCTATCACCTAATAAATTAAAACAAAAACAAAAGAAATAATCTGAGAACCAAGGCACGTGGACAATGTACACGTAAGTGTGAAATTAAGGAAATTACAAAGGAGTGAGGTATCGATACCGTATACTCTATGTGCAACGTATACTATACTTATTCAGATATTACTATAATAGTACGTTGCGTAAAATGCATTTTTGATTCGTCGATACTGCTTATAATTACAGTGTACGTGTAGAGTTTTAGTTGGTTTAATAAAGGGATTCATAGGATTCATAGAAATTTATATTTATTATATCATTCTTAGTATGAATTATGAGTCTGTGATATATTTTAGCATTACTTTTGCAATTCCATCGAAGAGCTAGGTGGCTATTAGAATCTGCGATGTTATTTTGTATGAGATGTTTTCAAACAAGCAACAAGCCTAGGCGGAGGTTAATTTGTATATTTTTTTATGTGTGTGTTACCACATAACCTATTACAGACTATACCGATTTAAATGATTTTTTTTATATTCGAAAGCTGATGCTTGTCATGTGGTCCCATTTAAATTAAAGTTAGATCTGACGAGTTGTATTAGAGTTATCCTAATAATGCTTATTTGGTTTATTTTTATATAATTGTTTTTTTTTAATTTTTTATTTTTTTATTTTTTATATATTTTGTTTTTGGCTTTGACCACATTGACGATATTCTTATATTTACTTGTCGATGTAAAATAAAATAAAAAATTCTATAATTTTTGTTTTACAATATTTTCTGTTTTAAATCGTTTTATTTTTTAAATTATTGAGTACTGATATTTACGCCTGCGTGTATGATGTAGAATTGCTTAGAAGTTTGTGACGGAACAAGCTCGAGGCCTACCCGATGTTAAGCGGACTAACCTCTGCCTAGAACAGATGCATTTCATCACAAGTGACGAATTGCACTGCGCCCGTCACCTTCAGACATAGTTGTTAAGTCTCATGCGTCTGTAATTTCACTGGCTCTCTAGGACTGCTGCCGGAACATAGCGTTAGGTGCTTGGCGTCAGATTTTCTACATGAGTGTGGTAGCTAGCCAGGCGGGCAATCGCAAAATGCCCTTCCACCATGCGGTGAAGCTCAAGCCGACGGAGGGGATCGAACTAGGGACCTGCGGCACGGCAGTCCATAGGTATAGGTATACCGATCGGCCATCATTGCTTCAAAAATGATAATGATGATGTGCAGAACTGGTTGAAGTGTTTAATTTACAATAAAAAAAATATTAACACATTTATTGAATAATAAATGCTTATCGAAGGTTTATCTGTGCCTCAAAGTATGGTCTAAGCTTTTATAACTTAGTGAGAACTTTCATAACTTAGTAAAAACTTTTATAACTTAGTAAAAACTTTTATAAGTTAGTAAATCCCACTCGTGTCAGTCACTACCATACCTAAATGGTCAGCTCAAGAGCTTAAAACAAGCTTCTTTTTCCGCAAATAAACAAATAAATTATTATAAAAGTTTCGACTTCGACAGCTCAGATCAAAAAACCTTGTTTTTCTTATCTGAGGCCGGCCTCTTTTCTTACGCCAATCTTAGGGAATGCTATTCTAGATAGAATAAATCAATATATCACACGTTTTTATTATCATCGCTTATTTTTTTTTATAACCCCTATACCACCGCTTGGTTATGATTTTCTAATTAAGGGTGGTAGCTAGCAGGGCGGGCATTCGCAAAGTACCATACCACCATGCCTTATTGACTGCCATCCTAAGATATAACCGGTACTGAACGTGTCCTCAGAAGTATACGGAAGTTGCTTAACATAAATGATCAGTTGAAAACGACTAATTAAGATACGCTACGAGCACTTCAAAATGTGCAATGATAACCGAGCGGCTATAGCTATGGACTGCGGTGCCGCAGGTACATGGTTCGAATCCCACCGCCGCCGGCTTGAACTTCACCACATGGTGGAAGGGCATTTTGCACATGCTTGACTGGTAAGCTACCACCCTCAAGTACAAAATCTGTCGCCGAGCACTTAACAGTCTGTTCCGTCAGCAGTCCTTGACAGCTAGTAAAATTACAGGCTAAGCAACTGTATGTCTCAGGGTGACGGGTGCAGGATATCTGTTATAGGCAGTAGTTACCGCTTAACATCGGGTGGGCCTCGTGTTTGTTCCGACACAATAACATAAAAATCTTCAAAATTTCAGCTAACCTTTTGTCCTTCACATTGACGTCTGTCTTGTCTACAAAATCAAAGATACCTGAACCTTTGTTAATGCCATTCAAACATATACCAACATTCAACGATGACACAAACGGTTCGCAATCTAAAGGGATTCGTATTCCTTTCAATGACACTTTTTCTTGTACTTCAATATCCGATACAATTTCCTGTAATATAAAATCGTTTTGTCACACAAAAATCGATTCTCTGCCTTCTCTTCAAGAATCACTTTTGGGGGTTTTATCGTCAACTGTTTATTTGAAATAAGCTTTAGTTCGAGCATTAAACACCCACACTGCGATCACAAACACTTAAACCTGTTCACAGAAAAATAAACCTTCAATAACATACAAGAAAGCACAAAACCCTGTGAATAACAGGGTTTTGTGCTTTCTTGTATGTTATTGAAGGTTTATTTTTCTGTGAACAGGTTTAAGTGTTTGTGATCGCAGTGTGGGTGTTTAATGCTCGAAGGCCTGGAGACAGCTGTCTTCCCTCGGGCACCGCTAAGGTTTTGTTTACAGCTCAGTCTAATGAGAGAGATATTAGAAGTTACTTCTCGGGATTTCTTTAAAGTTTTTAATGTATGTAAAACGTGAATCTTTATTGTTAATTGAGTTTGTAAACTTATATATATACGTCTGCTATTAGTTTTATAGCTAAGTATATGAACTTAGTATACATCATTATTGAGACTTAACAACTATGTCTCAAAGTGACGGACGCAGTGCAATTCGTGACTTGTGATGAAATGCATCTGTTATAGGCAGAGGTTCCTCCGCTTTACATCAGGCGGACCTTGAGCTTGTTCCGTCACAATAACATAAAAAAAACATATCTATACGAATATTGTGGAATTGATACGATAATATATGTTTATTGGATTATAGGTAACTATATGAAAACTTTATTGAAAATAGAATAAAAAAAACCGTAATCAAACATAAAGTACGCATTATCAGGGATAACTTAAATATAACTCATGAGATCTCACTCAAATTTAAATGGCACAATGACAAGCACCAACTTTCAAATATAAAAACACACAAAAAATACAGTATAATGGAGAACCTCCTCTTTTTTTAAGTTAGTCAAAAATATTCTCAACTTGTTACGGTTATTATTTATTCTTAACTGTTTAAATCATATACAGTGTGCGTAAGAGGCGACTAAAGGTAAAATACCGGAAGGTAGGCAGCAGTGCCTTCTGAGGATCTGATATCTTAAACTGCGATTTAATATCCCTAAGACGCCTGCCACGCGTGGGGATTACGGCAAACCACTTAATGGGACAGACTGTGTTGAGCAGTGAACAATCCGGCTGATACAGTAATAATGGAAAGGGATACAACACTTACAGATTGTTACTCCAATCTATTTCATATAAGCCGCAAAACTACTGAAAACACAAAAAGGTCTAACTCTATAGTTTGCACTCAAAACAATAATTAAATTAACGAGACTTCGATGACCACGAAGCAATTATGAGTTAAAATACCATACCGCAGAGTTCTGAAAAAAACTTCGGTAGACTGAAAACTGTTTTTTTTCTGCGCCCTCTCCATCAAATTTAGCGCATAGGTCAGTTTTAGTGTCGAATTTTTCAGACCGCAAGAAGACTTCCGCCATCCATCCTCAGAGAGCAATCTGGATGTCATAATGTGACCTCCTATGCACGTAAATTATGATGAAAATTATGTAAATTATGTTGAAGCGCTCGTAGCGAAGTTTACTTAGCTGTTCTCAACCGATCAGCAAAGTTAAGCAACGTCGCGCGCGGTCATGAGTTGGATGGGTGACCGCTAGTGACATTACTACTGAGCGTTTCCGTGCTTCGGAGGGCACGTTAAGCCGTCGGTCCCGGTTGTCGTCTTAGGATGGCAGTCGTTATAGCATGGTGGTAGGGCATTTTGCGAATGCCCGCCTGGCTAGCTACCACCCTCAAGTAGAAAATCTGTCGCCAAGCACCTAACGGTGTGTTCCGGCAGCTGTCCTTGAGAGCCAGTACTTCTAGGTTAGCCTGAACAACATCTTCGACCACATCGTCACTTACCATCAGGTGAGATAGTGGTCAAAGGTTAACCTATCAGGCATAAAAAAAAAAAAATAAAAAAAAAAATGATTAAGAAGGCAATTAGGCAAGTTCCGCTGCGAACGCTTCATGTGTGTACTTCAAGCATATTCCTATTTATTAGGTACGTTTTCATACAATTGGTTTAATTTAACGTTTCATTCAAGTCATTGTTCTGTATTTCAACATTATCGTTGTAAAATAGGCAAACAGCTATAACAATCGTTCACGTGGTAAGAATGTATGTAGGCACCCATTTGTTTTATTGTTATGCCTGTAGGTACAGCAGTTCATAGAAAAATAACTGTTTCGTAAGAATATTCAGAAAGTTCAAATACCTCAAGAACTTAATTGTTATTCGTAATAACGATAAAATTTACGTAGATATTTTCATATAGCTTTGGTTCATAATATCTTTATTTATTCTGTTTTATTATTCCGTACTTGCTCATAAAATATACGTCACCGTATATATCTCAGATTTATTTCTTTTGGCTTTGGTATGTTAACCTTTAATTTGGCCACCGTCCAATATAGGAAATCACAAATTTCCTCAAAATTTCTTACCTTTTTATCGAGTATAATAATCCCACTATGATCACGTGTCGTAAGTCATAAATAAAGGATCCTAATAGTACATCATTCATACAAGTGTGATTTCCGCCCGTGTGGCCGCCCGCTGAAGCATACGCCCTGGCTGAAGAAAGCTTCTAGGGCGGGCGACTTCCTCGACCGTAGCGCCTCTACCGACAGCCTGTAGGAACTACATGCTGCTACCTGATTGGCTCGATAGCGTGACGTCACCCCCCATTCGACCAATTACGGAAAGCGAGTTCGCGCTCGGCCGCAGTCCTCATCGCCGCGCCTTCGTATGAGCCGTGTGTCGCCGTTTACCGCCCCCCGCTCCCCGCGACGAGCCGTCTCGCCCGCATTCTAGTCGTGGGTGTCGCGCCGTGCAGTCCTCGCGTGTGCCGCTGAACTAAGTGCGCCGTTTGTGAGTGCTTTTTATCCCGCTCGAGTGTCAGTGTGACGGAGGAAATCTCGCTCCACCGCGGAGGATGTTAACAGCGCACGGTGAGTTAACGTTGAACACTCGGTATTCGCTTATCTGACTTCGGCGCCACGTGAACTCGCTCTATTTATAAAATGTAAACATACAACAAATTCGTATTGGAACAATATGCAGTGTAGTTCCTTAAAAGCGAGAGTGCCCATCCGGTGCGTTCTATCAGCGTCCGCAAATTAACAATAAAGAGTCGGCGCGCGACGTCGAGATTGCCCAGTTCCTGTAAGACGGACGTGCTCGTGACGTAGGGATGTGTCGTTAGAGGATGGGCTCAGGAGATTTGCATTCGAAATGTGTATTCTCGCAGAACAGCCTTGGATTGGTTCAGGGCTGACGATAGCACGATAACGTGACCTTGGAGCGAAGTCTCGCGCATACCGGCCGGCGTTGAAACCGCGCGAGCTCACGGAAAATGTCCAGACAAACAGCGATAATGAAGCCGCAAACACAATGATAATACTGTTAATGTGAGACACTCGGCCAGGATATGCAGCGAAAATAATAATAAGCGAGAACAAGTAGTTCGAACAACAAAGAGGACGACAAGTCTGAATAACAAACTAATAAACTTGAATTGGCCGTACTAAGGAGTAAAACAAACGACTGTCATTGTGTTTCTCATAATGATTGTAGTGAAGCGAAAGAGATCAGCCCAACATTTGGATGCGTTTCAATTAACAACAAGCGAGGCTGTATACATGAGTAATTGAACAATTCAATGAGTAATTCTAATGAACACAATATCGTTTCTGGTAAACAGGATCAATTAAGTACACGAAGAAAGACCGCATTTATGTACTTTACACTCTCTTCCACAAGTCATCAGTTGATCTAATTTCAATCGACTTGGGTATCATTTCTACATGCAGTTCTCCTTTACAGCCATTGCAATTTTTTATGAAGGCAGACAAGTCGAGCCTGTCCGGTTAAGATACCTCGATACGGTCAGGTTCGAAGTGTGTTGGTCCCACGCCTCGTTCCACATACTCGCTTCTTTTGATTTGCAATCGGAGTGGTCAGTGGGTCTACAACCTATATCAACCGACCCTTTTACGTTAGTGACCTTACCCATCTACTACACAATAAGATAAAAACTTCAACAACAGTCGCATTAAAGATGGGAATCATGGCAATAAAAACATAATTACAAAATAAAATATTTAACAAAATTACTGGTCGTTTTAGCAATTCAAGGTCAAACAAGTTTGGCTTTGCAAAAACAGCAACAAAAAAGAATCTTAGTAAAAATTAAGAGGATTTGGGATTCTCATTCGCACTTACGCATATTAGTATGTTGAAAGAGCAGTCTTCGTTTGTATAACATGCTGGCTCTGTCTAACTCATGTCGATCACATACGTGGGTGTGAGCAGGAGAGAGATAATTCGCATCGAATAAGCGAACCGGCCATGCGAGATGCTCAGCCGTATCATAAATATTAATCAGGCGCTGGTGTCAACAGCCACTGCGTAACGTGACACCGCCACGATCCGCTGCTAGCCTGGTACTTGAAGTAGTGGCGAGACACTACACAACAGACAATAAATGAGGTTTTGCGTAGGATGAGCAAGTCAAAGAAATCACATAGAAACGAAGAATTATGTCATTTAACTGCAGTTGCCATACAACTAACACAACGCAAACATTTTGAAGATCACATTGCAAGAGATAAAACTGGAGATCTAATATTGATTTTTCCATAACTGTTCTTGCAAACAAACTATGGACTTGTGATAATGCTATCGTTTGCACATCCGTTTATGCTTACGCATTCAGCCGTGACCTGCCCTACAACCTACAAGTCTGCTGCTGTGATTGGTGAATGCACTGCAGTTTTATGTTAATTCATTCCATTACACCTCAGACTTCATATATGCTATGGAACCTTGTTGCTTATTAAGCTGCCATTCAACTATTATTGTTATTTACCTCGCTGCACATTTATTAGATCCAGTACTGACTGGAACTTTTATTTGTCGACATCGTCATTTATCATTTTGTTGACATAGTAGTATATTACTACTTATCAATTTTCATATTATTTATTGCTACCAAATTATGGTACACATTTCGCAATACGTGGAGCATATTAATATTTAAACATAACAAAACCTGGAAACATTACGTAAGCAGTGTGTTCAAAATGTCTTAGCAATTTAAAACACTCATAAATTTAATATACAAAGTATCGGAAGTCTTCGCTTGTCGCTGGTTCTTCGCACTACTGACCTTCATGCGTGACATTTTATTCTGAATTTACAAAACACAAAACAGGTTTGTAACCTACGTTACAACCAAATAAAAATACGAGTTAGACTTCCCAATTTTGTTTAAAACATGTGTAAAAACCTATTCCGCGTTGATAGTTGCTTTTTGTGTAACTATTTGAGCATTAATTACAATTCTCTCGCATCATTTGATTTATATTGTAAAGAACGGTGTTTACAACCGCAGCTGTTTTATTAATCTCTGTTTTGAATATCTCAAAGTCAAAAAACATTTATTCAGTTTGTTTGTGAATGCAATGTGTTGCACACCGTCGTTTTGCAATACATTTTTGTCATTCTTGTCTATATTGTTTGATATAGATTTAAAAGTATATACTTTATAATGCTTATACCATTATTTAAATATGCGTATGGGACATAAACCATTATTATCATCTGCATAAATATTATTATCACGTACAGTCAAGTCTTTAATATAATGACGTCCGTTAAAGAGATAGTCAGACGATGTCAGGCAACATCTTGTCTTGAGAGCTATCTAAGTATGTGTGCAGTTAAAATGTAATTAAAAACGAGTTACCACTAGGTACTAGGCTCGGGGTTAATAAAGCTTTAATTGCACAGGTTTTCAGTATGGGTGAAATTATCTCGAAACCAAAAAGAAAAAACCGTCGGCTCGCGCAGTACTAGATTTTGAATCTTGTTAGAAAGTAAATTTGAATGAATCAATAGTCTTAAAGAATTCTAAATTTCTAAAGTAGACATATCGCTTCTCATTATGCATTTATATCTCTAAAGTGGTAGGTTTAAGAGTCCAAAAGTTCGATTATCGATTTATCTTTCTGCAGTAAAATAAAAGCAAATATTTATTAAGCTTAAATATATTATTTATTGCCAGACCAGAGGTATTGCATAAAAATGATTAATGGCGCAAGGCCTTCTTAATTTTATAAACTCTTAGCTATTTTATTTGTGATTATGTAAAAAGGATTTTGGCGTATATTTATCAATAGGAGAAATTAAGTTAAAAGTTTGCAAAATAACAAAAGATATTTTGAAACAAATAATACGAAACAAGGGAAGTTCGCTGAACTCTGAACTTGATCGAAGCGTTCAAGGGATACTCGACAATGAGTTGAAAGATAGCACAAAGTATCCAATTAAAAGTTTTGACGAAACCGCTGTTTAGTAGATGGCTTACTTTGATACCTGTGAACCTTTCGTGAATTATTAAAGATATAACGTTACTGATTCCTTATTATATCAAACAGACATGTAAAAAAAGTTGAGACTAATTATTCAAAACCTATAATCGTTGATGAGTTATTAATTTTTGTATAAATATTTGGATAATAAATAAACATCCAATTAACAATGTGTTAAGTATCTACTATAATTCAACACAATTAGGTACAAATCTAAAGAAATGTTGATACTCGTAAGATACAACGGCAAATATGATGTTGGTAACCCAGACTGGATCAAGACGCACTTTTTGCTCAAGTACGATGCGTGTGAGCACATCTGTGGATTTTTTACTTGTATGTGTTCGTAAGGGTGTCTATGTATGCGTTGAAACATATTTTTTGCTAATGTGTGGTGTTCGTCGGCAGCGGCTATGTTGGGGCACAGAACCGCTTGCGAGTCTCCGTCTTTTTTTTCTTCTTCACGAAAGCTTATTGCCGACCTCTTGCTCTCAGTACACGAGAATAATATACATATGTATATACAGTATGCATGACTTCTTACTCCGTTATTATAAATTATGTTATGATTTTTGATATCATTGATAAAAAAATATTTAAAATTGTGTAATAATTCTATTGAAGACTCTCCATCTCTCCATCTCTAAAACATGTAATCAGTAATAGGTACCTCATACATTAAGGGCATACGATTTTACATAGATATATAAAATTATATAACTAGGTATCAAACTGAAGAAAAAATATACAACACAAATATTAATCTTCAGAGACATTAAACTGCTATCATCAAACAGTGATTAATCAAATCAAAAGATTTAACTTTTTATGTTCAGTTTTATTTATTGATTTACCACAAAGTCAATAGACTATAGTTAATGAAATGGATCAATGAAATTCAACTAATAAAGTGATAATTTGAAACTAGGAAAGAGCGTGTTAGTAAGCGAGGAAGCTATTAGCAGTACCCACGGTATTTGTACCACTATTTATTTGATTTTACGGTTTACATTAGCTTGTTTATCTTGATACGACTTGTTACGTTTATTGGTCGTGATAACTGTAATAAGAGTCACGAGTTGTTGCGTAACAAGAACAATCTCGTTCAGTTTATGCGGAATACTAAAACAGGATTTTTTAGTATTATTATCGTTTTGTTTCATTATTATGTGTAGTTTTTGGTATTTTTCCATGACCATTTTAAAGGTTGTTAGTACAAGAGGTACAGTGGCCTTTTAATGTGGGTAATCTTACCTGCAGGTATGTTAAGCCTGTCATCTATGATTATGTTTAATAATTTCATTGAATTGTTTCAGATGTTATTTTGAACTGAACTTATATATCCACTTCATGTAACTTTTTGAAGTCTGTTTTGAAATTTAAATAATACATGGTTTTCCAATTTGGCATCGTAATTTTGGTTTTTAATTCAAGAGCTCTCTATCAGAATTAAATACGTAATCAATACCTTTTTCTAAGATATAATTTTGACACATTAGATAAGATTATTTAATATTGTGTTTTTTGCTAACCAGATATCACTTTATGTGTGTTTATTATTTATTTTTTATAGAATCCAGCGGTAGAATCTTTAAACATTCCTATTTACTAAATTATCTGAAACAACTTTCATCGCTCTCCATTATTTTTTTCACCATTATTTACAACATTGAGAGACATCAAATATACTTTATTTCATCATATATGATGATGATGACATCCCACAAGCTGGGGCACAAAAAAACACAATCGTTTTAGTCTACTGCTGTGGACCGCTATGAATAATATACATTATATATATAATTTGTTTTGGGTCTGCATTTTAAATAAAGTATTAGATACTTCTAGTAGGTAACTCATTCCATCCACGAATTAGAGATGGACAGAAAGATAACATAATTACATACTCTAGACAAACAGCAGTAAAACTCTTTGTGAGGATTCGTCCGGGGAAGTACTGACGCCTTACTTATTCCTGTCGTCAAGCATATGTTCACATGTTACGGTGAAATTGTAGGCACATGAGACAGCTTTATGTCTCTAGGTGATGGGTGCAGTGCAGTTCGCTACTTGTGAGGGACTGCATCTATTATAGGCTTAGCATCAGGCGGGCGGGCCTCGTGCTTGCTCATCACAATTACATAAAAATAAAATGCACACATCCACATATTATTATCATCAACCGGAAGACGTCCACTGTTGAACATGGGCACATGTTCTCAGTCTCTCTCCATGCCAAAATCAACGGTACTGCATCCATCGCTTTACCAGTGATGTCGTCATTCTAAAAAGATATATCACATAAGATATATTCGGATTATATTTTCCGTTCGACGTCGGTGAGTCCTTCGGGAAATGCGTGGGAATAAGCCTCGCTGTCTCATCTCTGAAGCTTCAATTACGTACCGCAGCCTTGCTTCGAGGTGCCTAAATCTAATATTATATTTTACTTATTATTAATTATAATTGTGAGCCTGTGCGGAGCTGGGATAGAAATGTACCATATGTAAAGGGGGCCCAATCTCCCGGTAGGTATGGTAACAATAGCGGAATAATATCAAGGGAAAAATAACGGAAGGTGGGCAGCAGAACCGAGCGGGCATCTGAGGTAGCCATGAACTACGATATTCAAGACGCCTGCCAAGCGTCAGAATTATATGAGGATCAACTTTGTTGAACGGTGTACTTTCAGGTTTATGTAATGACCAACGGTCCGCCCCGGCTACGCTCGGGTATATTACAAAAAACAACATCTTTTTTGAAAGAGTTTTTCAAATCGGTCCAGTAGTTTTTATGTTTATTCGTTGTATACAAAAATAAAAATCTTTCCTCTTTATGATATTAGTATAGATAATGAAGAATAATTAATTATATACCTTATATAAGTTCGTGAAACTCAGAAACTGATTGTCTTTTATAATACGTCCCAAGTATTAGAGAGCGAGCATATTGTTATGTACCATTTCTACAAGGCAAAGTTCCAGAATGGTAATATTTTTTTTGTGTTGAGAAAATCCATTCACTTGCCCTACGAGACGATGGATTCCAGGATCTAAAGTCATCAAAACAGCGCCGTTCTAAACAACAATAAGGCTTATTGCTTTTTGCATGTTTGAAATTACGTTCTGAAATTTTAAAAACATTAAATATGAAATCATGCTTTAACTTATTCTCAAGCTTCATTAAGTGGGATAAAGAAGGTTCATTCTCTTTCGCCAATGTCCCAAGATCCGATTAATTTGATTCAACTCAATTCTAAAGACTTGGTATTTGACGAGGGTCAGATAACGTCAATTCGAGAAATTCTAATTATTCGTTTTCTCTCATGGAAAAGTCACGAGACACGGCGCCGTGGAATTTTCAGGTTACATCACAATTAGCCAAATTCTTGTAGATATCCATTTCTTGACTTATCATTAATGGATACTTAGAAAAACGATTCGCCAACTTACCTTTAAATTGTTCGTGCAATAAGATCTCTGTAATTCTAAGGTCAGTATAAAATTAGTCTATCTGTTTGTATGTGCCCACATTCCGTAAAAACGATGATATATCGATGATATAAATTGAATGAGGTTTATTTAGAAAAATAGCAATATAACGTATACAAGCTACTTTTTATTACAATGCGTTGAGCACTTATTATATATTACTTACTTAAATCCAAATTGGGAGCTCGAGATCCCCGAACAAGTTGGTTCCGTAGAAGGTTTTACTTAATTGGTCCTTAAGGAATGAGGAATAAGGAACCTAAAAAGTCCCAATACCACGAAAATTAAAAAGAGTAGCGAAAGTTTGTTGTTAGATTAAAATCTGGTGGGCAATATCATTTCATCTAACAAATGCGAGTCGCTATCAACTCCCTTAAATAATATATTTTGTTTTAGTTAATACTCATTAGTATTACCGCCTATAAACCTATTTTCTGTGAACATTTTAAAAGATTGCGGTTGAAAAGATAGTCTTTAAACGTAGGACTTAGTAATAGGCTCCGGTACTATCGTAAAAACTCTAAAAGAAGAAGGAAAGAAACAACGCCATCTGTTTATTATTGTGTGAAACTGCGATGTAACAGAAGCGATAATAATTAGCACTAATAGATAGACAAGTAGAGTCAAGAGTTCGTGATATCTATAAACGAATTACAGAGCATTATTTACTTGTGTTATCTAAACAGCTCCAACACAAAGATGTCTTTTTTGCAACATTCTGTAACTGTGCATTTGGTATGCCATTATCATGTGCCTACATAGGTACTTCGGAGACTGAAATCTTCCAAAGGCGCAGTCACTTGGGAGTATTCTGTGACATCTGAAGTGAGTGATGGATGTGCTCTTATCACGTATGATAACCTTCTACTGTTGTCTCCCTGTACCTACTTCATCCTATATGGTAGAGCGATGAGTTATAGAGAAAGTGTAGATGCTTTCAAAGTAAGAATACTTATTTTGTATTTCTTATGAATTCCTTTTTTAAATTTGGCTATAGAACAAGATCTAACCGTTTGAATAATAATAGGGTAATTAACTACTGCGTTTAGAACTAAGACAATTAGTGAGAACTATGAATCAATGTTTTGGTGGTTTTGCTCAATGAATCAGTCTGATTCCGCCAAGCGCGGAAAGTCGGTCAGCATTTAGGACACGTTGCATTGGCCATTTGTACATACAGGATCATTTAGGTTAATTATTATTTTATATGTGGCTCGAATTACTTTGTAAGCCATTTATTTTCAGGGTACCGTAGATAACTACGGAACCATATTTTACTAAGGTTACTTAGTAAAACGCTACCGATTCGCAAATGTTTATTTATACAACTTTTGAAATTAATTATGAAGAAGATTGAAATGGTCACACTTTCTATTTATCCATCGTGCATTCTGCGAATGCCCGCCTGGCTTACTAATACCATGAAGTAGAAAATCTGTCAACAAGCACCTTACGGCGTGTTCCGAAAGCTGTCCTTGAGAACCAATAATGCTATGTTAGCCTGTAGTACATCTCCGACACGTCATCACTTACCATCAGTCCGATAGTGGTCAAAGGCTAACCAAAAATATTGCATTGGCTCAATATATTTTATATAGTAAACTAAAGAAAGAGAAGAAGAGAATTGCTGTCCCCCGTATCTTCTTATGGGAGTCATAAAAGGCGACCAATGGAAAAATACCATAAGGTGGGCAGCAGTGCCTTCTGAAGCACTGCACTCTTACCCTGCTACTTCTAAGACGTCTGCCAAGCGTGGGGATTCTGACAAACTCCCACTAATGGAGGAGGTCTTTGTTGAACAGCAGATATAATGCCTAGTCTAGTCTTTAAAACGCGTTAACTACGCGATAGTTTTAGTTTACGAATAGGTTGGTCACTTAATATGTTCGAGCTTGTGTTTTGTACGTCTATGTGAGCTATTTGGTTTCCAGTATTAATATTCATAAGGCGTTTGTGGGCATCAACAAACGTTTTGCGGAAGAACACATATTTGCGGAAGAGCAACATGACAAAATAGGCAAATCTGTTGTCAGTACAATGATCTACTTTGGAGGAAGGTTAATAGTAGAGATAGCCTCGATGTTTTGGCAGTACCTTTGTCATATTTGGTGCGCACGCGCCGTTTCCAACACTATGTTATCTCTTGAAGTACTTCACGGATTCCACGTGTAATAAAATCTGGCAAGAGCGAGTTGGACTCGCACTAGCTATGCTCGCATTTAGGGAACTCTTTGTGAGTTCCCTAAATACAAAACAAAAAAAAAAAAAAACTTGAATTTTAATGAAGTTTGACATTTTGAACGGAAATAAAATAGCGCTTGGCTGTTTTTTTTATTATTTGTTGTATCGTTTTCTTAAAAAAATACGTAAAAAATAAGTTTTTCGTTTGAAGACCCTCTGTTTTGAAAGTTTCTGTTGTTATTTCATAGAGAATCCGGCTTACTACCACTGTACTCTATGTTTTTCTACTAGACTT
The DNA here is from genome assembly GCA_963890685.1 of Plagodis pulveraria. NCBI lineage: Eukaryota > Metazoa > Arthropoda > Insecta > Lepidoptera > Geometridae > Plagodis > Plagodis pulveraria. Next base: position 8,159,741 of record OY982951.1, read on the forward strand.
TGATCTGTATCTCAACTGATGGTAAGTGATGATAAGGTCGTAGATGTTGTTCAGACTAACCTAGACATACTGGCTCTCAGGGTCGCCTGCTGGAAGACACCGCCGACAGGTCTTGGATTTCCTACTCGAGGGTGGTAGCTAGGCAGGCGAGCAAAATGCCCTACCGCCACGCTATAACGACTACCATACTAAGACAAAAAACGGCTTAACATGCCTTTCGCACGCTCAGTAGTAATGCCACTAGCGGTCACCCATCCGAGTCATGGCCGCAGCGGACTTGCTTGACTTAGTTAATCGGTTAAGAATGGCTAAGCAAGCTACGCTACGTGGGCTTTAGAGTTTCTACCAGCTTCTTGTTACCGTTCCAAATATACATGATTTTTTTTCTTATTCTTTTCGACGATCAGACCGTTCAGGAAACCTATTTCGAAGGTTCCATTTCTACAGAATCCAGAAAAAATACAAATATAAAAGTTGGCACATATAAGGTACTCTTACAATACAAGGATTTGACAAAGCATTTACGCGTAAAACCTCATTTAAAGTGGCCTTTTTTGACCATCGAATCCTTTCAATTGTAAGAACATTTAATTAAATGGAAAAGGGACAATCTAACGACCTCGCTCTGGCCTTATCACCATAATTACAAAAAAGTTGTCTTTTAGTGAGAGGATAATGTTTTTTAACCTCAAAAAAACTGGTCGCAAGGAAAATTCGATTACGTGCGTTTTATGTCATTCATGAAAACCAGTATTTAGTTGTTCAATTCTGAACAATCATTTACCTACGTGATATGCGACTACGTAATACTTAAGTAGTTTTTCTTTTCGTTTATAGGTACTACTTATCGACTTGCACCTTTCAATTTCACTAAATATATTGTTATTTCTACACAAAATTGATATGATTGAAGTTTTAACCAAAACAATTTCGTGATCTTTAAAATTAGCTCAGTTTTTATTACCGGTGTTTGACTTTAGAATTTGTTCCTTAAGACGATGTGGTCTTTGAAAAATGTTGGACTAAGACGGAAAAACTTCATTTCGCATGCGAGAGAGGGAACACATCTACGCAATATTTAAATAGTGTCAGCGAATTTTAAAAATAATTTACATAAATGTGAGCTTTTTAAAAAAATATTTATTTTAGTTACTTTTGACAGGTCTGGACGGCCAACGCGCAACATAAACTTTTAAATAGGATCCCGTTATTGCTAAAGAAAAACTTAAAAGTACTGAACAAACTGAGACAACAAAACTCATGCCATATAACTATTTAATGAAGCAGTGATAGCCGAGGGGTAATAGCTATGGACTGCCGTGTCGCAGGTCTATGGTTCGATCCCCACCTTGACCTTCACCCGGCTTGAACTTCACTGCATGGTGGAAGGGCAGGTCAAGTAAAAAAATCTGTCACCCTTACCTAATAGTCTATTCCGGCAGCAGTCCTTGAGAGCCAATAACCAAGACCTAACAGCTGTATATATCTCTCCATGTGATGAGCGCAGTGCAGTCCGTCACAAAGGTATTACGAAATAAATCTGTTATAGGCAGAAGTTCCTGCCTAATGTCAGGTGCGATCGTGCGTGTTCCGACACAATCGATTCAAAAACCGGCCAAGTGCGAGTGGAACTCGCGCACGCAGGGTTCCATAACTAAATATTCTATGAATAGTTAAAGCGTCTACCTGTCAGGGTTATTAATATCGAGCAATAAATGGTAAAAAAATCAAGTTTGTTGTATGGAAGCCCCCCTTAAATATTTAATTTAAGTATTTGTTGTTATAGCGGCAATAGAAATACATCATCTGTGAAAATTTCAACTGACTAGCTATCACTGTTCTTGAGATACAGCCTGGTGACAGACGGAGGGACAGCGAAGTCTCAGTAATAGGGTCCCGTTTTTACCCTTTGGGTACGGAACCCTAAAAACTATTATGATGTCGTACAAAGTAATTTCATTACATAATTTCTTCGTCGTATTTTGCGCCGAAACAAGCCGATATCGCTGTGTCCCGTTTTCATTACTGAACTTGTCGCGTTATCACACATTGCGGCTAATAGCTCCGTATCAAATATTGACTTCACTATCATATTACGTCATCCAGTAGTCGGTACTGCGAGAATCCACTTGAGTTTTGACAACAGCCGTTTTATGCAAATAAATACAGCCACCGATGATTCTCTGAGTTGTAATGGCAGATACGACATAATAACTGCTAGTGCCTAATATAATTCAGCAGACAAAATACATATTCGTTTCTAGGTATAAAAATAAAACGAGACTATGTCTGTATAATACGCAAATTAGTGGATTCTAATTCAATTCTCTGCACAGTTTTTAATTTTAGTTTCTGTCCGCAACTTGGTCCGCCTGGAGTCAAAATTTGGAGATTAAAATTTGGAGATCCAGAATTCCCACTCAGGACAAAAATGTTACGCTCTAATCATTTGAAAATGTGAGTTTCGCTTAGCCCGCGATAGTGCTAGTAATTATGTTCATAATTAATAGGGATAAGAATAAACATAGTAAGCAAATTGTTTATTTGAATGGGTTATGGGACTGGTAACCCATTATTATTACGATCATTGTACGTTTATGATGTCCATTTAAGTACATTTTACTATAAGTCATGTAAACGACTTCTTGTAATAATATTTTATGTGGTGCAAGGCATTTTACGAAAACCCTCCTTGCTTCGAGTCACAAAAAACTAAATCGAGTAGAAAATATTCGTCAACCTACGCCATCTAACGGTGTGTTCCATCATATGCAGCCAGTTTCCTTTCTGGAGTAAGCCTGGTAATCACCGCCAACCATATCATCACCATCAGGTGATATAGTGATCAAAGTTTTACTTCTAAAAAATAAAATAAAAACTATAATACTGATTCACAGGTATAAATAAAAAATAATTATTTAATTCCTAAATATCAGTGTCAATGGTTTTAAGCAAATCTAAAGTGTGAAAAAAGACACAATTATTATAAACAAACAACATTTAAAACCAAATTACAGTTTTAATGTCAAACTATAAATTATTGGTTTACTGACTCTATCAAGGACCAGATATTTTTTTACGAATAAAAAAACTAAAAATTCTTGTTCTGCATCGGCATGCTATAAAAACTCAATTTTATACGAATAACTGGTTTATATTCAAATTATCTTCAAAAAAATAATGTTAATTATATGCTGCAGACATAAAAACGATTATCTCTCCGTGTTTTTTTTGCTGCTTTTACGCAAATTTATTAGTTGCGTGTATTGAATACACGTTAAAAATAATATGATTTTAATGAATAAAATAATAAATTTGGAAAATAAAATAAATAATAGATTCAGGTGTTACTTTTCGGAAATCCATATTAAAGAATAAAAATATTTTAAGAAAACATGTAATTATTAAAAAACATAAACAAATAAAATTATTATCAAGACCTCATCTGATGATGCTCCGTGTAGAAGCGAACGCGTCGAAAATTCTTCCCATTTGGTTACGTCGCGTTCATGACGTCACGTCGGCTTAACAGGCAAGTTAGGCGACATTGTCACTACATACATTTCTATATCTCTTAATGTTTTCCTTTATCTACATCAAAATGTACACTATAATATTATAAAAGGGAAAGATTTGTATATATGCAACGAATAAACCTAAAAACTACCGGACCGATTTGGATGAAATTTGGTATAGAAATAGTTTGAAACCCAGGAAAGGATAAAGAAAAGTTTTTATCCAACTGCGAAAAAGAGGGTTAACGGTTTTGCGCGATAACCGCCACACGCGCGGGGGCGGAGCCCCGGGCGTAAAGCTAGTATAATAATACATTAATGTTTCCTTAAATCTTTTTAAAAATATTTCTTATTGTAGAATTTTTGTGGACGAAATATTTTACAAAACAATGAAAATGTCAAACTCAACTAATTTCATATACTGATAAAAAGCTAGACATCAGAAAACAAAATATAATCTAGATGTAAATATATCTTTGTCCGTATTCCGTGATGAGGAAAAATATTTTTATAGCAGTATGCGTATAAGAATCAAAGTCCTGACTCACTGACTGACAGACAACGCACAGCATAAAATTTTGAGGGTGTATTCGTCTTGATACGTAGGATGAAATGTTTTTTTTAAATTCAACCCCTAAGGAGTAAAAATGGGTAAAAACGTTTGAATAAAAGTTTATGGTTTTTAAATTACAGTACTGAATTTTTTTTTTTTTTTGACAGTGATTACCCAGGTTTTGTAATTGGGAATGAAACTTTGTATGGAAAGGTCAAATGTTAAATTTAAGTCGTGTAAATTAGTATCTGGGTAGAATCACAACTCCGGCTGAGTACTCTATCGATATGTTACAACACTCGACATGGGGCACTACGTGTGAACTGGTAGCCGCGGGACAAGTAAATACCTATGTTTTCAAAGTGTACCAGAATGAAAAACTTTATGCAAAATTTGGCCGACCTATGAAACGATCACGATTTACGGGGCCAATTTTCTTTTTAAAATGGTTAATTTATTTAAAAAGTACTCTATTTCTATATGACACTTTTTACACGGATCCCAAAAAGGGAGGGTTAAGTTAATTTTATCCGGTAACAGTTCCAGCGGGCGAAACCGCGGGTAAATGCTAGTTATATATGTGAATTAATAAAAAATATAGATGATATGACTTCTGAAAAAATTAAACCAAATTTAATAGAGATACTCGGAGAAAGGAAACAGGACAGAACTTGGAGGTTGCCATAAATTTCTCATATGCAGCTAAGCGTAAAAGTGTTTATCTAATGTCATGTAAGTTTCCCTAAGGTTGAGTGTAAATATTTATTTAGATTGATAAAGCGACCCTGCATTGTCTTCTGCTTATATATTACCTTGATCTGATCTTCCTTGCTTCGTTATATATTACTAAGATTCAATGCCAATACAAAACAAACATAATATATATGTATTCATATGAGAAGAAATGCGCCATTTTGCAGAAACAATACACATTGTTTTCAGTAAGCTTTTCTTTGTGTAATTACTTTTAAATAAATTCAAATTTTCTCAAACTTCATTGAACGTAGCCGAAACTCGACTTTTCGTATAACTCAATATTTTTTTCCTATAATATAAACAGACAAAACAATTTGTGTCAAAATATACCTACGGGCGTGTAAAGGCTTCTGGAAGGTTCTAAACGCAAGTGACGTTAAGTACACATCATTAAAGGAAAGTATAGGAGTCGCTCCGATATTCAAAATCTACCGAAGGCTCTTTACGTGGGCGTAGAAAATTCGAATGAATGAAAACTTCGGCTTTCGGGAAACGTCGGCTATCTCCGCCACCCAAGGTCACGGGTGGGGGCCGACCCCATTTCCAAGGGGATCGATGTGGCCACCCTGGTTCTACCCCCAATTTCGGGGTGTTTAGGTTTCGACGTGCGTTTTCAATGTCAAGTGATTCATGTTTTCGAGTAAAGTTCATGTCATTATTGCCTGTTTCCGTGACTCCGGAATGTTATGCCCGTTCGGGTTATGGTTCTCGATAAGAATCATTGTATCTGCTTTTGGTAGATTGGAAACATTCGTCTGACAATAACCTTATTCCGTCGGTCCCTAACCCTTCTTGTCTCGGGAGAGTCTACAAATATTTTGAGAAGAGCGTACAAAACAAGCTTAACGGTGGGAAAGATAATCTAGTAGTATCTATAAAGGTGTTATTTAGTTTCGATTCTAGCATTTAATGTACAGTTTAACTTAGAGACTTGTGAGTTACTTCTTTTCATTGGATCAAAAGAAATAACTGTAAAGTTTCTAAGTATTTTTTTTTTAACAGTGATGGCTCAGTTGCAGTTGCTACGGACTTCCACGCTGCAGGTCCATGGTTCGAATCCTGCCGCGGGCTTGAGCTTCACCGCATGGTGGAAGGGCATTTTGCGAATGCCCGCCTGGCTAGCGACCACCCTCAATAAGAAAATCTGTCGCCAAGCATCTAACGGTGTGTTCCGGCAACAGTCCTTGAGAGCCAGTGAAATTACAGGCACATAAGACTTAACAAATAGGTCTCAACGTGACGGGCGCAGTGTAATTCGGAACTTGTGATGAAATGCATCTGTTATAGGCAGAGATTAGTTCGCTTAACATGCTTGGGCTTCGAGCTTGTTCAGTCACAATAACATAAAAAACTCCTCCTAATTGTTTAAGGACACAACTTAAACAACCAGCTGGAATATCTTTTGCTTATCACATAGGACATAGGGCATAGTATCGAATCACGACGTCAGTAACAAATATGCACATTACCTTAGGTCTTCAATAAAAAACCGGTGACATTTGAGACCAATTTTTCACATTGAACACGATGGGTCTCCCACGCAAAGGTTTGATTATGGAAAATTATACTTGACTTATTATCATCGTTTGTCTTTGATTTTCTTACCATAATTTAAAGCAATTTCATGTTAGTTTTCTATGCACTTTGTTAAGACTTAGTCCTATTTTTTATACCGGCGGTATGCCTTTATTAACAAAATACTACGAACTATATACAACACTACAGCTACTATAATAAAAGCATTTAGATCCCTATAAGTCATTGCAGACTCATAGGGAGTCCAAATGCTCTAGCCCACTAACAGTTGGCAGCGTGCCCAGCATGCTGGCAGCATTGCCCCGTTGAATTGCAATGCTTATTCTTTGAGCCAAATAGGTGCCAGCATTTTGATCACGCGTCGCATCGACCAAGCGTCATAAGTTTTGGAAAATACGAAATACTTAGTCCTTAAATTACAATATTTCTTGAGATAATGAATAGATAATGAACGCTTCATGAATAGAAGCGTTACTTTGCGGAAATCCATATTTAATAATAACAAATATTTTTTAAATATTTTAAGAAAACGTCAAACAAATATTTTAATAAAACACTTAAAAAATATAAAAATATATCTAGTGACAATTCCGTCAAATTTTCCTGTAAAGCCGACTTGACGTCACAAACGCCACGCAGCCAAACCGGAAGAATTTTCAACGTTTCGCTTCTACATGAAGTATCCTCAGGAGGTCTTGACTCTACGATTTCTCGATCGTGCGCTCGAGACAAAGGTACTTGCCTATAACAGATGTATTTCATCGCAAGTGGCGAACTGCACTGCGACCAACAGTGCAGTTCTTTACACTTAACAAATATGTCTTAGGGTGATCCCATAAACATGTGCCTGTAATTTCACCCGCCCATCCCTTTGAAACCATTTTACTCACCCATTCCTTTGAAACTGGAATATAGAAATTCTAACATAACTGTTTGGTTGTAGATATATATGTGCTGGGAGTGGGTACTTTCCCAGTAAAATTTATACTTAAGACTGCTAGCATTCAATACTTTTTATATTACATTGACGATATTGTTCATAGTAATTACAGTCTATAGGATATTATTACCTTTAATCGATACCTACAATTTCGAAATGAAACTGCAGTCCGTATGACTACTATTATAAAATCTAATGTTCTAGCATTACGAATGAAGTGATTGCTGGTACTGTCACGTCACATCGCATATACTCTAATATACTAGCCGCAACAAGCTACTGATTTGGAAACTGATCCCCGTGGTTGATTTTTTAATATGAGCAGTAACTGTTAATATTTTGATGTTTGGTTCATTAACTCTTTTATATCTATACTAATGCGTAAGTATAATAACGTAATTTTACTGAATTTATACTTTCTACTAGATCCTTTAAATATATTTTTAAAATATATATTACAACTCATATTTTTGATTTATTTATGAAATTAATTTAAACGCAACTCGAAGCCTCGCTACGTAAGCTTATGCTTAGATTGAGGCTTAGTAGTAGCAAAAATAAGATTTTTTAAACTATGCATTATATGTATAAAGTAAAAGTCTAGTGAAGTCACTTTACACTTTGTCTTATCCATAGTGACTAGTAACATCACTTAACACATTGTTTAATCCATAACGACTACAAGTCACTTTACACATTGTTTAATCCATAGTGACTATTTAAGTCAATTTACACTTTGTCTAATCCAAAGTGAATAATAAAGTCACATACAAATTGTTTAATCCATAGTGACTATAAGTCACTTTACATTTTGTCTAGTCCAAAGTAACTCACAAAGTCAGTTTATACAATTGTCTAATCCATAGTGACTAATAAAATCAGTTCACTCATTGTCTAATCCACAGTCACTAATAAAGTCATCTTACCATTTTTCTAATCAAAATTAAGTATTAAAGTTAGTTTACACATTGTCTAATCTATAGTGACTAATAAAGTCTATTTACACTTTGTCTAATCCATGGTTAAAAAAATAAAAACTGCGGGTACTAGCGAACACTAAATTAAGCGTTAGAAGAAAATATAAAATGGCGTCAGCCTGTATCTTGGGGCTCTGAATTGTTAATAAAGAATTCATCAATTAATACTAAAATAATGTATTAAAGGTTATATAAAACATGACGATAATATCAGTTAATGTATATTCTTACTAGTGTTCATAAATAGCTATATTCTACCTCTATACATTTTCACAAACTAATGTTTGCGTCTATATCTATGTATACATAAGTATAGCTATTGATATCGTACAAAATATTGCTATCTTGTTAATTATTGTTAACGCTCAACAGTTTTAAAGTTTATCATATCATGCGATTGTGGGATATCGACCTTAGGTGTAGATAATTGGCATACAGATAATAGGGACACCACTTAATTATCATACTATTACAAAGTACTATTGCTATGCTTTGATGTTTTAGAACTTAATTTTTAGATGCTCCCGACGCTAGTACAAAAGATAACTATTCACATTTGCTTTAAAGACCCCCAGATAAGATCAAACTACTGTTTGTTCTCGATCTGTCAATAAACTGTCAAACAATATAGAGGGTTTCTTATTATTATCGTTATCATAATCTTATCCAGTGACGTTCACTGCAGAATGCAGCCTTCTATATTTGTATGAGCGCGCGGAAAGTAATATGTTAAATTCTTCATAGACATTATGGAAAAGCAAACGACTTCGGGTCATATATTTTTGAGATTTAATGATCGAAGTAAACAAGGTAATGAGTTAATGCTACTTATAAATGACACCACTGTTATTTTCATATATAGAATAATCATCATTTATCAAAAGCCCAAAAGTTGATGGTGGGCCTAAACTGTAAAACAATAATGGATATTTTAGCTTCAATGTATAATCTACATATAATATATAACAATAAAATTGGGTTTAAATAACATTATGTGATTTTTGCAACATCATAATGTAATCTTTGCCGAAATTATATTAAAAAATGCATCAAGTAAATCAGGTTTACACAAGGTAAACAGAAATAATCTAGAACAATTTAATTGCGTAGTCTAGTCTCTAGACTAACGAAACATTTGAATTTGAATATTGGCTTAGCAAGATTTTTGAAATCAAGTTATGATGACTATAATATAAATATATATTAGTTATTATATAGATGACTTTTGATGATATGTAAATAAGATGAAATGAATTGTTATTTAAACGGCTATATGAAAGATTATTATATTTACAAAACACACAGGTAGGTTTCCGCGTCACCATGCCCTGAATGATATAGTGCGCAGGGCCTTCGTTTCAGCTAACGTGCCCTTTGTGCTAGAACCACTGGGACTGAGTAGGTCTGATGGTAAAAGACCGGATGGTTTGACCTTGGTGCCATAGAAGAACGGACAGTGTTTGGTGTGGGACGCCATCTGCGTCAACACTGTCCCCGCCAGCCACCTGGGTCGTACCATGTACATTTCAGCAGCGGCAGCGGAAGATGTCGCTACCAATAGCGGCTAAAGTACGCAGCGCTGGAACCACATTATTCTTTTGTGCCGATCGCTGTGGAAACCATGGGCTGCTGGGGGGGCATAGGTTTCCTGGTGCAAAGGATGGCCATTGCTATCCAGCGCGGCAATGCAGCGAGTATTATGGGCACTTTTGCGCCAAGGAGCGCTAAGGAGCGGGTTATTTGATTGACTCTACATTGTATGTAGCGATCATATTTATTTATTTAAAATTATAGTTATGGTTTAATTATTATGTACATAACCTGTGTGACAAAATTTACAAAACTATTTAATTTATGAGCGAGAAATTTAGTTTAAATCTATTTAATGTGAAAATTCTATTCTTGGCACTGCTTAAAATATAGGTTAATTCTAGTCAATAATCTGATGGTAAAGATATACGTTTGTAAGTACATTAGACGTTCATTCATTCAATCAAAGCTGGAACTTGTTCGTCACAAATATAATGACTGATTTGCAACTTAACTAGCTCTGAGGAGACACGACAAAGAGTTTCTACTTCAAACACATTTGTTAATATGTATAATATACTTTTTAGAGAAGAAATCGTTTAACAAGTTTTTATGTTAACATTCTAGTTTTATATTAACATTTGAGATTTGAATTTAATCTGAATATTAGATGTAATTAATGACCAAAGATTCCACGAACAGATAATATTTTACCTTCTAAAGTAATTAAAATAAGTCTTAGTTTGTTGTTCGTCATGAAAGTACGTAAATAAAAATTATTATACATAAGTATGACTTGCATTGCAAAAATCAGAAAACAATCGATAGCTATTAGTGTTACTTAAAAAAAAGCATTTATTTAACGTTTTGTAGCAATTCTAGAATGCTGCTGCATCTCTTGAGTCGGAAAATTTAAATCAACAAGTACCTTTAAAATATATTTTTCTTTAAGTTCGTTCAACTATTTTTAATTTTAATATCTGTAAAGGACAATCTTCTTCTTTCTATCCCCAAACCACGCTAAGAGGATACGACATATTATATTCTTATATAACTCTGTTATATTATTATAAGGCATGTACTTGACTTCCTCTTTGTGTATAGTCATATACTTCTTCACACAATATAAACCCATAACGTCATGGATTTTTCTCTTATGTCTTTCCACATTTAGGCATATTCAACACACTTCTATTTAAGTGTTTTCTATCTTTTGTAACCGTAGTAGCCCTTATGGACATTATGCTCAGTCTCTCAACGAGCTATAGATACAACAATGTTTAGAGTTTCTTTGCGCGATAAATCCGGAACGAGGATATTCGCTGAAGAACTAAAGTCACCGACATAGCTATCAGAATTTGCAAGTTCAAGTGGCAATGGGCGGGCCACATTTCTCGACGCATTGATAACTGAGAAAGGTTCTCAAGTGGTACTACATTACACCGGAAGACGTAGAGTTGGTAGGCCCCCCACTAGGTGGTCGACATCGTAAAAGTCACGGGTAACACGCCGTTCTTTATGGCGTTCTATGGGAGAGGCTTTGTCCAACAGTGGACGTCTTCCAGCTGATGCTGATGATGATGAACCGTAGTACAATATATTTTTATATAATCTGACCGTGTAAAGCTAAGACAGACGGCTCGAGTATTATTCAATACTCCTTGCAAATTTTAATACAAATTATATCATTGCAATAAACACTATCTTCGTAGAACAGTATCGCGCGATTACCATGATAACCGAAGACTTCCTACTTGCGCGTAAGCCGCCCGCGTTTATTGCGAAATAGCTGCGCGAGCGCATTGTCTAGCTAGCCACTTCCTCGGAGCCCAACCTTGACTGTGACGATGACAAAGTTGTGAATCGAATACCAAACCTGATATATGTTAACGCATCTGTATTTTTTCTGAACTTATGCAAAATTTTACATTGTTGATGATAATAATATACCATGATAATGTAATCATATATAAAAGTGATAAGTATCATACAAATATTTCCGCTGATTTAATTGTGAACAGTGCTAATAGACGACCCACGACCTGCATTCATGAATTTGCAAAATTACCGTGAAGCACAAAATACCTTCAATACATAATATATTTTTTTTATCTACGCATGCCTTATATCAATATCCATCGACAGAAAGTGTCGGCAGAGCAGTATAAAGCTTTTTTAATGCCTTTTGGGTGTGTGTAAAATGTTTGTCAGGACAATTCAATTTCGCTTTGGCTCAGGAATCAAACTCAGAAACACGTGATTCAGATATGAAAGTGATACTACTTGATTACTTTTGATTGGTGATACGCTAGCCTTTGGCCTTTATCTCTGACACTGATGGTAAGTGTCGAAGTTGTTATTAAGGCTCATCTAGATTACTGTTTCTCTCTCAATATTACATAAAATTAAATCGCTCGATGGTGTGAGTATATGATTAATGGTTATTAATAATAAACAATATATAGAAAAAAAATATGGCACTCTGTAGTGAAATAAATATTGTGTGACTAGCGGGGACCAAGCAATATTTTGTGCCGCGAGAGCAAGGGTTTGAGAAAAAGGTGTTATAGTATTGATTAAAATTTTTAGGATTATTGTTTAAAGAACGTGGGCCAATCACCTTAAAACATCAAATTTGTTCCTATGGGAAAGCTTAGCATTCCCATAGGAACAAATTTGATGTTTGTTCAAGCCTAAAGCCAATTCTTGTCTTCCAAACAAGTGTTGTGTAAATTAAATTAATCATTTTTCAAATTACGAACAAGGCAGTTACGAGTTAAATAAAAACAAGTTCACACAGAATAAATGTAAAATAATGAATAATTAAGTGTGTTTTGGACTGTTGACTGACAATACTGGATACAAGGTCGAACAGCCGCGTACAAAACCAAACCGATTCTTTGTCATATGTGAATACATTTTAGGCTTAATGTTACATGAAATCAGTACATTTGAATTTAAATAATTCTGTGAAACATGTTGACAGGTTTTTTGGAGTGCTTGGAGCCGAAAATCAGAAATCAGATTTTTTTATTGAATAACTGTGTAGGTACATAGAGATGGTTATAACACAATTTAGTTTCAACAGTGTGCCCATTGCGAGCGTTCATTTATTTATGGTATCACTACTACATTCAGTTAAACTTAACTAGGAGATAAAAAGCTTACCTTAATCCATCGACTTGTTTAAGCAACGTCGACTGTGATCATAAGTTGGATGGGTGTCCGCTCGCAATTATTACTGAGCGCTTCCAGCTTTTGAAGGCATACTCAGGATGACAGTAGATTTTTTCCGAGACTAAGTTTTATTTCTTTTTGGAAGACGCCTCTGTTAACATTTTTACAGCTGATAGGTTAGACTTTGATCACTATCTCACCTGATGGTAAGTGATGTGGTCGAAGATGTTGTGCAGGCTAACCTAGAATTCCTGGCTCTCAAGGACAGCTGTCGGAACACACCGTTAGGTGCTTGGCGACAGATTTTCTACTTGAGGGTGGCAGCCAGACGGGCATTCGCAAAATGCTCTTCCACCATGCTGTAACGACTGCCATCGTAAGACAATAACTGGGACCAACGGCTTAACGTGCCCTCCGAAGCACGGAAGCGCTCAATAGTAATGTCACTAGTGGTCACCCAACCAATTCCTGACCGCGGCGGAGTAGTGCCGTGGATAGTATGTATGTATCAGCCATTTCAAAGTGGCCATATTTGTTTTTAGTTTATGGATCTATACCGCCAAATTCAATGCAACAATATTTTAATCTTGGATCTTGGTTAAGATAGTCTCGACAGCTGTCTACCTGATGTCAAATTTGGAGCCAGAAATTATAGGTTAGCTTGAACAACATCTTCCACACAACACTTACCATCAGGTGAGATTGTGGTCAAAGGCTAACCTATAAGGCATAAAAAAAACATAAGACTCAATACTACGGCAAATTTAAAATACTGCATTATCACTGTTATCTATGGTAGCAAAGGTCTATCATATTTGGTTGGTTATAGAGATTAAAGTTATCATCGTATAGTTTTATCCTAGTTTGGTGAAATTGGCCCTGAACCTACTTAATTTCTATCATGTTTTCTTTTTAAAATTACGAATGATAAGGCACTTATGTCACTCTGTGCAACAGCTTGTAAAAGGCGTTACAAACAAATAACCTCGTGCCATCATTGATAAACCCGACTCGTCATATGTGGCGCCAACCGACTAGTGCAGATTAATATAATTTTTGTTAATTGAAATGGACTTGGGACTTCTCATGATCAATTGTTATAATTTTGGATTCTGGAGCATCTATTTATAACTTTTTCTCAAGTCGTTGACCAACGGGGAAACTCTAAATTGAAATATTTCTTTAAGAGACTAAACTTAACTTGAAAAGATTTCTTTAGGATGCTTTTATGATAGATAACAAGATAAGATACAGATCTTGATTGTAGTTTAATTCCATATTATTATTTTTTAAATGTATTATATTTCAAAAAGTAGTCTAAAGAAATAGGAAGCCTTTGATGGTCGTATTGTACCCATGCGAAAATGTTTAATTACTAGGTCACAGTAAAGAAAAACGTTACTGCAATATTCTTAAACACTGTATGTTGCCATGACAGTGTGTTCCGGTAACAGCCCTTGAGAGCTAGTAAGATTTCATGGCTTAAAAACTGTAGTACGTCTCAGGGTGACAAGCGCAGTTCGTCAATTGTGACGAAATACACATGTTATAAGCAGAGGTTACCGCTTTACATCAGGTGGACCTTGTGGTAATTCAGTCACAGTTTCATAAAAATAATGTATGTATGTATTATTTACCTTAAGTGAAATATGTTGTAAGTACCTAATTACTAGGTGCCTATCAACAAGGCTGAAAGGAGGTTACACTAGAAAACAGGCCCGCAGCTCTTTGACGGTCACCTTTGACGTATGTGAACCGTAGTTATTGCTCATGTATTCACTTCCCATAATACTAAGAAAACATTACCAGTACCAGAACTTATCAAAAATGTATAAGATCTAATATGACAAAGTATTTGGGTTAGAAAAGATGGAATAAAGAAACGACGATAAAACATTATACATACATACATACTCTACCAAATATTAAGCCTGAACTGACAAAAAATCAAAGAAAATCTATAAGGCTGATCAATTTTATATTGTACAGCTCAATGGTTTTTCATTTGGCAGCCTCGAATCTCATGTTTATCAGATGTTCAAACCAAGTGAAGTACCTTCATGCTATTACTTTTGAAGCCGTATTCGATTCGGAGCGTAACCAACTCAATCGACTCAATTTGCGGAAACATAATAAGTTTTTTTGATGCTGGTGTCGTAACTTCACGGTCAATGTCGAGAAGTCGACCTTGCGGCGCGCTCGAGCACGTCTCTCGCTTCATACCTAGACCGAATAGTGGACAAGTAGTTACGTAACTGAACTATTAATTTGCTAATGTATCTTCGCTTACTGAATTCAAATCGTGTTAATCGAATAGCTTCAGCGCTGCTCATTGGTCGGCAAGCTGATTAGCGAAATTCAAATTGGCAAACGTTGAGCGTGTTAAATTTTTAACTGACATCCAAATAAGAAAGAGGTTGTCAATCTGTCTGTATTTTCTTTGCTTTATTATTCATGTTTTACGCGATTTCTCCGCAAGTTACGTACTGATTTTGATCACTTTTTGTTGGGTAGATTTTATTTCTACTACATGAAATAATCATTTCAATATAATCAGAATCGGTTAAGGAGTTGTTAAGTAATAATCTAGATTTTAAGTAAGTAACTGTAAAAGGTATTTGAGTACCTGGATGATTTCTTGGTAATATATATAATAATAAATATATATATTACCTAAAACTTAAATATAATAATAATATATATGATAATAAATAGCCTAAATACTGTATTTTAGGCGAGTAAATTAACTTGTAAGTAGTATGCATCACCAAAACTAAGAAAAAAATTCAAAAAAGAACGTAACCGACTTCCAACACTAAAAAATATTAAATAACTTGTGGAAGTCTGACTATGATAATGTCCGTGTATAATATAATGTACCGACTTCAAGTTATTTATACTTTTTAGTATTGCAAGTAGCTTAAGTATGATTAGAAAATAAAAATTGTTGAAACGCATAGATAAATAAAAAAATAGCTGTAACTTCAGTTGTTTTCTTAGTTGGAAGACAATGATGATACAATTTAATGATATCAGATGAGGTCGGCATATCTCTATGAATTTACAGTTCCATTAGTTTCCATTTTGGCAGATGTGTACCGTATCTCTTGCCACTGCACTTTCATTGCAATGACCTATCTAATAGTAAACTTATTGACGATAACCTTAGCCGTTCCGTCAATTGTGAACAATATCGGTGCAAGTCAACGACTCTGTTACATGAGTAACATTAGTATTATCAAGTGAACGTCATCGAGCGTCCACTGTATTTTTAGACTAGGCTGGACTAAAAATAGTAGCGGTTATAACTGTATTAATATTTCTAAAAATGGATCGTCTACAAGCAATGATAACGTGGCCGAGACCGATAGCGTTTGTGACGTTTACGTAGCCGTGTTAAGTTTGTTTTGGTTTGTTGTTGACAAGCACTTTTTGTTTGAGCAATTTGCTTTGCTTTACTTTCAGTTTATTATACTTTGGTATTTACTTCTTATGCTTCAATATTTGTTTGATATATTTTATTACGCTGTTGATCGGATTCATATTCAACTAATAGTACTCGTTGTTATTCATGATTTTTTACATACATAAAATATCTTGATCTATGTAGTCGAAGCGTAACATTTATTTTTTGAAAATTAATTGCTAGTAGATCAATTAAAATATATAAAGGTAAGGCCTTCTCTGAAATCAAGCTCAATCAAAGTCTAGAGTGCCACCGATTTTGGTCACTTTTGACCTTTTCTTCGGATTTCAGATTCTCTATTTCTCTTCTATTGGAGATCTTTAGATTTCAAAATTCAGGAATTCCTTTCAGGAATCCCTTACGGTCATAATGGTTAATTCAATACTTCTTTACAAGCATTTAAAGTCTTTGGCATTCCTTTTAGCTACATTACATGTGGTCAAGATCTTGCATCACAATAATTTGATTTCCATACAGGTGAATGGCCTTTCACTGGTTTAAGTTTATGAAACTTTAGTTATTATCTAATCTCAATCAAGCGTTATAGTTTCAGAATTATTACATAACCTGCAAAGCGCATTTACCAAAGAACAGGTAACTGTCAATTATTACTCTCAACTGTCAATTATTAGGAGTTCTGATCAGCTTGAAATAACTTAATGGAAGTTTTTGACACAACTGTGTTGATGACAACTTTTCTTTTGTCGTAAACTCTTTGACGTGGAAAATCATACCCATAGCAGGATTAGTTTATATTAGAATCGTGCTTATAGTTGGATTTGTTTACCATTCTACATAATGATTAGCAAGGTCAAAATAATATTTCTCGTATTATTAACAGTTATTGAACACCAATGCCCGTGATTCCAAAAACTACACCAACAAAAATAACGTACCCATACTAATAAATGTAAACAACATACATACATAAAATCACGCCTCTTTCCAGGCAGAGACCACAGATTTCTACTTACTATGATCCTTACATATTTTTCACTTCATGTACACTCATCAATCCTTTCATACATAAGCGTCGGTTTAGGGTACTCCTGCCTGGCATTTTTTTAGAGCGTCTTTAAACTGATTTCGGAAGGTTCGCCCAGGCCTTCCCCTTCCAACACTTCTGTTCACTTGTCCCACAAATACCTGTTTAGTCATTCTGATTTAATTCATTCCCTTTACATATTCAAAGCATCTTATCACACCTTTCTCGATTTTGTCACTATATCCTCACTCACACCACGTCGTTCTCTTATCACACTATTCCTTGTCCTGTCACGCCGTTTGCCTCCAATCATGCTTCTCAATGCTCTCATGTTAAATGTAAACAATTTAGTAATAAACACCTAACATGTCGTAACAAATACTTCTCTAATCTCGGGTATTACGTGAGCAATTATGATAGAGAGACAACTTAGGAACAAAGCATAAAAAAAGTTAACATTTCAAATTTCCCGCCATAGATGTCAGCCTTAAAAATACAAGCAGTAATGTGCAAAATACCACTGAAATGAGGTTCATATCAAGGCGCGTTGTAACATGTCAGTTATAAGACTGTTATGATATGATACGAAAATCGCTATGTCAATACTAAAATGTTAGGGTCCTAAAATAAGATATTTTACAATTGTTTGTATTAAAAGCAAAACGAGTTATTAATAAGCTTGGCTTTTCAAATGATTTTATTCAGATCATTTCTGTTGTTATTGAAGTGTAACATACCTAATTCTACCGCCAAGCAGACCTAATGATCCTACTGTATTTCGGTATGAAGGATATGAGTGCTGGTGAAATAACAGGCACATTTAACAAGTTTATGTCTCAGGGTGATGACGAACTTGTCACATAGACTTTTGATGAACTGCAACTGTTATGGCGGAGGTTACCGCTCAACACCATATGAGCTTCGAGATATCTCAATAACATTTAAAAAAATCGCTTATATTTGTTAACCAATGTTTTTATCTATGCTAATACAAAATTAATTTTAAATAAACACTAATTTTAAACCTTAAAATTTTAAATAAATATTAATTTTGTATTATTTGTTTAAATGGTTTATTTTTATGGTCTTCATTAAAGTTATCTGTAACAAATTCGTCAAACCAGGTCGTGTTAATAGAATCAAAACTTGAATAATAAAAGATATAAAAGTGTTGCCCAGATTATATTGCATTTTAAGATATGTAACAGCTTTTTGGTGGCACGTCGACACGCGTTCGATATTTTGTCACATGAAATTAACATTGCAAATTGCAATTTTAGAATACACGTTTGTGCGGTTTGGCATTGAATCGTTATTTTCAAAAGCATATTTTTTATCATACTGTAAACTATACATATATAAATCTTATTTAAATATTTATTTATATTTTTTTTTATTTCTTTGTTACAGGTATGTCTAACACGGACTCTGTCGTCTCTTAGCATTTAATTTCATAGCTGTCAGCCTTGACGTGTTACATCTGTAAGTAATTATGGTATTATACCTCCACACCACGCTTGACAGGCGTCTTGGGGATCGCAGTAGAAGTTGTAAGTTCTTCAGGAGGCGCTGCTTCCCACCTTCTGGTATTTTTTCCTTCGTTGCGTCTTACGAAACCCACTGGAATAAATGGGGGGTGACATTCTTTACCGGAACCCTACAGGGAAGTTGACATACATGTACTATTGGCTTTTATATTTCAAATTAAAAAAGTACGTTTTTATATCTTTAATTATCATTTGACCAGTGTCAAAGTACAATCAGTACGAGTACTAGTAAGTTATCCAAAAATTTGCCACGGTTTCGTAAAATACTCCCAACTACAATACCTATTAGACTTGTAATGATCAAAAATTTTGAATATAGCGTTGTCTTAAAAATGTGTATGTATATAGCATTCACTAAGCTAATTTCAGAAAGATCTTTGATTTTGATTCAAAAACTTCAAGTACCACGCTCTCTTAGTATGGTAAAGCAAATGTATCTTATATTCTTGTGTATAAAATTTCACTGATGCCAAGTTCATGTTTCCATTACACGTTGCATTTATAATAGCTGCGTACTGGTTCCAGGCCAGTTCGGTAGCAAGTCAAGAAATTACCGGCTGCAAAACGATGCGCCCGCGCACTGTGCGAGGTGCCTGATTGGTGACTTCGTTAGGGTTACTACAATTGTTGTAAATCATCATTTTATTTGTAAGCAAGTTAACTTATATAAAAATAATAATTCAGTTCTTATATCAAATATTTCAGGGTTTTAAGCGTCAATATTAAAAAAATAATTGAATTTTCAAAATTATATTTCTGTATAGGATCAGTTTTCATTATATTTTTTATTTCATATAAACAAGTTGAAATGTATGACAAAAATTTAACGGGAGGTATATTATCACTGCTAACACAAATCAAAACTGTTTTAATTGGTTCAGAGCTTTTAGAGTCCTACCTGACTCTGATGGTACTTAAGATGGTTGCGAAAAACTAAGCTAACCAATAGATTCCTAAATCTCGAGAAAATTATTAATAAAATTAGAGACAGCCCTACTAATACAGGTGTTAGAAGTAAAAAGAAACCTAGGTCCGCAACGAGACTCGTTTCTGATGGCTACTGGATAGGCTGAGGTTATCTCCATTAGATTAAATAGGCACTCAAATGAACATACGCTAAATTTACGATATAATATATTATATGATAGATAAAACTAAGTATTATTTTATTGGCGCGAATGTAAATTAAACTTATTAAAATGAGAAATATACGACGCTACGTGACGTGTTATATTGCTCATTATATTAAAATTTACTTCTATTTTTTGTTGTTAGTTATATTTTAACATTATGATTATTTTACTATTTGCACGTTATTAAATAAACTTACTATAAAATAATTAAATTTTCGAGATCAACAACGTGCTGATGTGTTCCCAGTGAACTGGCAGCATTACCAATATTGATCTTGAGGCTCAACTTTTGGGCAACATATGCACCAGCTCTGAGATCCCCGAGGCGGGGTCCAATGTGTTCAATTGTAGATATATCTAAAAGTTAAATGACATACAAATATTATTCATTAATTATATGCTAGGGTAAAGTAAATATGAGCAGACATATAATAATAGCCCAGCGGTCATAGCTATGAACTGCCGTGCTGCGTGCTAGAAGACCGTGGTTCAATCCCCACCGCCGCGCGCCGTCTTGAACTTCACCACAAGGTAGAAAGGCATTTTGCGAATGCTCTCCTGGCTAAGGAATTATAAATTACAGGCACATGAGACTTAGCAACTGTATGTCTCAGAGTAATGACAGTTTGCCCTACATACCACCATGATTTATTCATAAAAAGTAACTACAATTGTAGGTTTGCTCTTGCTCAACATTTCTTGTTCACTAAACAAATTAAATTTTTATTTATAATTTTATGTTTTACGTACATATGAATGCCGGCAAGATTACTTACTTAGCTTACGATCACAAGCTGATAATGTGGTCGAAGGTGGTAAACAGGGATATCCTAGAATTAGAACAAGCCATCGGTAGCTAGCTGCCGGAATACACCGTTGGGTGCTCTACCAGAGATTTTTCTGCTTGAACGTGGTAGCTAGCCAGGTGGGTATTCGCAAAACGACCTACAACAGTGCAGTAACGATTGCTATCCTAAGACAACAACGCGGACCGACGGCCCTCCGAAACACGGAAGCGCTCAGTAGTGTATATGTCACTAGGGGTCCCCATCCAATTATTGATAGCATCGAACAGCAAACAAATTACTAAATATAATATGCTCCGTTACGAGCGTTTCGATTATTTCAGAACCCTTACCATGAGTCCGGCCTATGTCTTTTTTTTTTAACTTTTATGGTGTGCGAATATATAGTAATTTTCGTATCACTTAGTAACCTTATCTTCCGTATTTTGCATATATTTTATCGTAAACACGTATACAATCAATCTTTATGGCATATCAGCGACGTAGAATAATCTTAAGATAAGTTCCTGATATGATTATAAAGAGTTATCACATCAGGTATATTGTCATACCGATCTTGTCAGTCCCTGATGATTGTTTTGAGTTTGGGCGTATGATAACCACAAACGTTGCCAAAATCTATTTTAATATAAACTATGTAGTTTTTTTATATTATTGTGACGGAACAAGCTTGGAGCCCACCCGATGTTAAGCAGACTAACCTCTGCCTATAACAGATGCATCTCATCACAAGTCACGAATTGCACTGCGCCCGTCTTTGAGACATAGTTCTTAAGTCTCATGTGCCTGTAATTTCACTGGCTCTCAAGGACTGCTGCCGGAACACACTGTTAAGTGCTTGGGGACAGTTTTTCTACTCGAGGGTGGTAGCTAGCCAGGACAATCTCAAAATGCCCTTCCACCATAGTATTCTTTAAAACTAAGATTTTAGGTTTCGAAACGTAAAAATTGGACCCTACCTAATTTACGCCGCGTCTGTGATTCCGACCAACCTTATATAAATATATATCTTATATAAAACCTAAATTTATATTCTCTATAAATTAATAACCGTACAATTTTGGTTATAGTGTTTCAAATGTGAATAAACAATAACATTGAAATATAATGAAAATAGAAACATTTTTCGTTTTTGCTCTACCATACAAGGGCCATAAACATACTCGTAAGAATCAAAGTTCGTGTTAAAATACGAATTTGTAAACATTTATTTACAATAGAATTTAAACATTATTTATAAGAAATACATTTGTACGTAAATAGAACCTACTAAAGTTGCAATTTGAGATCGGACTAAAAATCCTGAACTAAATTAATAATCGTTTTTGGGGCTCCGAATTCGATTGGCATAACGAGACTTCACTATTATGGTCCGTGTGTCTCAATGAAGTATCTCTTTCGGAAACAGAACGAATTCCAAGTCTGGCATTTTAATATTTTGTATAGACAGTTGCCCCTAAGATGACTATTAGACAAGAAATTCCATAAAATTGTTCTAAAATTTAAATTATTGAGGACAACGAGACGATAGTTTTTATCCTTCCCGTTGTCTCAGTTGCTCACGACGTGGACGCAGTGACGTCACGGTGAAGTATCAGTAAGTCATTACGCTCAAAATCCCGTATAAAATAATGTTCTTTTTTTAAACAAGTTTAGCAAATAATTTAAAATAAAACATATCATTCTCAGAATTACGAGTATCAGCTAAACATCAACTGTTTTTTTTTGTAAATAATATGATAATATGTGAATACTCTGCGTTTTATTTATCAAGGTCGAAGGAGAGGTAAACAAACCAATTAAGTAGGTAATGTTTTTTTATTTGTATATAGGTAATATGATCACGATTACCTATACCTACAATAGAATTATATTATAATAAAGAAATTAAACATTTAACACGAACATGTTATTGCATACTATAAATCTCGCATGATGGCAGGATATTTTGCGAAAGCCCGCCTGGATAACTACAACCCTCAAAATCTGTTGTACACAATTGTTTGCTCTGGCAGCTGTACTTGGTACTTGAGCGCTAGTTGCCAGTTGAAAACATCATCACTTACCATCAGGTGAGACTGCTGTCTAAAGTTAGCCTATCGGGAATAAGAAGAATTAAACAGAAATTAAAAATAATTCGACTAAGTCAAACTTACTTAACTTAACTGTAAATACTTTTGAAGTAAAATAAAAATGCGGTATTTTTATTACATGTGTGTCGCGATGTGCCTAAAGAACTTATTTTAATGAATAAATATGACACAGAACTAGGTACTTACGTACTTTTACTCGTATTCCAATTTGTATTTTAAAATAACGCAACTTTTAAAATGGCGCCAAAATGTAATAAGACAATTGACAGTTATGCTACCGTACTGTATTTTACAGCCAATGAATTCCATTTTAAAAAGTAATTATTACTTTTTAAATGTTGTATATGTAAGTGGCCAGTCCCGGATAGCCGTACGTTACGTAAATAGCAGCCCTCGTATTATAATACGAGGGCTGCTATTTACGTATTCTATACGTATTACGTATATCTATCCTTATTTGTATTTTTTAAATTATTTGGGAGTTATTTATTCCAAAAGATCTAATTTTGAAACGTGTTCTAATATTCCTTTATGTACATAAGGAGACTTGTTTGTCATAATTGTGGAAATTAAAAACGTCACGGCACTTTTAATGGGTTACCAAACTCAGATTGAGTTACATACCTGATTTTTTTTATATTTAGTTAATTATATTGTCCCAAAGATGCCTATTGTATAATAAATTTAAGTAATTTATTTTTCAGCGGCCACAATACAAGAAGGTAAGTAGACGAAATTATAAAAATACTTTTTGTACCCTATATTGTGTAGTGTCGTCGTCTTGACCTTAGTGAACAATTAGAAAACAAATATAATATGAAATCTATAAAAAAAAATGAAAAGTAATCATAGTTGAGAACTTTAGACCATTTACGTTACGAGGTCTATTTCAAAAACTACTCTAGTTAGGAATCTTAAATTACGGTTCTGTATCAGCCGGATCGTCCACTGCTGAACACAGCCTTCCATATTAAGGGGGTATTTGCCATAATCCCCACGCTTGGCAGGCGTCTTGGGGATCGCAGTGTAAGATGGCAGTTCTTTAACAGGCGCTGCTGCCCACCTTCCAGTATTTTTCCCTTAGTCGCCTCTTACGACACCCACGGGATGATATGGGGAGGTGCAATTCTAACCCGGCACCACACGGGGCAATTACGGTATATTAATCCTTAATTTAACCAAAATATACTGAAAACGCCAATATATAATGTAGTTTTGAAGCTGTGATCAAAATCATCAAACAATTTTTTTCTCAAGGGCAATGCGGAATCCAATGGAGCGAGATCCAAATCACACTTGGCCAGTGTTTAAGTGTTCATTCTGCCAATTTTCTCTTATTAACAAAGTAGTAGTAGTAGTACTTATACCTTCTTGCGATATCTTTCTTTAAGTGTAACAATCCCATTTCCATTTTGACGTTTTAAAAACCTAATTCCCAGCCGGACTAGGGCTGAACTAGTAACAGGTGCAGCCACACCGTTTATGGTGCTGCCAAGTTTTTTCTACGCCATAAAAATACGATTTTATTGTAGCCCTTAAAGCTTTGACTTAGAGACCATCGAATTTATGTTGGTAAGACGATGCGCGTTCCCATGCGATCTTCGAATGCATGTTATCGGCTTTTTTTTCTTATCTGAAACGGGTCTACAATGTGAAGATTCTGGTTTTGCAAGGCAAGTTGCATCTCTCAGTAGTAGGTCTTTGGTATCACCCGGCCGTTTCAATTTAAACCTTAAGTTGTACAGGTTATTTTGTGATACGGTGTCATACTTATTTCAAATTTAATTTTCCTTATGTATATAGGTTTAAGAGTATAATTAAAAATTATATTATTATAGTTATAGCTACTATGTCCCGGTAACCAGGGGGCAGCAAACTCGTACTACTTGTATTGTATGCCATCCAAACTTTTACCAATTTTAGTTTCTATCATATTTATATAACTATTTCTTCTATTCTACCAAATCAACCAAAGCTATAAGAATGCCTCTCAAATCAAAAGTCTTTACCTTATGAACAATAATAGAACCTAACTTTTCTCATCTAAAACATCTCATTAAGAGTAATTTTTGACGCTTTAAGCTTGATTTCGTCACCATACAACATGATCATGGGTATTCGCGAGATTTTATTAATTTTGCTCCTTGTCTTGAACTGTTATTTGATACCAATGCACATTATTCCATAATTACCCCAAAAACCATCCAATATATTTAAACGCTTACACGGAAAAAATATATATAAATTCAGCATGTGTTAAAAAAATAAGCAGGTGTAAAAACTCTTCTCCGAATGATGCGTTTTACCTCATCAAGTATAATACTTAGAAATGGCAACACAATAATTTATTACCCCGCTAGTAATGTCAGCGTCCTTAAGATTAGGTTTTTATTTTGTGTATTTGTTGATACACGCATGAAGTCCACCTGATATTCAGCGGTACCCTCTGTCTACAACTGATATATACCGCGTCCATCACCCTGAGACATAAAGTTGTTAAACCTCATGTACCTGTAATTTTTCACTCTCAAGGACTGCTGCCGGAACACACTGTTAGCTTCTTAACGACAGATTTTCTACTTGAGGGCGGTAGCTATAGCTAGCATTCGTAAAATGCCCTTCTACCATGCGCTGAAGCTCAAGCCGCCGGCGCCATGGATCTGCGGCACGGCAGTCCATAGCTATCTATCCATAGGTACCTATCACCGCTCGGATATTATTGCCTAGCATTTTTTATATGCAGATGAACATTTAATAAATTATTTTACATACTTATGTGTGATTTAAGTCGTTATTGACGCTTGTTTGAAAAATAGTTCTAAAATTACACGTGGTGGCTGCAACTTCATAACATAATTTCAATGTTTCATCATACACAGTTGATTCTTGCGGGTGACCACATGCAGCTTGAAACACCAGTCTCCCACATAACCATAACATATAGTAATTAAGGTTTTTTTTCATTGCTGCCTTCGTATAGCTGCAACGGAACGTAGAGATGAAAAAAACGCCAATGATCAACAATTATGATTTACCATCGTTTGACTTGGCACATAATGCGTGTATATTATAAAGTCCAGTCTTCCAAGCCTCGAGGTATAAATGTAAATGCCCTCTGTGACTAGGACAGCTTCTTGCGACCTTGAGGCCGGCCATTCCTTTTTTCGCGCGTTCAATGTTGCCAACTTGACGGCCTGGCGTTCAATGTTCAACTTTTTCATTTTCTTTTATGGCAACTTGTTACGCAACTTCTTCTTCTTCATTTTTGGTTTTTAAATAATAAGCAGATAAGGACAATTGTTAAAAATTAAGTTTTAATGAATAGATTCATTAATATCAAATCATTCGTTACTTTGCGGAAACCCATTTTAAATAATGCAAATATTTTTGATTGACATTCTAGCCCATATATGTACCCCACGGGTACATATATGGGTATATTTTAGTAAAACATATAAATTATAAATATATGTAGTGACCATTCCGCCTAATTTTCCTGTTAAGCCAAAGTGACGTCATGAGCGCCAAAAACCAAACCGGAAGAAATTTCGTCTATACGAAGCGTTTTCAAGAGTTCTTGATTCGTCAAGCGCATGGTCTGACATTTCAAGCATGGGGCTTTTGGCAAACTCTCGCAATGGAAGCGTCGGTTGAGCAATAGAGCGTAGCGGTTGTAGTTAATAGTTAATATTATTATGAGTCAGTAATTCAAGATGCCTTATTGTAGTACTATATATACATATATACATACACCTCAACATTGATTTGTATTTCCTAACTTTGAGGACTACTGCTAATATGTACGTCAATACCAATTTCCCTAAAACGGCTTTTGGCTAAAGCTAAGGACTGTTTAATCAGAATGCTTAGTTGAAAATTTGAGTCGCATATCTCATGCTCATATCTCAAGATACAGCTTAAGCGCAGTCATTCGGGAATCTACGTCTTGTGAACGAGTACATACATATATATAGAGTATCATCCCCTTCTGTTATCTGTACACGGCTGGTAGAGTTCAGTAATCTGCTTCCTCGTGAAGATAGCACGTTTGCGGGATTTAGCCGCGAATATAATCAAGCGTTAAGATTACAGCAAGGGACTGCTTTGGGGTGGTGAAGGGGAACACCATTTTGTTTCCCAAACGCCCCCAGATGTGCCCACGTTGATATCGGGAATATTGGCTTTGTGGCTTAGGGCTTCTTGTGTATTAGGAATTGTTAGTAAATGGGGATAGTTTTAGTTTTTAGGGATGTAGGTGCTCACGCCTACATGATTCATAACTATATATAATGTTACATAAAGGATATACAGGGTTATTGGTAAAATGCTAAAAACCTCTTAGGGCTGCCTTCTGCTAGTCCTATGAAACATTAAGATATTTTTTTTTGTTTTTTTTTTTAATTATTTGATAATTTTTTTGGGTTTTAATGCCTACTCCGAGCCTAGAGCTCCCGCCGCGGCAACACCGGACCGCGCCGTGGTCCCTTTGAATAGAGTTTTGAATATTTACATCGAACTAAGTAATTAAAATATGATACAATACATTACAGGCACAAGAGACTTTTGATATCAGGTGGTCCTCGTGCTTATCCAGTCAAAAACATAATAAAAACAAAAAAAAAGTTTCAAAAAATTTCAAAAAAAAACATACTAAACAAAAAAAATATCTCAATATGTTTCTTAGGACTAGCAGAAGTCAACCCTAAGAGGTTGTTAGCATTTTACGAATATTCCTGTAGATTATTAATGTACCTTCGTGTTTGTTTTAAGTAACATAAAAATTAAATCTTTCTATAAATACTATGATATACATTTTAAGGTAAGTACATTGTATCTTTGGTTTGATGATCCAAAAGTCTCACTTAAATTCCTAAAACGATTCTGACGAAGATTGCTCCAGCAAAAGATTTTACCTTTGACCACTGGTAATTTTTTATGGGATTGACACGGAACGAACCCGATTCGACCTGATCTTAAGCGGTAACCTGTGCCTATGACAAATTTATGTCGTTAAGTGACGAACTGAACTGCTCCCGTCGCCCTCAGACATACAGTTGTTAAGTCTCATGTATCTGTAATATTACTGGCTCTCAAAGATTGCTGCCGGGACATACTATTAGGCGCTTGACGACACGATCTCTACTTGAAGGTGGTAGGTCATTCGCAAAATGCGTGAAGCTCAATCTTCCACCATGCGATGGAAGCATTCTATAGATATTACTACTCAGCTATCATTGCTTCAAAATTCTCGAGTCTAAGTCACCAAACCGCTAGTGAGCCAATAAACAATAAACCGCAACTGGCTTAATTGCCTTACTAGCTAGTCATAGCCCAGCACAGGTCTGAATCTAATTCACTTTCTCAGAATTCAGGCATCGTTAGCACCATATTCAAGGACAATATACACACCTACAAGGGCGTAGCCAAGTTCCTCATGGTTTGAAACTGCGTAGAACAAAATTGCACTTTAACACCTGACTCATAGGTCTTGAAATCGTTTGTACTGAGTCTGGAGAGTCTCGGCCCGCAGATTGAATAAACTGCTTGACACAGATTCGTGGTTTCGTTTCGGGTCAAACGGGTGCCAGAGTACAGTAAACAAAATGCTCTGCGCCTGTTACGACATATCGGAGATTGGTTAAGGATAATTTCAATCAAACTTGGAATCTCTTAGTACACCGATGGACAAATGTTTTTGTTACAGCCAATAGTCATTGAATGTATTGTAACAGTAGATTGTATAATAAGTGAATAAGACATGTTATTTTAGCCGAGACGTTTAACAGCCCGAGCTGAAGGCGAGGACTGATATTTGGGTCGAGGCTAAAATGGGTTTCAGCACGAGTTAAACAATAAGATTTTAACTTTAATTGCGAGGAAAAGTAACAAATCATTTAAATACCATCTTTAAATAAATCAAATGAACCTGGTATTTGTGCAAATTCTATTTTGAGTGACAAATTTTTTGTCTGGATCTTTAATAATATCCCTGATCTATGTGTATTATGAAAGAACAACGCAAAGTTCCCACATGAAATTTAATAAAAACTGTATCGCTATATATGCACAATTTCTTTTATTATGATTTTGTGCTTTAAATCCTAAAAAGCCACTAATATACTTACAGTCCGCTTATACCGGGCATAAACAAAAATTTTAAGAGCATGAGAATTGAAAAGTATTTTTTTTTCACTAACTTGCTCGTACAAGCTGTATAGCGCTGGCATTACCTGTATTGAAATTTACTTCGCATGCGTGCTTTTATATTACAGTTTTGATAAGATGCCATCGGATTGATATCAAGAATATTTTTGAAATATAAACCAAAGATCACTTTCGGAGTTAAAGATACCATTCACATTAACCTCTTTACTGTTGGCAGTAAACAAAAGCGATGGCCTTATTTTTCATTAGTATAAGTACTGCGCGCTTGAAAATATTGTTTTTACTGACAATTATGTTAAAAGTTGTAGTATTGTATTTTTTATAAGTAAATCATTCCAAACTCAGCTTGGTCTTATATAGTAATCGCCTACGGCTCGGGTAAAAAACCTTGTAAACCCTCCACTAAGACTTATATGCTTACTGTTTCGTTTTGAATTATAAAATTTCTGCACTCACATAGTAATGTACATTGATATAAGAATCCTCTTGTCGAATGCATATTCCAATTTTCGAATTAAACACAGATAATTGATATACATAAGTATAATGTAAATGAAATGAAACTGAATGAACGTGTTTTTGGTAGGTATTAATGTTTTTTTATTATGTCGCGTAATTAAGATAATAACAGATAGTTATCAAATTCTCGCAAAATGTTATACTTAGATTATTATAAATTCCTAGGTAGTATACCTACCTAGGTATACTCAAGATAAATTACTGATAGTAAAGAAAAACTGCCATAAACATCATGCAACAATTATCAGGCTTAACTCTGCAATGATGATAGAGGATGTCTTAGCTTAGCATCAGATAATTGCATAATTTACAGATAACTTGCTAAAAATTGTAATAACATGAACTAGGATATTTTATCGATGATAAATACTATAGCTAGGTAGGTATTTTTTAGTACTAATAACTCCACCGAAGACAAATATTGACGATATCGAGAAGCCAAAGTCGACAACAACAAGATATCGGACCAATTTCATATACGTACCCATAGCTTCCGTAATATAATAATAATACATCATTATAAAGGAGCTATCTCTTAATATTGCTGATTCAGTAAAAACCTTTATAAAAACCCGGTCAACTGCGAGTTGGACTCAAACACCGTGCAACAAAGTTCCTTATTAACACATAATATATCAAACTTTGGTTATTTTTTTCCATACAGTTCGAGATCCATAGCGGAAGGATCCTGGACTACAGAATAAAAAGAAAATAGAAGGATTGGTCCGCAAATCCATTCCAATAAAAAAGCGACTCTACATACGAAGCAATAAAGTGCACTTCAGCTTGCAAAGCACGGAGAGCCTAATATTTACTTACAAGGCGCGGCGCGCGCCCTAGAATAATTCCGTCCGGACGGATACTCCGATGAACCTGAAGCTTTGTACCTTAAGTGTGAAGTGAGCCAAGCCTGCCTGCGCTACAAATTTTCTCGTCAGTAAAACTCAACGACTGATATATGATCGAGCGCGGCCAATGAGGCAATCATCAATTTATGCTGAAAATATTAAGAAGCCGTGCTGGCTCAGAGGCATTGGCTATGGATTGCCGCGTAGCAGGTACATGGTTCGAATCGTATCGGTCATGGTTCGTCGGGCTTGAGCTTCACCCTATGGTGGAAGGGCATTTTGCGAATGCCCGCCTGGCTAGCTACCACCCTCAAGTAGAAAGTCTGTCGCCATGCCCCTGTGTGTTCCAGCAAATGTCCTTGAGAGCCAGTAATTCTAGGTAGAGCCTGTTAACATCTTTGACCACATTACTTACCATCAGGTGAGATTGTGGTCAAAGGCTTACAACTATCAGAAATAAAAAAGGGGAGTAAAAGCAAAAATTGTATTAGGTACTATTATAATATTTTTACGCGAATAAGATTTGAAAGAACGAGAGTTCTAAATATTAACTACGAGATAAAAACTCTAGAACCTGGTTCAATTGTTTATCCTAGTTGTAATATTGTAAAGATATCTGATACTCAAACATCCAGACACTGCCCCTGCATCTTCCAGCAATCTGAAAAATTTCAAATCCAATCAAGGTACAAATAGAAGCTCTTGGCGGACAACTACTTGCAATTTGTAACCAGTTCCCAACCCGGTCCCACTGGCGCGGCAGGGGCTGATAACATCATCGTTGGCGCCATCTCCCAGCGAGAATTAGCATCTGAACAGCTCCGCATACTTTGACATTGTAATCTTAAACAACAAAGGAATGACCTGACATTTGCTTATCAGCACCACAATACCACGCAACGTTTTCACCTCTCAGATAAGGGAACAATCACTGCGTTTAACATCTTAAATGTTATATTAAAGCATCAGTTAGTTTTGGAACCGCAAATGTAATGTTGTAATGCGTATCAGTAATCGCTAATCAGTAGCAACTTTTTTGACAGTTATGTTATGAGCGATGAATGTAATGACTACAATTTACAGTTAAAATTACAAGTTTAGGTTGATATTGTATTAGCTTACAATACTTGTCTTCTTTCAAGTGTTGATTTATAATAACTTGTGGTAGGTCTCGTCAGCAAGAATCCGTCTTGGTGCGTACCACCGCACGGCAAATAATTTGCTGAAATAATAATGTAAACGTTAAATACACTGAAATGTGAGAAAAAAGTAAAATGACATACAATAATAAATTAATAAAAATAAACCTTGACATGCAATTTACAAACATGTAAAAAAATCAATGTAAATCAAATCGAAAGTAAAATATTTACAATCAGTAATAACAAATCAGTTTCAATTTTGCCAAATGTTTCTGGTAAGCCAACGTGACGTCATAAACGCCACGAAGATCAACCGTAAGAATTTTCGACGGTTTCGCTTCTCGATGCATCATAATGTGAATTCTGCGATTACGGCACGTCGGCTTAGGTGGAATTATCATTAGATATTTTTTTCATATACAATTTGATATTAATAATTATGGATTTCCACACAGTAACTCCTAAATCTAGTAATTAAACATAATTTCTCAGCCTAAGCAAGTGTAAAATACCCGAGTGACTATTATTATCATAATTCAAACATATTCCTTAATTTTTGCACTCTAATTTATTTTCCTTTT
This sequence comes from Plagodis pulveraria, assembly GCA_963890685.1. NCBI lineage: Eukaryota > Metazoa > Arthropoda > Insecta > Lepidoptera > Geometridae > Plagodis > Plagodis pulveraria. Next base: position 8,192,010 of record OY982951.1, read on the forward strand.
ATATGTTGTTTATACTGTCTTATATGAGAACCATTTTTTTCTAAAAGGCATACTTTTTTTTAAAAAAATTCTAAAGGAATTATACACTTATAATATCTGAACAAAATCATATCATGTGTACGGCAAATATTGAATTACAAAGATAGAAAGAAAGAATATAATAAAATAGAAAGAAAGATACAAAGATTAAAAAAAAAAACTGTGTCCTTGACTAAATGTGTAAAGAATGATGTAACCTAAAGATCTGTTCCGTTCTTTCGTGGGATACTGTACTGCCGGGCATTCGTTGGGATAAACGGAAACGAAAAAAAGTGCACACTGCTTAGTTTCACGCCATGAAATCCCCGCAACAGCTCTAAATCTCATACAGTCATATCTGTTAGACAGGTTACAGAAGTATCTTACGCTTGCTTGGTAAAAATAGAAGTACCACAAGGATCAATTTTAGGACCATTTCTGTTTCTAGTATATAATAACGATTTGCGTTGTGTAGTTACTATTTTGCCAAGAAATGCAACTAACAATTGTGAACGACTTCAATGATATACCTTCCCGAAAGTAATTCTATTGGTTATCATTTAGATAATGATATATACAAACACGCCGTATAACCTTTGCCCTATAGCACGTGATAAAATAGGTCAATTTATCTAGTACTAAGTTGTTATTTCAATAATAATACAAATAAATATCATCAAATTACGCATAGTATACTTTACGCACCTCTAATAATTGTAGTTTGTGATATTATAAATGTATAATTTACTAAAACTAAGCCTCAAACTTGCTTTGTACTCTAAGGTGTAAAAATAGACAAAAATATTTTATTTTTATTTTATAGACCGGCGGTATGCCTTTATAACAAAATATTACGAACTATATACTACAGCTACTACATTGAAAGCATTTCAACAACCTGCAAGTCATTGCTGACTCACAGGCAGTCCAAATGGCTCCAGTCCACTACCAGTTGGCAGCGTGCTCAGCATCTTGACTGACAAGACAATGCAAGACTCAATACCCTTATTAGTTTTAAAAAAGTAACCCTCGTTTAAACCTATCCTTGATTAAGATATTATTCCCAAAGGACTTAGCTCACTTTGGTATTAAGAAATGTTTATGTGACAGAATAATCACGAGGCCCACCTGGTGTTAAGCGGAGTAACCTCTGCTGATAACAAATGCATTTCGTCGACTTCGAATTGCACTACGCCCCTGAGACATACGCTCTCAAGAAAAGAGCTCTCAAGGACTGCTGCCGGAACACACTGTTAGGTGCTTGGCGACAGATTTCCTACTTAGGGGTAGTACAAGCCAGACGAGCATTCAATGGTTTCTCAATAAATGATGTTACGAGAATATTTACAATTGCTTACATTCGTTGTCAAGTTGATGTTAATTTTCGTTATCATTATATTTTAGTTAGATATTAAGGCTGCTGATTATGCGTTCAAAAGTTATCGTTAGACAAACAAACGGATGTCCAGGGGCCTGATTGTATAACAAAATGATAATAGAGATGAACTTAATTTTGGCATAATTTAGACATTTCCCTTTGAAATCGATGGCCAATATGGCGAACTCCATTACAACAATAACGCCCCAGGTACCTAAGCTATAACTTGTAACAGAAACTTCGCTTCTTTATGTTAATTTAAATTCAAAAATAAGCATTATCATATGCAATCCCAAGACGTTAACATTTCGTATTAACATAGTTTATAGAGATAGGTATAGGCCAGATAGGTACTATATCATATTACGAAGTGTTAATTGAATATCTCTTTAGCAAGGGTCCGTCTTGGGAAGCACCACTGCAATGTAAGATATTCTATATAGAAGAAGTATTGTGTTTAGGTGTGAAGGGCACTGTAGCAAGTGAAATTCCTGGACACATGAGACAAAAGAATTAACGTCTTGGAATGACGAGCAGTGTAATGCCAAGAAGAACGAGAAAGGTGATACTGCAACTGAATGGACAGCTGTGACATTTGCCATCACGCGACTTCGGTCTCATATTATTTTACTAATCATAATGTTTAGTGATCAATAGGTTCGCAACATAGGCGAATATTTTCCATTCATAAAAGAGTGAAGAAGCTTATTAGAAACTTTTGTCATAAACCTGCCCATAGTCGAAACAGCGCAGAATTTAATTTGCTAAAGGACAATCCTGTATCAACGTCAGAGAATACGCAAAAGAATTTTAATATAAAAAATAACATTTAAAATCACGTTCGTTGAAACACTGGCATGCATTATGCACGAAGCGTTCACGCAGCTAGAATCAGTTGCATATTTCATAATGTGTTTGCACGATCCTTCCGTAAGGTAAGACTATTTGGTATGGACATGAGAATTGTCGGTTAGCAAATTACTTTTAACACTTAGATATTAAAGACAGAATACGTAAAGTTTTAATAAGGTTTCGGAAATACCAACTAAGTGTTGTTACTCGCAAACTGAGGGTAGAGTAAAAATCTAAATCAATAAATCAACGATATTCGGGATCTTGTTGAGTCCAATGCTCGCTTGGCCAGATTTTATTATTACTTGTCTTACGAGTATATTCTTACTATAGAGTATCTTCTGTAATTGCACTAAGTTTAACTTCTCTATGTATAACAGTTTATTTTTCAATAACATGAATGTAACATATTTGTTGTGTCGTAAAAAGTATTGATTCTTCAACATTGTTTTTAATGCTATAGCATTAATATAATCAAATTATTACATTTAATCAAAATAACACAAGATCTATCAAAATTATACCAGCTACCTAACGATTGAAAATACAACAATTTATAGAACGGGCGGATAGACAGCAAAACGGTACCACAAATTGAGGTTTTTTTTATGCCTGATAGGTTAACCTTTGGCCACTATCTCACCTGATGGTAATTGATGATGTGGTCGAAGAGGCTAACCTAGAATTACTGGATCTCAAGGGCAGCTGCCGAAACACACCATTAAGTGCTTGGTGACAGATTTTCTACTTAAGGGTGGTAGCTAGCCAGGCCGGCATTCGTAAAATGCCCTACCACCATGCAATAACGACTGCCATCCTAAGACAGCAACCGGGACCGACGGCTTAACCTGCCCTCCGAAGCACGAAGCGCTCAGTAGTAATGTCACTAGCGGTCACCCATCCAACTCATGACCGCAGCGGACCTAGCATAACTTTGCTGATCGGTTACGAACAGCTAAGCAAACTTCGCTACGAGCGCTTCATAATACACGTATGTAGATATAGGTAAAGATGCTTGATATATTTATGTAATAACGATCGTGTACATGGTCAACACTGACATTGCCTATGTTAGTGTATGCATTAAACACCCCTAGATTATACATACATATACATATAGTGGACTCATCAAAATTGTGCCAATCCACCATATATATGCCGTAACAAAATAATAGGTTAAAAGCAAAAAACTAATACGCGTACATCCTTTCTAAGAATAAACTTATTAAGGCAGGTATAAAAAATATCACAGGCGGAAATAATTATAGCTTTCTGGTATGAAATTGTGTCACAATAAAGATATTTTTTAATGATTGTAGGTGTAGCAACGCCTTCGTAATTAGCGCCTCCGTCGTGACTTATTATATTCTCTTTTCAGGAAAATAACAATTAGGTACATGAATAGAAAATAATGTTTTCACCTAACAAGCTCGAAAAGGTTGAAACTCGTTCAACCTTTTCGAGTTTTTATTATTCAAAATCTGCGCGGGAAAATGTTTTTCAATCCGCTAGCGTGAAAAAGGTTTCTACAATTTGATCAACAGTTCCAGAAAAAAAAATACTTGTAATATCATCAATTTTAATAATTTGTCTTTTAATTTAGAATGTTATAAAAACTACTCATATACTGATATTATTCCAGCTTTTTTGCTTGCAGCTTTCGGTAACAAAATCCTTGCTGGAGTTAGTTGAAAAGTTGTGTGTTTTGTTCGGCAGCAAAGTTATTTGGCGTCTTCTTAATTGAAAACTTCGCTACGCACAGGATTCTTTTTTTAAACCACCGACTTCACTAATGGTTCAATCTTTAGGGCCTTTCGGAATAGTGACAATTAATATTTGCTAATAGTAAAGAGAAACCGTCTTACCCTTTTTGAATCTGAAATCAGAGTCGTTCACGTCATCAAAAACGATTCAGTTTATACCCAACATACTAGGGCCCATCGCAATAACCAAAACTTTTTAGGACCTGTTAGTCCCCGCAGTTTAGCAGCTCGTTACGAAATTAAAACAAACTAATATTGAAATAAGATTCATATCAGCCCACGCTGCATCTTTATTGGCACGACAACCCACAATCAAACCGGCAAACGCTCCGTCCGAAATGTAAATATAATATTTTTCAAATATATACGTATCAGAAGTCATGCTATACACCTTACTAAAGGGTTTTCTTCGAACCTGTTTGCTTTTAAGAACAACAAAAATCATTCGAACAAATTGTTTTCAGTGTCTTTTTTATCCTAAAATTAAAACATTAAAAAAACAAACGAAATAGAATGTTCTATTCAACAGACGTTTATCGACAATCGTCACTAAAATATGTACACGGTAGCGTTTATTTTCTTTCTGAAAACATAAGTGGAGTTCCTTCCCTTTGATGGCTCGACAGGTCGGATCAATTATTACAAAGGTCTTGAGGGTGACGTTTTCAACCGAGTTAAATAAAATATTCGCATTAATTTGTATTTTTAACGCCCCCGGAAAAAGGGGGTGCTATTAGGGATGTTAAACTTTCGCCTGTGTGTCGCTGTCATTCTTTAGGCTCTATAATTTCGTAAACGGTTAATTTTAGAACTGTTATTTTAGGCTTTATTACTATATCACTTGGCCCCTGTGAAAAACATTTCATTAGCCAATTCTAAGATATTTAGTTTTATGCATATCTAGCTTGGGCATTTTTGTTTTAATCTAGGTGTTCGTTTTGATTTTGTTTTGATCTTACATTGCTGGATATGAGTTTATCGAACGTTTTGTTTTGTTATCAAATTTGATTGAATTAACACATCAGTTGATTTTTTATATTTAAGTTACCTATTAGTATATAAATATGTCCTTAGAAATAATAACTGCCTTTTCAATACAAATGCCAAAACACACCTCTATATTTTTGATATTTAACTCTATAATAATAATAATAATCTCTATAAATAAGTGAGGACTACAATAAGAAGTGTCACTCATCCCAGGGTAACATAAAAAAAAAAAAAACTGATTTTGCCAAAATATAGTGCTGCAATAGTGACTGAATAGTGACACAAAAAAGAAAAAAAGCTACAGTTGTAATTGGGGACTTCTTTGCAATAAAATTCGCTGCCATTCCCGATGTTATTACTCGTGTAAGTAGCTAAGTGAGTACCTACGCTAGGATGAACCTCGCTCCAACTTTCACGCCAAGAGACTTATCACTTTTGACTCTGTGAAGCACTATTTTTGAGACTTGGTATAACGTCATCACTATTTTGTCACTATTTTTTTTAATATAAACCATCATTGTAGCTTAAAACGTTTTCACGGACTAGAGACAAGCGGTCCGAATGATTTTATCATCCTAGCGAACTCAAACTAACTATAGCTGCAACTTTTTTATATTCTTCTCAGTCGGGCACTCTTGACAGAGTGGTCGTGGTTGATAAGATGGTGGTACATGGTGGGTCTTCGACGTCATCAGTCTTCTTGTCGGTGATCACTGATCTGGCAATGCTTCTCCATTTTTGCCGGTTGGTAGCGTTGCGCGTGCACTCTGATATGGATGACTGTGTGGCCGTTTTGATCAGATCAGTCCAGCGAGTGGGAGATCTGCCTCTAGATCTTTTTCCTGCTAACTGACCCTGGACCACTAATCGTTCCATCGAGTCTTCATTTCTGGAGATGTGCCCGAAGAACTTTAAAATTCGTAATTGAACAATCGACGAAAGCCTAGTCTTCCTTTTAAGTTCATTAAGGATAGACACGTTTGTGCGGAAGGCAGTCCATGGGATCCTCAATAGGCGCCTCCAACACCACATCTCCAGAGCATCGATTTTACGGCGGTCCAGTAGTCTTAAGGACCAGGTTTCAGCACCATAGAGGAAGATTGGAAAGACTAGACAGTTCATCAGTCGCACCTTTGTATTTCTTGTAATTCTTTTATCTTTCCAAACCTTTTCCAACCTCTCCACAGCAGATCTTGTAATTGCGCACCGTCTTCTAATCTCGTCCTCGCAACCTCCCTCATTTGATATAGTAGAGCCGAGGTATGTGTAGCTCTGTACTACTTTGCAATTTGATATACTTAGTAGGTCCGGTCTGTTGTTATTTGCTCGGTCAACTATCATCATTTTAGTCTTGTCTCGGTTTATTACAAGACCGTATTGTAGGCTGATTGTTTCTAGGCGAGCCAGGAGATCTTCCATATCTTTTTCAGTTTGAGCGAGAAGAGTGGTATCGTCAGCGTAGCGGAGGTTATTTATCAACCGGCCACCAATTGAGATTCCTTTATTCCATCCTTCAAGAACAATTCGCATTATATACTCCGTATATGTATTGAACAGCAATGGTGATAGAATACACCCTTGCCGAACACCTGTTTCAGTGTGGAATTCGTCAGAAAGCACATCCTCCACTCGAACAGCTACTACTCCTTCATCATAGAGTCGCTTGATAAGGTATGTCAGATGATGTGGGACTCCCATTTCTAATAAGATTTTCCACAGCTTTTCACGTAGAACTGTGTCAAATGCCTTGCGAAAATCTACAAAACAGATCAGAACTGGGGTGTTAAATTCCCTGGCCTTTTCTATGATCTGTCTTAGGATAAGTATTTGTTCTCGTGTGCCTCTTCCCTTAACAAATCCAGCTTGTTCAGATGCAATTTGCCATGATAAGTATGCCTGGAGACGAGTGCATAAAATATGAAGCATAACTTTACTTGCGTGGGAGATTAGGGATATCAGCCTATAATTGTTGCATTTCTTGGTCGATCCCTTTTTGTGAAGCGGTATAAATACCGAGTGGGTCCAGTCTTTGGGCCACATTCCGGTTTCCCATATTTTGCAACAAATGGCATATAAGACATCAATTCCTGTCTCACCCATTGCCTTGAGTACTTCTATTGGTATTTCATCAATTCCGACGGCTTTATTACATTTTAGGTGTTTAACTGCTGCTCTAACTTCATCACGCAAAATGCTCGGTTCGTGTTCATTGAATCCGTCCAGAGTACATATTGTGGAGCTTGGTGTAGGACTGTTACTAGCGAAAAGAGATTTACAGTAGTCCTTCCAAGCATCCACTATATTCCTGATCTCAGTTACCGTTACACCCACGGAGTTTTCTATTGCCCATATTTTTGGTTTAAATTGGCGTGTTAAATATCGCACCTTGTCATGGAGATCTTTGGCTTGGAAATTATCGGAATGTCGCTCAAGCTCCTCACATATCTTTCCTAGGTAGTTGTTGCGGTCCTTTCTGCAAGCAGCTTGTACAATCGCATTCTTGGCATTAAGTTGTGCAATGTTTGCGCCCGAAGATTTGAGATTTCGTCTTTCTTCAACTAGTTTCCAAGTGCCTATAGTCATCCAATGTTGTCGTTTTGCTAGGCGTCGTCTTGGTTGTGCTTCTACTATTGCGTCCTTGATATAGCTTTTTGCCGATTGCCATAAAGAGTCTGGATCTTGATCTTTAATTTGTACTCTCCAAGACGAATGTTTGATGTTGACCGATTCTTGAAATATCTTTGTATCGGTGACTTCCATTCTCTTGTTAGGTTTTATTTGTCTAGTTTTTTGTAGTTTTAATCGCAAATCGGCAACTAGCAGTTGGTGATCAGAATGACAATCAGCTCCAGGCATAGTACGCGTGTTAGTGATCGAACTTCTCCATCTAGATCGAATTAGGATGTAGTCGATTTGGTTACGATATTTGCCATCCGGGGATGTCCAGGTATAAAGTCGTCTCGCATGATGCTCAAAAGTCGTGTTCATTATTGTCAGGTTGTTATTCGCCGCAAATTCTATCAGGCGCTCTCCTCTTGGATTTCGTACACCTAGACCATAATGCCCAACGATATTTCGCATCCCATTATCCATGGTAGTATTTCCCACTTTTGAGTTAAAGTCCCCAACTATGATTAATAACTCTCTTTTAGGTATTTTAGCTATAGAAGTTTCCAGATCGTTGTAGAAATCTTCTACAAGTTCAGGTTTGGCAGCGATCGTGGGGGCATAAACCTGGACAATGTTTACAGGGGTCGGTGAAGCGCTGAGTTTAATAGATATTATCCTTTCATTTACTGGATTATATCCCACTACGGCACGATTCCATATCTTAGGGATTGCGATAGCCACTCCAGAAAAGCTACTCGTGTCACTGCCGGAGAAGTAGATGGTGTGTTTCTCGGAGTCAAAGTGGCCACTCCCTTTCCAGTGAGTTTCGCTTAATCCTGTTATAAGTAACTGGCACCGTTCTAGTTCCTCTTCCAAAATGTGAAGCTTTCCATCCTCCAGAAGACCACGTACGTTCCATGTACCCAAACGTTGAGGTTTTCGTAGCTTTATACTACTTCCAGTCGCATAGTTTCCACGGGATACCTGGTTGCCTGTATCTCCATGGCCGGTAACCAATTTCACACTCTGGGCCCCGGTCGCCACAGAGCGCCGGTCGCTACGCGGGTCACCAGGCGGTCTCTTTATCTGTACTTTTGCTACCATCTTACAACTTTCATGGGAAGAATAATGCAGTAGGTTCCCCTTACTTTCTGCATCGCGGTATTATAAACTCAGTGGTTATAATATTCCTCGAGTGAACCGGTTCGGAATTAACCTCCTTGCGCTTCACTTAGGTACTGATGGTTACCGCTGCCCTCCATCAGGTTCCAGTAACTACGCCACTGTGGCTCGCCTCTTCCGCTGGTTTGGCCGTACCGACAACTTCTGTCTCCGCCCTCACCACCGTTGAGGTCTTCACCCGTAACCCTGGGCACGGGTTCTGCGTTATACCCCACAGAGCTGGGTCCCCACTCGAACTTGGTCATCGTCTCCCTCCGGCCTACTGAAGAGAGCTGTGTCCAGCCCCGCGACGTGGACGCGCCGAATGAGATTTACCCTAGTGAAAGGCAGAGATGGTCACTCTGCCCGTCCTAGGGCCGGGTTAACGGTCTCGTGTTGGCCCGAGACCGAAGCCTTTTTTTTTTATATTAGCACTATTTTATTATTTTGTCATACTTTTCACCATTTCAGAACGTTTTTTGATAGCTATAATTAAAAACTTTGTTGGTGAGTTACACACTATGTTTATTGACACAACAAGAAGGGCCTTTTTTGCTGTAGCCAGATCTCTAAGTCTTGGAGACAGATTTTTACTTAAGCGCTGTAGTTGGCCAGGTTGACATTCACAAAAGGCCCTATAAATCGATATTGCTGCTTCAGTACCAATTTGTCAGGTCTATGGCCAACAAGATTATGTACAAAATATTTTAAAGCAGGTCAAGCCAATCTTACAAACTAAAAGGGACAATTAATAATATGGACACGATCTCAGTCAAGTAATACAACATCAATAATAATAATACTAGTATTTACCCACACATGTTTGTATTTACTCACGCTTATACACTTGTGGTTTTACTATCTTATACTTAAACAGCTGTGGTTGTGTGTGTAAATGACGTCATACAATTGTCATCACACAGTTGTCACGGCTAACGAGCGAGACTTGGTCACCGTTTTTGGTTCGATTTGGTTCTTCATAAGTTTACTTGAACTATTGTATATTCTGTTGTAAGTTTACGTAGCTACATAATATGGTACTGTGTCGCTGCAAATATACTCTAAAACTTATAATTCAACATGTTACAGTCAAAAATATAGCGACCCAGCGATTCCTTTGGCTATCCCTTCGAGAAGAGAATATCGCTCGTAGCGAAGTTTGCGTAGCTGTTCTGAACCGATCAGCAAAGTTAAGCAACGTCCGCCGCGGTCATGAGTTGGATGGGTGACCGCTAGTGACATTACTACAGAGTGCTTCCGTGCTTCGGAGGGCACGTTAAGCCGTCGGTCCCAGTTGTTGTCTTAGAATGGCAGTCGTTATATCATGGTGTTAAGGCATTTTCCGAATGCCCGCCTGGTTAGCTACCACCCTCAAGTAGAAAATTTGTCGCGTAATCATATGTCAAGACGACTATACTGTCATAAGTATTAAGAACACTGTTTTTTATCATTTGAATTGCGTACTTAGTAGGTACATAATTCCAAGGATAATGATATTTTAATATAAACTTTAATTACAACAATTTAATTGATGTAATTTCTCTTACTTGATAGAAGATATTTTTTATTTTAACTAACAATTAGTAAGTTCTTACGATGACTGTAAACAAATACTATTTTTATATAATTCTGGCAACATTTTCAAATGCATAACTAGGTAATTACTCAAAGAAAATATCACACTCTACTTAAGAAATGGTTGTCAGTTATCAGATAAGTATCTAATCAAGACAATACTAATGAATTACAGTCTAATTAAATGGACCTAACAAGTAGTGTCTAACCACAAAATGTCTTATTAACGACTACTTGAGAACGATATCAGCTACTCATAGAACTTACCTAGACTATACCACATAAATAATACATCAAACGATACGATTGTGATACATTAAACGCTACAAAAGAACTCTTACTTTATTCAATTGACTCATTCTTCAATGTACGACAAATATAATTAAGAAGTCATTATAGGCTATTACAATGAATAATTTATTGAAGCATTCGACATTGACTTTGTATATTCAGTTGTATAACTCAAATGTTAGGCAAAGCGAGGAAATGCTTTCATTTTTTGAACTTGACATACGCACGAAGACTGAAATGCTGCAAATGCCATTATATAAGACGTAAATGGATGTTTGGTGTCATGACTTTGGCTTGTACAATGTACAGTTCATAAGTAAAAGCCGCCTTCCGTACTTTTCAAGGACAGTCGAATGCTTAGATCGAGTTTTTTTCATTGGGAAGTGACACGGTCGACGGACGCCAAGGAGACCTTGCCTCTCCCCTCTCCCCCTTCGGGTCTCGGGTCTCAGCTGACGTCACCGGCGCCATCTTGCGGCATGACGTGTTACTTAGCAACTATACACGCGGTACCTACGCAGCGTAGCGGTTATATTCTCTTTGGTACGCAGAAAGACAGCCGGTTGTTCTTTTGATTAAAACTAACGTAAGTTTGACACATATTAAATGACATTTTTAGCCGATTGAAAGTTACGGTTTTTTTTTACGTCGAGAAGGCGTCTCGACCGGTTTCGCGACTTTCACAGTCGCTTCATCACAGGTTTTTCTTTTCGTGAGTTTTCCTTTGTTTTGGTGGGTTTAGATCGCTACGCCCATTTTGCAATTTGTGTCATCAGCGTTGTAAGTAATTCTGGTGAGATTTGTTTACGTGTGAATTTAACAATGCAAATTATATGAATATATACAATATATTTACATAGGTAGATCTATGCAGCGGTGAATCAATTTCAAAACAATGACAAAACTTTGGGTGTGGTGTATTGGATCAAATGAATGAGATTCAGAAAAGTTTATTCCTTGACAATTTAATTTTTTAATGAATATAATATTATACTTACATACTATGCTTCAAATATATATATATATATATAATATATAATAACAATAAAATAAAGATATTTTAAAATCTTTGAGTATTTTTTCGAACTTTTTGCTCTTGCATACTTTTTTATTAGTACTTATACATACATAATAATTAATATATTACATAATAAATAACTGTAAAGATAGGTACTTATATCTATATAAATTAACTGAGCAAAGTACTAGGTGGGAGAATTAGGTACTGAGTAGTATATTTAGTTTAGTATATTTAATACAAATAGTTTTCCTTCCTTACATGGTAAGTGATAATTTATTGTTATTTTTCAAACAAAATGAACCATTATAATGATAAAGTATAAACAATATCTTTATTCTGGACTAACACTGCCAACCACAAAAACTAAAACACAACATAATATTGGACGGTGCTAAAATTCCCAATAATTTTCCTTCTGCATTTTCCTGTGGTGTATCCAATGATAGTAAATAAATACACTTTAATTCCTTTTACGTTCCCGTACAGTCCCACCAACTTATATGTTCAGGTGGCAGAAAAAAAACTACAACATTCCTTCAAATTGTGACAGTTTGTAGTTGATTTCCTTGATCAGCAGCGCCCTCGCGAACTGCAAAATTAAGTTGGTGGTACTATACACGTCACTTTTCTGACGTCATCATTTGTAAAAATCACTTCTACACTCTTTTCCAATCCCATTAAATGTGGTGCACTTATTGCCAAAATAGTCTAAGTACGTCCCATCAACAAGAGTCTGCCTTGGGCAGCAGACAGATCAGATCAGCTATTCAGCCTGAAAGGAATAGTGTGCAAACACTACTGTGCGTACAGTGTGTTGGTGTGAAGAGCACTGTAGCAAGTAAAATAAGTGGGCAAACTAGAACTAATGTCTTGGAGTGACGAACGCAGTGCAGTGTCAAGTAGAACGTGAACAGTGACAATGTAATTATTGTAATAGACATGCGTGGCGCTTACCATCAAGCAGGCGCCTTGTACGCCTGATCACTTCATAACATAAAAAAAATTCAACACTCAAACATCATACAAGTTATTTCACACATTTGAGTGTTGAAATCGGTTTAATTTTTTGATAATATTTTTTTCCTTTTTTTTTAATTTTCACTCTTTTAGTGACCCTTGCTGCTTATGGGATCGATTGTCTTCACTGTCAATGACTATACCATCAAGATAGGAAAATACTTTTCAGTTATTGGAGGGGAACTCAAAAACGGCTTGACTGATTTTAATGAAATTCAAATGGAACTAACTACACGACAAGCATCGGCTTTCAAATAAAAAAAGAATCATCAAATTCGGTTCACCCAGTCAAAAGTTCTGAGGTATAGAAACATAAAAACGACCTCCTCCTGTTTTGAAGTCGGTAAAAAATTGATGTCATCCTATTTTTATATTGCTGCAAACAAAGATCATTAATAAATTAACTTCGCTGCAACTAAACGTGAAAGATATTTTGAGAAGAACAAACACGAATCCAATCAGAGGATTATCAAGCGAAAGAAAAACGTATTTCATTTCCTCCCACCTTGACTTAATTACTCACACGTGTGCAAGATTTAGGGCCTGTTTCAGAATGTTCGAGTAAGTTCCGGTTATACTACCCAGAACATAAAAACGCGCTGCATGTTAACTGTCATTTTTATCATTCAGTTGATAAAAATTACATTTAACATGCAGCGCGTTTCAAGCTCTAACCGATGGATAGGCTAAATAGATGTCTGTGAATGGCAAAGATAGTGTTTTATTTATTAAGGGCATGTCTCAGAATGTACGAGTAAATTCCGGTTATACTACCCAAAACATAAAATAACTGAATGATAAAAATGACAGTTAACATACAGCGCGTTTCAAGCTCTAACCGATGGATAGGCTAAATCGATGACTGTGAAAGGCAAAGATAGTGTTTTATTTATTAAGGGCATGTCTCAGAATGTACGAGTAAGTTCCGGTTATACTACCCAGAACATAAAATAACTGAATGATAAAAATGACAGTTAACATGCAGCGCATTTCAAGCTTTAACCGATGGATAGGCTAAATCGATGACTGTGAAACGCAAAGATAGTGTTTTATTTATTAAGTATGTTCTGGGTAGTATAACCGGAACTTACTCGAACATATTGAAACAGGCCCTAAATATGTTCTGGGTAGTATAACCGGAATTTACTCGAACATTCTGAAACAGGCTCTTAGGTACATGTTAATTTATTTTCCTCGAGATATTTGTCACAAGCACGGTCGGGTGCCAATTAGTCTCAGGACTTACACGTGCCTGCACTCACACCTACATACCTCCCATGCATATCCACCCCCTTGATACCCCCAAGGGGTGTCGAGTTCAGGATTATGTGTAGGAAGCTGCTGGACGATTAAATTACTGACTGCTTTTTAGTTACGTCATCACAGTCATATGAAATAAGTACGCCCCGCCGTTTCGCGGTGGTGATAGATGATGATGAAAAGTATCCTGTGTTAATCCAGTGCCTCATCTACATCCATACCTAATTTCATCAAAATTGGTCCAGCCGTTCGACCGTGAAGAAGTAACAAAAACACGAACACTATATTAGTGTGATTGGCTTTTGATCGTTGCGTGACTTTGGCATTATTTTGGTTTCTTTTTAAGACTACGTTTTTTGACACCGAGTTATTCTAATATTCAACCGGTATACAATAAATATTCTACAAGATAACGCGAAAACACGTTTTCTAGTTTTTCGAAGGTACTATACTTCTGTACTATTTCCGTCGAGATCAATATATCTAAAAAGTTATCAGTAATAATTTCAGACCAGTCTAGCCTCGTCACCAACTTTCTAAACCTATAAGCTTGCCTCTCTGATAAAATGAATATGTACATATACAGGTAATTAAATTAGCCAAGAGCTGCTTTGCTCACGCGTTATTTGCGTGGGCAGGCCACCACGGCTTTCAAGCGAGCTGAAAGGGTTGGACGCCCAACAGTTTCATGCTCTAATACGCAATCAATTTGATTGTATAATCGTTAATGTACACAACATTGCAGGTAATGCAAGCTATTGAAATAATAATTAACTGAAAATAAATGCCTCTGAGCCGTTCATGGCTACACTACCGAACTTTAGTCCCATGTGACTCGCGTAACGATATACATTTTAATATAGAGCGGTGCAGATCAATAATTGACGGAAAAAAAGACTAAATATTAATTAAATTCTATTAATATTTTTTAACATATAAGTCTTGCATTTTTATAACTAATTCTAAATACAAGTTGGCTACAACCCATACAGTTTAAAAGCTCTTGTACATATTCTGAGAATGCTAAGCAATTCAAGCATAATTAAATTTGATGCATGCGTTTAAAGCGTGTGTCTTTGAGCATTATTCTTGTTGACATTGAAAACACTCAACTGAAGAAAAATGTAATGCAAGTATTCATAATAGCTATTCCTTGGTAACTATACAATACATTTAAAAGCTCTTGTACATATTCCAAGTATGCTAATCAATTCAAGTATAATTAAATTTGATGCATTGCGTTTTAAAGCGTGTGCCTTTGAGGTTAAAATAAATTTCGAGTGGTAAAAGTCATCAAACAGGTTTAAAAAACGCATTGAAATAATTATTTCTTATCTGATGGTAAGCTCGAGTTACGTGAGTGAAAGTGTATTGAATTTATTTTCAATTAAAACATGTATGAATCGAAACGCATTTGATAGAACGAAACAACGGGAATGACTAGTTTTTTTGAAGTTGGAACAGTTTTTTATATTCCTTTTTAAAGAATAATAACGGAAACATATCATTACTTTTTTATTGCATATATTATCTTAGGTAGATTTGGAATCGGAGGCCTAATAGATTTTTAATGCAAAGATTAAGCTAGATACATATTAGCTATCTAAAAATTTCTAATTTTGCATAACAAGTAATTTGCATGAATGTTCTATTATCTTGGCTTTTAAAAGTTTTCTATTAAAAAAATATTTACTTTAGAATAAGCATTGCAGTTCAACGGGGCAATGCTGCCAGCATGCTGGGCACGCTGCCGACTGGTAGTGGGCTAGAGCATTTGGACTGCCTATGAGTCTGCAATGACTTATAGGGATCTACATGCTTTTATTGTAGTAGCTGTAGTGTTGTATATAGTTCGTAGTAATTTGTTAATAAAGGCATAACGCCTTTAGAGGTATGAGTCATATGTCATGTTAGCTCAGTCGGTCAGAGCATACCCAGCTATAGGGGTGGATGACGCGGGTACAAATCCCGCACATGACAATAATATTTATTCTCGTAAATTTGTAGTTTTGTAATGTAAACCGCAGAGCACGCGCTATTGCAAAATTTAAATATAAAAATAACCTTTTCAGTCATAGAATCAACAGATTTTCGTAATTTTTTGTGAGTAATATTTTATTTAGTAAATTTATTAAGTAATAAGCCCACCTTCTTTTTACCCTTGGTCACCTCGTATCCACGGGAAGGATGAGGAGGGGGGCGAGGGTGAAATTCTAGCCCTTGTTCACACGTTCTGGTTGATGATGACTTCGAAACTATAAAAAATATCTACCCACATAAATTGTCACGGAGTCGTGTTCGATTTAGTAAAATAGGACTAAGAATCGCGAAAAAACTTTATAAAGCGTTTTAAAATCGGGCAGAATTTCAAGACATCAGAGCTTTATCTATGCATAGAGAGGATGAAGGATGCATTTTGGAAATATATTAGGGTTATTAATTGTTCTCCTTCAAAATCAGTCTCAGTGACTGATAAGAAAAAGTCCACTAAAAGAAAGTCCGGCTATAATTCATTTTTTTTGTATCGCTTTTATCTATTTCTCGACAGTGAGCACTATAAAGATAAATCTAAATGAAATGAAAATATTTACTCTACACATAATCAAAGATTAAAAATCTCATTAGCATTCCCGCTACCCTCTCGTTTAGGAGGTCGCGAGACAGGTTAGTAACAGTCGCTAGTTGCGTGGTACAGGTGTCGAAAGTTTAGCTACGATCTAGATTCAAGATAATTGATTAGTATTAGAACTTGTTTTGCCAAAATTTGGCCATTCTAACTGACTTCAAACAATAGAAGGTTCTCGAAGTCACGCGTATATATCATATATATTGTTTATTATTATTGAGAGCCGGTAATTCTAGTTTAAGCATCTTAACACCTTCGACCACATCATCACTTACCATCAGGTGAGATTGTGATCAAAGGTTTACCTTTCAGCAGTTTTTTTTACGATAATTGATTTTGTAGATTCTGCTTTTTTAGTAGAGTAGTACCTCCATATTGTTCCCAATTAAATTTCATAAACTTCAGTCATACTCAATTAATTGAAAAAAAACTTTCCCGGCTGCTATTAACTGATCCACGCCTACCCATGCATTTAAACAAAACAATTCTTATAATTATGCTTAAACTAGCTATCGCACGCGAATTGCCTGTGTGAAAATCGGTTATATCGCCTTCTCTCGAGAACTATTCAGTAAATCGGGATAAAAGTATTGTGTGTCCTAATCCAAGACCTATTGCATACGTGTACGAAGTTGCATCGAAATTCGTTCACCCGTTTAGGAGGTGAGTGCCAACAAACACACTTTTGCAATTATTATAGTAGTAGGATTGGCTTTGAGGGGAATTGACACCTATTTGCTTTGGGGGGTTATAGAGCAACGAGATTAAAAGCTCTCATTCTGAAAGGCAGCAGCGTTGGACTTCTCAATGTTTTTTGGACATAAGCAACACATTAGTAATGTAAGTATGTACAAGTACCATTTTTGAAGAGCAGCAGCACGTCCGAGATTTTTCACGCCTCGCCCAACGTCCGGTAGAGCTGATTCTGCTCAAAAAATAAGGGGCGAGGAGTCGGCTAGTCCTGATGAGGAATCAAAAACATAATATGATTTTAAATCCACTTGAAGACTCACCACATTTTAACAGATGTAACATATTAAAAAAAAATTGTATAGGTATTATGCACAAAAGAGTATTTAATATAAATATGGATGGACACAGGGGCCGAGGTAGGTAGGTATGGGTGTACACCACAGTTGTGGGTCGGAGTGATTTTGACCGAATTTACGCAGTGACTTTGTAAACTGCGTGACGATGAAAATTTATCTTTGAAAGGGTGGGTATTGATATAATGACCGCTAGTGACATTACTACTGAGCGCTTCGGAGGGCACGTTAAGCCGTTGGTCCCGGTTGTTGTCTTAGGATGGTATTCGTTATAGCATGGTGGTAGGGTATTTTCCGAATTTCCATCAAGTGGATCAAAGGCTAGCTTATCTGGATGAAAAAAATAATAAGTAAGAACACATAGTGAAAAAGAAAAAATGTTGTGGCGACCAATAAGAGTCGAATAAGGACATGGAGAATATTTGTACCTACTTCTATAAAATGCTAAAAGCTTTAAAAATTTATCAGATACAATATGACCATTTGACTGGTTTGCCTGTAAAATGCAGACCTAGGTACTAGGTTGATAGTTTTAGCTTTAGCCCACTACCAAACTAGTGGGCGGCATGCCCAATCAGAATGCCCCGTTGAATTAGAATGCTGATTCAGTGAACCAAATAAGAGCCAGTATTATGGTCGAGCGTCGACCGCAAACTACGAAATATTAGGCATATACTACATATGAGTATACACTACATATATATGGTACTTAGAAATAATTTAGAAAACATATCGAAGCAAATGATGGCAAATTGGCTTCGGCTAACTACGACATAATTCTAACACGAAATATAAATTACACCAGCAAATGTAATGATATAAATAAATATATACCTTATGCAATAGGAAATACATCAGCAAATGTTATAACTTTGTCGTATTGACATAGTTGAAACCTGGTTGCTATCTGATTCCACGAAATTTCCCAGATTTTCTCGTTAAAGACGTGGGTGGATTGACGTCAAAGGTGGGATTCATATCGGAGTTTGGACGAATGGAGCCGAGCATCGGTTGTTTGAGAATTCATAGAAAAAATATTCCGTATAAATATAACGCTTGATATATAAAAAGACCGACTAAGTTCCCGCTCTAACTGAAAAAAGATAAAATGTGTATATTGTCCTTCTATTGAAATTTTCAGGTAAGTATCTATAACTATATTATATATTTTGAAACAGTGATGGCTCAGTAGCATTGGCTATGGACTGCCGCGCAGCAGGTCCATGGTTCGAATCCCGAAAGGATCGAGTAGGAAATTCAAAATTGAAACAATTTAACCGCGCTTGTCTAGGTATGGGAACCATTGTACATAATCCAATCCTATCCATTGTAAATAAGTACCACTTACGAGTTCATACGTGGACATACTACACATTAGAATCACATCGTAAGTTACTCCTAAAACTGTAAAAATATAAAAAAAAATATGTTTACTGTATCAGCCGGAGCTGCTGAATACTGCCTCGCCCAGTATGGGGGGTTTGCCATAATCCCCACGCTTGCAAGCGGCTTGGGGATCGTGTGAGGGTATCAGTTCCTCAGAAAGTGCTGCTGCCCACCTTCTGGTGTATTACCCTTAGTACCCTCTTACGACACCCATGGGTAGAGATGGGGGTGATATTCTAGCCCGGTATCGCACGGGTAAAATTATGTTTAGCTCAAACCAATGTCATCAATGCTGGTACAAAAACAATTATAGTAAAGAATCTATTATTACGTGATCAAGTACAATAGCACAGAATATAAAGGGAACCTTAATATCAACAATAAATTGAATTCCCGCCAAAAACGTAACTAAAGTTGAGGTGAAGGGAGGCACGAGGCAAGTTTATAAATTTTTGTTTTTTTTTAAATAAGTGTACGCTTTACGGATATGAATAAAACATAAATTATTCTAGAGAATATGGCAAAAAAGATGCTTGATCCACAAACACAATTCCATATATTTGTGTCGATGGAAAAAATCCTAAATACAGCTCTCAAATTTGGCCTAATCATTTTTTGTGTCCACATAGTAATCGTCGTATCAATACATATTTTAATTCAAACAAGATTAAAATCAATTTAAAAGATTAAAAGCTATATTGATTTTGTTGTAGTAACGTAAGTTGAATTATAGACGTCGCTCTATCCCAATACGATGGTTAAATAAAGAACGAGAGGAAAAAATGGAGTTAAGAGTCACTGTCATGTTAGTTCAGTCGGTCAGAGCATACCCCGGCTATAGGAGTGAATGGACGCGGGTTCAAATCCCGCACCTGACTTTATTTTTTCCCTCGTAAATTTGTAGTTTTGTAATATATTTTAATTTCAATTATTATGAAGCAACCATGTGATACAGCTCCAGAAAGATTTATACAATGATAAAAAGCTTACATTTGAATTATTGCAAAAAATCATTCACGCTATTTACATATTGCGTAAGTAGTTCTGTTTCGCTCACATGCATGCGAAACGAGGTATCTCCGTCCCATACCTACAGACAGGCAATTTTCAAAGATCATTTACAAGGACTTATGCACATTACAAACATATGCATACATGTAGGTATATAATATATATATAAAAACATACCTATTATATATATATGTATAGTATACCCGTGATGTATATACACATTATCAGACATCTGTTCAGCCGACACTTGTAGGCTTTGTCATGATAATGTCACCGTGATAATACACTGGCGTATTTGCTTTAGTCGTATTTGCCAATACTTTTATATGGTAGCATCAAAGTTATCATTTATCAGTTAATTGAGCCATTTATATGAACGCTGATAGCGTTTTAGGCTTTGGGAGTGTTTTATGCGAATTGTATCATACTTTTCTTGCAATAGTTAACTTTATATTGTTTTTTTTATGCTTGATAGATTAGCCTTTGACCACTATCTCACCTGATGGTAAGTAATGATGTGGTCGAACATGTTATTCAGGCTAACCTAGAATTACTGGCTCTCAAGGACAGCTGCCGGAACACACCTTTAGGTGTTTGGCGACAGATTTTCTACTTGAGGGTGGTAGCCAGCCAGGCGGGCATTCGCAAAATGCCCTACCACCAGCTATAACGACTGCCATCCTAAAACAATAACTGGGACCGACGGCTTAACGTGCCCTCCGAAGAATGGAAGCACTCAGTAGTAATATCACTAGCGGTCACCCATCAAACTCATGCCAATAAAAAATGCCAATGGTTACAAGTGGCTAATACCCGTTCTTTGTGGCGTCTATGGGGAGGCCCTTGTTCAATAGTGGACGTCCACTGATTTACCGGCTGATAATGACGATGAAGAAAAATTGCGCTAATACAACTATAACGCACTCTGCCAATAGTTATTTGTCAGTCAAAATGTTTTTGGTACTTGTATTGAAACCTGAGGTAGCCAAGGATTCCAGGATTGAACAAGCAAAGCGAGGGATTCAAAGGTACGAGACGCCAAGACACTTGCTGTTCAGCGAAACACACAATTTTTCATCACAAAACAGGAAGTTTAATTGTATAAGTTCCAGAAAAACTGCTTCAATGGTATAGTAAATTAATGTTTCTGTATTTTAAATTATTGAGCAAAATTACTAGTGTCGGTAATATTGAAATTGGAATTATTTTTTAGAACTAAACAAAGGTTCGAATTTCTAAAAACTTTTCGACGCTAATGGATAGCACTCACAAGCATTTTGTACGCAGATATCGAAAGATAAACAAAATGTTTCCGAGCAAAAATTCGGTGAGGTGTAAAATTCCCAAAAAAAAACTTTCCAGAAAAATACAAATACATTTCTACTGTGAGCCTGGGGAAAAACAATTTACTAACCAAACTGTTAAGTTTAACCCGAAAATGTATGTGTATTTTACGCTAACATTTATAGCTCTCGTGCGTTTGAAACACTAATTAGCTTAGTCTATATTTTAGTTTTTTTTTTATGCCTGTTAGGTTAGCCTTTGACCATTATCTCACCTGATGGTAAGTGATGATGTGGTCGAAGATGTTGTTCAGGCTAACCTAGAAGTATCGCTAGCTCCATGTAATTCTAGACTATATCGCTAGCTCCGAATTTAAAGTTGACACTTGCACCAGAAAACAACTTTGCGCACTCATGCTCATGTCGCTTACAACGGTAAAATAAATCTCGAAATAAAGAGAACTCATTACAAGTAACTATTCATACATACAAATAGTCACGCCTGTAGAAGGGTAGACAGAGGTGTGTTAACACCGTTTCTCCAAATGGGTTTGGTCCCATGTAATAGGGGCGAGCCTATTCCCATTCACCGGGCACAATTTAATGGTCATACAAAATGTTTTCTCTAACACACTGGACGAAACACGAACATATTACGAATTATATGTTACGCTAACAACATATAAGACACATGAACATATTTTATGAAACCCTGTCAAGGCACTAGGACGGTATCCAGCCCAGTTGTGCGTCTAATGCATACAGCACCCTACTCACATCCACGTGAGAAGTGGCATGCTGCTCATATCACGCACTTTTTCCTTTAGTCGCTTTTTACGACACCCACGGGAAGAAATGGGGAGGTGACATTCTCACCCGGCACCCCACATATTGGATTTTATATTGTAAGTAAGGTAAACCCACAATATAATCTCAAAAATTACTCCTATGAACTAATCTCAAATAACTCATTATCAGCAAATTATGCTGATTTCAGTTCTACATTTATATATTCAGGTTCTTATGTAATTGTAGAAGTTTGTTGTACATAATAACGTGTAATTTCTACCCTGCTGGGTCGCTAAGCATGATCGTGTGTGGGCGCCCGCCTACGCGCGCCGCCCGCCCTTCGATCGGGTATAGGAGACGTTCTGGCACATTTTCAGATTATGCTTCGGTACTAGAACGATAAATCCTTTTTATAATATACTAGATGATATGTACTCTTTTTTTAACCAACTTCAAAGTTCTCAAGATGACTGTTTCTTTTTGTGTGTGTTACCTCATATTTTTTTACAGGGTGTACCGATTTTAATGACTTTTTTATGTTCGAAATCTGGTGCTTGTAATTTGGTCCCATTACAGTAAGATCTGACGATAGGTATTTAAGTTATCCGTAATAATGTGTATTTAATTGGCCTGGACTACATTGATGAAGTTCTCATTTTCACTTGTCGATGTATAATTTACAAAAAAAATGTTTACGATGGTTGGTTTATTTACTATTCAGTGCATTTTTTGTTTTAAAATATTTTCTGTTTTATGTAATTTTTGTAATTTTTAATTTTAAACTTGTTCTAAATTTATAGAACTATCTGTCCTACAAATCCAACTCGGGCTGAGAGCAACAAGTATCTTTGTATACAACATATACTAACTGAATACAACAAATATAATAATAAGTATATATGCTATTAAACTGTTCTTAACATACATTGTTCTGACATTATGTATGTATTTAATGTATCTTAAAATCCTTTGTTGCAAAGTATGAAATTATAGATGACCATTAACAGGACTGATTGTGGGCCTACAATAGGCTTTCGGTTGCTTTTATTGTAGTAGCTGTAGTTTTGTATATAGTTTGTCGTGTTTTGTTAATAGAAGCAGATTAAACACATATTATGCACGTAGGTCTTTAGCAAATAAGTTTTCAGTAGCCATCCGGAGTCTAGAACGTTGCCTGATAGATGTGTATAGTCTCTTCCACTATTATATGTGGCTAAAACGTGTCTGGAGTAACGTAGGCTGGCGGACATCTCTATCTCTTTGGCAATATATCCGTGACACGTAAAGTGCGTCAATTTTAAAACAGAAAATCAACACTTAAACTTGCGGTTTCCATTTATCAATTATGTACAGGAACTGGCGCAAATACTTGAAATTATTGTTTTCGTGTACTTTACTTACGCTAGGAAGCATTGCTGGTGAAGTCGCTTGGCTGTACTTAGAGCTTTTTGGAAATAAGCTCTGACTAATATCCTACTGATTGTCAATTGGTTCAAAGGTAATGTTTCGACGTTCTGCTGTGTATTGAATTTTTTTTGAAGCACTGATTGCTGAGCTATGGACTGCGGTCGCAGGTCCATGGTTCGAATCCCACCGCCGGCTTGAGCTTCACCACATAGTGGAAAGGCATTTTGCGAATGCCCGCCTGGCTAGCGACCACCCTCAAGTAGAAAATTTGTCTCCAAGCACCTAACAGTGTGTTCCGGCAGCACTCCTTGAGAGCCAGTAAAATTATAGGCATATGAGTCTCAACAACTGTATGTCTCAGGGTAACGCGCGCAGTGCACTTCATCACTTGTGTTAGGCAGAGGTTACCCCTTAACATCAGGTGGACCTCGTGCTAGTTTCGTCTTAATACATTAAAAATCCGTGAGCAAAATGTTATAAAATGCCCACACTTTTTATTAAATGGAATATAATAAACGTATTTATCGGTGTGTGGGTTTTGTCAAGGGCGTCCTTCTTTCAAACAGCAAAAGGCTTATTCCAGTTGAGTGATTTTTAAAGGACCGGAGACAGAGAATTCTCTTATAATAGTTCTTTACTTCATACTTAAATGTATGCTTGATATAATGTTAAGGACACTCATGGAGTACCTTGGATATACTCGTATAATAGGTATATAGGTAATAGCCCCGTTGGTATAGTGATGTATGTTCTAAATATTGAAGTCTTAGATTTGATCTACAGGTTGGTTACATCGGGTTTGTCTCAGTAATAAATCTTCAGTCTGGAGTCTGGCACTGTCCCTTATAGCCCAATGAACAGAAAACCTTCATTATCATCATCTTCAGTCGTAAAACGTCCTCTGTTGAACATCCGCCTCCGCCATAGAATGCCTCAATGACTTGCATCCAACGGCTCCCCGCGTCTCTGACGATGTCGTCAGTCCACTAAGTAGTGGGCCTATCACAAAACCCAAGCAACACCTCATTAATATTATGTTCTATTGGGATCAATAAACATTATTTTTATTATATTTTTTAGAGCTCTTTACGGAATATACCAAGTAGTGCTTCGGTCAAGAAAGAATATTTTATAATTTAAGTTAGATTTATAAAGGTGACTTTAAAATAAAACCCTGTTTAAAAAATAAAGATTAAAAAAAACCCAATTGATTAGCTTTAACCTCCATCTCACCTTTAGTGATAATGTTGGCAAATATAGTAAACCAGCTAAGCTTCGATTTACAGGCATTTTTTGAATGCTATAATATTATTTGTGAAAGATTAATGTGTTTTATAAAATGTTTTATGATTTATTCAAAGCGATGAAAAACATTTTACCTTCCATTGTTGCGTTAAAGACTCTCTCGCCTATTAACTCCAGCGGGTGCCTACGGTTCACGCGCTTACGCCTATATTAACCTTTTAAGAAAAAAAACTAATGAGCCATGGTTAAAAGGAAAGACAACAAAAATGCGCTTCAATTCCTTTTTTACCGGCGTGCTTACAGTCGATTAAACTTTATGACAACATAAGGAATCAATACATAGGTATTTTACTAAAAATTGTGTTGACTTTAGTAAAAATATTTTGTAGAACAGCGACTGCACCGAAGTATAGATGTATATAGGGTAGAGGAACCAATAAGCATCAAAATCAATTAAATTTTATCGCTCATGCTAACATGATGTATGTCAGTGTAGGTAAGCTATAATTATTTATAGCAGAAGAAAGATCAAAGACGAATAAATGCATTTCAGATGAAGATTTTCAGAAATATGTGTAGAGTGACTTTGAAACAGCACAGGAAAGAAATGTGGTGCAGGAAAAATCATAATGATAATAGTAACGAACATCGAGAAAGATAAGCCCAGATAAACATGTAAAAAGGATGGACAATACGAAATTTACGTTGCAACGCGAGAGGAAGACCTCAGTAAAAGTATTTTGAGCAGATTTGAGACGTTCTGGACGAGCATCGAGCGAAAGCTGTATGGAGAAAGCAATGAGAGATTAGGGATTAAGAGACATAATGTCAAGATCCTGGCAATTAGAAATGGTCTTTACCAACCCCTCTAGCAAAATAGATTTTGCGTATTTATATAAAAAAAAAACCTAAAAATTACAATCTACATTGAGCTTCATTCTGATATCTTCATATAGAACAGAAGACTCAAATGTAATTATCATTTTATGTAAAATACAATCTCAGTGTCACCTATAACGTGATAATGCATAATCAGATGCAGCCTACTAGCACCTACAAACACACTGACCTCACTATTCCACCCTACTCACCCTCTGACCTACACAACCAATCACACAAGTTCAACGAAGCACACTGCCATAGCCCTCATGCGTGTAACCACGCACACATGCACAAATAGGGGAAGCGGGGCAAACATGACACCGTGAACTATATTTCACACACCTACAAGGAACTCGTGTACCGACACACACTTAGGAAATGGAATTCACAGCATTGCGAACGCTCTAGTGAAATCTTTTTCTTGGCATCGGATGGAGGAATGGCGGAATGGAGCCGATGACATTTCAATTCGCTTCCTTAGACTTCTAAGAATCATGACGAAGAAGACGATAGTATGAACTACAAACGAGATGATGAAGAGTTAAATGGATAATAGAAACAGTATGTTTATGCACTTAATAGATATAATATTTATCAGGCATAGTGGTATATCCATATTACTTCTTTGTGTCTATTTTATACATACATATAATCACGCCTGTATTCCCCGAAGGGGTAGGCAGAGGTGTGTAAACACACACTTTTCACCAATTGGGTTTTGGTCCCATGTAATAGAGGGCGAGCCTATTGCTGATTGATATTGACCGAGCACAGTTTCAGCGTCATACAAAATGTTTTCTCCAACACACTGGACGAAACACAAGAAATTACGAATAATATGTTTACGCTAACAACATAAGAAACAGGAGCACAAGAATATATTGTATGAAACCCCGACAGGACACTAATATGGTATACAGCCCTGCACACGGCACACTCATACCCACGTGTGAAGTGGAATGCTGCTCATTTGGCGCACTTTTCCCTTAGTCGCCCCCTACGATACCCACGGGAAGAAAAGAGGATGTGATATTCTAACCCGGCACGCCCGGGTGTATAAAAAATAAAACACTTTTTGTCCACAATTTCACACAAAACGCGTCATGATTCTTAAATCCCTCGATAAGACTGGTGAGGCCTTGGACAAACTTACTTCAACAGTCTGAATACTGGCGCCTTGCGCCACCCCTGAAGCAGCTGACCTCGGGCCTACAGTTGAGGACGAGTAATCGGATGCTAAGATGTTTATACACGGATTTGGTCTCATCTTTTATCTTGATGGCCAATCATTGCCTTATCTCCAAAAATATTGTAGCATTAATAAAAATATAGTTAATATAGATTTCTTCTTCATAACAAGTACTTAATAAAATTTTAAGTACGGATAAGTCTCAAATTAAAATTCAGAACCTGCATTGCGATGGCAGAACAAATATTTCAAATAGTATGTAACCTAGATGATTATTAGATTACTATCTGCGCCTCTCGGCTACACCTGCTGACAAAAGTATTAATGAAAAATATATTATGTGTTAATCCAGGAACAAAATTTCATCCAAATCTGTACACATAAAATAATTATTGAACCTGCTCGCAAAATTTTACGGGAATAGGTGAGAAATGCGACCTGTAGAGAAGAACAACCTGAAAGCTGAAACGGAGCTTTGCCCTCCAGCTCACTCGCTCAATGAAAACTATGTATTATACTTTTATAATTACAAGATTACTAATTTACGAGAGTAATAATAGATAGATATATAGAAACACTTTATTGAAACACCTTAAATATAAAAAAAATAGTTAAAACAGAAACACAATGCAAAATAAGGTAACAATTGGCGGTCTTATCGCTGATAGCGATCTCTTCCAGACAACCATAACCATAATAATAGTTATGTGCGGAATTCGAACCCGCGCCATCCACCCCTATAGCCGGGGCATGCTCTGACCAATTAAGCAAACATGACACATTACTAAAACTCTAATTTTTCCTATCGTTCTTTAACTATATGAAGATGGAGAGACACCTATAGTTCAACTTACGTTGTACTTTGTAGTACGACGTAAGTTGAACAAGGCTAATTTTGCAATTAGCTTTTTAAACTTGTTAATGACAAAACCAATTTATTTTTATTTTTATATGTGATCAGTCGCCTGATGGTAAGCGGTTACCGTCACCTATAGATATCATCAATACCATTAGTTTGCCTATAACAGATGCATTTCATCTCAAGTGACGAACTGTACTGCGCCCATCACCTTGAGACATACTTGTTAAGTCTCATTTTGCCTGTAATTTCACTGGCTCTCAAGGACTGCTGCCGGAACACACCGTTAGGTGCTTGGCGACAAATTTTCTACTTGAGGGTGGTCGCTAGCCAGGCGGACATTCGCAAAATGCCCCTTCCACCATGCGGTGAAGCCCGCGGCGGGATTCGAACCATAGAGCTGCTGCGCGGCAGTCCATAGCCAGTGCCACTGAGCCATCCCTGCTTCAAAAGTACTATCAATGCGTTGCCGATCCTTAAGGACTCCATTAATCCCCTTTTTACTGTAAGATGTTTAAAATCAAACAAGACTCAACCATAATACAGTTTTAATTAGTACAAACACGCATTTTTTTGAGTAGCTGTAAGTAGATATGCGTTCTTATGTCTTTCTAACCAATCGACCTCAATCAAGCATGTCAGTAATAATGACAGGCTTGACTGTTTGTGCTAATTATGAGACAAAACCTGTACCGTTACGATTTGAGTAATCGTTGATTTGAATGTTAAGATTGATTGGTCCCATTAGTAGAGCCAAATATAAATTGTTACGTGCAAAAGATGAAGGTGTATATTGAGATAAGTAGGTTACACACGAAAGCTTATTTATAGTAGTATATTGAGGTAGTTAGTATATTTGAAGCAATAATAGTCGAGCGGAAATAGGTACTAACTGCCGTACTGCAGGTCCATGGTCGATCTCCACCGCTGGCTTGAGCTTCACCGCATGGTAGATGGGCATTTTGAGAATGTTACCTTGGCTAGCTAGTGGAAAACCTATCGCCAAGCATCTAACCGCCTGGAAGATATTACAGGCTCATGTCTCAAGATGATGGGCGCAGTGCAGTTCGTCACTTGTCAGTGTGACGAAATGCATCTGTTATAGGCGAAGTTACCTGCCACTTTAACATCAGGTGGGCCTCGTGCGTGTTCCGACACAAAACCATAAATATACATATACAGTCTGTTTTTTCTTACCTGTCCTATTATGTAAACAAATATGGCGGTTCGTTATCCAAAGACAAGATTAGTTATGGCGACCCATCGAATGAACGACAAACCGAACTGAACAATATTAATATGAAACTGACCAAATTGTTTAAAAAGTAAAATTTAGTTGGCTATATGGCGCGGCGCTACTATAATATTAACATTCCTATCATTTGTCAATTCGACAAGCTTTTTTATCATCTTTTACACACACACGATGCCACAACGGCAGTATGACGGTGGCTCACTGAACCCCATTTAATATAGCTACAAATACTATTATTATAAGTATAAACCAGCTACAATTGGAATATTCTGGCCAAGTGTTGCCATTTTAAGTATCATGAGCCAAGCCAATGGACTTGCATTTACCCATAGACAAAATATGGTTGATTATTCTTTTTAAACGAAGAATCAAACAACTGTTTCTCAATGAAAATACAACTTACAAATGTAAACTTTTGAAAAAACTTATATACCTTAAGCTAGGGAATTTGAATTACCCCTTTTATTTGTGTAATGTGTAATTGTTAGCAACGCCAATAATTTGTAACTAGTTTAAAATACGTCTGTATAATTTCAAAAAATATATATAATTAGTTTATTATTCGCATGGGTGTGTTTATGTGTGCTTATTACTTTGTTTTGCTTACGTCCAAAACGGATGAACACATTTTGATAAAATTTTATTTATAAGTGCCTTCCTTTTGGTTTTGAACATCCGATACATTTTATAGGGTGCCAACGTATCATTTGTTTGATATTTATTTTGCAAAAGTTCGTTTTAATATCGTATATGGGATATAGTTGACTCATTGTCCTAGCAAACTACTCGTATACTTTCATACGCTATTCGATTTATTTGAACGAAAACTTTATAAATTTATATAGATAAACGAGTTGCAATAGAGCAAAAATTAAAATGTTTAAATTAAACTGGTTCCTTGTATGGCAACCCCCATATTTTAAACTTATTGTTATTATTTTTATTCGTTAGGCAATCCACTATTTAAACCCATATTCCGTGAAAATTTCAACGGGCTACCTATTACAGTTCCAAAGATAAGTACAGTCCTTTAAAGGTCGGACGGACTGACAGTCAAGCCGTTGTAATAGGATCTCGTTTAGTACGGAACACTAAAAATTAAACTAAATAATACTAATCTACTTAATTTAACAAACTATCATTTCATCTGATACAACTAGTTAGTATAATGAGATGAACGAAATATGTTCAATTGTTCACTTTAATTGTTAATTTATTTTGATACCCATCTGCCCATCACTAAAATCCATAGACAACGTAGATTACTAAACGTCAAAGCACTGTCAATAATGTACACATGTTTTGTGATCATTACGTTATTTGATTTATATTTCGGAAAAAACAATAAATTTAAATAATATTTGTATGCTATTCGAAGCGTGATGTTTCTTTTATTAGGTTTTGTCAGTTGTGAATGGCCAAATATAAGTGAATATGACGGAAACTTGTGATTTTCTAACAGAGGTTTGTGTGTTTGTTTACATTTTAAGACAGGTAAGAAAAAACAGACTTTAGATAAATATACGTGTAGTGGTAAAAAGGTATATCTTAAAGTAAATGTTTTCGTACACCTACCCGCGTTTATATAAAGCTGTTAGAATATTTTCTCACCGATGGTACGTGATGATGAAGTACTAGACTAGAATTCCTGGTTCTCAAGAACAGCTGCTGGATTACACTGTTATGTGCTTGGTGACAGATTTTCTACTGTAGATCTACTCAAGCGGGCATTCAAAAATTCCCTACCACCATGCTACAGCGACAGTCATTCTTAGACAACGACCAGGACTAACTGCTAAACGTGCCCTCCGAAGCACGGAAGCGATCAGTAGTATTGCCAAAAGCGGTCACCCATCTAAGTCGTGACCGCAGCGGACGTTGCTTAACTTAGTTGATCTATTAAGAACGGCTAAGCAAGCTACGTGAAATACGTCAAGTAAACTATTAATTATTATTGTTATTATTATTTTGTTATGAAGAATGGTTGTATTTAGATAACAGCCACGTCGTTGCACTGCCAATATTAATATTCGCATGTAAACATGTATATAATCATTTGCATTTTCACAAAGCGGCCGCGCGGCCGAGTCGATATCAAGTATTAGGTAGAAGTCTCTTGTTAGAAACGAGGTTATAATTTATTTTAATAATCTCTATGCTAAACAGATGATTCTGGAAAATTTTAATGTTATTCAAAACACAGTAGACTCATAAAATAGATATCATTTCGCAAAAAATAAAACTACGGTAGTAAAAAAAATTGCCGTACCCGGAAGAATACAACATGCATAATAATCATAATATTTGAACAATCTCTATGAACCTTGAGAATTCGCGACGATTTGTATGAAAAATACGAGATTTTCTTCCTATATTCTGAATTTTTAGTTGTGATTTAATATTTTTCTATTGAATTTTATTCTATATATTCGAAACATAATTTATTACTATCTATGCAGAGAGTGAGATTCTGGACTCCGGTGTGGACCCGGGCTTCGATATAGGAAAACATAAAATAGGCTCAGAATAGGCGGCAGATAAGAACAAAGCTATTGTTCTTATCTGCCGCCTATTCTAAGAAGTAAATTTAAATCTACCAATAGTTGTTAACAATTATAAATTACATCCATTTAATATTTTATTATGTTATACATTAAATTCATTACATCGAGTTACATGCGTGTATGTAAAAGTACATCACGTCTGTACTTCTTCAAGGGACAGGTAGATGCTTGTTACCTGTGGTAATAAATTAAGCAGAGTTTAGTTTAGAAGGGCCACCTGGGGATTGTACCTGCCGCTGCGGCATATTTCAAGTATATCGGACTTTGGGCGAGGGTCTACCCTCAATAACCCTGAGGAGTGAGCGAGATAGCATTTTTCCCGGTTTGGGAGCAGAAGGCTGAGCTAGAAGACGCTACTGCAGGCGTAGAAAACAAACCGATACAAATAGAGCAATTGACAACGGGGCAGAGTACCACTATGTTGCTGACCTCGTCTTTAGCTGTTACCTAGATTATTTGGGTAGATCGGAACTACTTACTTGCCCCGGTTCAACAGAGTTACGAGGCCCTACGGACTATTTGGAGCGTTAATCGGGAAGTTTATTTTTTCCTCGAGCTCGCTGACAAGCTCGGTGCTGAATTAAGTAATTTTTTATGACCACTGACCTAGTACCAGGGATACCTTTACCAGAATGGCTGTCAGATGACGCTAAAGCTATCATAATAATGTTTGCGATAGAGGCATCCAGATCCTCCAATACTTCATGCTGGGGAAGTATGAAATAGGGATCGGGAGAGGCAGGCGAATAGTTCACTGCCTGGAAAACTAGAGGGTCCAGGCCCTGGATAGCCCTGTCAAGGTACCGATGGGCGCTGCTATTAATGAACTGAGCAATAGTGGGAAGATTGAAATCTAAATGCAGTTCGAAGTTCCATAGGCACTTTGGTTCACTGTCTGTATTGCGTAGGAAGCGATGGAGTAAGCTCCATCGCTGAAGATGGGGACAAGAATTATGGCCAAACACTGAAGCTTGATGGATGCACCTGAAAACAGGACATACAAAATGTTTTTTTTTTTTATTTACAATATTTTTGTATGCCAATCGTAAACTGATGACAAAATTTACGCTTTAAATTTTGCACCCTACTCCAATAAAGTTTTTTTTTGTTATGGTGACGAAACAAGTTTAAGGCCCACCTGATGTTAAGCGGACTAACCTCTGCCTATAACAAATGTTTTTCATCTCAAGTCACGAGTTGCACTTTGAGGCATAGTTATTATGTCTCATGTGCATGTAATTTCACTGGCTCTCAAGGAGTGCTGCTGGAACACACCGTTAGGTGCTTGGCAATAAATTTTCTTCTTGAGGGTGGTAGGCATTTTGCAAACGCCCGCCTGGCTATGCGAACATTTCCAAAATGCCCTACTACCATGTTGTAACGGCTGCCTTCCTTAGACAACAACCGGGACCGACGGCTTAACGTGCCTTCCGAAGCACGGAAACGCTCAGTAGTAATGGCACTAGCGGTCACCCATCCAACTCATGACCACGGACGACGTTACTTAACTTTGCTGATCGGTTAAGAACAGCTAAGTTAACTTCGCTACGAGCGCTTCAAAAAAGCTTTCGTTTCTTTTATGTCTTGAAAGTTCAGAGTAGTCGTAAATCCACGTCACAGTGTACGTCATATATTTTTTCTCTACATCAGGTAGAGTAAGCCCTATGCGCCACCATGGCGGTAACAGTCACGCGCGGTGGTATAGGTCACAGATTTGCATAATGAACCTGGTATCAGCCCACATGCCATCGTTTTTACCTAACCTACCTACTTAGGCGAGTTTTAACATTGAGGACAGCTGTTTTCCTGTTGTATTCAGATTTTATGTGTCTTGTTCATTATTTCTGTCATAATATAATATGATTTACTTCCACTAGCTACACTAGTATTTTGAACGCATTAATTTTGGGTCGTATTAATTTCTGTTCGGAAAACAGGACCTTTACGCCCACGATACCCGTCCGTCCGTTCGTCTGGCCGACGGCTGTATAATATTATAATATTTTGAAGCAGTGATGGCTCCGTGGCATTGGCTATGGACTGCCGCGCAGCAGGTCCATGGTTCGAATCCGCCGCGGGCTTGAGCTTCACCGCAAGGTGGAAGGTCATTTTGCGAATGCCCGCCAAGCTAGCTACAACCCTCAAGTAGAAAATGTGTCGCCAAGGATCTAACGGTGTGTTTCGGCAGTTGTCCTTGAGAGCCAGTAAAATGACAGGCACATGAGACCTAACAACTGTACGTCTCAGTGTGAGGGGCACAGAGCAATTGGTCGTTCACGAAATGCATCTATTATAGAGGTTAGTCCACTTAACATCAGGACTCGGACTTGTTCCGTCACAATAACATAAAAAAGGCTACAATACAAAAACAAAATTGTATGGATTTATAAAATTTAGTATAGTACTAATATATAGTTTACCTAATTTAAACATAGAGTCGCCCAAATAAAGTAGTTTAACCAGCACCAAGCTGCCCCGTTCGTCGCAGCAGCTCGTATCATCTAGTACAACAATGACAACTGCTAAGCGCCGTGTTACAATAAACAATCCTGACACGCCATTAACTCCTCATCAAGTGTCACAACACGTTCACTACGACAAGGTGTCAAAGCGTAATAACTATGCTGATTGTTATTCGATTACGTCATTATTGGTCGGCATTACGTAATCGTAGTCATTATCACAAAACTGTTAGAATACGGAATGTGCTATGTCCGGTCTGTGTGTCTGTCCTCGGCTTGCACTTCTATGTGTTTGTTGTGGGAGTTAAGCCGATGGTTTATGTGTTATGTCACTTAACAATCGCCCTATCATTATTATAATAAACCATGCATTTAGACCAGGCGCTGTATAAACTGAATGTTTCCTTTAAATATACACCGAGGATTCGCTACCAATAGACAATATTTCAATAAAACCTTATATTTTCATAAAGTTTTTGAAGCGCTCGTAGCATAGCCATTCTTAACCGATCAGCTAAGTTAAGCAACGTCCACTGTGGCTATGACTTGGATGACAGCTAGTAGCATCACTACTGAGCGTGCACGTGCTTCGTTGGGCACGCTCCCGGTTGTTGTCTTAGGATGACAGTCGTGATATCGTGGTGGTAGTGCATTTTGCGAATGGCCGCCTGGCTTGCTACGGCACTCAAGTAACAAATCTGTCGCCATGCATCTAACGGTGTGTTCCGGCAGCTGTTCTTGAGAGCCAGTAATTCTAGGTTGGCCTGAACAACATCTTCGACCACATCATTACTCAACATCGTGTGAAATATTGGGGATTTTCCATACCCCCTGCACGCTCGACGTGAAATATTAGGGATTTGGCATACGCTTGGCATGCATCTTGGGGATCGCAGTGTGAGTTAGCAGTCTAAGAAGACGCTTGCCCACCTTTTGGTATTTTACCCTTCTTCTTACGACACCCAAGGGATGAGATGAGGAAGTGACATTGTAGTCCGACCCTCGGGCAAACAAAATAGCAAAACAATGAGCTTTATACTAATTGTTATTTCTCTTTGTCATCAGGTTGCAGCTGTTGACGTCCAAGGAAGCAAGCCATCGGCAACTTTCGTTCTATACCCCGCTCCCTTCACCCCCTTCCAAGATTGCTGCCACCATGGGTCGGAAGAAAATACAAATATCCCGGATCACGGACGAACGGAATCGACAGGTTAGTGTTTAACAAGAAAGTTTCATTCACGTCCGAGTGGGGTGTTGCTGTATAATAGGTTGTTATACATGAGTATGTAAGCACGTGGGGTGCGGAACTGGGGAAAAAGTGACTTATTTAAATGCCCATGTAAAAGTAAATGTAACTATTCAAAGGTAAAATTCATTGAAAATCATTTGGGTACGTTGCAGTTTTAGTGTTCTTTTTTTGCTTCAGTATCCTTTTTATAAACCCGTTACATATGTTCTCTTATAAAAATTGTTTTTTTTAATTCTTAGTAATATTGTGTCATATACCTAACCCCAAAGGCTTATGGTGAGGTGTATTTATCGTTACCAAGTGTTTTAGGTTCCAAGTAACTCCTCACATGTACTGGGTAGAGTTCTATTATACGTTAATTTTGGTTAGACCTGATCATAGTTTTATTTCTTAAAAGTACATTCGAGAACTCAAATATAGTTGGTAATCTGTAAAAAGTTGACAAAAGTAAAGATATTAAAGGAACAAAGATTAAAAAATATCCTTCAATTGAAAAGTTCGTTCTAACACATTCCAACTTTAATAACACCAATTAGTTGAAGCAAAGATCAAGTCGAGATCGTTTCAATCAACACATGATCACCCACGTGGCTTATAGTTTTGATCAAATATTTTTTAACAATTTAAAGCATGCTAAAGAGTGAAATGACCTTAGCATCTGACCCAACAGATGTGTCGTATCAACACTCCCACTGCAAAACATTATCGTGCAGGACAATGACCGCTGCTGCTTGTAATTTATTAATTATACGATTACTCTGTACATCACTCACGGCCAAATAAATTAAAACTGCCACAGTGTTTCTCATTACCCCTTTTTGTACTAGAGCCCTTAGAAACCGCGGGGGATGGAGGGTCTTATTTCTCTGGTCGCAGCAGTAGAGGCAGACAAGCAAAATGAAACTTGCGAAGGTCAACTTCCTTTAGTGACGTTTCGACTGTTCTAATTGTACAGTCATTGGTTTAAAAGCTTCCTTTGTTTATTTCTGTCCTCAATAGGCACACTACGTAGGAACAAAAGAGTCATTTCAACTAAATGTGACTTCTAGTCAAATGTCACTAATTTAATAATTATTGTTTTGTAATATAAGTTATACAATCTTGGTTCATTTAGATGAAAACTTTTTGTTTTACTATACGGTTACCCGTATAATTTAAAATAAAGTTTAAAATAGCTTCCTATTTTTTAAATAAAGACTCATTCAAATATGAGTAAATGGTATCCACAACCTCCAAGAAGAAAAACTTGACAAGTAAACATGATGCGCTGAATGCAGCATGCCGCTACTCGAGTTAACGTGTTGCTATTGCGGTACACGGGCTCATTATAACTTGTCTTGCCCTTTATTATCTGTATGAAAGCGATTTTACCAAGACGAGAATTCCCAAGACGGTGCTGGCTTTTGATTAAGGCTGACTAGAAAACCAAATCAGGGGTAGATATACCGACCCTGCACAAGCACGATAACATCGTACAGATGATGATGATGACGTTTTCTTTAAAGAAGAAAAACTTGTTTGTAATAAAAAATTGTAAGTTTCAGAGATGTCTGAAGATGAATTTAAATGTTACCTATTTAAATGGTAATCCCACACATCAAAGTTTTTGTAACTACTACAGGAAAACATTTCAATGTAACCACAATAAGTACTATGACAATACCAATGTACATTATGATCAAGAAATTAATATCCAAATGAAAACGCACATAATTAATTTTACCAATAAGAAAGGAATGGGAAATTAATGAAATCCTTAGGAGGAGAGGATTGAAAGTAAATCTATGGATAAGATTTTTTGAAGATATTACAGATTCATGTATGAAATTAAATAATCAAGATTTTGATGTAATTTCTCGTAGGGACAATCTGTATCCTACGATTTAGACGTCCGTGTTGTTTTTTGTCCCAATTTAGTACTTAGGTTATCCAAAAAAATGCGATATACAGAAATAGAAATTGCAGGCAATCAGTTTGGCAGCCTGTAGAATTAATTAATTAATTATTTAAATCTACTTAGATAAGCGATAAAAGGTTTTAAATATTCAGTTATTCATTAAAAGGAAGGAGAATTATTTGAACAATATTTCAGTGACTCATGTCGATGAATTCCAGAAACAATTGAAGGTACAATATGCATGACCTCATTTCATAAGTTATTTGTTTTAATGTTGCTATATGCAATAACTTTTATATCAACGGGATTTGTAAAGCACATGGTACCTATTTACAAATACAATAAACATACCTAGTGCTTGAGATATGAGAGTATGTGGTAAATACATAACACAAATATGTTGTGCGTTAGATTGGAAACCTTCAGTATGCAGTCTGAATTATACTCGACTGCTCTAGCTTTTAAGTAAGGAAACTGCAGACAGTGATGCAGTGTACTTATATCAGTCATTTGTTTAATGTTTCTTTTACATTATTTGATATCCCTTGATTTATTCTATTTTCAAACTGTATTCTTTAAGATTAATTATTAATTGTAATGATTTCAGGTGACGTTCAACAAACGCAAGTTCGGCGTTATGAAGAAAGCGTACGAACTGAGCGTGCTCTGTGATTGCGAGATCGCGCTCATAATCTTCAGCTCTAACAACAAACTCTACCAGTACGCCAGCACGGATATGGATAAGGTAAGCCATTATTATATTAGCTGTAGAAAGTTCTTCAATACCCGAAGGACCAGG
The DNA here is from genome assembly GCA_963890685.1 of Plagodis pulveraria. Lineage (NCBI taxonomy): Eukaryota > Metazoa > Arthropoda > Insecta > Lepidoptera > Geometridae > Plagodis > Plagodis pulveraria. The sequence continues at coordinate 8,229,895 of OY982951.1, forward strand.
TTTAGCCTCGAAATTGTTCTCGTTGTCGGTTTTAGATGAAACCTCATGGCGGGCAATTTAAATTGTTTCAGTATTTTCGCCCTTGTTGCTAGGTTAGGTAATCATTCTCCATGATAATAGTATTCGCTAGTTTAAAATTATATTGCTTGTATTATCTTACAAAATAAATCAACACCAATGCACATGATTCCATATATTACCCCCGAAGCCGTCAAAAATATGAAAAATTACGTTTACCGTCAAATGCTATGAATTCAAAAAGAAAATAAAAAATATATTGTGTATTGCACAAAATACTCTCCGAATCTTGCGTTTAACCAGGCCTAGCTCACTCCGCACATTAGATAGAAAGCTATAGGTTCATATGCGTATCCGTCCGAACTGCATTATTCTACGGTTCGTGCCGCATCAGGAGAGATCAGAGCTATGCGTGGCTATAAGATAGAAAGAGAGACACCTGGTAGGTGCATTTAAATATTAGGTACTCCGTGCTCTGCGAGCTGAAGTGCACTTTATTGCGTCAAAGCTAAAGTCGCTTATTGATTGGAATAGCTTCGCAGAGTGATCCTTCTGTTCCTTTTTATTTTGTGATATTACGTGATCAAGTATAATAGTTAGACAACCAAGCAACAAAACCCAAAAAATGATTACATTTTGAATTCCCGCCATAAATGTCAGCGTTCGCTATTCATGTCGTTATTCTCGGACAATTTGAGAATATACCAATCAGCTGTTCTTGGAATTTTCTTGGCAACGTCGTGTAAAGCCGTGAAAAAAAAAATGCTGAGGATTTATTGCAATATGAATCAAAATATATATATGTCCTTAATCGACTGGATACAATCATTTATCATAGAAGTACTTGTACATGCGTATGCAGTACATAGACTTAGTTCATAAATCATGATAATTTTATTAGTTTACCTACTTGCTCTACCGTAGTGTAAAGTCTTGTATTGATATAAAATATTTTTAGGTTGTTTTATTATTTTGTTGTCTAATCAAAACCTTTTTGGAACAGCATTAAAATGTGACGACTACAAATTGTTAGGTATATCCCTTTTTATAAAGTAGGTAATAAAAACCATAAAACTTACTCACCCAAATGATACTTAAGATTACAAAAATAACAATTGTGTGAGAATTTGTATAAATTTGATTGTTATACACATACAATTTGGAAGTTAAACAAAGTAGATTAATAATTAGGGTTCATTTATTTGAAACTTGTAAAAAAATTACCTATAATGATTTCTTTCGACCTATCTTTGCTCTCCGAAATGTTTGACCTATTATATCATATCTGTTATGCTGTTCTTATTGTAACAAATTCCGGGGTAATTTTTTTGCATGGATGTAGTGCAGCTGTCCTTGAAAGCTAGTAATTCTAGGTTAACCTGAACAACTTCTTCGACCACATCGACACTTACCATCAGGTGAGATAGTGGTCAAAGGGTAGCCTATCAAAGTATTTATTATAAAATTCACTACTACTTATAATTTGCTTTACTGTATAGTATTTTCCGATGTCAGTTTAATATTTTATTGTCAAAGTTATAAAAGTTATGTTAATAACGCATTATTACTTGAAATCAGTATGAAAAAGAAAACTTGACAGTTAAAAGCATGACGTTTCTTGCTTTATCACTGACATTAATAAAATTTCACTCTTCCTTTATCACTGTCATTAATAAAATTTCACTTGTTTAAAACAATCAAGAGATTTGATTATGCACGGCAGTAGTCCATTCGCATCCCAAGATATTAGTTCTCCTATTCTTTATTCCCATGGTACCTGTTATATAAAATCAATAATTACTTTCAGGTTCTCCTGAAATACACGGAATACAACGAGCCCCACGAGTCTCTGACCAACCGGAACATAATCGAGGTACATTAAGTACGGCGTCATCTGTGTGCTCGTGGTCGCAATGCAATGTCCATGCAATATTGACTATACCATTAACGCGTGCTTCCTACTTACACAAACCTAATGCATACATTTTACTAAAAACCCAACAAAATCCCCTTATCGATACCTCCAACACCATAGAAAAAACACGAGCCGTAAAGAAGCATGTTTATTCCCCGTTAGACAAATAAAAGATGAAACAAAACACCAGACCCCCGTTTTCTACTAACAGTTTATGACTAGACGCCCTAAATATTTATGTTATTTTTTCGTTCCAGCATGGGTTTTTGTAAATATATTTGTGTTTATTTGAATTAACCTGACTCCGTCTGAAGAAGGGTACAGTCAGTTGCATCATTGCGTTCGACACAACACACATATGTACGCTAAAAAGTATTACCACTATTATTTAGTTCACGTATTTTTATTGATAGCACTGTTTATTTTACCCTCCTACACGCTGACTATACAATGAACTGATGTGTTGCCATCAAGTACCAAAGTGGTGTCAAGTCTGAAATAACCTTAAAGTCGGTCAGATTTATTATGTTCTACGCTCAAAATCGAATAGCCCCCAATTCTTCATGCGCGTGATTATAACTCGACTAAAGTTACACGATAAGAACTTCCTAATTTTCTGGTTTTGTCTAAGTCCCTAGCAGCGAATTCTTAAAAGCTGTCTACGCCTTGACTGCAATCCTTAAGACTGCTAACTCAACTTTTAAGGTAGTCCTTTCCCACCTCCACTTTCTTGACGTACTTTAAAGACTATCTGATCTTCAAAGGGAACATAGATATGTTCAGCAGTATCAGTTTGAGCTACCAAATACTGTATCAGTGAGAACTTCTACGATACAAAAATTTAATCTGTTAACTAATTTCAAATTTCTGGACTTTCTATCCTTGAATATTCCTGACTCACAATAATATAACATTTGTCTTACTTTTATGAAAGTTTTTCTATGACTGATATTTTTTAATAACAAGTAACATACTTACAGCTTCAGTGGACATAGACTTTATCTGTATCAATTTCAGTTTTGAAAGCACTTTGGCTATGGACAGTAAAAAATAGTTGAACAACTTTATGACAATAACAAAAGTGTTAGTGTGTAATGAGGGTGTTCTAATTGCATGTCGATTAATACATTGCAGTATTAAGACATTTGGCTCGTCAAGCCACCTGAGCTGTTTTCGCTGACACTTACAGGCACTAACGAAGAAAGAGCATAAAAACGGAGTGATGTCACCGGACAGCCCGGAACAAGAGCCTGAATACAACCTGACCCCACGGACCGAAGCCAAATACTCCAAGATCGATGAGGAATTCCAAATGATGATGCAAAGGAACCAGTTGAACGGCAGTCGAGTCGGTGTTGGCGGAAGTAACTACAACTTGCCAGTGAGCGTGCCAGTCGGAAGCTATGACCAGTCGCTGTTGCAAGCCAGTCCACAGATGCATACCTCTATCAGTCCACGGCCATCGTCTTCGGAAACCGATTCAGGTAATTCTCTTTCGTTTGTGGTCATAGGATGGCAGTCGTTACAGCATGGTGGTAGGGCATTTTGCGAATGCCCGCCTGGATAGCTACCACTCTCAAGTAGAAAATCTGTCACCAAGCACCTAGTGGTGTGTTCCGGCAGCTGTTCTTGAAAGCCAGTAATTCTTGGTTAGACTGAACAACATTTTTGACCACATCATCACATACCATCAGGTGAGATAGTGGTCAAAGATAACCTATCAGACATCAAAAAAATTGTTGAAAGCTGTCGGGAAATTCTTGGCTATCTAAATTATTTTGGTATTAAAATTATTAACAGTAAATAAAATCAGGTCTAGTTTCCGATGAGACATTAATGTTTAGTTCATTCTAATAAGAGGGGCAACATTTTACATTTATACATTTACCTTATCACCTTATAGATAGATAACACTTTATTGCACTTCCTTATTACAAATCACAAAATATTCCATCCTAAAAAAGTACAATCGGCGGCCTTATTGCTAGGCAGCAATCTCTTCCAGGCAACCGTATGCAGAATAAAACAATTTAATTAAAATGGGGGTAGAGTGTAAAACTAAGTGGAATAAACTAGTAACATACTTATATATATACAAGTACTTATCTCAGTTTTCTTATACCAAATTAATATTTACACAGATAATCTGCAAATTTCTAATCACATTTTGTAGCAGTACAGCCTCTTCAGTGAGATTGATGCTTCTAAGACACCCTTAAAATTTGTGGCCGTCAACAAAAAATATTAGCGGTTCTATAAAATATATGTTAATTACGACAACATGCCTTTAATAAGCAAATACTACGAACTATATACAACACTACAGCTACTGCAATAAAAGCAATTCGACAATAGATATACCTGTAATAAGATATATATCTTAATATGGGTATATATTATACATATATTCGTATTAATATATAATTTACAATATACATTATGTTGTATATTATGACAACATAATGTTATAGGCTATTAAATTTTTCTTCTCAAAAATCTAAATACCTAATATAAAAACTGTTTGCATATGTATTGGTCTCGATTTGATAAATGCAAATCGTTTTGGCTATACAGCTAAGAGCATATATGTAAATAATATACGATAACGTCGAATATTTTGCAGATACAATATATACGAAAACTAAATCGTTATGCGTTAAATCAATATATTTGCTTTTTCACTCTAACATGCATATAAACTTTTTGTACTCAAGCTGTGCAAAGACCGATTAGAACAATATAGTGGTATTTTTTTTCCTAATTAACCTTGTGATTGCAATACAAGCAGTGAATAACTTTTAATGTATCTATATTTGTGCGCGGTAGTAGAGCATTTTTCATACATTCTACTGTGGTAGATACTCCTATCACACTCTACTGTAGTAGAGAAAGCTGGAAAAGATTGAGCAAATGCCCGCCTGGCTAGCTACCACCCTCAATTATAAAATCTATGGCCCAGACCCTAACGGTGTTTTCCGGCAGCTATCCTTGAGAGCCAGTATTTCTAGGTTAACCTGAACAACATCATCGGCCTCATCATCACTTACCATCAGGTCAATCTCTAGCCTATCATTTGTGTAAAAAAATTCAATAACCTACCCTATTCCTGTTCAGAATACACAAATAAACATTTCTACAGGTCAGCCCTGTAGCGGTCAGCCTGAAAGACTTCGATACAGAAATCTCTGTAAAGAATTCTTCTAAAAAGTCATGTTAAGTTTTGAATACTTATTTTAATTGCTAATATTTTACTTTTCCAGTATACCCAAGCGGCGGAATGCTCGAGATGTCAAACGGCTACCCAGGCTCCGGATCTCCTCTAGGCGGAGGCTGCACCCCCTCCCCGTCCCCCGGCCCCGCTCCCTCCCCGCACCGACACCCGCACAAGCCCCACGGACACGCACCACCACCACACCACTCCCCGCGGCATAACAACCTTCGCGTCGTCATACCCAGCTCAATGCCACCGCCTCAGGATGACATATCTTATCCAGGAGAAGTAAGTTCTTTTATATACCACATTACGACAAAAAACGGGTTCAAGAAACTATCTAATGATAGCATTAAAGAAAATGATCAAATTGTTGAAATAATCATTAGAAGACTTCACCAAATAAACATCTTAATATATTATTCAACAGTTGAAACGGCTTAAACAGTCACGTGATTTTATCGAGTTTTGGATTTATTAACCATTTAGCTGGTACTGCTCGAAAATGTCCACTCTAAAATGTTTTCAAGATTGAGTCACTTGAATTATTGTCTTATGCTAAGGTGCTTACTCCTTGAGGTACCGGGTTAGAATGTCACCATTTCGCCCCGTGGATGTCGTAAGAGGTGACTAAGGGAAAATACCAGAAGCGCCTTCTGAAGAACTGACAATTTCCACTGCGATCCCCAATACGCCTGCCCCACATGGGGATTATGGCAAATCTCGTTCAACGGTGGACGTTACGGTTGATGTGATGAAGGTAGGACTGGGAAAAATATATAACCACTCGGCTATAATTGATTCGAAATATATACATGATATAAAGTACGTCCGTTCCCTATAGGTTTAAATTGACGTATGCTATCTCTTTACGAATGCTATTAGTTCCATAAATGTTGAATAATGCCAATATAATGCTGTACTTCAAAAGTAACGTGTGCTTGTAGTATATAATTGCCATACAATTAAATATTTCAAGTTATGACAACGTAGTAATTAATAACCCTCGTCATGGTTTGAACGTGATTTTTTTACAACCGTAACTTGTTTTTATTATTGCAAGCAATTATTACTTGAATGCTTGTTTACAACCATATTTTTTACTTGTAAAGATGTTTTTGGTTTCAAACTCTGTAAAATTTAAAATTAAAGCACATATGTTAGTCAGCATGAAACACGAATCATATTGGACTGAAAATACTTCCCTAAGGAACACCGAATTTCGAAGATAGATATTAAAAGCCCACAAATGCGGGATAAGGGTAGGAAAATTATATTGTTTTGAAATTGCGGACGATTTCGCCTCGTGTAGATTGTGAACCACATTTTTGTCCTCTGTACCTCAGAATTCACGTGAGAACTGATAAATTTTGATACACAATTTCACCTCAATGCCGCGTCAAATAAATTTGGATTAATTTCCACAATTAGGATAGGTTTCCATAGTGACTGCCCGCGATGATCTAACTAGTCACAAATTATTATTTGAAGGGAAAATTGTGAATATTGGTATTTTCCTTGAGTGAGTAGAGCGGGCCGCAAACGATTACTTCACTGATGCTTTATACTATGAATATTGAATATTTAAAATTACATCTTATGATAATACAAGTTAAATTAAAGATCTTTGAAAATTTGTTTATCGGTGTGCAAGCACGAAAGCTAAGTGAAAACTATGTAACTACATGATGATTGAATGTCAGAAATAATCTATTGATATATTTCTCGTGATAGACTTTATCGTACAAGAAATTTCAATGTATTTTTTTTCTAAAACATGTAACTTTTCAAGTCCATATCCTTATAACTCTGAAACGTTATGTGCATCAGTTACTTGTACTACTATAAAACGGCCTTGACTACTAAACATTTGCTTCCCTCTAGGATTTTAGGAGGTTTCGCTATAATTATCAGTGTGTGTAGGCATCTTGGGGATTGGAGTGCATGTAGTACAGCTTTGACGAAGGCTGTCCGTCTTTAGATTTAATTTACTTAGTACATAAGTTTTTATGACAAACAAAGGACGAAATGGGACGAAGAGAGAAGTGAAATCCAAGTCCGGTACTTCAAAGGCAGTCCTGGGGCCCAACTTCCCCCTTGTAAAAACTATTATGGAAAACCAACATCATTGTTTCTAACTTAAAATATTGATACTGAGATTCTTACCACGGCCGTCACAAAACAATAATGTTCATATAGCGCTATCTCTATCGCGCAAATGCACAATTCAATGCATGCAGTCCGCTCTCACGTTGAAGTTCTAATGTAAGTTTACTATAGTGACATGTGGTAGTGCAAATTAAAATTGTTAATGTAAGGTTAAAATAAGACTGAATTAAGAGATGGAAGTTGGCACCTGTGCATAATATTCTTAATAATTTCTTTTCCAGACACCGCTAAGCTACTCAGGACTCGGAAACTTCGGACCACAGGACTTCAGCATGGGATCGGACATGGGAATTGGACTGTCATGGGGCACGCATCAGCTGCAGACGTTACAACACAACAGGTACATGTCTGTATACCTTTTGTATCACTACTATGGAACTTTCTGGATACTTGATTAATGTAAACAAATAACTTTGACACCTCAAACAAAGATTTATTGACAAGAAATGCAAGTGATAATATCAGCTACTGAACATAGTTGTTTTAGTGTGAAAAAAATGTTCCTTAAATTCAAAATGAGATTGAATAAATGCATTATTATTTTGTTACGCTAATGTTATTATATTATCTACAAAACTTTCGTATATCGTGGTCACAGCCTCAAGTTTCTGGCCATGGTGATTGGTTCAAAGAAAAACTACATTAAAATCTAAAACGTGTTGTAGAAAAATTTCTGTTACCTACCCGTTATTGTTTTGGCTAGAGTGCACGGAGCGTTTTCCATACCAGCGTATTTTCGTCATATTTTAAATACCAAGAGTTTAAACTGTATGAAATGTTTCACGTATAACCCTGAGCCTAATATCTATGCTTCAGGTGTACCACTTTTTCGATTTGTCATTTTTGTTACAACTAAAAGTAAAAATAAGAATTCCCTTACAAAAAGTGTTTTTCAAATATTATTGAAAATACTTTAATTTACGGAAAACTGGCAATAGATCCAAGCATAGATATTAAGCTCTAGGATAAGCATTTGCATGGTGTTAGGGTATTTTACGAATGCCCGCCTGACTAGCTACCACCCTCAAGTAAAAAATCTGTCGCCAAGCACTTAACGGTGTGTTCCTGCAGCTGTCCTTGAGAGCCAGTACTTTTAGGTTAGCCTGAACAACATCTTCGACCACATCATCGCTTACCATCAGGTGAGATAGTGGTCAAAGGCTAACCTACCAGGCGTAAATAAAAAAATAAAAAAGTATGCAAAATTCGTTTTTATAAACACTTTTGAAATATGGTTTAAACTACATTTGCATGGAAAGCGCTTCAAAAACTCTAGCCTTAAAATGTAATTTATTTACTCAAGTTACCAGAAATGTTCTTTTTGTGTTGTTTTGCTTAATTGCAATATATTGCTATGCCTCATTTCCATAATTTACCAATAACCATTAATAATGCCATGCTTGTCTTCGACTATTATTAGTATGTATATAATATTTAAATGTTATCATTTCATATATATGTTAATTTGTTTTAATATTATTTCTTTATTAGGCTTCTTAAAAGTTGATTTTGTATCTAGAGCTACCAAATAACTGAATAAAGATAAATACGTGTTTGATTCAAAGAATTTGTATTTTAAGAACATAAAATTGCCTGTTCTCATTCGGAACTTATAACCTCTTTTTATAATCAACCAATACTATAAAAAACAAAATGACTATCATTTGCTTTATTTCGAGCAACGATATTTAAAGCAAATTTTAATATTAAATGATGAAAAAAAATTGCTCCGCCGCGACAGTTTATCACTGCCGTGACCAGGATTCGAACCTGGGTTACTACGGCCACAACGTAGGGTCCTAACCACTAGACGATCACGGCCATCGGAGCTGGTGACAAACTGGCCAAATTTACCAATCACAATCCAAGCAGTTACATAACTGATACGGTTGAGTAGCTGTTTGATAGCGAATAAAAAGATAAAAACGATTCACGTGACCAACTGGCTGGAACTAAATCATACCAATTCGGTGCTTGGTGTCTTCTAATATACCTAGATAATTTAGATAATATTTTTAATTCATTTTTTTCCAATGACTGCTTCTGCAAAAAGCGGTATTTTTAAGAAATTTTATAATACGTGTACGCAAATAAAACTTTTAACAAAATTGTCGCGCCTTCATATTCATAAACAGAGCTCAAACCAAATTGAAAGACATTTTTGTCTATGTTAATATCATTTTTAGGTCATGACATTCAAAATTCCATTCTTCTTCAACAAAAATACGCTCCGCCGCGACAGTGTATCACTGCCGTGACCAGGATTCGAACCTGGGTTACTACGGCCACAACGTAGGGTCCTAACCACTAGACGATCACGGCTACCGGAGCTTGTGACAGTTACGCGAAATATGGTACCGGCTCTTCATTGTTCAAGTCCAAAGACTTTCTTTTACAACCGGTTCCGGACGACTGATCTTGTTATTGATCTTTGACTTCAGTATTGATTATTTATGTAGATGGCGTAGTTGTAAATTGTTTAAAAGGTTGACAAATTTAAATAATTCTTCAGATACATTTGTATTAATATATATCATTTAAGAGATGTGTCAAATACTATCACAAAAATAAGCAAAAAATGCTCAGACTTTTTTCCCGCGCTTTATCGCCATCTTTTGGAAGTAATATTTTAGTAAGGTATTTTATAATAAGCTGTACTTTTTGTAAATTGTAGTAGAGCTTGTATAATCAGGAATATAAAAATACAATTAAGTGACTTTAAGCGTTATCAATGCAAATAACGATTTTCCGAAATAAATATTAATACGAGGAATTTAGTTCTGCGCTAGCGCCACCTGACGGACTATTCGATATTTACAAGTGATAATATTAGTGATAGTTTAGATAGACAATAAAAATATCTGTTTATTTAATCAAGTTCAGTTTGCTAACCTAGAATCTTTGCCACATAAAATATTCGTTTTAAACCTATTCCAAAAACCCACTTGTTATATTGCTTCTAAACAGATATGATTTTATTAGCTATACGTTTTTTATGTACCTACCTATTGTTTTTCGAGTCTGTAGATTACTTATATGTGTAAGCTTAACTTTGAGGGTGTAGAAAAATATATGCACTAATTATCGCATTATCGGCAAATTTGAAAAACACGGCTGAGCTCTGCAGTTGTGTTCTCCCGGTTTTTTTATGTTATGATTTATGATTTTTATTTTAATGTAAATTATAGACATTTTGTAGTGTAAAATATCTCTAATTACAACGGCATTTTTAATGTTATTACTAACTATAGTTTGCGCACAAACAAAACTGCAAGTGCCTGCGCTCATTAAATTTTCGATCTCTATAGATCGGTAAATTAGTAATTGAATCTGTTGTTATTCTAGGATAAGCACAAAATATAAAAAAAATATGCTCCTCCGCGACAGTGTACCACTGCCGTGACCAGGATTCGAACCTGGGTTACTACGGCCACAACGTAGGGTCCTAACCACTAGACGATCACGGCCACCGGAGCTGTGAGACTTGCAGCGAATTCAACGTTTCCACTCTACACAATTTAGTTGCACAACCAGTTTTATAAAACTGCCCTGCCCCGCGCTTTTGTATGAAAACTAGGCGAGAGAGGGGGAATGAAGTATTGATTAAGGTTCTTATACTTTCATTTTCGATCGTTACGCACCAGTGATCCGATTGACGAGATATTGATGTGAATTTGTAGGTTACGATATAATAAATTATGAGGTATGGAGATAATAGGCAAGAAGTTTATTATTTATTGTTGACAGTGCCGACATTGAATGTCTGCTTAAACAATGACATTATAAGTTCATAAAATGTAAACAAGATGGCATTCACAGTTTCATTTTGACTTCAGTTGGACAGTGGCGACTTTGTTTCTACACCCCTCAATTGATAGGATTAAAAAGCATAAAAACACCTGTTTAAGAACTAGAGTTTGACGTTTAATTGATACTTTCTACGGTACGGTAAATAGTTCTAAATTTGAAATTATCATTACATTAGAAAAGATCTAAATCTGTATGATGAAGAGTGAATAAAACAACAGATTTAAGAGCTTTTCATTAAACAATTAAAATAAATCGTTTAGTAACTCTTTCTGCGAGTTCATCCGGGGAAGTATGGCCACCATTTTCTACCGGCAAGAAGTAATAGTGATTGTGAAATTACAGGCACAGGAGACTTTGTTTTTTTTTATACCATTAAGTTGGCCTTTGACCACTATCTCACTTGATGGTAAGTGATGATGTGGTCGAAGATGTTGTTCCGGCTAACCTAGAAACCTGTCTAACCGGTCTCAGGTTGATGGGCGCAATGCGCTTCGCTACTTCTGACGAACTGAATCTGTTAGAGGATACTGCTCAGCACTAGGTGAGCCTCGGACCGGCACCATCATGAAAACATAAAAAATAACTTATAATTTAATAATGTATACAACTGCCACACATACACTGCCGGCCTAAGTATTTTAATCACTTAAAGCCTTTCAACATTTTAGACATTATATCATGCAAAAAACTAAACCTACATGTATGTTCCGGATCATGATTACGACCAAACCAAGTACAAATTATCATACATTACTAACTAAATGAGTCTCAGCATGTCGGTTCACTTAAAATCATTAACAGCTTATACTTTCAATATTATATCATGCCAAAAAGCTTTTGCTGCAATTGCGTGTTCATCGACCGTGACTGACCAGCTGTTATGTCCAACAGTAGCAGTTTGCCAGTGCTGGGTGGAGGAACGCCGCCGCCGGCTGCTTCGCCTAGCAATGTGAAGATCAAAGCGGAACCAGTATCGCCGCCCAGAGCCCCTGACCATATGCACCGCGCCCCGCCATCAGCCCCCGCGCCTCAGCCCGCACATCTAGGAGCCATCGATGGTAAATATCTCAGTTGTCTTTCAACGCTTTGAGAATTCATTTTGGCTTGCTAATAACCAAATAAGTAATTCTGTTGGCAAGCACGTAATGGTGAGTTCTGGTATAGAAGTGCTTGACAGTCATTCCAGGCCTAGCCTGTTACAACCATCGACTATTTATCAAGTTTCGACAATAACCAAAAGTCTCTTAATTGATACTGCTCTAAGACTAAATCGTTTAAAAATAAATATGGAAAAAATTGGGATGCCTTCATCATTCCTATGCTACATAATTATGTCTAAAGAATTCACACAATCGACTGTTTGTTTTAATAAAAAACTATACTATGTAAATCCTTAATTGGCCGTAAGTTATATATATACGAAAAATTGTATATTTAATTAATGGCTGTGGATTTTGTTTAATAAATAAATAATGACGCCAAGAGACAGGAGCTGATTTCTTGTAAGATATGTTTCACTGCTGAAAGGCGTTCTACAATAATCTTAGCTAAGTTAATGGATAATGCGATCGAAGGTGGTATACAGGTATAACCTAGGATGGAAACTGGCTCATAAGGACAGCTACCGAAACACGCCCTTAGGTGCTCGGCGACAGATTTTCTAATTGAACACAGTAATAAGCCTGGCTGGCATTTCGAAATTGCTTTACTACCAAAATTATTTGATTAATGTTCAATGAATATTCGTTGTAGAATTGATAGGTAGTAACATATATTCTTTTGAGATATGATATAATTCAGAGATATCACATAATGAGAGATTATATAAATATTGTTATTATTATTTTAATTCCATGCAACAATTCTAATAAAAATATATATTCCCATTTGGAGGCCATAAACCTTGATCACGACAATGAATTATGGAAATTGTTTTCTTTGGAAAGTTGACTACTAAGATATTAGATGTGTTTCAGTAGCAAACTTTAAGATTTTAGCTCTCTAAAATTAATGTACCCTCATCTCATACCTACCTAATTATACTTACAAAAATCATTAGTCTAAATTCTTATCTGCCAACCTAATTATATGTTAACCAACTAACACTTATTAATACATTGTTCTTAACAATGAAATAGGACTATTCGTTTCAGGTTCAGTGTCGTCGAGCAACATGGGGTCTCCGGGCGGGCAGGACATGCGGCACCCGAGTGCTCTCCCGCTCGACTACGAACAGCCGCTCAACAAGCGGCCGCGGATCGAAGGTTGGGCAACATAGCTAGGCTATGAGGCCTTCGGATCCTACCCAAGGCCCGTCCATCCGCACTGCTAGACCGGCCACAGCCGGCCCTATCGAGCTTTCGATAACCACCGTCCTGCGTCAAGCACAACCCTATCACCTCCCCTCTCTAGTGCTACACGTGACGTGCTATCGTACGATCAAGTCTGAAACGGAAAGGTGCATCTCTACCCACGGTGCTTTTTTCATGGCACGGTCAAAACTCTTTTCGTAAGACTCGAGTGACAACCTTCGTGGTTTGTAACTCCCATTGATGTTAAATGTTCAAGTTTACACTATACGTAATTATTGTAATGCACACGTAAGTACACTAGTTGTTATAAATGTTAAAATTAAGTACAAAAATGCATAATAGCTGCGGAACTTCTGAACAATTTTGAACTTATATCTAATAAATGTCCCTTTGTAAATAGGTGTTAAATGTGCAATCCGTGCCATTGTCTGTTTAGCTTAAAGTTAGTCAATTTTATTAGTGACTATAAGTAAGATAGTAAAGGAAGTTTGCACGCGTCGTTCCGTATAGGTTCGCAAATCAGACGGCTGGACGGTTTTCATAGTGCGCGATAAAACAGACAATTAAAAAGTGTTGAAGTGCGTAAGACTTGAAACGACTGTTGACATTGTTTTAAACTAGTGTTTTAAAAAGTTTTTTGTGCCATTTTAAAAATATATTTGTGTGACATCCGAACTTGAATCTTTGTAAATTTAAGGTAGTGTCATCACATCACAAGATAATAAATTATGTATTGTAAAATCTATTGACGTATTTATACATGAGAATCATGATAATATTTACTTATATGTATACACGTCCCTTTAGGAACGAATGTTATGTAAGTAATTAGGTAAAGTTAGCTAGAAATGAGTATATAAATGTACCACATGAAGCTTTAAAATTTCTTATGATAACAGAACACTTTGCACTCTAAGCAGATTTGTAAGTGAAACACAACGTATTATATACGAGTAGGATTTCTTGTATACTCATTACCACAACGTAGTTGAATTTCACAGTCACTATTATAAATTGTTTGAAATATATATTTTACTTTCAGCAATCACATTTCAGTCAAACATAACTAACTAAAGTTTATATGTAGATGTAAATATCACTGTGATTTTATATCAACCTACGAAGTTTAATATTTCTTTCCGTATCTCAAATTCTACATTACATTTGATTGATGCATTCACATGCTTCGAATTATCGTAGTTATTTTTCAAATATCTGGTCGTTTCATAACAGACCAAAATATCAAGTCAATTTTGAATATCATATTGTAATTTTACTTGTTAAGTATGTTAGATTATTTAGTGGCTATAGGAATGGGTTATATGGACTTGACGAGTTTGTTGATAGAATACATTGTTTTTATTTTGTTAATGTGATCTGAAGATACAAAATATATCTACTTAATTAGAGAAATGAACAATATTACCTACATAATCTCAGCTTTAATTGCACATACAAATATATTAGACAAATAACATATTTTGGTATAGCACTATATCACGAACCGCCCTATTTTTAGAGGATATGTAAAGAGACGTTGGGAAGTAAGGATTAGTTTATTGGTGTCCGTTAGAACGTGTAACATAGTATTTGTTAATGGTGGTTGTATCGTTTCTAGTTTCATGTCGGAATCATTTGATTGTCGCTTGTTTCTCCTGCCATTTCCTGTACCTTGAGCACTGTTATCGTGAGCCCAAAACAGCACTATACCTAACATTGAACCCCAACATAATACAACACTATGGGACTAATATGGTCATAATTTGAATCTTGCTTTTATATAATTTCTCGCAATCACTAAGAATATATTTATACTGTCTTGTTATTAGAAATTATAAGCATTCTGCCGACTAGGTTTTGTTTTTATTGTCATTGGTAGTATATTTTTGTTATACTGGTATGCCTATTGGGTTCACGATGAATTCCTCCTATCCCTCATATCGTCTCACTGTAGATGCCTTACTCACAGTGCCTAAATGTACCATATTGTACCAAATTTGTATAATACGATAGCATTTTTGCTTTATATTTTCACATCCTGGTAATATTAAGTCTTACAAAATGTTGAATCGTTATAATAATAGAACAACACTACACTGAATGTTTATCATATAGAATATATATTCATACATTTAGGATTAGTAAATGTATGATATCGTAACTTTGTATTAAATGTTGCTATACCACGTTTGAAAGCAGTGTAACTGTTTATTAAGGAGTTAAAGTGTATATAATAATTAAATTGTTAAGAATAAAAACTACTTTGCAAGAATAGAATAAATCCTTCAAATCACAATAACAAAATTCTAGTGTACGTTTGTTAAATTTTGTACAGGGATAAAACCAGTTTTGAAGTTCAAAAGTCTGAACGCATAAAAAATGTATTTTCGCATTGTAAAATAAGGTACACGATTAGTTTTAAAACGAATTAATATTTTACTACTGGAGCGTAATGAATGTTGACCCATTTTAGGGAACTATTGTAGGAAACCTGTAATTATTACACCTTAAAATGTTAGTATATCGTTGATGTGATAAATTACATTGTTGCAGTGGGCCCATTATGTTACTAGTCGGTGCTTGGTTGGGACTACCACTTGCTGTATAGGCTTACCCAATTTTTCTATGTGGCAATCCTACCTTCTGTTGAACCGGGCCCTGTTTTGAGATTCTACAGTTACGTTTTCTTCGGTCGTTCGTTCCTAAAAGTTCCTTCTGGAAGAGTTGATGTGCTTGGTATTAAAATTTGCTCAATCGTGTCCGTTAAGACGATGAAGCGAAATTTTTAATTGTTTCTTGTTGTGAGCTATTCGTTTGACATTCAATTCCATTGGAGTTTGATTGAGGATGTGTTGGAAATACAATGTACATCACAATATCTGTTACCTAATTACCTATCACGTAATATAATAAAGCACTGATATATTAAACAAAGTATATTGAAAAGGTTAGTCTTGATATGCACAAAGCAGTTATTGGAATATTCTTAAAGGTTTTTCTTGCAAATAGTTTATCGATATGGCAATGTAAGAGTGCACAGAGAAGTATCTATGACCTTATCTTGTACATTACATCTGTTAAGCTGGTATTGGGAGCATAATTTCCGAGGTTGTGAGTTTTACTGTCGGAAATGAGTTCATGTATAATTATATTAATTAAATAAATATTATTATATTCTTTTGAACGCACAACGGACGTTGTGTGTCATTGTAAAAAGAGTTTGCTTGATTTTTTTGTAGATGTATACCTACATGTGTATGTGTTTACCTGTATTTAATCTTGCTGTGTGACAATAGCAAAGAGCTTTTAATTTTCAGTTATTTTTATTGTCTAGTTCATTGCATTTAAATAAAAATGTAGTCATAAGTATAAATATATGAAATCAATGCGATTTCGTCACAGTAGTATATTGCTGTATTGTAACTCTTGTTCTTTCTGCCTTTTGCTATTGCACCACAGTCATTGTGAACAACCCGAGTAGAATTATAGGAATGTAAACATATCTTTGTTGAATACTCAAGTCGATTTCAAACTATTTTCTTGTGTCATCAGTTGTGCAATACATACATAATAAAACTTGAAAAAATGCTTAGGTAGGTATTAGGTATATTTTCGTTTGAATTTACAAATACAAAATTCTGTTGTATTTTATTGATATTTTTACTGATAATTTGAGAGTCGTCGTTATTGGGGCGGTGCCTC
The DNA here is from genome assembly GCA_963890685.1 of Plagodis pulveraria. Taxonomy (NCBI): domain Eukaryota; kingdom Metazoa; phylum Arthropoda; class Insecta; order Lepidoptera; family Geometridae; genus Plagodis; species Plagodis pulveraria. The sequence goes on from OY982951.1 coordinate 8,247,032, forward strand.
TCCAGAAGTTTAAGTCATATTGTATAATTATTACTTATTAAGATAAGGCCGGGCCAAATATTGCATTATTGTAGGTCTTACGGCGCCTGTGTTTCTATGTCAAGGCATATGCCTTTTGTAGATAAACTATGTTGAATGAGAACATCTCAGTGGCTGAATGAATATAAATGTTTAACGACAGTGTTAGAAAATTGTTATAAATTATTTTGATGACTGTTCGAAGGATAATAAAGAGTTGGATGTCAGTTACGTGGTTTTTATTTCGGTAAATTAAATTGTAATACCTTAGTGACTTTTACATACAATTTACGCTATTATATATAATATGTAAGGTCAACACTTTTAGTGAACTGCTATGATCTATTCAGTTTACAACTGACGACATGGAATGCGCAAATCCTAATTTTGGAGAATGATTTAGACAGTTCTTTAACTCCTTTTTTTGCTGATGGTACACCTTTGACCACAATCATCTATTGGTAATTGATGATGTGGTCGGAGGTGTTAACAGCCTTAACCTAGAATTACTGGCTCTCAAGGACATCTGCTGAAACACACCGTTAGGTGCTTGGTGACAGATTTTCTACCTGGGGGTGGTCGCTAGCCAGGCAGGCATTCGCAAAAATGCCCTTCCACCATGCGGTGAAGCTCAAGCCCGTGGCGAGATTCGAACCATAGACCTGCTGCGCTGCAGTCCATAGCCAATGCCACTGAGAAATCCCTGTTCAACGAATTCTAGGTTAGTCTGAACAACATCTTCGACCACATCATCACTTACCATCAGGTGAGATAGTGGTCAAAGGCTAACCTATCAGGCATACAAAAATAAATACAAAAAAACACCTAGAGGGTGTGTGTCAATAATAATAACAATAATCTTTATTAATCTCTAAAAACATGAACATTGATTAACAAATTTAAAAAGACAATAAGATAGGTGTTAATGTTTATATATAAACACGTCTACAAAAGCAACACAAAACAATAGATAAATGAATATTATTTCTCTATGACAAAACATTGTCCACAGACAAAAATGTTAAATATACATTTTATGGTATTCTTTTACTAATTGTTACTACATGCAAGAAGTACATTGAGTGCCTGTTAATGGAACATATTTATATTTAATATTTCTAGTCCTTCTGCATACTATTCAGGTGATCGCCAAAAACCCCTTTAGAAACCGTAGTATTTCTATCTACATCTGTCACATCAATAACGTCTTCAATCACGAGGTCTCTTCTCCTTTTGTCCCTTTCGAATATTTCGTTAACTTCCCTGTCCAAATCAACTGAACTTGATCGTGTAGAAATGCAGACATCAGAGTTCAAATTCTCATGTACCATAATACTTGCTTGAGTAACGTGTATGATTTGTCCATCCAAAGTATCCTTAGAACCTGCACTGGTTTTTCTTGTGTCAAAATAAATCTGATCCTCGGTGTCACCAGTAATGGCATTAATTTCATCGCTTCCAGTTGTAGAAATAAGCTCTTGTCTCGAACCCCCGCTTTTTGGTTTCTCTTTCTTTTGCCGGCATAAAAAGCGACACCTTCTAGTAAACCCTCCCATCCACTCTGATACAAGAGCAGTGGCTGCCATGAGGAATCCAACAGCGAGTAGCAGAAACATACCCTGGGTATCATCGAGAGTTAAACCTTTTTCTTCAGCTGAAACTATTTTCAATGTGCCTGATTCCACCTGTAATAAATAATATTCCAATTTTCAGTACCTGCGTTACAAAAATAATATATAAAGAGTGTATATATAGAGCTTTGAGTAGAAATGATATGGAAATTCCAATTCTTGTAAGTAAATAAGAATTGATTTATAATGTTTATTTTCTTATAGCACCATTTTTATGCTGGTCTATGTTATGTTTAATAAAATTTATATAATTTTAGATAAATAAGATTATGACTGCAATACCCTGACAGGGTATATAATAAATTAATTTAAACATTCGAATGAAGCGGCGTAAACCGAGCGGTATAGCTTGTCGTGCCGGAGGTCACATGGTTCGATCCCCACCACCGGCTTGAGCTTCACCGCTTGGTCATATAGTTATATGTTCTATGGCTTGGTGGCAGGGCAATTTGCGATTGCTCGCCTCAAGTAGAAAAACCTGTCGCCAGCAGTCCTTGAAAGTCAATAAATTACAGGCACATGAGACTTAACAACTGTACGTCTCGGGATAATGGGCACAATGCAGCTCGTCACAGTGACGAAATGATCCTGTCAAAAATCCAAAATGCCGGATTCGTGATAGCCGAAGTGGCTGAAGAGGTAAAGAAACACAATCATAAAAAGATTAGAATATTATCTAGGTATTTTAGTACTTACTGCCAGCAAATGTCCGGTACTACTTCTCTGCATCTGCCATCTAACTTCTCCTACGATTTTGTCAACTAAACCACTTTGTAACATTCTTCGTAGATCGCTACTGAGTTTTGCAGTGTACAGGGAGTTGTTCGGAAAACCCATAGTCACACCAAAAGGCACAAAGCATTCATTTGATATGTGCAGCATTGCTCGTTTTGACCTGAAATTATTATATACAGAAGATATGAAGGTAACCATCAGATAAACAAGAATAGCATTTGGCGCTGTTCTAATTTAATCTACGGCTATAAGAACTAGTGGTGTCCACAGAGTTGAATTCAATTCGCGCGCTTGTTGTAGGTACTCAAATAAGGTACTTAGAGTGTCTTGGTTCTTAGTGACTTTAGGTATCAGGTTGACAGATGCAGTGCAGTTCGCCACTTGTCCGAAATGCGCCACGCGGGTCTCGTGCATGCTCCATCATAATAACGCATATTAAGATTAGTTAGGTTTTATACTTATTCTTAAGCTGGGAAGTACGACAAAAATCTATTGGCGAGTTAACGGACTGTTTAAGCTACAAAAGTGGATCTTACTTAGTGGTGGAGTAGTTAGCTTGTACTAAATATTCCAGTTCAGCTTGGGATCCTAAAAACGCATGTGGCCAGAAGAAAGCTTTTGTTGTATTTCTGATGCCAGCCTCCACGCTAGGCACGAGCTCTAGTTTCTTCATAAGTTTATTCGTTTTTGGATCTGAAGAATTTATAAACCATCTTTCCCAGCCTCCACGATCTATAAGAAATGTCACGGCTTTAAATTATGGGTCCACATAACAAAATAGATACTAAGTAAGAGTAAATACAATAATTGTTATTTGTTATGCGAGGCTGTAAAGTTGTTATTTGGTGCGAGTATCTACTTGTATTGGAACCTGAGAATCCGAAAAGTTCTAGGATTGAACCATGATTAAAACTAGGTTCTAGGTGGAAATATAGAATCAGCATACCGAAAGTTTAAAAGGTACAACACGCAAAATAACTATGAACTAACATTTTCACGCCATGAATGAGGTGAGTTTCCTCGCTTGAAAGAGAGGAAAATGCTCGGTGCAAGAGAAACATCTTTATTACGAGTACTATACTAATAAAGATATTTTTCTTGCACATTTTCGTTAATTTATAGCAAACATTAAAAATGGCAATGTTTCCCAAGGCGCCTGCCAGGCGTGGGGATTATGGCAATATATCAGTGGGGGAGGCTGTGTTTAGTAGTGGACAGTATGGCTGTAACAGGTTGTAAAAAATACTGAATTTTTTGAAAGAGTTCAAATTTAAAATAACTTTTCCACGCAAATTTCGAACAATCTACAACACATTTTCAAGCTTGTGAGGTGAAAAATATATTATATTATTGTCTTATGACAAGGTGAATGTGTATCAACATATTATTCACCTTGCTGAATGTACATTTTCAAAAAAATAAGCAAGACCTTGATCGACATCTAATGGGGTAAAAAGCAACAGACGCGCTGCCATTAAAAGTGCATAATATGATGCCTATTAACTCTTTATACCTATGTAGACTCCCACATTATTTATCAAAAATAGTGACGCTCTGGTAGAGTAACTAACACAGTGAGAAAATGTTTCTTGTTATTATCGTTTCATAAAAAGGGGCTGGAAAATAAGTTAAAATTTAGGTATTTTCAAGTTGTGACAGAAGAGATTTTTAATTGTAAAATGCCATGCATATGTAATGCCATTTAAGATTTACAAATACAAATACAAAATAGTTTATCGCATAATAAAATATGACACAATATGAATTGGTGAAGCCCTGCCTTTTGCTTTCGTATACACAGTGTTGCAAAGGGCAGTCTTCTCTGGAAGAGGAACATTTGCAATAAAATACGGAAAAAAATAACATAGAAGTTTTAGTAAAAGAAACATTATTTCAATATGTATATATGTAAGGATATTCTAAATATGTATTAATACGAAATATTCAGAGACACGTTTACTAAAAATATTCTTTACTCACCAAGAGTTCCAATTCTATAAAAGCCATCCAAGAGTTGGTCGATCGTGTCCACAGTCTCGGGAAATATAGGCAAGGTTACAAACGCTATGATAGATCCTGTGTAGCAGCTTGTGATTATAATTGTGAATATCCAATACCAACCTTAAATAAATGTGAAAATTATTTTAATATTTTTGTTTGCAGTAACGCATGCTCTGCGGATTATGCCATTTTATCCCTAATATATTTTATCCCGATTACAAATTTTAATTTTATAATAATAAAAGGACCTTTTTACTTTGTACGAAGATTGTATTTTTGTTGTTTTAGTAATCAGCGGTTCACCTTTATAACAAAATACTACGAACTATGTACAACTCTACAGCTACTACTACCAAATTATTTAGACAAGCTATAAGTCATTGCAGAGTCACAGGCAATCCAAAAGGTCCAGCCCACTACCAGTTGGCAGCGTGCCCAGTATGCTGGCAGCATTTCAACGTTGTTTTAAAATATAAATAATAAAAAATACATTTTAAAATACAAAAAATAAGTAATTGTCTACTTATTTTTATATTACTTACGTATAACTTTTGTCAAGCGGATGTTGCTACTATTCTCAACACCAAGCAAGTTTTCATGCTTCCATATCGATATTAAAAATGTCACTACATAGAGCATCATGCAAGTTTAACGATATTAACAACAGTAATACCTACATAATTGAATACGTAGTACCATCAGAGTAATTTTATCCAAAAAGCTTTTGATCCCAGTTATAATTTTTCACTAACATTTTTACAAATGCAATAAACGTACTCACCGATCAGAAGTCTTGTGGTTATTTTATCAGTTTTGCTCCAAGAGTTTTTACCAACAAACGTGAAGCAGTTAGTGAATGTTCCGAACACGTACCAGAACATGTTTTCGATCTCACCACTGTTGTGTATCAAATGCCTCAGGGTATGCTTGTCGGAGAAGGCAAGAGGAAACATCCCAAATATATAGGTGAACGTAAGTGCTACCCATACATGCCAATGGAATGGACCTAATATTGCTCTATATCTAAACAAAAAGAGAATATTTGAATTGAAATTCTCGTGAGTTTCACACTTATTTAAATATTATAAATTAAACCGGGAAAAACACTCACGTTGAGGATCGAATACGTTGACCCGGGTTTCGAGCATATCAGATGCTTATCATCAGGTCGAGTGCGCAGCTGCGTCTGCGAGCTCCCGGCGGCCACTGTGGAGCGCCGCCCGCGCGGCTCGGCGTGATGAGCATCTGACATGCTCGAAACCCGGGTCGACGTATTGGATGCTCAACGTGAGTATTTTTCCCGGTTTAATAGGGTTGTTGACTTGTTTTTTTTAAGTATGGTAAATTATTTAGGACACTGAAATATACACCTAAAATTTTTAATAATTTTTTTAGGTGTCCTTAACTACTAGAAATATATATTTTTATTTCAACTTTTAAAATTGGCGCTGAAACATTATTCAATGGCGGCCTGTATGCTTATGACGTCACTAGGGCAAAAACAAATAGTGCTGAAATGTAATACGTTTTGCTTGCTTGTTGTGTCGTGCGTAATCGATTTTAGAATCGATTACACAGGTTGTTCGGCAGAACGTGTACCATAGGTAGGTATTTAGACTTACTAAAATAGAGCATCAACGAATAAAACAAAGACAATACAGTTTGAAGCACGGACGGATACATGCGTGGCAGCATTATCGATTCTTTTTAATACATGGTAATTAAACAACTTTAAACGGTTTAAATCACTATTTTATCGAACATTATTGTATTCCCGAAATGTAAACACTTTCAAGAGATCGAGACAATGGCGTGCAGTGACATCGGAATAAAAATAATGATAAACATAAGCTTTTCCAAATGTTTAAAGTTGTTGTATTACTATGAGTAATGATTGCAAAATGTTTCCATAGATTCTTGTTCCGAGTTTGGAGTGGTTTTATTATCTATGCTGATCTTTGATCAAATTTCACAGCGAAATATGATGAAAGATAAGTGAGTCAAATGTATGTATTACACTATTAAATATAATATGGGATCCAATAGGTTTGATAGTGTAATAGGGGCCCAAATAGTAAATCGATAGTGATGCGACATTTTGTGGGTTGCTTGCTATTAGCAATGACTAATGTCAACTGTCACTGTCAAAACCTTTGGAAGCAAACTTTCAATTACTATTACCTATTCTGTGGCTTTGTTTTTGTCCTTATGACATCATTTCCGCCTTTACTTCCGTTTGAGATCACGTGACTTGCAGAAAATTTAAGCACATTTTGTTTATTCAAAATAAAGTTAATCCGATGCATAATAAATAATTTGTTAATTTCATCGAGTTATGTGCTCCAACTACTATCATGGTAACGTTACATTGTATTTTATTTTAGACTGTGTCAACTACCCTATTTATAAATTTAAAAACAGAATGTTTATGAATCAGGTTTTCAGATTTACAAACATAGGAAATATTGTATTCGTAAATTTTAGACGGTAGTGATTCCTGACACCCCAAAATGACACCCCACTTTTCTTACCTTGGATGTCGTAGGAGATGACTTAGGGTCAAATACCTGAAGGTGGTAAACAGTGCCTTCTGAAGAACTAATAACTTCTACTACAATCACCAAGCATGGGATTATGGCAATCCCCCTAATGGAGATATCTTGTTCAACGGTGGACGCATTTTGAGTCGATGTTTTTTTTATAGCTGAAAGGCTAGCCATTTTCCGATATCTCACCTGATGGTAAGGTGAAATTGTGGCTGAAGATGTTGTTTAGGCTAACCATCAATTACTGGATCCAAAGGACAGCTGCCGGAACATACCGTTACGTGCTTGGGGACAGATTTTCTACTAGAGATTGGTAGCTAGCTAGTCGATACTAATACGGCGACGGCAATCAAAATTACTGAGTAATAATACAAAACGGAAAATTCAGATAATGGCATAAACAGATGCACCTGACCTTGCCTATTTTGCACACGTTACGGGTTGAAAAACCCTTGTTTAAATGCTTGTTTTCAAGTGAAAAAATTAAAAAATTGGTTCAAGCACTTACAAGCTACGATACCCCGAGAAACGATAAAATTGACCCATTTCGCTCTTTTGCTTTTGAAGGTTGAAATATAAGTCTTGCACGGCGATATAGGTACACTTACCTTGGTAAAGCAGTCGACATAACAGTTATAAAAACTGCACAATCTTGGGAATGGGAAAATCCGAGATCCATTTCTCTTAGTCTTTCAATAGTTTGGTACATTCCCGCTACTCCTATGTCTGCTCGCCCGGTAACTATCTCTTTAGCTACTGCATCTCCAGGCCTAAGAATATTAGAAAACAATATTAGAAACGAACAAGAACTTTCGATTGGTTTTAACCCCACCGCTGGCTTGAGCTTCATCGCATGGTGGATGGGCATTTTGCACGGTTAGCTACCACCCTCAAGTAGAAAATCTGTGATCTAGGACCTAACAGTGTGTTCCAGGTACATGAGACTTAGGTATGTCTCAGGGTAACGGGTGCAGTGCAGTTCGCAACTTGATGACGAAACGCATATAATATAGGCAGCGGATATCGCTTAATACCAGGTAAGCCTGGTACTTCTTCCTTCACAAACCCATAAAAACACTGTCTAGTTCTATAAAATTTGATTTTTTAAATGTCGCTTTACCATTAATTTACTTAATGACAGCGTTTTACCTACCAATAAAACGCTTATTAAACAACTTACCATATTCGAAGCCTTTTATTTGAGAGTAGCAACACTGCTTTCCCCTGATTGGTCGTTTTATACCTCTGTCCCTTTCCCACACATATCCTGTCTCTTTCTATTTCCTCTCCACCAGACAGTTCAGCGCTCGAATATTCCGGGCGTTCGTGGAGTCATTGTGTCTCAAATTCAATTTTGGCGCTTTTTATTGACAAAATTGCACCAGGCAGCAGTATAAACTTAGGCTTCAAATATGGTAAGTTGTTTAATAAGCGTTTTATTGGTAGTTGGACATCGAAATGGAACGTTATTGTTATTAGCCCATGAACACCATCTCCTCCAAGCTGGTAAATAACATTTCTTGGTCGAATCTCGCCAACTAGATAAAAGAAGTTTTACTTGCTCAGGGTTCCAGTCTTTCAAGGCCTGATCCCACCCCCACATTTCCAGATTTCCAAAGTCAGTTCTTGTACCTTGGGAGGTGGACGGTTCGTAGTCGTATCTATTAAAACGCTGTTCAAATTGTGGACCGTGAACGGAGACGCTTTCGCTCGCTTCTTCAAGTCGGGTCGCCAAAATGCTTTCTCCCACCTCGGGGCTACCAAAAGATAGATGCTCGATGCCCTGTTCAGGTGAGCAAGAACTCTGGGAATCAGGTATGGGGGTGGGAACACCCACGCCAGACTGTAGTGCCAATTTTGGGAGAACGCATCTACAAATACTGCCTTCCAGTCTGTTGCTTCCAGTGACACGTACCTGGGTACAACATGAGCTCGACTCGACGCAAACAGGTCTATAACCAGTACTCCCCACTTCATGAACACTTTCTCGGTTAGACTCGGTAGTAAATACCACTCTGGGTGATGAGACCCGCGAGATAAATGGTCCGCTTCCACATTGTACCTTACTGGCAAATGATGCAGAGACAGATGTATGCTGTGCATTTGTAGTATGCTGTAAACTTTGTATGTCAAAACCATCAGTGGCTTGGACCGAGTCCCTCCCTCATGCCTGAGATATGACAGCACAGTTCTGTTGTCCGATTGTATCGAAACAGAGGTTTGCTTGAGACAGTGACCATAACTCTGAAGGACTTTCAAAATCGCTAACATTTCCTTTTGATTTGAGTGAAGATTCTGTTCGTTTAGACTCCAAGTTCCGTTTAATCTTTTGTTGTCTAACTGTGCTCCCCATCCCAAACCTGAAGCATTGGTTGACAAGTAATGGGTTACTGCAGGACGATGTAAAATCGAAATCTCTGAATAGTGGTTCTGCCACCACGTTATGTCTAACATGGCGCTTGCCGGGATTGGATATACTATTATCGGGCTTTTTACTAACAATCGATTGGAATGTGCTAGCAACCTTCGGAAGTGAAGTCGCCCGTGTGGAACTACTAAGCTTGAGAAGTTCAGGGAACCTATAAGACTTTGTAATTCTTTTGTGTTGGCCTTTTTTCGTAACACTGCTAGGTCTAATTTTTTGCTTCAAGGTGTGTAGCTTTTGAGGTGGCAGACTTTTCGTGTTTGCGAATGTGTTCCATATTATTCCCAAGTACTGTATGGACTTTTGGGGCTCTAAAATTGACTTTTTGTAATTTATTTGCCAACCCAGAGATTCGAAAATGCGAATTGCTGTTCTCACTTGTGTTTGGAGGATTTGCCTGTTCTGATTGGCTAACAAATAATCGTCCAAGTACACCAGGGTTCGAATGCCCCGATTCCTTAAGATCTGCGCTACCCAGTTGGTGAAAGTTGCGAAAATTTTGGGGCCAGAGGCCAAACCAAAAGGTAGACAAGTCATCTGTAGAAGCTCGTTTTTGTAAATAAGCCGTAGGAAAGGTCTGTAGCTGGGCGCGATCGGTAAATGAAAATAAGCATTTTCCAGGTCGATTTTCACCAACCAATCGTTGGGTTGTAGGAATGACGGGACCGCCTGATGGTTTATGAGCCTGAATTTGGTCACATGCAAGTATTCGTTCAGTTTCTTTAGATTGAAAATGGGACGCTAGGTACCGTCGTTCTTTGGAATAAGAAACATATTGGAAAGGAAGCTGGGCGAAAGCTGCGCACTCTCTATTACCCTCATCTCTTTCATTTTTTGTATGTGAGCCTTCATCTCTTCTGAGCACGGAGTTTGTATATCTATTGTATTTGTATATCTATCCCCGGTACGCTTAGAGGAGGTTTTGCAGAAAACGGGATCAGATACCCTTCTGAAATTATTTTTATGATTGTGGGAGGTGCCCTTAAGCGTTTCCATGCCATACAAAAATCTCGAAGGCGCCCAGCTTGGAATTTGGAGTCAATATTTTCGTCTAGATTGTCTCTTTCGGCAAGATCCTTGTTTGTTATCTCTATTGGAAGAGATATCTGGCCTGGGAGCTCTTGCACAAAAGGTTTGACATTGAGCAGGCCTTCTCACCATATTGGGTGGGAAACCTTGACTGGGAAATGAATACATGCCTTGCGCAGGCATAAAGGGATAAACAGGCACACCATGCGCTGGTGGCATAAAGTTACGGCTCCCTGAAAGTACCGAGAAATTTTGAATACCCTGCGTGGGTACCTTAGGTCTAGTTAGTGTTGGCTTGCGCAACCGAAAATGTTTTAGAACTTGCACTCTGGATCTTAGGAGGCCAAAATGTCTTACACACGCCACCGTGTTTTTCCAAGACCGATGAAATTGTTTCCCGGTCGAAAAGATGCTCACATGAAGGGGGTATTTTACGCAAGTTTGCTTTAAGAAATTTATCTTTAACTGATCGCAATATTGCGTCTCTTCGTTGTTGAATTAAGTCAGCCCGATGACCGCATGCCATTTGTAATATGTCGTTTGATTTTTTTTTTAAATCCCCATTTGCGAATATTTCTTTAATCTTCGATTCAATAGTGGTGATATCTACTAGATCCGAGGACCGTAACCAAGATAGAAAAGTTTTAAAACCAGTTTCTACTGCCTCATGTTGCTTTATTAAGCCTTTAGTTATCGCGGCAAAGCCTCTTTCAGAAAGGGACAGGCTAGGAAATTTGTCATATGGTTTGAGTTCATCATTACACTCCAAATCGGTGAAGCCTGGAGTAGACAAATATTTTTTCTGTACATCAGAATAGCGCACATCTGACTACGTGTCGGAATTGAAATGCTGAATCGATTTTAATCGCTCGAGGCACAATGCATCGGATTTGGGTATGACGGGTTCTTTAAGAACTGTATTTACCGATAGTGAGAATTCCTGCGGTTCCGCTGTAGCTCGCCCAGAAGGCTCGCAAAGCTCATTAACTAAATCTTCATCAACATTTAGAGATATAACACTATCGTTGTCGCCAGGCACGGTGCCGTTACTATTCAATGCAAATTGTTGTGCCAAGAACTGTTGTATGCCACTTACTTGTGCAACCAGTGTACTTAACACTTTATTGGTATCCTCCAAACGCCGACGCTTGTGGCCTTCCTGTGATTTGGAGGACGATTTGTGCTTCTTGTTTTCATTTTCTGCCGGCTGTGTAGTCACGTGGGGCTGCAGCGGAGGGAGCGCGTCCGAAGTTGTAGGCCAACCTTTAGTATGTCCACTGGAAGCAGAGTTCCTCGAGGACGACGACGATGAAGAACTATCACTATCCATCATCTAAAAGTAAAGCTATATTAGGACAGAGTTATCTTTTTCGAACGGTTAATTCCGTTAAAATTCAAATATAGAATATAGTTTTGAGCACTTACCAAAGAGCTCTTGCTAACGACCGCTCAGTGCGAAAAACAAATCGCCAATGACTCCACGAACGCCCGGAATATTCGAGCGCTGAACTGTCTGGTGGAGAGGAAATAGAAAGAGACAGGATATGTGTGGGAAAGGGACAGAGGTATAAAACGACCAATCAGGGGAAAGCAGTGTTGCTACTCTCAAATAAAAGGCTTCGAATAGCGGTACAGTTGTATAATAGAGTTAAATATTTGGCAACAAGTAGACTGCAAATACTCTGTGTTTGGGATTCAAATATTATAGTTTCCTGCAAACAGGCGAAAAGAAATGATGATACATTTATTTCGGTTGCTTGGAGCTACTTACCCCAAATGAATTTCTTGTGGTTCTCTTATTTCAATAGAGAAGTTGTTTCTATCTGCCATCATTTTTAGAAGCCTTATTTCGATACCGTCCCAAGTCACTCTAGGGTTCCCACCATCTAAATCTGTCTTGACCCTGTATAGAGGAAAATTATCACTTAATATACACCAAGGTATCTTCAGATGAAAATTTTACAGGAGATGGAGAAAGCAAAACAACTAAAATTGGTCACGTATTATGATGAGTCCTTGGATGGATAACGGGAGCTCATTGTGTGTTGTATATCAGACAAAAAAGCAACATCGAATATCTAAAAGGATTAGAATAATTCTAATTATTAAGTATTTTGCGAAAGCTTGGTAGCTATCTAGTGCTGTCTAGTCTGGTGGCGACAGATTTTAAAAATAAGATAAATTTATAAAATATTTCGTCCAAAACCTAATGATGTGTTGAATTAAGCACCTAAAGCTGTCTTTAGGAGCCAATAATTCAAGGTCACCCTGAACAACGCCATCATCACATACCAGGAGAGGTAGAGGTCAAAAGCTAGCCTAATAGTAATAAAATATAGCCGTTACAGAAACTTTATTAAAACTTCAAGAGATTGGTTGAAAAAATGAAAAGTAACAATACGTTAATATTGTTAACTTACGTTCTAAAAACAAACGGAGGCTGATGCGCTGCCGCTACAACAAATCTATGTCCCGCATACCCTGCCGTCATTTTCGGAGGGAATAAATCTACGTCTCTTGAAAATTTGCTGTGTGCCCATGAATTGATCACGACCGGTTGACTCGCACCCAATCCATCAGTATACAACTTGTGGGTATACAATATGTATGCTGCTTCCTAATTATTATTAAAATAGAAAACTATTTAAAGAATACATAATTAATATTGTTATTTTTAGTTTATACAGGTACTGTTACCAAGACCAAGTCTTATTACAAGATTACGAGGGGAAAAATTATAGTCATGTGCAGGGTCAGTTATGTGACTATAATTTTTCCTCTTGTTGTTTTTTGTTATGTAATTCGAGGAGCATGCGTCATTGCAAAAATAAAAATAAAAACTATGAAATAAAGACACTTTTAGCTGCAAATGTTTTTTATTTCTATCTCATTTTTTATGAAGCAAGATAAGAAACAATCTGGGATTTACTAAGATAGCCAGCAATTAGTATTTATGGTCATTGATTTTTTTTGTTTAATTCAAATGTGTTGAATATCGTATGAAAGTCTACCAATAACGCTCAAATATTGTCTCGTAGCGTATTTTGCTTAGCCGTTCTTAACCAAACCAGCCGTTGTCTTTGGATCGCAGTCGTTATAGCATGGTGGTAGGCCATTTTGCAAATGCCCGCATTGTTAGCTTCCAAGTGGAAAATCTGTCTCCAAGTACGAAACGATATGTTCCTTGTGATCCAGTAATTCTAGGTTAGCCTGAACAACATCTTCGACCATTACTTACCATCAAGTGAGATAGAGGTCAAATGCAACCTATCATGTATAGGCATAAAAAAAACTACACTAAATGATGAATCTTATAAAGGCGAGCACGAGTGTTCATTCACCAACATTGGGTGCTGTCTTGTAACTTTACATAAATTAGTATACAATATAGAATTTCTTACTGTTTTGTAAATAAAATATAATTTATAATATATGTCTAATTCTTTATGTCTTATATCATAATGTACCTACGCTATACCAACAGTAGCCTGCGCTATTAACCAATGGTTTTCAAGTATAGAAAACGATTGCTACTATCATTAGAGGTTTGTCATATCAAGCAATGATCGTGTAACAGTGAGGATACACGCTTGCAAGGGGTCCATGCTTCGAATCCTGCAGCAATATTTTGCTTATCGTGGAGAAGTAGGATATATTTCCACTTGGCTCGAACTCTTCAGTAAATAACATCCTCAAGTAGAAAATCAACGCCAAGCATATAACGGTGCGTCAAGCTGTTCTATAGAACCAGATTTATATAATGGTAAAAATTCAACCATATCAGCATCAAAAAAATGGTTTTAACTGATATATGATACATAAACAGGGATCATCATAAGCGGTGAACGCCTGCTCCGATTTTATTTCTGAATAAATTATGAAAGGTGTTAAAAGAAATTATGCAAAATCATACTTCATACTCACAAGCGTATCGTCATCACCTTCTTTAAAACTATGACCTATAACCAGCAAGTTAACAAACATCCTTGACAAGCTACTGCGCAGAAATTCTTGCACGGCCCATTGCGATGATCTTGCAACCACCACAACCTTACTATCCGACTGCTTCCCCAAAATCTTTGCGCTCACTTTGACATCTGTCAAAAATATTATGTAATGGAGGCATTCTTTGACAGGAAAAAGGAGCTCAGGCTCTTCCATATGATTTTTCTCGTTTATAAATCCATGGACATAAGAAACCGGGAATCCTTTTAGTAGATTTTGGAAAAGGTAACTCTCTTTTGACTTGACCTGACTGTCGTAAAGTATAACTGGCGTGCAGTCTTTCAGATATGTCAAAGTTATATTGTGAAGGAGTTTTATTAGGGAAACTGATTGGTCAAAAGCATTCGATTCGTTGAGAAAGTGCTCGTGCCATAATTCTTCCCTAGTTTTAGGATATCCGTGAAATTCTGGATCTATTGCCCGCTTTGCAACTTTACTCTGTATGAGGTGGCCGTTTTTATCAAATTCCCTAGATTTTCCTTCGAGAATATGCCGTTGGTCATCTTTAATTTTGTTTGATAATAGTTTTGCATGAAGTCTCAGTGGTAACTCATCAATATGTGATTGTGAGGGATAGTATTCAATTTCTTGCCCAATAGTAGTATTCAAAATAAATAAGATGTAACATATTTGTATAATTATCATTTTCGTTGTACAAACGAGAGCGAAATGATAGAAAAGATTTGGGATTCGCTTTTTATACCCTTGTCAATGTAGACCTTGGACAAAGAAAATGCCAGTAGTCAGGTGTTATGATTGTTTTTGAATTGTTGATTAGCTGCGGAATATATCGTGGTCATGGAATGACCTTGACTTTTTGCTGTTTTCGAGTTATTCGAGCTATTTGTGTTTCATTGGTAAAGTTCAAGAAAACTGGGAAAACATACCCTTGAGACAATAAATAATATGGTACGTTACACATAGAATAAAATCTATACCTAGATGTTTAGATTCCTGTCGCTGCTATGTTATTAATATATTGTAAATTTAATTCAACTTCTCATGCAAATTAATGAAAAATACCATTCTAAATGAAAGTGTATGTATATAAATAAAAACTAAATACAACGCCTAGATAGTCAGCGTGCGGAACGGATTCCACAGCACTAAAATCCCACAAGGCAAGGACCGATCTGGTCGAAATGTCTTTGTAATTTTTTTTTTAGTTAACTTAGTCAATATAGGCACTTGTTCGGACGCAGTCCCGATACTGCAAGTGTAACTGATGATATGTGGTTCCAATACCCACTTTGAAATTATTATCGTATAACAAGTTCAATTCTGAAAATACTTTACGGAAGGCGTTTTTGACGGTTGTGTTTATTATAAAACACGATACATTTTTATTGATTGGTGAAAATCATCTTAAGAGTTGTGAATTCATCTTACGTATTTACAATTCAACGGCAAAAGGTCAAATTTGATTTAAGCCTTTAACTCGTTTTTCTCAGTGCAGAGAACATCCGAGACACCGTAGTACCAAGAGTAGCACATATGCCCTCTTATCGTCAACTCTTCACACAGTTCCAGTATCGAAAATACGAATGTAGTGGAGAGTACCCGCCTGTCTTTAAAAGCACCTTAATGAAATAGTAATCAGCATTCTTTACGCACAATAGCCCGTGTCGTCCAAATTGATCCACGGCTCATTCCCACTAGCAACGATGAGGCTTGCACAACTTAGCGCCCAGGTGATAACTCACTACTATACAATGCAGGCAGCTGGAGTCGAAGACAGTGACCACGTCGTCAGAGAACACGGAGCCAATGGCCCGATTCCATCTCTGATACAGATAGAAGTCGCTCGATCGGTGTCATCTGGAGCTCATTATAGCAAATCCGTGTGCATTATTTGGGTTATATGAAATTTCCACAGAACCATCTTTGTTGAGACGCTAATTAGTAATAGACTGCTGGCGTTGGTAGTATACCCGCCAGCTTACGGTTAACATAAGCTGTGGGCTGGTAAAGTAACCCATTGTGCTCTCATGTGAGATCACGCCATATTAACATCGTTGTGAATAGTGGCATGCTGCTCATTGGGTGAATGTCCACTTAGTCTACTGTTACGGCATACTATTTATCTCCGTTTAAAACTGAGTTTTGAAGCAGTGATGGTTCAGTGGCATTGGCTTTGGACTGCCGCGCAGCAGGTTCATGGTTCTAATTCCGCCGCGGGCTTGAGCTTTACCGCATGGTGGAAGGGCATTTTACAAATTCCCGCCTGGCTAGCAACCACCCTCAAGTAGAAAATATGTCGCCAAGCACCTAACGGTGTGATCCGGCAGTTGTCCTTGAGAGCCAGCAATTCAAGGTTAATCCTGTTAACATCCTCGACCACATAACCACTTACCATCAGGTGAGATTTTGGCCAAAAGTTTACCTATTATCAATAAAAATAAAAATTAGATACTTAATATGACCTTGAATTAGCGGCTCGTATAGTTAGCAATAGTTCATACTATATCATATTATAAAAACAGGTAATTTAAAAAATCATCTACGTTTTAAAATTAAGTTTTCAAACATTATGATCTGTACATCGTATAATCTCCGTTTTTAAAGAATCGATTTGATGAAATAAATACCCGTAGTATCTGTGATCCTTAAACAATGTACTTATATTAAAAAGATTGTTCAAAATCTGTTTACTAGTCTTTGAGTGATGGCGTACAAACAGACAAACAGCCAGACCAGAAAATATTTATATATTTTTAATATGATATAAAGAAAAATTTAACAGTTCTTCTACCTTTGCATATACAAAAGAAAAACAATATTACCACCTATGTTTTTACATCTTACTTACAGGATTCATATGTAGAGAAGTGAATGGAATTAAACAAAACACATTTTGTTTTATAGCAATTTATTTTAATCAGCACTGGTAAAAATACAGTTCTTGTACATAAATAGTATATCAAAACATTCCGAATGTGACCTCAGTGCAAACAGTCATGTCCAAGTATTTAATCATAGTTATAGCCAAGTTAAAAAAGTGAAACTACCAATTTTTAAATATTAACCCTATATTTACAATATAATACTTATAAATAATGAAAAATGTATTAAAAATACAAACATTGCAAGCGCTTTGAAGCCTTCTTCTGCATTAGCGTGACGTTTAAGGTATAAATTGTATGTTAACATCAATTAATTAAAGTTTATTGCAATACAAACTCTTGCGAGTTATGAATGAATATAAATATGCAAAAGCAAATAAAATAAAAGATGATCAGGTAATGAAAAATTATAAAAATATGAAAACGTTCGGAAATATATGAAGCAGTTGTATAGACATGTGCAACATCACAGCCTGCGATGTTTTCAGACGTCTACACAATGCCTATAAAATCATAAAAGATTTACGTTTCGAAATCAATATAAAAATATTCAAATATTTTACCGTGAATGACACAAATTCCGCAGAACGCACAAGCGCACTTATTCTAGCTAAACTATATTTACAAATTAAAATATAGGGGCAGTGTCAACTAAGAAGCTGGCAAGATTAGAAAAATACATTTTCTAAATTTTAATATGGCTTTCGCTAACGAAATTGGTAATCTGTAAGGTTTATTGACTTAAAAGGGATTCTTTTTACTATACATCACTTCTAATGAGAGATGCGGTCATTCATAATACAAAACAAAATGAGTATTGCCTATTATGTCCTAAATTATACAAACACAATATAGGAAACTAACATTGCAACTGACATTACATGAGTATTATCAATTCACAACATTATCAAACGTATCTTCACTCAACTTAACCTAACAAAATTGACAATCTTCACATTAGACGATTGAAAACACTTAATATCACAGTTTCCAATACAACGACGAAGGATATACCGAAAATTATAATCACACAATTCGTGAAATTGTTTAATCTTACATGCTTTGTGACCATCGAAAACTAAATGGCACTCTTCAGTTGGTGACAAAACAATTTCAATAAGTATTTTGATACGTGCCTCGTTGGCTTCCGATATCTACTTATCAGATTTCTTCATAGGATCTTCAATTCTAGCTATAGCTACTACCTTGTTTATTTTAACTAAGCTATTCGTGTATGGTTTATTCTGCGATGTCGTTGTCAATGCGTGAAGATCTGATGCCGCTTTTGCCGGTCCATGGATATACTTCAGGGCAGGGCTGACATGTTCTCATGTACCTGACTCCAGATTTATGCCAAAGGTTGCAGACTTTAGGGTTGTTGCACTTCTTGGGCCGGTCCTGAAAAATATTTTCAATCGATTAACAACTGTATGATTTAGTAGTGATGATATGACGCGGTGAAACACAAGATTGCGGTTGGTTGGAATCCACGACTGCCATGTTTTGAATCTGACAGGCTAGCTTTTGACTCGCTCCTCGTTATTAAGTAGGAATATGGCTGCGGATAGTAAACATGCATAAACTAGAATAGGCACTACCAGCAACTCTCGAGGAGAGGTACTGGAATACTTTGTTGCTCGGCGACATATTTTTCTACCAGAGACTCAGATAAATAAAGAAGTACAGATGGAGATGGCGCACGATACAACTTAAACCAAAAAAACTATGCTCCTATAATGCTGTATGCTATTCCATTACACATCACACCCGTGGATCATAAACAGGATATAATGATAGAAACATGTTTTATTCTTCACTTGTATCGTTCGCCGAGCTTCAAACTTCTTAACTTGTTTGAGACTAGAGAGTCGTAGCTAGCTAGGTTAGCATTCTCAAAATGCCCTACCACAATGTGGAGGGTCACAATGTGTCTCACTGCTCAACCCAGCAGGGAGATTCAAACCATAGACCCCTGCACAGCAGTCAGCTAGCACTGGGCCATCCCTACTTCTATTACACCTAAGTTGCTTGAGTGTAAAGTACCAAGTATTTTCATGACTCATTTGACCCACCTGGTAATTACACTGGAAAGGCTGGAAGCTGTTGATCCGGGAGATAGGTGTGGGGTCTCTAACCCACTGCAGCGCCTGCCAGTTAGTGACGATCCATACGTCTTGCATTTTATTAATGAAATCAAGGAACATGATGAAACCTTCCTTGTGATGCGGTTGGGTGAACCAAGCCGCATGGTAGAAGAGACCGAATGGAGCTCTGAAAATGTTTTAATGTTAAGAATCGTTAGCGGATTTGGGTATGATATTGTTGTGTTGTTACAAAAAATCTATCGATACATTAAAAGCATCCGAATACATATAACCACGAGCAAGGATGGGGTTTCCTCGTGACTTATCTAGTTTGGGAATCTGGATTAGACACGAATAATCACCAATATCCAAACAGAACAAAACATATATATATTTCTTCATAGTGAAATCATTTACCAATTTATCCACATCATACCTTTAAAACTGAGGTATCATCATAGAAATGTATAAAGGCAGACAAATTATTGATACGTGACTACCGACAACGAGAAGTTCGGGCATATTACCTGTTTGTGGTATAATGTCTATCAAAGTTCTTCAGCAGCATTTTGTAAACATTTTCAGGTTCAGGTGGGTTGGCGCAAGCATCACCCATAGAGCAACGGCCTCCATTCAAATCTTGCCACATTACCATAGGAACTTCCCATACACCTGAAAATTACAACAATCGTATATGTTAGTACACACATAATATACCTATTAAACATGCAGGAACGAGTGAGTGAAAGAGCGTGCAGTAACTTGAGAGCCTTTCATCCTTGCTTATCAAACTCTCATCGAGCATCGGTGTGGAATCACTAGTTTAATGGTATTGTACAGATATCGTTCGACAAATGTATCTTGAAATTTCATAATTTAGTTCCACCATCCAAGGATGTTTAATGTTTTAGATGAGCGATAGAACTATCGTCGGCTACGTTCTGTCTCCACATCTGGTCTGATCTGGTACGATAGCGGTCACCCGCAAGCCTATTCGGTGTAAAATAACATTATAATATATTGCTGTGCCTATAACGGCCAGACGACTCTAAGTCAAGTAGCGAACCGTGCGTTTACGCCATTGTAAAGACATTACTTCTAAAGGGAAGAAGAAAAGAAGAACTTTGTTTACTAAAACAAAATAAAGCAAAGCATTTAGATTAAAATGACATAAATTTTTATTGTGTTAGGAAGAGAAAAGTTTGGCCATTATGAATGAAAACTGATATCTGGCAAATTTCCACCACGAGCACGATGACAGATGTCGATACTTTCATCGAAGTTTTTAATCAAAAAATTTTTGTCAAAATGGCTATTTCGTTAATTACATGACAGTTTTAAGGCTGCAATCGATTCGATTGGCTCCGTATAGACTCTGTCCTTAAGGTTGAACTGGCCGGTAACTTTTCCATACAAACGCCGTAGGATGATCACTCCCTTATTTGAGGTTTTAGGTCCACAACTAAGCATGATATCGATTTATCTCTTCATTATCTAGGCTTGTCTTGGCACCGATTTGTAAAAAAAATCTTCACATGATAGTTATAAGCCTCGAAACATCCCTGTAATATCACGAATTTTAGCGCATGTTTAGTCGTAAATGAACGACTTATAGAGCATGAAATCCCTAAAATTATTTACATAGAAGCATAGCTCAGTTCATGATCATTTTAGATAACATTTTGGAAAACAAATACATCCAGTAGTATAATCATAAACATCCTAGAGCCAAAGGTCGGCACACATAGTTTTGCGCGCTAGTTTTTCGTTCAAAATATTGGGCATCTCATGTCAATACTTCCATTCCGCGGTGAGGGAAGCGGGCGGGCGGGTCTCATGCGCATCACACTAATATATAATTAACAAAACGCACACTACCAAAAGTCACGTGCACCGCGCCGCGATCTTAGAACATAATATTATATTGTAGGAATGCCCTGTTGCTTTTTGGTGTGCACGTATGTATACACTACCAATATGTAGTGCCTATGCCTACTTACGTACTTATATATGTATATATATATATATATTTACATATGTTGGGAGTTGGGGACCGGATTTTCTTTCGCATTTGATTAGTTTGTTCGTGATAGTAAGTGTCGGACGCCATAATCCATATAGATAGGTACTTGGGTAATATAAATACGTAACTATGTCTAGGTACTCACCTACTCTCACCTAAGTTAGTACCTAGTAGGTATTAGTCAATACGCAGGTCATGATAGCTATGGTGAGTACCTAATCATTTTAGCAACACTTAGACAATATAAAAAGCTGCATTTGGTTAGATATGGTATGGACGTAGGTAGTCCGCATTCTTTTTAGAATATAGTCTGAGCAGTAATATAACTTCGAGAAAGTACCTACCTAACACAAAGTAGTAAAGGGTTAGAATTAGAAGCTCAATGGAAGATACCTATCTATCTACGATATAATTATCCATCCTAAGACCACAACCGGGACCAACTGCTTAACGTGCCCTCCTAAGCACGGAAGCGCTCAGTAGTATTGTCCTAGCGGTCACCCATCCAACTCATGACCGCGCGCGACGGTGCTAAACTTTGCTGACCGGTTGAGAACAGCTAAGTAAACTTCGCTACGAACTCTCCACCACGCGGTGAAGCTCAATATCGCGGCGGGATTCAAACTATGGACCTGATGCGCAGCAGTCCATAACCAATGCCACTGAGCCATCACTGCTTCCCTTTAGGTGCTTGGCGACCGATTTTTTACTTGAGGGTAGTAGCTATCCAGGCGGGCATTCGTATAATGCTCTTCTACCACGCGGTGAAGATTAAGCCCGCGACGGGATTCGAACCATGGACCTGCTGCGCGGAAGTCCATAACCTATGTCACTGAGCCGTCACTGCTTTACAAAATATGTTGTAGTAAAAGCAAATATTTACTACATCAATATGAAAAGAACAAACTAATACATTTACTATGTACCTACAAATCATTGTACCTACTTACTAAATATTTACCTACTATAGGTGAAATAACATCAGTATATTATTATAAAACGAACGAAAATTATAACAACAGGTACCTACTGTCCGAACCAAAATGTATTCCTCTGTGAATATATAATATTATTTTATAAGAAATACCTACACACGTCGTGACGTAACTTGAGACACTATCTCCGTCCGTCGTCAAACATCGTAATTCGTTCGGCATGGTTCGGCTTTCATTGATAAATCGCAAACAAGTGTGCGTAATTAGCGTAGATGCAATACGGGTGTGTGATGCGCGAGCACTATCTTCTTACTACTCATCACGGAGTCTTACCCTTTCCCACAAAGGTATAGGTGAAATAGCATGCTTTGTTGCCTCGCCCGCTGATAAGTTCGAGCCGCCGGCAAGTGCATCCTTAACATAGCCTCACAAAAAGTAATCCAGTGGTGTTAAATCACACAATCTGGCTGGCCACTTAACCGCTGAATTTCGTGAAATTATGCGATCGGGAAATTTTATTTGCAATATTGATCGTTTCATTGGCTGTGTGACATGTGGCACCGTTCTGTTGAAACCACAGGTCAGTGATATCCATGTCATCACTAATAAAACAAAATTGAGTTGATAACATCTCGCAATAGCGTGATCCATTGACCGTTACCGCATTTCTATTATACCCTTGATTTTGATGAGAGAATCGACATCTGTCAGCGTGCTCGTGGTGATCATTGGCCAGATATTTTTTTTTCATTTTTGCCTAACTTTTATCTTCGGAATACAATTAAAATTTGCATCATCTTGATCAAAATTTTTTGTTTTAGAAAACAAAGTTCTTGTTGAAAAATCCTTTACATTATAAGAAGCTTTTAAAAGAGATGTGCTTACCTGGGTAAGATTTTGTTGGGCAGGGTGGAATCATACAGTCATGGAACAGTTTATAGTCCAAGGTGTAAGGCCAGCTTGGTGGTCTGTTTTCGTACACAGGCATAGACGAATCATAAGTAAAGTTTGAGTCGTGTAACATCTTAAACATTTTGTTTCCACCAATGGACAGGAAAGGTGCTCTCATGCCTCTTACATCTTCTAACTTAACTCCACCGTAAGCTGCCAGTATTTCCCTTTGGCCTCCAACTTCTCTGTTCCATTTCTTTTGAGAAAATTGCTCACCAAAACTATGGCTGAAAAGTGCATATTGCGATTAGTATTTGCAAGTCGAATATACCATATTTTAGTTGCAAGATATCTAAATCAGAGAGCTATTATAGAGATTAGTTTAGAAAGCGTTAGCTAAAATGAGTTTATATAAAACAGAGAAGAAAATAAATTTGAAAAAGAAAAGGAAAATTGGAAACTTTTGCTTTGAATTGGCAGTGCTGATTACGCTTGACCGTGCCGAACCATCTATTAAAACTTACGAAATTGTGTGGGAAGCCATTTCATGTCCTGCTGAATACAGATTCTGAACTTGACTGTAATCTGTCCATTCGTGTGATACGTAAAATGTAGCTGAGATGGGGCAGCCATTGGGATTCACGCGACCTTTCTCAAAAAGATCAGCATAGAGTCCCTTGTTCAGGTCATTCACAGAGTCATCGAAGGTCAAAAGTACGATTTGCGGCACTTGTTCCACCGGCATGTCACCTATTTGACGCAGGAGTTGTGCATGTAGTCGTGTAGATGTGCCAGGAAGAGGAAGAAAAGAGATAGGTAGAGGATGGAAGAGGAAGAAAAACAAAATAAAGACGATTAGTAAAATGCATAATAAAGAAATTTATAAATATATACCGAGCTGCTCGTGGTATTGTTAGTCCAACCTATAACCTAGAGTACGAGACACAGATACCCAAGAAAACAGAAGGCATTTTTCACTCTTGACTTACGATATTGTGTGCGACGCTAATTCGTGGCCATCTGCATAAAGATTTTGAACTTGACTGTAATCAGTCCATTCGTGAGATACGTAAAACGTGGCTGATATTGGACAGCCATTTGGATTGACTCGTCCTCTCTCGAATAGTTCTTCATAGTACATTTTATTGAGATCATTTACAGCGTCGTCGAAAGTGATTAGTACTATTTGAGGGACTTCGTTGACTGGCAAATTTCCTACATCATAAATATCGTTTATACAAAGTAAATTATGATGAAGCAATTAATAAACTCAAGAGTTGTTAGAAAAGTAAATCATACCAGGAATATCTTTTCCACCGCAGTAGCAGTCAGGAAGCAAGCAAACGTCCTTTCTGCATTTAGCAGCGGTCTTGTCAGGAGTTGGTTGTGGGTATACAGGTGCAGGTCTACTCGGGGGATGGTCGTAAATATCCACAAACTTAGTATTTTCGGAAACAATAGCAGTTGAAGGCTTCAGTGTGGGTCTGCTGCGACTGCTCAAAAAGAAAACACAATCTGTAGGAAAATTCTATATGATGCATAGCTATGAAATGAATTGAACTGAAATATGAAATGCAATAAAAGACCTGAATAAATGTCATATATCTTTTGTGAAAAATTAACTTTTTACCATAATTTCACCACTTTGTAATGTCGTAAAAGAAGTAAACAGGCTATACCTAAAATAAAACGATGAGACTCGGTTTCCATTATACAATACAACTGCTGGAATACACCTTTAGGTGCTTGGCGACAAAGTTTCTCCATGAAAGTGGAAGCTACTAAGTCAAGCATTTGCCAAATGCCCAAATATAATTCTATGATGCAATTTTTTAAATTTTTCATCACAGATCAGACAAATGAATTTTTAATGATCATACTAAATTAATGATATTGTGATGATGAGAGTAGCAATATTGTTAAACTAAAAGCGTGATTATAAATGTTTCTTTTTATTCTAACGTTGGTGGGGTTCCTCGGTTGGGCGTAGGCTGGGGCGATTCGGATCCACTCGTTGAATAATGTGCAGAACCACGACCACGGGTGTTCGTAGGCCTGAAAAAAGTTTTGTAATTATAACGTCCTTTTTATAAAGATCAGTTAGTATGCGTGGTCTTTAAAGTTCAAGCAGTTTTCTTGTTACTGATTAACGTAGTTTATTTTTCATAGAGTCAATATTTGGAAGACGGGTTCAATGATATATTTGAATAATATATTTATTTTTATGAATGTTAAATATAAAAAAAACCATTATTAAATGCAGTTTGTGTCTTAGTAAAGCACTTTAAATACTAAATACGTAATATTAGGATAAAGGTGCACTTAATACTAGGTAGGTTGGTGATGATTGGCAAAAGGTGCAGTCTAAGACAGCTACATTGAGGAACTTTCTACAACTCTACAACATACATAATATATGGAAACGTTATAATACATTTCTAAGAGTGCAGGAAATGTGGAAAAGGTCACGTCAGGAGTTAACAATTCGGAAATTCAACTCAACCGACTGGAAGTCCCCCAATGAGAACAGTATGTAAAGCGAAAGAGTTTTGCTGTAGGTGCTATTAAACGATTTGATGAGGTTCTCGACATGCTAGTTACTTCGCGAGGCGGAAAGTAAGGACTTTTAATAGACAAAGCCTCCACCAGATGTGAGAAACGTCAGACTTAGACTACTGGCCGGCGAGTAATGTACCTCTGATATTTGATTTCGTTGCATTTTGGATTCGCTTGCAGACTGTTGTCTGATGAGCATTTGGACGACGATTGGTAACTCCTGCGCCCACTTCCAGGGTTTGACGCAGCTAACTTTATGGCGGGATTGACTCGAGAGGCTCGCGTTGGAAAGGATACGCTTTTTGTCGTCGATTTCGTGGTTGGGTCAATCTTTACAGTCATTGTCGTGGTCGATTTTGTCGTGCTAGTTGTTGATGCTATATCGTTAACTTTCTCACCTGAAGGTTTATTCCACTCAATTTCAGAAGTCTTTGTGGATTCAATGTTTGTTCTATCTATTGGTCTCTCAAAGTCAATTGCACCAATATCGTCATTGCTACGTTCTGTAGTCAGGTCAACTCTAACAATGTTTTGAAATTTACGTGAAGGCTCTTCTACTTTGGGCGTAGTCACCGGAGCAAAATTAGGCGTACTAGATATAAAACTGCTAAATTTACTTTGATAATGTTGATTAGGCAAGTCTTGTTCAGTAACTGTGGGAGTTTTAAGTGTAGATGTGATTGCAGGTCTAGTAAATATGTACGGGATATTATTCATAGGGGTCATGGTTGGAGTTATTAATATTTCGTCGTTTATTTGCAATTTGCTCCTTTCAGTTAAAACTTTTTCAACAGTTGGAGTTTCATGTGTTTTCAGTGTTGGTTCTGTTACAATTTGCAAACGATGTGCGTTAACTCGTAAAGGAACATTACCAACATGTGTACCAGGTTTTTTTTGGAAACCGATATTAACAACTTTTGGTTCTGAAATGGGAGATTTTATAGTAGTTCTACTTGTACTAGAAAATGCAGTAGCCGGTGTACTTACAACAGAATTGAAGAAAGCTTTTATTACATTTTTGACGCTACTACTAAATACTTCGGTAGTATGATCAGGGACTTCATCATCTTCAATTCGGTAATTATAATAGTTTGATTTAAACCGCGATGGATTATCTCTAGACTTAATATAAAAATGGTCCTTTTCTGAAGTTGAAGCCGCTGTAGTAGTGGAGAAGGGTGTTGATGGTGGTGAGTTTGTCGTAGAGTCTTGGACTAAACTCTCTTGTCTGTTGATATTTCTTAAATTAACTAAGGATTTATATGGAGATACTGTTGGTTCATTCCACCTATTTTGTGATCCAATACTCGATTCTTTTTTAGGAGTTATTTCAACGATTCTACTTGTAGTGGGTAGAATATCAGTTTTAGCTTGTACATTTTTAAGTCCTGTGTCAATTAAAGTTTGAACATTATCAACGGCATTTTCAGTAGAGTCTCCGTTGACTTTGTTGTCCTTTGAAAATGGAGCAGGTCGTTTTACAACAGATTTTATATAATACTTTGTGGTGGAAGTTGTTGGAATAGTAGTGGATTTAACTTTATATTCTTTTGTTCTACTTGTAGGGCGAATATAGACAGGTATATCGTAATCGTCACTTAAATCTAAACCAGAATCTTTTCTACGCATAGTACTTTCAGAGGATCTATGGTGTTGGCTGTTATCAAGAAAAGAAGAAGTTGTTTCCTTAGGTTTTACACTACTTTCATTACTGCTTTCGTAGAAATATCTACTTGGGTTGTCTCGAATATTACTTTGCCCTTTTCTACGACTATTCCCAAAATCGTCAAAAGGTCTCGATAGAACCGTCAGAGTATAAGGATTATTGGTATTATTAGAGTTACGTCTAATTGAAAAACCCGTAGTTAGTGAAACAATTTTTTTATTTTCATTATTAGGTTCAGAACGCACCAACTCCACTGATTTATCGTAGTTATTGTTAGTCACATGAGATCGCCTAGAACCTGGTGAACTCTCAGTAGTCGGTAAGGTCTCTTCTAAGCTATGTATATCGTCAGTCTTGTCAAAAGGTTTGGCAAGAGAGGAAAAGTTTATGACTGGAGATGACGTTGAAGGAAATGAAGAAACAGACTGTTCAGAAGAGTTCAGGTTTGTAGAGGATTCAGATTGATGGATAGGATTTTCATCTGTGGATGATCTGTTGAATACAAAGCAAAAAATATTTCTAATTGAAGCTTTTTATGGAATACTTAAATAAATATTAAGCTAAAATTAAGGTTATAGAAAGGAAACGGTTATTAAACAAAACCAAGGTTTTTCAAGTTAGTAACATAAATAGAAAAGTTAAAAGTTCAAAGTAATCCAAGTTCAATCTAAACCTGAAAGATACTACAAAAGCCTACAAATATACTATACACAATTGGCTCCATTGACATAAAATATTTTGTAACAATAACACCTATATACATTTAACAACCTTTAAACCAGACTCGATTTAACTTATTAGGAAATTTGTTAGGATATCAGTTCAAAGGTTGCTGTGTTGTGAGTAATGATTTGGAAATGATGATGTTATTTTGATTGTGAATACAAGCTTCTGATGTTTAAATTCAAGTCTTTTATCTTTTGTAGTACCTTGGAGTGTATCGAGACGGGATCATTGCTTCTGTGAACGGTGCAGTGGTAGGACGTTTTGTGGTTGTGCTTGTGCTTGTCGTTGTAGGAGTGGTGCTTATAGGAATAGCTTCGTATATAGTTGTCTTCACACTGCTTGGAATATGCTCATATCCCAATTCATTACCTTCGCCCCTGTATTATGCGTATTTGTTTTGTTATAAATGTTGTTTAAATATGTAAGTATTCTAACAACTGGCTAAAAATAATTTAAATTAATCTTACCTAGTTGATTGGCGAACAGGTGGTTGGTACTGATTTTGGTTCTGATTATTTATCTGCAAATAAAACGATAATAAAAGAATTTACACATTTCAAAACGGAACCACAGGGATTGTGAGAGATTGTATTTAAAAGTGCATTACGCAAATAAATCTACACCGTACCACAATCGTACTAATAGTATTTATTGTTTTTTACCTTTTTCAATCGCAGAAATTCTGGTTATTAGTTAACGTTACATTAATTAACATAGATCGTTGCCAAATAGAATTACCTGTCCTTGAATGAGTTCGTCGTCATAATCATGAGGAGACACGGGAACCGGACGCGGGCTGTAGTTATCCACTGGTCGCCTCGCAGGTGGTGGCGTGCCTCGATACGTCTGCTGTACTGCCGGTCGGACGGATGCCACGTTATATTGCTGAACATAGTCTGTCGAAGCCACCACCAAGGATAAAGTTAGTGATATGTGCCTGGATTTAAGAGGGTGCTTCGAGATTTGTAACTTTTGATACCTATTAAAAATTCCAGCCCAAGGACTAGACAAGTAAGAAAAAGGGGCCACCAAAGAGAGAGTTAACAGGCTTATGAGAAATGTATAAGAATTTAACAGGAAACGGTCAATGAAGGGTTCACAATGTTCATATTAGATAATATAGTTTAAATTATAAAGGTTTAATAGCACTTTTAGTCAAATCACCATATAGGTTGTGTTAGAATATTAATGCATTTTGTATTTTTACAAATAAAGAAGTTTTTGGTTGTAAATATATTATAGTGACGATTCTTAACATAACTTCACCAGAAGTTATGATAAGAATAAATATAAAATTCTTGCGATACGAAAAAAGTACAAGAAGTGTATATAATAAAGTTTAATATATTAATAGTAGTTTATTATATTATTTTATTGGTTAAATGGTATGCTATGAAGTTTCACGTAGCCTAATGATATTTTAACACAATATAAGAGGTACAGACTGCTTAATCTTTTTAGGAGATTTGATATAGAATTATTAAATAAATAGATGACCTCATCATCATCACCATCAGTTGGAAGATGTATGACATACTCAAAATAGATAACATACTCTTACATAATTATATTTGTAACAATAATTTTAGCAATATGAAAAATAATTGGAAATTTAAAAAAATGCTCAATTATTTCAAGAACAGTTAAATTAGTTATTATGTAGATAGGTATAATCAAAAAACATTAATTTTAATATTTATGTTGGTTCTAGACATCTAAGCATTACTCTTACCTGTGTCTTTGTATAATTCGCCATCTTCATCATAAATTGCGTAGAAGGGGTCGTATTGATCAGGACTGTAGTTCTGAGATCCGTTATACAGCATTTTAGGGCGAGGACTAGGCGAATAAGAAAGAGGGGCTACACTTTCAGTCGGCTCCAGACTGAAATTATTAATTCATCATAAATAAACAGACGTTAAAATCCCAATCACTGCAACGAAAGTTATATATTATACAAATTTTATGAGTCATTTTTGTCTTTAATAGTCGAAGTCTTATAAGAGTCACAGTTGGTTAAGTCAGCAATCTGAAAGTGCGATAGACTATAAAGAGATATATTTAGATTTTGCGTTAGTGCTGAAGTAAATTATATATCAGATTCATACATCTATTGTCATTCAGTTTTTTCATAAGCGTCATTACATATCAATTTTAATTTACCTGTTTGTTCTACCGTCATATTTGGCTTTCGTGATACGTGTCTCTTGATTGTGGCTATCGTGTGGAGTAGTCAGCATTTGAGCAACTATATTCGGATGTCGTTGTCTTGGTCTAGTGACTTTTACATCTTTTTGAGTAGTGGCATCTAGAATAGCTGTTGTGGGCTTGGCTAATCTATGCCTAACGGTGTAGGGTCTAAGAGTAGTCTGGTTAAGATATTTAGGTGGTTTTATCGTATTGGGACCATAGTCATACTGCGGCCGTCTCGTATGCATAGTACGGTTGTTTAATAAACCATTCACTATTTCAAAATTTCCGAATTGTGGTCTAATCAGTACAGTAGGTGTGGGTGTTACAAAATCTAATAGCACAGGTACTGGAATCTTCCCGCTTGAATTTTTACTATAATCCTTCAATGGTGACTTTGTCACAATAGATAAGTCGTTGTGATTTTTTGTCACCGTTTCAGGTTTGTAGGTGTACTGAATGGGCCGTTTTGGTAAAGGTCTTGGTGAAATATTTATTACCTCATCTGAATCTTCATAACTGTCATCATATTCTTTATAGTTTTGTGCCATTTGAGGCCTTTGAGGTTTAACTTCAGTGCTAGGCATATACTGAGACTTTACAGGTGGTTCATAGTAGTCATCATCATCGTAATAATAATCATTCATTTCTGGAGATGGTTTTGGAATAGGTCTACGTTTTGGGGGTTTGGTTGTAGTTGTTGTCGAATATTTAGGAATATTTATATTTTGATTGCTTATAGGTGTTTTCATGGAAGCTTTGACTGCTTGTGCAAATAAGTTTTTCAACTTTTCTACATCAGGAACAGTACTTGGTCTAACAGTTACTGACTGGGCTGAAGTTGATTCAGTAGTCGATTTCCAATAATGTTGAAGAGCAGAAAGCTGTTCGTTTGCCAAAGTCGTTAGTGGTTTAGGCGTAGAATATTTCAATGTAATGTAGCTGTTTTGAGCACCATGAGAAGAAACGTAATATGGTTTTCCAGTTGATATTTGAAAAGGTTGCTGAGAGATATTTTTTTCATTTTTAACGACGTAATGAGTTTTTGGAGAGGATAAAATAATTGGTGTTCCGGTTGCAGTTAAATACAGATATGGCTTCGATGTAGAATATATTGGTTGTGTTTCACTTTTGTGATTTTGATTACTGTTTGTTTTTGTGGTTATATCTAGTGGCCTGTTAAAACTGTAGCTTATAGGCAGTTGACGATCATCTTTGAAATTTGGTGGTTTCAATCTTGGCCTTAAAGCTTCTAATGGAATTCCATCATTATATTGCGATGAACCAGTGTTTTGTTTTAAATTTTGGTGTTGTGGATGGTTGAAAGTATTTATATTTGACTCTTCTTGTTGCTGGTGCAGATATGTCTGCTGACTAGGCTGCAGTTTCTGAACATATTGTTCATTCGTGTGTTTTGTCGTAGATTGTAATATTCCTAATGGCGTGAACGTACTCTCAAAGCCCATTGGTATTGCACTGAATGGACGAGGTGTGCTCATGCCTTTATAATTTAAAGTTGAAGATCTAACACCAGACACACGTGTAGTGGTACTTTCCGGTCTGTTTGCAGCTTTTATAGCTGCTTGTTGAACTAGCTTTGGATTATGTGTCGTATATTGTCCGTTGCTTAATTTTGATAGATACTCATCAAAATCAAAGTTGGGATTTGCAAATGGATTTTCTATGTTAGCGAATTTGTTACTTGGGTGTGTAAATTCATAAGGGGGTTTAGGATAGATGTTACTAAATCCATCACTTTCTTCTTCCTCCTCCTCTGAGTCATACTCTTCTTCAGAGTCATTCTCATCTTCATTTGAATTTTCTTGTTCCTGGTTATTATAATGATTAAGATTTCTAGGGGAAGTGGGCATAGGGACCGGTTTGCCAGTAACAACAGTACTTGGTAAGAGCGATGAATCTTTGTAAGATTCTTGATTGTTTGGTCGTGTCAATGATGTTCCTTGGAAAGAATACTGATTTTGTTCAAGGGGAGCGTTGTTATAAAAACCTCCAGTCAAAGACGAATAAGGATTTTGATTATTTAAGGATGAGATCGGTGGACTTTTGGTAATAGTTTGAGTTGCTACATTTAACGGATTATGGGCTAGTTTTTGGTTAAAGTGATCTGGCCAACTTGCTTTGAATGGTCTTTGATAATTATTTTGATGTATTGAGAAAGGGTTGGCAGCTGAATATGAGTTGTTATCTACTGAATATGGTCGTCTACTGCTATCGTAGTAATTATGGTTATTGGCGCTGTTATAATTCTGTTGAAATCTACTACTTTGTACATTAGGGTTATAGCTTGATTGTGGCAAACTGTCAATGTAATGGATGGGTTTATAGACAGCCCAATTTTTTCCAGGAAGTTTTGGGCTATTTTTTAAATAATATCTAACTTGTCTTTTTCCCCGTTCAGTGTCATCCAAAATTTGGTCATTCTCGTCATCATTTTGAGGTGCATCTATTTCAAAATATTCTAAAATATCATCACTGGTA
Source organism: Plagodis pulveraria (assembly GCA_963890685.1). Lineage (NCBI taxonomy): Eukaryota > Metazoa > Arthropoda > Insecta > Lepidoptera > Geometridae > Plagodis > Plagodis pulveraria. The sequence continues at coordinate 8,279,835 of OY982951.1, forward strand.
CTCCTATCAGAAATTGTATCATTTCTCTCTTCCAACATGGTTTCATTTTTAACTAAGTCTGTCTGTTCTATTTCTCTTTTGCTTCTTGATAATATTGGTTGTGAGGTCACTTCGTTGATTTCATTTGTATCAATGTCAAGTAATCTGTCATGATGTGAGTCAGTCAAATGTTTGTCTTCACTGAAATAACGATAATGTCTATTAATTTCATCTAATAAAGTCAGTGGTCTTTGTCTACTTCTCTACTAGTGAGCATTTGTACATACCTGTATGCTTGAGGGGCTTGAGTGGCAGTAGCAGTTCTTCTGTCGTCAACTTGGCTTCCAAAAGAAAACGATCCTATTTTACCACTATTCTGAGGAATAGAAGCCGGTATGATATTAGAGTTGAAGTTTCTTCCAGAGCTGATGACTTGGGAACTGTAACCATCTCTGTCTTTTTGAACCTGACCGATTGTTGAAGGTTGTCCTCGGTAAACGCGCTGTTGTCTATCACTTTCGATTTCTTCTACTGGCGGCAAGTCATCCACATCTGCGTATAGTTGTTGTTGCTGAAACATTTAACAATTATAAAGTTTAGGAACATCACAAATGTAAAATACTTTAAACTTATTTAGACTGATAAATTACCTCTGCATGCTGCTTTATAAAACACAAAGTGAAAAAGACATTTTAATAGGTAGGTAGACATTATAATACCTTTTCATATTCGTCACGGTTAAACTTAGGTTGTCCCCTAGAAGTGACGATGGGGTTAGGCTGTGCTCGCGGTGGTGGTGGCGGCGGATTGCGGCGCGGTGGTGGTGGATTGCGGCGTGGTGGTGGTGGTTCCCTTTCGCTGATCCGCTCTATTTCTTCGCCCCCGAGTGCGCTGGTGCCATCACAGCCAACATTACGCGGCCAATCACAAGTTTGGAGCTCGTGGCTAGAATTTAAAGAAAAGAGGAACAGGAGTCAACTTTGTTGTTAAGTATATAAATGCTAATCCTTATTCTGTTTGCATAATTATATTTTTAAACATAAATAGCTTATGTTGTAGTAGCATCTTATATCATCATTCATTTATAAGCATATATAGCAGTAGGTATAATGTGCCACTACAATGTCTCCGACGTTATGTTATGATTTTAAGACTGTATTTTCTGTGTAATTTACTGTTTATCCGTAAGTGAATTCGGGTGATGCTAAAATGAAATGATTGTGAAGTTTTGTACATTGTTAACATACTATATTAAAAAGTTTAAAGTAAAATGAGTTTAACAAGTTCATTTTACTATAAATTACTTTAACTAATATGTTCTAAATATAATAAAAAAACAAACGTACCATACGAAAATTATTAAAAAAAAAACTGTTGAAGCTAGCTAATACGTCATTCATTTCTCTTGGTATCCCTTATTCGTTTTGAACAATTTACATAGGCAACTCACGCAGCCAACTGACTGCAGTCTATGAGAACCATGTGCAGAGGAATGCCAAATATGGAAAAAATAGTATACGATGTTTCCATAAAGTATCTATATGCGGTTGAGTATTCGGGTTAGTATCTTATCGAAAACTTTGATATTGAGTGGGCTCCCACTCAATATCAAAGTTTTCGGTAGCAGCATCATTAATCAGAAGAGTTAGCGTGCATACGTCATAGCGTCGCGTATTATTATTTACCGCATTTAACACACAAAAAAACAGTTGTAGCACATAGCTTGTGTCCTTACCTGTACATAAGGCCACCAGTGCATGACTCGAGCAGTGCGCCGCCAAACACGCAGACGTAGTATAACGTGCAGTCGGTAGGGTGAGGGTAGTAGCCGAACTCTTCAGGGCAGTCGAAGTCGACGTCTCGCTTGATGTCGGCTGCTACGGGTACGCTGCGGACCGGGCCGGATCGCTGCCGGGACCGGTCTGACGCGCCCAAACATTCTGGAAAGTAACAAATAAGAATATTTAGTTTAAGGTTTTATTTTTAATTTTGACGGCACAAGCTTCGCCCATCTGATTTTAAGCGGACTAACCTCTGCCTATAACAGATGCATTTCGTTACAAGTCATGTATTGCTCTACGTCACCTTGAGACATATTTGTTAAGTCTCATATGCCTGTAATTTCAATGGCTCTCAAGGACTGCTGCCGAAACACTCCGTTAGGTGCATGGTGACAGATTTTCTACTTTAGAGTGGTCGCTAGCCAGGCGGGCATTCGCAAAATGCCCTTCCATGTGGTGAAGCTCAAGCCCGCGGCGGGATTCGAACCATGGGCCTGCTGCGCGGCAGTCCACCAATGCCACTGAGCCAGCACTGCTTCGAAAATCTTATTTACATATCTTTAAAAAATCCGACGTTATTTCTATTTATACGATAAATCGTCGTTGACTTTTATTTACACTAAACCATAATTATTTATTATACTGAATCAGCCAGATTGTCCACTGCTGAACACAGCCTCCCCCATAATGGGTGAGTTTTTTCATAATCCCCACGCTTGGTAGGCTTCTTGGGGAGTGTGAGATATCAGTTCCACAGAAAGCGCTGCTGCCCACCTTCTGGTGTTACCATTAGTCGCCTCTTACGACTCTACGACGACCACGGGCAGAGATGGGGGGATGACATTCTAGCATGCCAGGCTAGAATGTCACCCCCAATCTCTGCCCATGAGTTTTGTAAGAGGCGACTAAGGGCGATCTCCACCTCAAACCTTAAACCTGGGTAAGATTATTTTTTATACATATATTATTTCAAAATTCATTATATCTCCCAAAATTTTACCTACTTAGTTTACGACGCTTGCCCTGATAACGTAAAAGGTAGAAAGGTTCAAGTTGAAAATGAGCACATTTGTGCAGCAATATCTTACATACGTAAATAAGAAAAACATTTAAAAATATGTTATGTATGAAAATACTGATTAAAAAAGGATTATGCTTGAGTTACACCTGCTAAAATAACATTACCCACTGATTAACTAATACGCGCATAACAATACATAATCTACTGAAGTAATACGTGTAGCATATCGCATTATTACCGAGTGCCACGTTCTAATTCCGTTTTCAGAGTTATCGTGAACATAAATCAAAATAACTCCAAACCGCGTTGATAGTAATAGCCATATTTAATGCAAGTTGAAAGGGGCCTACCACTATCTCGTAATGCAGACTGCATAGTATTTTAACCACACAACACAATTTACAAGATTCGAATTAGAAATAGACTAGATAATGGTATGATTAGGAATAACATTATCAGGGGAAGTCAGACAACGTCCGCTGCTTTGATGGGTGACCGCTAGAGGCATTACCTACTACTGAGCGCTTCCGTGCTTCAGTAGTTGCTATGTGCCTACATTGTGCCGCTATCGATGGCTGTCGTTATGGCATGGTGGCATTTTGTTAATGCCCACGTGGCTAGAAAATCTGTTACCATCTTAAAGTAGAAAATCTGTTACCAAGTATCTAAAGTATGCTCTGGCCACTGTTCTTTAAAAACTTATTCTAGAATCATTCTAGGTTAGCATGAACAACTTGTGCGACTACTTACATTATCATTTACCATCAGATGAGATTGTGGTCAAAGGCTAGACCTAGATGTAAAAAAGCACCAGTGACAGAAGTTGAACAGTTAATATTGGGGTAATGTAGACATGACATGGAGGAGGGATGAAAACCAATACAACACAAGATGAGTTTTCACCATGAATATGGTCCGAAATGTGGTAAAGGAAGACCAAATTGTGTGAGGAATGATATGTATACAAAGGGTACGAGAATTGAGACGTCGGCCGATAAAGTGGAGTGGAATAAGAATACATATTATACCGACCAAAGTCAGCGTGCGATAAGGAAATATGGAAGATAAGAAGAAGATTCTTTAGATTTTAACCGTGAAGTTCTCACGGAGTATGTTCATTGTTATCAGAAAACCTCACTATAGTTGTAAACCATAACTAAAAATGTTTGCCGGAATCAAATCAGCAGTTTTACACACAGGATGCCCTTGGGAAAAAATGCTTTCGTAAAATAGTTGGGATTACCGTTTGTTCTTCTTTACTGGTCGCATTTCTCAAATTTTGTAAGCAGGCACTATAATATTTGTTTCGTTGTTGTTGGATTTTTTTCAAAACTGTGGAGATATTGGGGTTGCAAACGAAATAAAAAACATACTTTTGGCACGAGGTCTTCAACTCACGAAGTCACTAGTATTATAAGCCTGATAATGTAATGTCAGTTTCAAATTGCGGCGATGGTAGGCCCCCAGGTATGTATTGCAACACTTCCCGGCCTTGCCTAGCTCGCCGTTTCGCATGCATTGTTGCATTCTCTCAAATTTTACTTCTGCTTTATCAAGATCGACGTTTCGCACGCAAGCAAGTAGTTATACTGTAGGTTTCTTTAAAATGGCTGAAAATTATTAATATCCAATATTTTTCTAGCAGTAGAGCTGTTTGTAACTCGTTCATGTCCGGGGAAGTACTGACACCATATTTATTTATACATTCAAGTAGAATGTTAGATTTACTGTGTTCCGGTTTGAAGGGTATGGTGAGAATACAGGCACATGAGACTTAACAAGTCAACTTTATGTCTGATACGTAGTGATGAGCACGTTAGAGTCATGCAGAGGATACCGCTAAGTATCCGATGGGCTTTATGCAATCCTATAAAAAATATCAATCCTACATTATCCTATTTTCACATTAATTGAAAAAAAGACTCAATAAAAATATCCCGCTGAATGTGCGCTGAAGCCCGTGCTAACTATATACAATACTACAGCTACTACAGTAAAATCATTTAGTGTTGACTAACTCTCACAGGCAGTCTAAATGCTCCAGTCCACTACCAGTTGGCACTTGGCAGAGTGCCCAGTCGTATCGGTTCGGAAATACTTTACATGGCAGCTGGTTCCACATTGTGGCAGTGCGAGGCAGAAAATGCCATGAGAATCACAAGGTAATATGTGATTCAAAAGGCAATACTAATAACATCCAGTTCCTCATATATCTGCACATATATCAAAGCACTTATTTCCTCAGTAGTTTCACAATCAAAGCTCACCCCCATATTTCATAACAACAACAATAGGAATTGTGTGTGGTTTTTTCACGTAATACGAGTATGATAGTATTGACTTATAATACAATGGACTATTGGCATAGATTGCATGTAAGGTACTAGGCATATGAACATAAATTCAGTGTTATTTCGACGGAAAGATCAAACCGTAGGTACGATGGAGTGAAATGCTGATTGTGAAATCATCATAGGTTAGTTTTTCATAGACGTCGCCTGATTTGACAATACCATGTTCCACGGACGGATGCCGTTCCTCCCGTTTTTTATAAGTTCTATGGTTGGCCATCTTTATTAAAAGCTTTTCGTCACAAGTTGATCGCTGTCACTTTTAGAGGAAAATTCACAATTCATATATATTTTCGATTTTGTAGCTAGTTAGGATCAGTTTTGATGACTGATATCATACGCAAGTTTCGTAGATTATTCTGTTAAAACAACAAAACGCTGTATCCAACCTCAACTCCACTGACGCCCTCGCTTTCAAGTTGGACTACAATATAGTCTCAAGTGTTTTTTTTTTTCTTTTTCCCTTTCATCGGGATATGATGTCTCAAGTGTTATTACGGCAACATAGCCTACTTCTAGCATAATGTACCTTACTACTATTATGCTTTGACAACCTGCCAGTAATCAATTCCTACTTTATAACCCCTAACTAAAGCATTCCAAGTACTGTCGTAAAATTGTTCTGTCGACAGTCACCCTTCGAATACGTTTGAACGGCCTTCTCCTTGTACCCAAGGTTGTTTTCCATTGTTTCGTAGCAACGCTTACGGGCGCCTAACATCTATATGTCTCAGGTACTCGTATATTTGTAGACAGCCATTATGCTTTCAGATAAACATGTCTAAGATGTGAACACATATAAACAAAGACACAGATCACTGTGTCACTGCATACATACATAATGTTCAAGCCCGTATTATTTTGATAGGCAGGACTTTCTTGGTGGGTGCAAACACCCATACCAAGAACAATTATCTGATGTCAGAAGTGATGGTCGATAACTTAGAATGGGAACTGGGAGCTCAAGGATAGCTGCCGGAACGGTTAGGTGCTTGGCGATTTTCTACTTGAGGGGAGAGGGTAGTCTGCTAGGAGGGTATTTGCAAAATGCCGTACTACGCAGTGGCGGAATTTTCAAGCCTTCTGAAGACCTAATGACTCCCTTCCTAATACAACAAACGGGACCGAGTGGAAGCACGGAAGCGCTAAATAGTAAAGGGCACAAGCGGTCACCCATCCCAGTAATGACCGTAGCTTGCCGCTACGATCGCTCCAAACCTATTGTAGATACAATAAGGTAAGTAATTTTATCCTAAATTATTATCTTATACTAAATCTCTTACGTATATTACGTCAGCGTGAGAAAATACGTAAATCTCTGTTGCTATAATGGTTCGTTAAATATAATTTATATCTACTTATCTACTTGACTTTAATTATCGTGGTATATTTAAATAGATGTGAGAAAAATTATTCTTTTATTAGTTTTTTTGTTTAAACTACGTTTTATTACATAATATCACATATTTCCGACAGGAAGAAAATCATAAAATCAAAGCAAAACACTTTCTTTGTTATTGTGCTGTCCTTACAATGTGATAAGTTACTTCTTGTGTAGTTTTTACGTTGCTTTAGCATATAGGCACATATAAAATGATGAATTCGCACCTTCCTTTTTTATAAATTTACAAAATAATGGAAAGGTTCTCACCTCGACGCGTGTATTTAAATTTTATGTTGGTTATTTAGGACTACGCCTATTTTTGCAATGAATCATGCAATCTTGATGAATCTTTAAGCCTACTCTTGGATGAACATGGTAATTGCAACTTTTGTCAATCGTTGGCGAAAGACTAGACTGACTAGGCCAAGTGATAAAATTTACAAAACTTTAACAAAAAAACTGACTTCAAACATGAAATACACATTATTACGGATAACTCAAATACTACCCGTCAGATCTTACTCAAATTTAAATGGAACCACAAAACAAGCACCAACTTTTATATATAAGAAATCATCAATATCGGTAAAGACTTATGAGCTATATATATTACACACAAAAAAAAATACAGTTGAATTGAGAACCTCCTTTTTAGAAGTCAGTTTAAATGACAGTTTTTTTAAATACGTAGATAACTGCTTTCCAACCCAATTTAAAAAAATATTGTGGATGTAGGACCACAAAAATGTCAGCTCAATGTATAATCAGCATGGACTTCCACAAGTTATTTCATAAATGTCAGTGCTTGGAGTCGGTTGTTGTAGCGTTTATATTAATATATAACGTTATTTTTACATTACCTCTGGTGCAGAATGATTTAATAACATGCATGGTGGTAAGGCATTTTGCCCGCCTGTCTAATTACCACCCTCAAGTAGAAAATCTGTCCCCTAGCACTTATAAGTGTGTTCCGGCAGCTGTCCTTTAGAGCCAGTAATTTTAGGTTAAGTCTACACACACTTATTCGACCACATCATCACTTAGGTGAGATTGTGGTCAAAGGCTTACCTATAGCAATAAAAAAATAACAATATTTCTAACATAATATTTTTTGCTTTAACCCCTGCTAAAGAAATAAGCGTACAGTTTTTGTTTCCTTTCGTAGGTAGTAATTTTGTAAACAATATTACGTCTAATCCTACAATATACATATATTCACTATATTCAAAACTATAGACATATTATATATTGCCAACCTTCTCAAGTGAGCCTTGTAGTTGTAATTCGCAAGGAATAGCTATGCACAATAATACTTAAGTGAATGCTTGTTCCTAAGAAACTGGAGGCTGTATGTTAATAGTATCACTTAAATATTACTTACATTGACTATGCTATTATAGCCCTAATGTATGTATTAATAAGAACTTTTATCAATGTTATCATTCTGTGTCAAAATTACGTATCAGCGTCGTAAGCCCACGCATTTTATAATACTCGACGCGCTTCAGGCTCTAGCCCTTGCTTTGAAATAGATTTATTTATTGAGCATGTTGAACTAATTTTGTTCCAAATATAGTCATAATACTTTTGAGCTTTAAAATACTTCAAAATCAATTTCAAGGACGGGTCTGAGAATATCTTAAAAATACTATATAGTTGTTTCTCACACGTCCTAGTTTCAGAACGAGACTAACTTTTCCTTGATGGATGTCGTAACCTCTGGTGTTGCGGATATCTGTGGGCAATTGTAATTGTACTTAACAACCAAATTAGGTGAAAAGAATGTACGCTGTATGTCACTTCTTACATTGGCATGAGCAGTGTATTGCTGCTCATTAGGCACATCACCTTGCACTTTAGGTGACATATCAAGGTGGGCTGGCGTCAGAAAGGCAACCGACCAAAAATCTGAAGCCGAAACTTCAATATGTTATTGTGTTGTTGTCTTTTATGCTTTCAGAAAAGTCTCTCCTAGTCTATAATATGTTCCTCTGTCACGTATTTAGTGATTTAAAAAAAAACCGGCTGTACCTGCCGTCTCCATATAAAGGTCACACGATGCTGAAGCTCAACAATTATTAGAGTAGTTGTAACCGCCTTGAGCGAGTCATTTTTTTTTGATTTTGCCTCACAAGCATAAGACCAATTTTAGTCGCGTAGATAAGATCCAAACAACGTTATGCCTCATATATTCAATGCAATCTAGATCTGTTGCTCCACAGAATTATCAGTTACAGTACTTACAGAATCTAGAAGGTCAGTTAATCCTCAATTACCCAAAATTGCGTATTACTAACGGACGTTGGATTCCCGCCCACCCTACCAAGCAGCTGCAAATCCATGAATAAAGTGAACAAAACGTGGCATTATAACTGACCCAGTTTTCGCAACCGAATATTCTTCGAGCTCATTAATCAATTAGACTGTTCCTTGGTCGTGTTTGATGGTGTTGAAACCCAAGGGTAATGGTGGGCGATTATTCCTCACAGACATATATACATGAGATCTATAGTAATGTCCAGTTGTGTGGGAAATACTAAAACGAAAGACGACCTATCTGCATATCGCAACTTAAAATGATGAAAGACCACGAAGCATTGGACAAATCATAGCTTGCCGCTATCAAATTACCTAGACCTTTGTTGTAGAAATGATAGGTACCTTACTTATTGCTGAAATTTAAAAGATTTAAATAATACTAAATGAAAAGGTGAATAATTTTATGCTGAATTATTGATAGAATTCCGTACTTCCTTGTTTTTAATCCCAGCGGTAGAAGCCTTTGTCAATGTGTATGTATGTGTAATTTTTCAACCTTGTTTGTCAAAATTTGATCGGCTGTTTCCAAGTTTACATTGCATTGCTACATAAGCAGTTAGTAGCAGAAGAACTATATGTACGAGTTCGTCCGGGAAAATACTGCAACCATAATTAAAGCCGCCAAGCAAGTAATCTTAGTATTACTGTTCCAGTTTGAAGTGTTTGGGTTGGCCAAATTACAGCAACATGAGACTTAACTGTATGTCTCAGGGTGATGGCCGCAGTGCATTTGGTCACTTGTGATGCCTGGCTAAGTATCAGGTATAAATTCTGTCGCCAAGCATCTAACAGTGTGTTCCGGCAGGAGTCTTTGAGAGGCAGTAAAGAGTTCGTCAGTTGTGATGAAATGCATGTGTTATAGGCAGCTGTTACTGCTGAACATGCCTGGTTATGCCATACAAGCTGGAACTCAACACACTCAACAAATAAAAAAAATCACTAACAGTAACTTTATAAGGAATAAAATCTATTTCTAAAACATCTACAGCGATCTTATCTTCTCATTATAACATCAGGATTGCTTTTCCATGTTCGCGATACAAAGAAGGATCTCCTAATATGCGGATAAATGCAGTGACAGCGTGGGCGGTAACTGGTATCAACGAGTATTGGAAACATTTGCATTCTGTATGCTAAGTGCATTTAGTGGGATTGCACACCCACTATGACTCCTAATGTCCAGAAGGCTTTAGCTTCAGGAATAAAAATAAATGAAACCTTTAATTAAACATGACACTGGCTGCGGTGACCACAAGAACTTGAATAGAAATTTAAAAACTTGGTATTTAAACGCGTCTTGCTCCATTATAAACGTCATCAACTCATCACCATTATCATCATCAGATCAACCTTATGCATAGTGGTAGGGCATTCTGCTAACTCCTACCTGGCTAACTACCACCCTCAAGTAGAAAATCTGTCGCCAAGAACCAAGGTGTGTTCCAGCAGCTGTCCTTGAGAGTCATGGTGGAATCAAGAAACTCACATATATATTTTTTTTGTTTACTGGTGATAGGCTAGCTTTTGACTTGATGGTAATTCAGTATACATGTTATGAATTTGAATTCCGTAAAATACATGACCTTAAAATAGTCGATGAGTGATAGAAGAATTTTGATTTTTGACGCGGTGGTCTTATTTATGATAAGGTTTTTGATAATATTTGCCTTAATTTTCAGTAGTTTGCTACTAAAAATAATTATAACGGTCTGTCTCCCAACTCTGTCTCCTTTGGGGGATATACCACTTTAAAACTTACCACCTGTCCCTCTTTTGGGGTGAGTGGGACAGACGGTACAGAAAATGTGCCATTTGTCCCCACCTAATGCGACAGAGACGCAAACGTTTGTCCATAGTATGGGGACAAACAGTAATAATTCTAATAAACCAGTACAGCCTTAAAATATACATATGCCTACTTATCAAGCGCTATCTTCAAAGAAACCGATACCATTGTGTCAACCAACTGGATTGAATTCCTTCATAAATAATCTCCATTGATAAGAAATATCACCCAGGAAGTTCTCAGCGCTAAAATATAATTCAAGCGATACATGAATCACAAAGAAAGAACCTTGTCACAGCACAAGCAAGAGATAAATGTTAGGCTTCATGTAAACAATCCTGTATGCGATTTACTGCGCAATAGCATTTGCATTCCTGTAAAATTCATGTTTAAATACTTGTAAAGGGAAGTAATAGGATTTCTCAGCAGGAGAGATGGTTATCGAGCGAGAACAAGTACAAAGGTACAAGTGTACATGACTATGTGGGAGGCAAATGGACCAGGATGTGAGGTGGGTGAACTGACTCTAGCGGATTTTGTGGAGGCGACGTTACCAAGATTGTAACAAAATGATTTATGGTTCTCTAGCATCTGTATTGTATTCAGAAAATTTCAAAGGGCTCGTACAACACGATTTTATGATAAGCTTGTTTATGTATAAAAAATATAAGATTTATTGTTAAGTTCTTCACGGAGCTCAATATATAAATAGCTATTTGTTATACAAAGCTTCAAAATTGTTATTTGGCGCGAGAAGTAACTTTTTTGAAACCTGTAGAAATGAAGGATTCTACAACTGAACCTGAACTGCATGAGCGAAGCAGTATTACAACACCCAAAATAACTTTGCAGCAAACTCAACACACAATTTCTCACATCACCCCAGCAAGGAAAATGTGAAGTTCAAGAAAAACTGTTTCAATGCTGTAGTAAATATGCGTAAATTTAGAATAAAAAATAGCAAAATTCCAAAATTTTTTAATATATAAAGTCAATTAATTTTTCTGGACTTTCATAGAAATAAGTATTTCAAAAAACATTTTCACCGAAGATTTCGAATGATAAATAACCCGAGCTTGTGACGTGAAAACAACGACTGTTCTTTTATATGAATTAAAAAAAACTATATTTACTAGATATATATTCATTTGAACTCCATAGTCCTTTAGGTAGTCGGGTGCTTGGCTAAAATGTTACCCCCATATATTCTTGGGGAAGTCTTAAAAGACGACGAAGGGCAGCAGCAGCGTCTTCTGAAGAAATGTCATTTTACACTGACTTCCATTGAAAACAATGCTCATAATCGTTTTAAAAGGAAAATCGACGAGTTCGAATTTCAAATGAAGACCATTTTCATTACCTTTCGAATTAAACAATAAATACCTGTTTAGTCAAACTGACAACTAAATACACATCAATTAAAACCTATACTGATTCTAAATATAAAAAACGTAAAGTATTGTTCACTATTATAATATATTTTCATTTAGTTTTATTTCATAAATATTAGGTCCTTACATATGAAATTGGCGTTTTTCGTACTGGCGACTTTAATCACGAATTTCTCCTCTTTGGTAAGGAATTCCAAATTCAAATTTGTACAGCTATAGACTCATGTATTTGTGCTTCGATGATCGTCATTCATTTGTTTTTTTTCTTCTGTTTTTTTCTGTTTGCGTCACTCATTTTACAAAATGGAAAACCTTAAATATCGCATTATTTACGAGTACGAGTTCCGCCGTGGCACTAGTGCTGCGGAAACAACTCGAAGGGTGAATGATGTGTATGGCGGTCGTGTTGCAAAAGAAAACACAGTTCGTTTTTGGTTCCAACGTTTTCGTTCTGGAAATTTCGACCTGCAGAACAAGCCCCGTGGACGGCCTGAGACTCAAGTTGATAATGAAGAGTTGAAGGCTATTGTGGAAGCGGATCCATCGCAAACCACGTCCGAGTTAGCTGCAGGCTGCAATGTTAGTGATAAAACTGTTTTAATTCACTTGAAGCAAATTGGGAAGATTAAAAAGCTTGAAAGGTGGGTACCTCACGAATTGACTGAAACAAACCGGCAAACGCGCGTCGACTGCTGCGTTACATTACTAAACCGGCACAATAATGAAGGTATTTTAAACCGAATCATTACCTGTGATGAAAAATGGGTTCTTTACGATAATCGGAAGCGCTCAGCGCAATGGTTAGATCCTGGCCAGCCAGCCAAATCCTGCCCCAAGCGAAAATTAACCCCAAAAAAGTTACTTGTAAGCGTTTGGTGGACTAGTGCCGGTATTGTTCATTACAGTTTTTTCAAATCTGGCCAGACTATTACGGCTGATGTCTATTGTCAGGAATTGCAAACCATGATGGAAAAGCTAGCGGCTAAACAACCTAGGCTGGTCAATCGCTCCACGCCACTGCTGCTTCACGACAACGCTAGACCACACACTGCGCTACAGACGGCTACTAAATTAGAAGAGCTTCAATTGGAAAGTCTAAGACATCCTCCGTACTCCCCGGACCTTGCTCCAACAGATTACCATTTTTTTCGAAATTTGGATAACTTCTTGCAAGGGAAAAAATTCAACTCCGATGGGGCAGTCCAAATCGCCTTCAAAGATTTTATTGATTCCCGTCCGACTGGTTTTTTTAGTAAAGGGATCAATGAACTACCTATGAGATGGCAAAAGTGCATAGAAAATAATGGTTCATACTTTGATTAATTAAATATATTATATTAAAAAATATTCGAATTTTTGTTCCTCCCATACAAAACGCCAATTCCATATGTAAGGACCTAATATTTTTAAATTTCGTTTAGCTATACCTTACCTAGGTCTTCAATAAAGAGTTTATATCTATCTATCTAAAGTATTTACACAATCACAATCCTAAGTCGTGCAGACCAACCCTTTTCGTTCACCTCTGACTTTAACCATATCTGTAACTAATATCACTTCGTCAAGCTGCCCACTAACCATTCCCCGAACAATAAACCTAATGATATATCAAAATCGGCCTTGTACCCTTCACTAGGTAAATTTGTTATAACAATAACGGTCATGTACACGTAGGTGGGCTTTTCGAATGTCCGATCTCACGCAATATGATTTAGTTTTGGCATTCGCTTTAATGTACCTGCATAGATATACATCGTACTTTGTCGTTAGTAGATAAATAAAATTAATACAATTATATACTGACTGCCAAATGACTACATTTTCGAACATACATATAGTATTATTTATACATTCTTATACAGGGCGTCCCACGGCGATGCAACATGGAGGGAAAGTACCTTGAATATTGTAGATGGAACATTTTCCTGAAAGAAGACATTATTTAAATTTAAAAAACATTTTAAACTGCATTCATAGATATTTAAATAAACTTAGATATATAATACTTAAACAATTTAAATACATGGTTGAACCGGGAACCGAACCCGTTATACGAGAAAAAAAGTCAGCCTGGAATCTTATCATACCGATCGAAAGATTTAACAATGATTATTTTTTGCTAAATAACATAGTGTCAGAAATAAAAGGAAGACCATGAATTTTAACATTTACGCCCTGTATATTCTTCTTAATATGTTCTTTTTGTTATGCTTTTTTTTACAGTTATTTATTAACAACAAACAAACTAAATACAACACTACAGCTACAACGAAAGCCTTTAGGCCAACTAAAGGCCATTGTGGCCTACAGGCAGTAAAAAAAGGATAGAAAATATTATTAGAAAATAATTTTCGATCCATTTTTTTCTTGTTGCTTGATCTAATTTGTTACCCGCTAAAGTGTGTTCCGCTTTCATCATTGATGACAACGAGTCTAAAGGTTTTGTCTTTCCCCACAGCTCTGGCATATTGATGGGGACCGCGAGATTTTGATATTTTTATTCCCGTTGTTCCCATTAGCTTTCCAAGAAGAGTCGGATTTTATTTGCTAATAATGCTAATAGATAATTTTCAATACCAAGGAATTATGATTGACTATAGAATTTTTCAAGTATGTTCTTCGGTTTTGAAGCGCTCGTCGCTAAGTTTACTTCGCTGTTCGTAACCGATCAGCAAAGTTAAGAAACGTCGCCCGCGGTCATGAGTTGGATGGGTGACCGCTAGTGACATTACTACTGAGCGCTTCCGTGCTTTGGAGGGCACATTAAGCCGTCGGTCCCGGTTGTCGTCTTAGGATGGCAGTCGTTATAGCATGGTGGTAGGGCATTTTGCGAATGCCCGCCTGGCTAGCTACCACCCTCAAGTAGAAAATCTGTCGCCAAGCCCGTAACGGTGTGTTCCGGCAGCTGTACTTGAGAGCCATTATTTCTAGGTTAGCCTGAACAACATCTTCGACAACATCATCACTTATCATCAGGTGAGATAGTGGTCAAAGGATAACCTAACAGGAATTAAAAAAAAACTCGTCTCCTCGCTATGACTATGTTACCCTCTTACGATTCATTATTATATATCCTGTACCTTGAAAAATATATCCATAATAAATTATTAAATTTTAGTAGAGATCTTTCATAAAATACAATTGCCAATCTCTTTAAAAAGTATTTTAGGTTGACCTCGACTTCGGAGTCTAGCCATTCTACAGCTTTACGACTACTTATAATACATTATATAAGATAGACCAGACATTATATATGCAGTTTGCTTTTATGAGCTTCTTCACGCACATTTTAAGTTTTTCATTACTTACGTAGATAATTTACCTACCTCAAGCACTTAAGTGTTCCGGCAGCTATGTTTGAGAGCCAGCAATTCTAGATTAGCGTGAATAACATCTTCGACTCATCATCATTCTTTGCTTACCTTTTAGGTACATTATAATATATCCATCTCACCTTATAGGTGAGATGATGGTCAAACTCTAGTCTATCATTAAAAAATATTTTTTTTTTGCTATATTTTTTCTTTTTTATTTGATTGTGACGGGACTAGCATGAAACCCACCTGATTTTAAGCGGACGAACCTCTGCCCTGATGAAATGCATTTACAAATGCACTTCATCAGGGCAGAGGTTTACAAATGCATTTTATCACAGGACGAATTGCACTGCGCCCGTCACCGTGAGACATACAGTTAATGAATTAAATCTCATGTGCCTGTCATTTTACTCGCTCTCGAGGACTGCTACCGGAACACAAGTGCTTGGCGACAGATTATCTACTCGAGAGCGGTAGCTAGCCAGGCGAGCATTCGCAAAATGCCCTTCTACCATGTTCCTTTATTTAAAGAATTTATACTAAATTAAATGAATGAGTCTTGAAATAAAATATTTTTCATTTATTAATGAATTGCAAAGTTAATTTATTGGAGAGGGGCTATCACAGAAAAGAACCTTTCCAAATTCAAAGTTAGATAAGTTCTCAACCTTTCAATAAATACTTTATATGAGAATATTATAAAGGAACATCTTTAATAAAATGCTTCGAAAATTTGCGCCTGCAATTTAATTCAAACACTTACGTAATATGTAGATTAAAAATGATCACTACTCGTCATCAATTTTAATTACCATTTCAAATAATACTCGGTCATTTTAACCGAGAAAGCAGAAAGTTACTTAATTGATATAGTGCAAGTCTACTTACAATAATTAAGGTATTTTCTGCTATAAGGAAATAACTTACTTCGTTTTAGTAATTGCTATCGCAATTGCTTGTTATAATTTGTTACGTAAATTTCTTAGTTTACTGCTAAATCATACATTTTGTATGTGCCACTATAACTGGGAATCCTTTATGTAACAAAATGGGTATTGATAACTCATTATAATGTTGTTTTCGACACATTAGTTAGTAACCGGCTTTTAAATGCACCAATTTTAGTGTCATAATGTAGTCTATTACGAATTCGTGTTTTTTTCTATGTACTTTACCGCACTTGTGATTTAAATAGAAAAAAAAACAACGATTCCAAACTTCTCACTAAGGAGATTTCAGTTTATTTAATTTGTTTTACATATAAAAACAAACCAAAGAGTTTTTCACCTACTGAAGTAGAACTTTGGAAGATTTAATTATAAACCTTCTTAGTAAAATTATTATTGCTATTAAAAAGATAAAGTAAATATATTCGTATCGAAATTTTCGTATTTGTTCCTCGCAAGTGTGTTGAAAAACGTCGTATGACATACGTGCGCTTTGCTAATTACAGTCTCTGCTTTCTTGGAGCAATAGCGCCTCGGCAGTAATTTTCAACGTACGGTGGTGGCCTTTATTAACAAAATACTACAACACTGCAGCTACTACAAGACATCTAGAAATTCTTTGAATCGAAGCCTGTGAGTCTGCAATGACTTGTAGGTTGTCTGAATAACCTACAAGTCATTATAGACTGACATGCAGTCAAATATCTAGAACATCTGCTTACCGCCTCGTTGATGAATCGAAAGTATCGCTTTAAAGTCACGAAATCCTCTTATTACCTAAATATATATATACGAGTATGAACTATCGACATATATATCATATATATTGTAGTTTACAGGTATACAGAAAACTACTACTGAGACCGAAACCTATTTGCCGACAAAGAATTCTCCCGTAAAAGCTTGCAGACTTGACTAGGTGTTTATAACTATGTGTTTATATAACTAGGTGTTATTAAGATTTATGAGTCTGACATTCCACATATTCCTATTATATTCTATTATATACATACACATAAATCATGATTAATATATAGGTCATTTTTATATAGCAGACCTTTATCAGAATACTTGTATACCTTGGCATTCAAACTATTGTTTTGTACACAAGTATAGTAGGTACGTACATATATTGGATTATGAATTGACTAAATCGAAGGTATAGGATTTCATTATGTTATGATCATGTACAACATTCTGCCAGCCACCGTTTTGTCGCTTTTTTAATTTTAATTTAAATTTAATTAAATTATGTTTTTCAATTCTTCAATTAGCTAAAGGTAGTCTATGCTTGTTCACAAATAAGGTCTCCATAAATAACTTCTAAATTTTTTTAGAATCAATTTATTATTATATATTATTATATTTTTGTTACCTTGATGATCTAGTATTATAATTAGTGTTTAAGCAATGTAAGTTTTTTTATCAATAAACAAATTTATTATTATTATTATATAAAACCCCGATTGCTAGAAGTTTATGTAGATGTGTTAATAACTTAATATTTTTTAAATACAACGCGGGGCCAACAAATTTTATTTTCTGGCACTTATTTGGCTGAATGCAAAAGCATTTCAAAACAAAGCGGCAATGCTGCCAACTGGTAGTGGGCTGGAGCGTGGACTGCCTGCAACCATGCAAGCCAAGCCTGCAACGGCCTTAAGGTTTCTTTAATGCTTTCGTTATAATAGCTGTAGTAGTGTTTGTGAATAAGGGCATACCACCCGCACTGGTTACAAAAAACAACGTTGATTACAGTAAGATATTTTTATCTAATTATAAGTAACTGTGTTTGAATATTGAATAATGATTAGTAGGAATCAATAAAAAAATAATGTTAATTATTATTATAACTTTAAAGTCGTCCGCAGCTACTTAAGTGGAGTAAAAATATATTTTGCTGTAAATATTCGGAAATGTGGGCCATCTAAGTGGCCACTTTTAGAGCATGCTTGTTATCTCAAAAACGAGCTAATTAAGAATCTGGTATGTATAATAATAAAACTAAAATTATTACAAATTAAACCGACATCAAACCGAAAATATTCATTATATACAGTTTTTTGTTCACTTTACATCAACAAATGAAAATGAGAATATCTGATGATATTCTCACCTCATGTAGACGAAGGCAATTAAATACGCATTATTAGGTAAAACTCAATTACTACTCGACAGCTTTCACTAAAATTTATATGAAACAACATAACAAGCACCTACTCTCGAATTTTATAAAAATCTTCGTAATAAACCTTATAAAAAGTTATGTAACAGGTAAGGCACACAAAAAAAGTCGGGTTGAGAAACTTCTCCCATTTTTAGAAGTCAGTTAAACATTAGGAACCATTTATAGGTAATCTATTAAAGATTAATCTCAAACAAAACGATCAAAATACAGTATTTATCTGTTATCAAATAAACAAACATTTGTGTCTATAATTAATAGCTGCGATGCAAAGCCCCAAAAAGTGAAGTCCAATTTGCTCTTGGCCGGGTTTTTTATATAAATGATAAGCTTAAGTTGTGACTTATTTCCCTAAGAGTATTAAGCAAAATGTCAAGATTGTATCTCAAAGTGTGGGTGGCAGATCGTGCCGCATGACATTATGCCATAGAGGTTTCAATTCAAATCCGTAGGTATGTCTGTTCTAACTTGTTATTTTAAATCGAAATATATAAGTTGCTAATTTTATTGTTGAATCAAAAGAGCGAATAAAATCATTGCCGTACCTATACCGCATGCCACTACTAATGTTGATGTATTAGTGGATTGTTACTATGCTTCGAACACAAAAACGATATCCCTTAGGCACAAAACTACAAAAAGGAGGGTTGGCCGTTATGGGAATGCAACTACGCCTGCCTAGCACGCGCTGGAGGCATGAGTCGATTCCTAATCGCGGTTGAAGGCTCTCCTTGCCGGCCGTCATCGGTCGATAACGAGAGGTCGTGGGAGGTGGTGACCTAGAAAGATTATTGTCTCGCAGAGGGAGTTGAGGAGCGGGAAAGGGAAAGAGAGATCCTGTTACTCCCACTCCGAAGAACGCGGGCAAGAAGACTAGCCAATCGGGCTCGCACTCAGAGGACGCCCCTGGGCGTTGGTTGCGGGGACGGCTGGGATCCCCATCAGAGTCAGTGACTACCGACTGGCGTTGGGTTTGTTGGCTCTTAGGCCGACATAACCCACCTACCATTGGGGACGGTGGGTGGGTATTCATATATGCGTTTTCTTCATACCCAAAAAGAAAAGGGTACAAAACCCCACACCAAAAAAAGGAAGGCAAACGGGAACCAAACCAAAACTTTTACAAATTATCTACGTGTAGGGTACCAGTATTATTTTAATTAGAGTAAAATATAATTAAAATAATTATACATGATATTGACCCCACGTAAGTGGAACAGGAGGAGGATGATGTTAACTGTACATAAATCAGTAAAACACAATTATCGCGCCTTTAAATTGTGAAGGTGTTGCTAGAATTGTTTTATTTTTCATCTTTGAACACCATGTAATTAGGTATACGTCTATTGCAACCTTTTTTTTATAAGCATGATAAAAGCGCTCAGTAGTAATGTCACTAGCGGTCACCCATCCAACTCATACACATTCATACACTCACACACACCGCAGTGGACGTTGCTTAACTTCATCGGTTAAGAACGGCTAAGGAAACTTCGCTACTAGCGCTTCAAAACCAGACCTCCTACCCAGCGTAGTTCTACACACTGGACTGAGAAATACTGCTGAGAATTTTAATTAGAAATACTTAATAACTATTATACCTAATGACCCGGGAATCCAACCAAGGAGTTCGTGCCAAGTGAGACTTTAACTTTAATTGCGTTTAATCACAAATTATATAAAATTACGCTTGATAGGTAGTAAATTAAAGTTTTAACGGTATCTATGCTCTTCGTGATCTACGCTAAACCTTCATACAAGTAAACGCCTCTAAATTAACTATTATCTAAAGCCCGGTTTTACAATCATCAAATTATTCCTAATCTATGAATGCATACATACACATTCAATAAAAAAAAAGAATTTGGTTTGATGGTTGACATTTTATCAGTCTTATATATTTTATCTGGTGATTATAAAATCCAGGTTTTCACTAAATAAGATTTCACCAATAAGCATAGCTCTAATCTCTTTTACCATTAAAATATGATAGGCCTTTGTCCACCTTACACGTCCAAGGATGATGTAGAATTTTAAATTTGTTATCAGGCAAACGGTTGTAGTTGAGGAGAAAATCGTATCCAACATTAAAAAATATACCGTCGAATTTGCCACTATAGTATGAGTGATAATACCCTTTGTTGAGTCTACGCTGCTTATAAAACCAACGCTAGCCTTCCTTCTTCTGTTTCTTCTTAAGGCTCACACCAAGTCATATAGTTCACAAACACAAGATTTAATCCCTCCAACCAATGGTATTATCACTGTACCTGTGCTGTCACACGTCACAAGATTCTTAACCAAGGAGTTTTTTTTTTGCACAACAGGAATCCAACAAATTTCAAGTCTGCTACTAGGGTTGATCTCCAAGCCACCTGACATTTATAGGGATTATGGCAAACCTTAATGAGAGAGGCTGTATTTAGCAGTGGAAGATCCGGCTGATATAAGACTTGGATTGATGTTCTATAATAGCTAAGGCCAACCACTTTTAATTTTGTTGGATTATAGTATAACATTATGATTATTACAGTAAAAAGTTATCCACAACTTAAAGTAACTGTGAATTGGTGAAATTGAGCCTTAGTATATGGTATACTTACATGTTTATTTAATTGTTTTGCTGTAAGTACCCGGACATAGACAGCTTTTGCCTTGACATTTACAGTGACTGCTCCATGCGAGACATAAAAAACAGTGACTGTCACAAAAATAAAGCGAAAAGTAAAACATGATGAATTGAATGGATATAAGAGGAAAGAAAAACTTGCCAAGTGCGAGTCTGAATCGCGGAAGGAGTACCTTGCTGCCACTACCTAAAAAAATAGTATGTTTTTATTAAAAAAAACTGTTTTGTTCTATCAGTTTGGGATCTCTATTGCAAGGCTTGACCGTTTTTATTATAAGAAGAATAAATTTTGTCAATATAGAATTACTTTTTGTTAAGCAAGCTGTTTAATGCATAATGTACAGGAATACCTAGAATCATAGGACTAGCAGTTCTGCTAATAGCTAAGGTGACAGATAATATGTATATGACTTAAGTTGGTCTATGTGGTTAGGATGGGATTTTATTCATTTTACGGTTGAAACCATGGGCCACTTTTTTTATGTTTATTTTATTGTGTTGGCTATAGCTCGAGGCCCACCTGTTTTTAAGCGGACTAACCTTTGCCTCTAACAGATGCATTTCATCACAAGTCACGAACTGTACTGCGCCCGTCACCTTGAGACATATTTGTTCAGTATCATGTGTCTGTAATACTGGCTCTCGAGGACTGCTGCCGGAGCACACCGTTAGGTGATTGGCGACAGATTTTCTACTTGAGTTCGCAAAATGCCCTTCCACCGTGCGCTGAAGCTCAAGCTCGCGGCGGGATTAGAACCATGGACCTGCTGCGCGGCAGTCCATAGCCAATGCCACTGAGCCATCACTGCTTCAGAATGCTAGTATTTCATATATCCAATATGAATTTATATTTCCAAACAATGCTTCCATTATTTTATGAAGGTTAAAAGTGAAGAAGAGCTCACATTTAACGTTTCGACAGGCATTAATTTCCCATCATATTGTGATGAAACATTCGATGGTTATTACACGATGTAGATATATATATTCTTTTACAAAATTACAAATTTACGAGTGAAATAAATATGTGCGGGATTTGAACCCGCGTCTATCTACCCCTATAGCCCGGGATATGCTCTGACGGACTGAAATAACATGACATTATGACTCATAACTCTACTTTTGGCTCTCGTTCTTCAACCATCGTATTGGGATGGAGCGACACCCATAGTTCTAATTTTGTAATGTAATCCGCAGGCGTTATTGCAAACTACAATATCCAAAAAAATATACCTTCCTAGAGCTAGTCGGACTTTTTGTTAATTTATAAGGCCCGGACAAACCGTAAAACATGAAAATATCGGTTTGGAGTGTGTGAAATAACTTGTCGAAGTCAAGTATAATAATGTGATAATAGGTACTTTTGTACCATCATGGCACCGTCTTCAACAAGTTATTTCACACATTTGATTGTTGAAGTCGGTTCCTTTTGTTGGTAAAAATGGTTTTTAAAGTCGGTTAATAAAATAAAGAAATATTTTTAATATATTTTTGCTATTTTGAATTTCTATATACTTATTGAAATCATTTGGTACTATGAACAAAAAAGGAAATTAAAAAAATCAAAAAATAATTAAAACGTATTTCCCAATTGTAATTCAATACGTACGTTGTTACGTAATATTAAATTTCCGACATTCTCCCAAGTGGGCGAAGCCGGCAACCTGTCATGTACACTGTAGCCGGTTCGATTCCCAGCGACCGACAGCGACACCTCTGATCGGAGTCGTGACTGTTGAAACCACTGAACAATTGTTATCTGGTAAGCGTTGGGTGTGGTGTGCAGTTCGTTATTTAATCTATAGTTTTCTAGAATGTTGGAATATTAGGTTATTATTGTTCTTTCTTTATCAAATTAATGAAGTATACTTGATTTTGTAAATTATACATGGATTTTTGTACACTTTTAGCGTTTTAGTAGCTATAATTAGAAATATACAGTTTTAGGAACCGAACACGATCGGTGGCTATTGTGAAGAGAATCAAAAAGGCCTTTTTAATTATATAAATATGAAACGAATTGTCACATGACACATTTCGACATTTCTAGTTGCTATACGTTAAATAGTAGGCACGCCAACAATATTATAACGGAATATTAGGTTAATTAATTGGATCGTTGTATTGACTTTAGTTACAGAACAGTGCAACACTATATTAATATTTCCATTATTACAAAACGTGTTTAGGTATGTTCAGACTTGGGATTTCTAATTAAATTTTATATAAATTATAAATATTTTAGCTAATATCCCGTTATCGTTGTCTTATACTATTATATAATTTATGTCAATATATATTTTAATTGCAATAAATTATTAATTTAAGGGTCATTCCAAAAGAGAATGACTCCTTCTTTGGTATGTAGGTATATATGTGTGTAAAAGCTCCGCGTTTTAATCTGGAAGTCCTGGGTTCGATCCCCGCGTCGGACAAGTTAGTTTCCAGAAAAAGAAAGATTTAGTTACCGTCCGTAGTCTAGAACTGTGCCCGGTAGATGGATATATGCTCGCCTACAATTACATGGGACCAAAACATGTCTAGCATAACGAGAGTGTTAATACTTTGTTAATTAATCAATTTAATTAGTTTTTAACAGAATTTTGACCGTAGTTTGAGTTCCCATCTGATTTTCTAGACAGGTAATAAATTATAACCTATAGTGTTGCAATAACTAGACTGATCAGCGAACCCTTCGTGTAAACGTAAGCGCGTCGGATCTGGCCAAAGGTTAATTGGTTGCTGGCAACACTTCATATACCTGTTATCATAGCTACCATGATCTACCATTTGAAGTGCTTTATAGTACCACCAACTTAACTGTGCAGTTTTCGAGGGCGCTACTGGTCAAGGAAATCAACTACAAACTGTCACAATTTGAGGGAAAGTATTAGTTCATTTTTCTGCCACCTGAACAGATAAGTTGGTGGGACTGTAACTGAGTTTAAACACTATTTATAGTACATACATTTTTAGCTTGTATGATGTAGTACTTTGCCCCTCTACACAAAGAAACTAAGCTGTAACACGTTCAAAATATAATAATATTAGGAAAGAAGTTTGGTTTTTGACTACTATCTCACTTGTTGGTAGGTGATGATGCGGTCGAGGATGGTAAGCCAGCTATACCTAGAATCACTGGTTTTAAAGGACATCTATCGGAAATTGTGACAGATTTTCTTTGGAATGTAGTGAGCCAGGAAAACGTAATGGTTACACATTTACACATTTTTAGAGCGCAAAATTTTCATTTTGATTGGGAATCGAAACCGCGTTTCCCGAATTTATACACATTATCATCATCGGAAGCGCACCATCTCGTATGACGGTTAAAATAATAAAATTAGAGTACAACATAAAATTCACATCTCATTGGCTGGCCTCGATGGCCGAGCGGTTAAGGCACCCAGTGCGTAACATCGAGGGACGATACACACTGTATTGAATTTAAAGTCTTTGATTTTTAACTGCATAGTTTTTTAGCTAAACTTATGTTTGTACTAATCAGGAACAAGCTTCTTAGTATTCTTACTCACGGAACCAATTGTGCCTAAATAAGGGCTTAAAAGCAAAATAAATCAGCTTCGACAAAATCAAACTTCGAAATTTGTTTTTACTGCTATTTCGACACAGTTCAATTCTCAGGCATTGAGTTTGGTAGGAAGGTAGTTAATAATAGATTGTACTAAAATTAACTTACATTTACCTGGCATTGTGCATGCAAATGCAATTTGCATTCAGACTCGACTGCAATTTAAAGTTTATATGTCAATGTTCACAGATAGATATTTACATACATAATGGAAGCTTGTAGCATTTCGATCCACAGTTACTGCTATTTACCAATTTTACCTCACAGTCCTCAAATTTAAATCAAACCGGGCATTACTATTTTTTTTATCCCTGATAGGTTAGCCTTTGACCACAATCTCACCTGATGGTACGGATGAAAATGTTGTTCAGGCTAACCTAGAAGTACTGGATCTCAGGACAGCTGCCGGAACACACCGTTAGGTGCTTGGCGACAGATTTTCTACATGAAGGTGGTAGCTAGCCGCTGCAAAATGCCCTACCACATGCTATAACAACTGCCATCCTAAGACAACAACCGGGACCGACGGCCTCCGAAGCACGGCAGAGCTCAGTAGTAATGACTAGCGGTCACCCATCCAACTCATGACCGCGGTGGACGTTGCTTGACTTTGCTGATCAGTTAAGAACAGCTAAGCAAACTTCGCTACGAGCGCTTCAAATATAAAAATACGGTGAAAATTCTATGACCTATTTTCACCGAAGGTAAACCTTCAGAGACGTGATCTTTTCTATTTATTTTTTGACCTCATGTTAGGCCCCTCTGCCTATACCATATGCATTTCGTCACAAATGACGAATTGCACTGCACC
Organism: Plagodis pulveraria; assembly: GCA_963890685.1. NCBI lineage: Eukaryota > Metazoa > Arthropoda > Insecta > Lepidoptera > Geometridae > Plagodis > Plagodis pulveraria. Next base: position 8,305,328 of record OY982951.1, read on the forward strand.
CGTCAACCTGAGACATACAGCTGTTAAGTCTTATATTCACCTGTAATTTTACTGGCTCTCAAGGACTGCTGCCGGAACACACTATTAGGTGCTTGGCGACAGGTTTTCTACTTGAGGGTGGTAGCTAGCCAGTTGAGCATTAGCGAAATGCCCTTCCACCTTGCGGTGAACTTCAAGCTGGCGGTGAGGATCGAACCATGGACCTGCGGCACTGCAGTCTATAGCTGTTACTCTCAGCTAACATAAAAACGTAGGTACAAACCTTTTTTCTATTCCAAGATTGTATACTTATTTCCCAAATTTGTACCCCATTTTATGCATACCTGAAACAAAACAGATGTTATGGTTATTTGATATTTATTGCTGATAGGTAAGCCTTTGACCATAATCTCATCTGATGGTAAGTGATGATGTGGTCGAAGGTGTTAACAGGCTTAACCAAGAGTTACTGGCTCTCAAGGACAGCTGCCGAAACACACTATTAGGTTCTTAGCAACAGATTCTTAACTCGAGGGTGGTCGCTAGCCAGGCGGGCATTCACAAAATGCTTTTCAACCAGCGGCGCAAGATTTTAGTAGAAACTTTTTTCTTTACGGGCTCTATGCCTTTAGTAATCAATACAAATTAAATACAACATTACAGCTTCAACACTGAAAGCTTTTAGGCAACCCAAAGGCGATAGTAGACCTACAGGTAGTCCTAATTCTCCAGTCCACAACCATTTGCCAGCGTGCTTAGCATGCTGGCAGCATTGCCCCTTGAATTGTAGGAATTGAAGCAATGATGGCCGAGCGGTAATACCTATGGACTGCCGTGCCGCAGGTCCCTGGTTCCCCGCAGCCGGCTTGAGCATCATCGCATAGTAGAAGGGCATTTTGCGATTGCCCGCCTGGCTAGCTACCACCTTTAAGTAGAAAATCTATCGCCAAACACTTAACGGTGTGTTCCGGCAGCAGTCCTCGAGAGCCAGTGAAATTACAGCATGAGACTTAAAAACTATGTCTCAACGTGACGGGTGCAGTACAAATCGTGACTTGTGATGAAATGCATCTGTTATAGGCAGAGGTTAGTCCACTTAACATCAGGTGGGCCTCGATCTTGTTCAGTCCCTAAAACAAAAAATAATTTAACGCTTATTCGTTGGATTCTCATAACCGTACATTTCATGTAGCTTTATGTAACTCGAAAGTGATATACTTTGTGTTACTAGTCACGAGCTATCACTGTCAGTGATAGGTTAGTGATAGAATCGTGATAGCTGCCGGCTGCTCCAATTACTGCTTCGTAACGTTTGTTTAATTGTATGGAGATTAGCGTAATGAAGATTACTGTAGTTACGTGTTAGATGATATAAAATGGGGAACATAATTATACAGGCGTCAACATTCGGGATAACTTGATACTATGTTCGACTCTCTATTTAGTTTCAATTTATTTAAAGCCGCCATTATTATCTAATCAATCTAAAATGCGCGGCGTGGTTTTCTCCTCGTCAATAATCATAAAAATTATAGTAAAATTGTAAGGATCTCAGGAGATAATCCAAATACTAATAACAAACATTTGAATGAGAAATTAAATTGAAATTTTAGAAAAACACCAAAAAATATGTCTAGTGACAATTCCACCTAATTTTCCCACGTTCGAGAATTGTGCGCTGGAAAAGACAAAACCTCCTGAGGATGCATCGTGTAGAAGAGAACGCGTTGATAATCTTTCGGTTTGGCTACGTGGCGAGTACGTCGGCTTAACAAGAAAATTAGGCGGAATCTTCCCAAGATGAAAATTTAATGTTATCTTAATATATTTTTTATAATAATATAGATATTGAAATAAAAAAAAACATAACAATATGAAAAATATTTATTGCTTTTCCATTTTAAAATTCGACTATTACAATTCCGTATGAAGGAAACGAAACAATGAGAGGTATAAAAATAAATAAAAAATAAATACACATTCCGGGCGGCGCTGATTTTAAGTGAAGTGCACTATATTGCTTCGTAGCTAGTCACTTATTTATGGGAATGGCTATGCGAATTGATCATTCTGGTCTTTTTATTCTGTGCCCCTACCAAGTATGTACATAGAAGAAATTGGAATATTCAAATGTTCTAAAATTGACAGTTTTCATGGCCTCTCTTTGATTTATATTTATAATAATAAAAGTTTTTTTTTACTTAATGCTCTGGAAAATAGGCACCTGACATGCTGGGGTGTAAAAAAGTTACCTTTCCAGGTATTTTCTTTTGTATTGGATCCCCTTTAAAAATAAATAAATTTATATCCAATTTTCATTTTAGATTAACGCTTTACCCAAAATTTCAGGTTAGTAACTAATTTCATTGAAGAGCTAGAGATCCATGACATACTCGGAAGGATGAACAGACATACCGACAGTGGAGCTTCAATATTAACTTTGAGTTTTGACCTACTACTGTTTTGACTAATTAAGAATAAATTTTCATCCTTGTTTTTTATCTGTGACGCTAAAATAGGGCTCGATTTCACGCTTTGTGTACGGAACCTCCGTACACAAAGCGTGAAATCAAGCCCTATTTTAAAATGGTTATATTACTGCTTCATATGATATTATATTACATAATAAAGCTCGCAAATTGTATTCTATATGATTACCTCATGCATTGTCATTAGCACGTATAAAATTAACAGAGCATAATTTTATTACGTAAGCCAAAATATTTTGACTGCTTGTTTGTTTATGATATTTATAATGACAGAACTGTCATTATTAACTTAGATGCTAATGAGTCGCTGTTGAAGTGAGAATATATTTAAATACTATGATAAAGAATACAGATTATGAATATGTAATAAATAGATATTATTTCTAACATTGTAATTTTTGCATTAACGCCTGTTTATAAGTGAATAACTAAGTGAATACTTTATCATCTGGATAGTCCACTGCTGAACACAGATTCCCAGCATGGCAGGGTTTGCCATAATCCCCACGCTTGGCATGCGTCTTAGGGATCGCAGAAAGTATAAATTCGTACCAGGGACGGATGAGGGATGCGGGTTCGAATCCCTTGGCAGTGCATGTCCCGACTGCATGCATGCATGTCCGCATGGATGGATGGTTGCGGGTTTAAATACCACGTGAGGTTCAAATTTTTCCTTTCGTTTTCATATATCAAATAATACGGATATATTTGGACGTAATCAGTAACGTAGCTTCTAAGGTATTTGAAATGATTTTAATCTGTTCAAGAAAAACATATTTGTCGAAAGGTAGCTATTTATTTAGATATGCACAAAATACTTAATTTGATGAAACCTGGAATGTAGGTGTTTTCGCTCCTGGATTAACATAGGCATATAATACTTTTCATCCTCATCTCCCGATGATGAAAAATAACGATTGACTTTTGTCTATGCAGCTGAAACCATAACGCGTTAGTAAATTAAATATTACGATAATATACAGGGTTATTGGTAAAATGCTAACAACCTCTTAGGGTTGACTTCTGATAGTCCTAACAAACACTTTGAGATGATTTATTGTTTTTTCATTTACTTTTTTGTTTATTTTTTCTGTTCTTGACGGAATAAGCACTAGGACTACCTGGTGTTAAAAGCCTTTATTAGGACTAGCAGAAGTCAAACCTTCTATTGCTTGATTGTAGCATTTTTCCAATAACCCTGTATATACAAATTATTTATATATATTCATGCAACGAAACTATTTTGCATTAGAGTATAAATTAAATCACTATAAATATGTGTCCATTGACACCTACTTATCTTATTGTCTTTTTAAATTTGTTAATATCTAAATATTATATAATAGATACCTACGAAGTGATAATTGTTAACATTAGCTCATGTTTTTAGAGATTAATAAAGAAAGAAAGATTATTATTTGACCAACGATGTCGTTGGTTGAGTCGTGTAAAGAGCCATTTTGTAATCTCGTAGTTCCGTGTTTTATAGTCTGAAAACGTTTTGCTTTTTTGTAGGTGGAAAAATTTGGCACACTCCATTCATATAGAGCGACATGCGGTATCTTTTTCAATCTACATCTGTGAGCAGTTCAAAGTCTGACACTCTCTCCTTTAGGTGACAATAGGCTCGCAACTGATGTTAAGGCGTGCATATAATTACCTAGTAGAATTCATCATTAAGGTTTATTACAAATTATTATGTCACAAAGTTGAACATACAACCTAAGCTTGATAAAAACAACCATGGCAAATGTTCAATACTGCCGTCGATTTGTTACCAGAACTAATATTTGTTCGCAAAATTTCACGGTCATTTGAGTGGAACGTTTTTTTGCGCGGACTTATAACGTCTGTTATAATTATCTTGTGAATATTTCGTTTTATGGTAAGACATAAGAGATTTGCTGTTTTTCTTTGTTATTTCTGATTACTAAACTTTTGCCTTTCACTATTATTAACATGAGATTATTATTGATTTATTATAAGATAATATGTCTACAAACTACATACCTAAATACGTTATAACTGAGAAATGGCGACGGTAGAACCATACTGATCCAAGTATCGTTTTCATTATATTGAGGAAAAGAAGGAAACGCGTTGAACTTGTTTAAAAAAAATACGTGATTTATTATGCTTTAATCTTTATCGAAATGATAGCTAATAATCAGACAAAATAAAAATCTACAATAAAATATTTTGATTAAAGGTAGTCAAAATGTTGGTTTCTGCAGAAAAAAAAACAGATAAAAAATTAAAATTGGATCAGTTTAGCAGGATATATTTTTGAAAGTAAGTATAATGCTAAAGTAAAAAAATTTGGTCCTCTAGCAATATAAGACACTTTTTGTACTTGGATCAATGTGGCATCAATTGAATATTTTTTTCCTTGCATTTGTTGCATATAACTCCAATATAGAAAAAAATACACTTGGATCAGTATGGTTTTATCTTCACCAAATATTGAATTCGTTGATACTTTTAAAATATTAACGTAATTAGGGTAAACGTAATTTTTAATTTTTGGCGGTTTTTTTTATATTTCTACGATTTTAGGGGTATCATAATTAAAATTTTAATTCATATATTTTCTTGGATCCACTGTGCATACTTTATCAATAAATATTCATCGCCTAATTAATCTTAAATTATTCACGTATACGTATAAATTGTACGTAAATACAGTGACATTCCAAACAAACTGCAACCTTAGCACTGAAAAACAAATGAAAACCAAAGGTCAAATTCTAAGGTCAAATCTCTTTAAAATTGCTTCCAAACGACATTTTAAATTCACGAACAATAACAAAGGTTATATCATTGGTTTCTTCACGTTCGACCTACGACTGATAAGCTAGTCAAGAAATCCAGTGAGTCATCTTGTGTCTGCAGTTTCACACCTCGGCCACAGAAAAAATAACATTACCGTCGTGATATTTATTGGATGCCAGTAGGATATGTACTGCATCTTTATGTACAATGAAACTGTTCAGCTAATATGTAAATCATTAGAGCGATGATGCGGCAGCGACTACGAGAGCCCGGCGGATAATGACGGGCGCTGACATTTTTTAATTTTTTTTAATTAATATCAAATTCAAATTTATACAAACTAATACTTTTGTCTCGTATCGGGGATTACACCTGCAACTTTATATTTTCCAGCCAACATACATCCGACATAACGAAAATGGATACATAGCTGGAAGAGGCAGATGTGTGAGTTTGGCGCTGTAATTGGCTTACAACCGTTAAAGGTGATATTTTTAAGCTATTGCATAGCTTCTATCGCGGGCCTTGAGCGTGGAGACCGAATCCAGAAATTCCGTTACGAATATAACCTAACACCCCCCACTCCGACCGGCACAGCGGTGATACTTTTTAGTTTTGCCATCTATCGATGAATAGGAGAACTTTTAATGACATTTTGAAATATCACGCTTGTCTCTTCAGTTCAGCAACTCGCCTCTAGGTGGCATAAATAATTATAATTGCTTAAGTTGATAAAAAATGCTATGCAATAGCTTTACCGCAGCAGTCTCCGAGTGCCACACGTCTTTTTTTATTATTTATTTAGTATTATAATAAAAAACCTTAAAATGTTTTTTTATTTTACATATCATTTGAATATTTAATTTAATATTGTTGTCTAAGTTATTCTCCTCCCGCGGGGTGATAGGTAAGAATGTCACCTCCATTTCTTTCCGCGGGTGTCGTAAGAAGCGACTAAGAGAAAAATACCAGAAGGTGGGAAGCAGCGCCTTTAGAAAAACCAACTTCTGCTAAGATCCCCAAGACGTCGGCCAAGCGTGGGTGACAAATCCCCTCAATGGAGACCTTGCTCCGGCTGATTTGATGATGATGATGATGATGAAGTTATTTTACAATCCATATTACGTTTTAATAGAATAGAAATAGAATAGAAAAGCGTTTATTCGCAACACACACACACACAAATATACACAGACCAATTAATACAAACAAGAAATTATAAGACAGTGTGTGTCACAAACCCGGCCTCAGCTCAGCATAATGCCGGATGCTGCGAACAGCAACCGACGCTGGTCTTCCGCTGCGACCGGGAGGTGACCTCCCGCACGCACATTTTGACAGCATGCGCACATACATTTTATATTACATATTACACACATTTTATATTACATTTTACACACATTTTATATTACACATTACATACATTTTATATTACATAAATTTCATATTTCTACACTTTACCAAAGAAAGTATTTATAGCATAAGTTAACAAATTCTTACACTAGTAATATTAATAGTTTACTATTTTATATAAAACTAAACATTAGAGTGCACTGGTGTCCTGAACCAACAGTTCCTCTCTCTTCTGGTGTGCAAAAATGAAAATCTTAATATTATTTTTAAAACTATACAAACAATGCAGGTTCTTAATCGGCGGTGGTATATTATTCCAACATTTCGATGCAGCGTAACGGAAACTTCCTCTGAAAGCTGCCGAGAAATGCCGCTCCGTCTTCAGCTGCATCGAACAAGTTCGGGAACTTTGAGGCCGACGCACAGCCAACCACTTTAACTTGTCGCTGAGATACAACGGCTTTTGGCACTTGATGACTCCGAACAACAGACACGCTAAATGCAGCTTGCGACGGTGCATCATTTTCAACCAGAGATTCTTATTGAGAAATGGTGTCACATGCGACCTCCACGGGATGTCAAAGCAGAATCTGGCACAAGCGTTTTGCACTCGTTGTATCAGCTTTTTAGTTTTGGCGAGGAGTCTCGGCCCGTAAACTGTGTCCATATAATTCAGCTTTGATAAAACTAACGAATCTACCAGCTGAATGCGCATACATTCCTTTAAGTAGGGTCTCATTTTGTACACAACTTTTAACTTATAAAAACAGTTTTTTATACAATTGGCTACGTGATTTTTATAGCGCATTTCGCAGTCCATGAGCAGACCTAGGTTACGCGCTTCATATACCCGCTCTATAGGTTCGCCCAGTAGTGTGACTCCTACCGATGGCATGAGACTAGCGAGTTGATGCTTGCTACCGAAAATGAGGTACTTAGTTTTGATCGGATTAAGCAATAGGCAGTTATTTGTGGACCATGAAGCCACTCTTGCAAGATCGCTATTTAGGTTCACAATAGCATTATCAATGTCACACGGCTTGCATGAGATGTAGACTTGAATGTCGTCCGCATATATATGGACATTACAATTATGAATTTGCGTTATGATGTCGGCAGAGTATAAAATAAAAAGAATTGGGCCCAAAATAGAGCCCTGGGGCACCCCTCTGTTTACTGCTAATTTATTCGATGCCAGCAAACTGCCATCTGATTGCACAATTTTCACATATTGATACCGGTCACTAAGGTAGCTATCAAACCATTGGACAGCTTCAGCATCGAACCCATAGTAACTTAATTTTGACAAAAGTAAATTAATATCTAGAGAATCGAAAGCCCTGGAAAAATCCAACAAAACTAGGATTGTGCACATTCCCTGGTCTTGAGCACAAAGCACATTATCTGTTACATCTAGTAGAGCAGTTGTTGTACTACGACCCTTTCGAAAGCCTGATTGTACTTCTGGCAAAATGTTGTTCCTTTCGAGAAAGTCGGTTAATTGAATACACACAGATTTTTCTAAAATTTTGGAGAGACATGGCAAAATACTTACAGGTCTGAGGTCCTTTAACTCTACCGGGCTAGAATGCTTCGGTAATGGGTTTACTATGGCCAATTTCCAAACATCAGGAAACAAACTAGTACTAATAGAGGTATTAATCATGGCCTGTATAGAATCTATCGTGAATGGCAATGTTCTTATCAGCATATCTAGACTAATACCATCGCAACCCGTAGCATTCGATTTCAGACCTTTGATAATCCCAATAAGGCGATCCTGATTGACTGGTTCAATATGAAACACCGCCTCGCTGACCCTGTGATGCTCGAAAAAAGTTAACTGTGAAATTACTATATTAGATTTAGTAGGTAATATTAAAAAGTGATTATTTATTTCATCTGCATTACTGAAAAAACATGGCAATACACAGTTGTCGCCAGGCAGTAGAGTTCGCTTAAGATTCCTCCAGAGCTGTTTCGAATTCCGATAGTTGTTGTTTATATGTTGTTTAAAATATGCTGATTTCTCATAAAAAAGAGCCTGACTAACTGTGGATTTTAATGACTTGTAATATTGTTTCTTAGTGTCAGACTTAGTTCTATGGTACTCCGCCCCGGCCTCATCACGCAATCTCATCATCAGCTTAACTGTATCAGTAATCCAAGGGTAAGAGCGTTCTTTAATAACAACCGTCCTAACAGGTGCATGACAGTCGAAGAGAGAAACAACAGTGCGATTGAAATCTGCTACTAATTCATTTACGTTCTTATGCTGCGCTATTAGATCCCATCTTAATGACTGCAGATCGTTATTAAAATTTACCATGCAGATATCTTTTATAGGCCTGTAAGTGATGGTACGGGGAGCGGGTTTTAACCGTTTGAAATGAAATTCGCAGACTACCAAACAGTGACCGTAGAGGGTCCCAACTAAACCTGAAGTAATATTTTTAGGGTGCAAGTCAGAACATATCAAATCTATAAGTGTTTGGCTGGTATTGGTGAAGTGAGTCGGCTCCGTGACTAGTTGATTTAGTCTAAAACTTGTAAGAAAGGTGTTTAATTTGCTCGTTCGATAGTCACTTGTTTCTAAATAATTAATGTTAAAATCACCTAACAATATTAAATGATCATATTCAGGAATAGAACTAATAGAATCAGAAAGCGCGTCAAAAAAGAGTTCTACGTTCACCCACCCAGGCCGATATGCCGTACCTATAAACAGTTTTTTGCCGTTGAGTTTTACCGAGAGCCACATTTGCTCTACCGTGGCGTGCAGTGGGTCCACCGGGTGGCGCCAGGTCCGCACATTGAGCCCCAGTTTGAGGTAGAAGCCCACACCGCCGCCGCGCGAGCGATGCGCGCGCGGCCGCGGCGTGTGCCGCAGCCGGTAGCCGGGGATGGCGGGCGCGCGCCCCTCCTGCCCCGCGTGCACCCACGTCTCGTTCACCGCCAGCACGTCCACACCGGACCGAGACACCGACGCTATAGTGTTATCGTGGTTGGTACCGAGGGAACCAGCATTGTATAAACCAACTTTTAAATTCTTAGTAGCCATTATAAAGCAAAGAGATACATTCAATATAATAACACGGATACTGTGCAGCACAAAAAAGAGTGATTATTGACACCAGAGCAATGAAATAAATGACGTAATAACATATAACAGAATTCGACATTTTAAATTTCAAACAGGAGAGTAAGACCTGAACGATTTCAAGCCTTATTATTATGATAACCAATATATAATATGAACTATAGGTATCATATATATAAGTATTAAAGACAAGAGCAAATAAATATATATGAAACAATACTAAAATATGGAACAATACTAAAATTAAATAAGCGAACATCAGAGAAAACATAGCTTTATCGTCGCTCACGAAACATCCGCTACCGCCGACCTCATCTGGCCTGCAGCAGCCGCACCGCTCGTTCCGCCAAAAATTTTCCCCAAATCTAGCATCGAACGTATTCGGAAAGCCGCTTTGCCCATCTCGCGGCGAACAAAGATACGCCCGTCCCTGGTCCACGCGTACTTCCAACCGTTCGCTCGTGACTCTTCGCGCGCCTTGAAAAAAAGCATCTTATTATGCCTAGAGAGGCGCTCGTTGAGGTAGATTTTGGTTTTGACTTGTTCGTCTATATGAATAAATAATTCAATTAGCAGGAGATTACTATATGTTTTTTGTTTCAACTAAATAATAAACATAATTTCAATGACTGTTTATCACCATTATGACACTACCGGAATCAACCTCCGACCCGTTACCTATAATACTTTAAATGCCGCGTCAATCAACCAATACAAATTCATTCTACCTGCAGAATTGCTCACTTGCCAATACCCTCTATTACTTTGTCATAATAAAAAGTGTTTGCACTTATTAGTTACGGTTATGTAGTAAAAATATAGTTGCTTTGACAAAGCATTCACGTTTGTGATACCTACAGAAAGTATCGAAACAATGACTAGAGTTATTGTTATATAACAGTCTGTGGTGTTATTTGACAGTTAAAGGTATTAGTTATTCAGAAAATTTTCACATTTTGAGGAATATGACTTTTAAGTTAATACCTCCATTGTTAAATTGATGGCTTTTGCAAGAGAAGTAATTATATGCAAGGGAGTAAAGGTCAGTTGGTCAGGGCGGCAGGTCAGCAGTAAGATACATGATCTATTGAAATATGTAGAAAACTTGTTAACTTCCTGGAGTTTCTTCACTTTACTAGCAAGAAACGAAATTTTTATTTTTGACTTCATATAAACTAGCAAGGATGCTACGTAACTTGGTACAGTCCCACCAACTTATCTGTTCAGGCGGCAAAAAAAAAAACTACAACATTCCTTCAAATTGTGACAGCTTGTAGTTGATTTCCTTGACCAGTAGCGCCCTCGAAAACTGCACAGTTAAGTTGGTGGTACTATACTTGATAAGATAAGAGCTGACCCGCAATTAGCTGCTTTTTTCAGGCCAGTACTAAAATCAAGGAAACCGACGTTGAAATAAGACTAGTATAACTAAATATGTACGGTTGATAGATTAGCCAGGTCAAAAGCTTAATTAATTCAATAATAATAGCTTATTATTAATGAATTTCATATAAATCATATTACTAATATTGGTGTTTTATGAGATTTATTATCTTAATATTATTTAATACTAGCCAATGCTATGTAGAGTACAATGGCATAGTAGGAGTGGGAAGTAGGTTATCTTCATACAAACGCACCGCGCGCGGCTTGTTTGTGTGCGCCATTGTATCTATGCGTCCCGCACGCACACTCTAACACAATCTCGACCCGTTTCTTAGTGCGCCAGCCGGGGCTAACACCGAACAAGTTTCGCGCGTCACGGCTTTTTGGCACCGCTAAAATGAAAAATATTTGATAATCGCATGAGAACTGTGTGTTTGGCTGTCTAAATAATTCATAGATTCCAGAGTTGTCTTTGTTCAGATTACCTACTGAACAGGAAAGGTAAGCAAGTCACTTATTCTAGCATACCTATGATTTTTACTTGATGATGAGTGATGCCTACTTAATTTTTTTGTTGTATTAGGTATGCCCCGCGTCGCACGTCTCTGGCCCCGTACCCACATAGGTATCGCCAGTCGGTATTTTTTTCATCGTGAAAGGTGTTATCTTCGTTAAGGTATAAAACCGAACTCACTAACCTTGAACCCAGACAACACAAGTAAAAAATACAACTTCCCGGCCGTTGCCTATTTCTAGGTACTGAATTAAAATTTAGCATATACATACATTATAAATAAGTAACAACCCTGAGACAGGCAAGTATGGTAGGTAATTATATCGCGAATTGGGTCGGAGATGGCCTACTTCCTCACTCTTTATACTATGAAAATGGTTACCAAACCTAGCTACAGCGAAAACAGTTTTAATTATTAATTTATTTATAATAAGTTACTTATGAGAATATAATTATTAATTTTAAAACCGCAGTTTGTTGTCCCAATAGCAATTAAGCCTGGATAGCGGAAGAAATCCGAAACAGTTGCCGGTTTACCGGGAAAAAGGAAAAAAAAAATAAGCTTGTTGACCCTACCAGATTAGATTAAAGTTCCAGCACAGCCGCGGTTCGATATTTCCCAACAACAGATACATTTCCTTGCATTACACATTTTCCTTTCATATCCTACGCATTGAATTTCTATTACGCATGCTGACAGAATGTCGTTTTTCACAGCATTCTAATAGAATAGCGTTGGTACAATCGCAGGATTCAGCCACCTGGCATATCCGGCAACAGTAGAATTATGTGAGCAGTATGCCGAGTTACATTGTCGCTCGTAACGTTATTTGTTTCTCTGTTGCTTTTTGTTTCCTTTACATTTCTATAGAATGGTTTGTTAATTGACACTGTAAATGATATTCCGTAATGTATCTGTAAAGAATCTGATTGAATGTACCTTGAAACATTTCAATATCAGTACATATTCGTCGTTCTTACTTTATTTGTGTGACTTTTCGTGTTATGCATACCACAAATAGGATCTTATAGTATTTCGTTGTTATTATAATAGGAACGCTGCCCGTGGGGTGCCGGGCTAGAATGTCGCCTCCACCTCTCTACCTTTGGGTTCGTAAGAAGCGACTAAGGGTAAAATATCGGAAGGGGGGCAGCAGCGCCTGATTTGAGATTCTGAGGATTCTTACACTGCGATCCCTAAGACGCCTGCCAAGCGTAGGGATTATGGCAAATCCCCCCTTGCTGGGGGAGGCTATGTTCAGTAGTGGACAACTCAGCTGATACAGTAAATAATAGGAAGGTATAGAAGCAAATCAACAGGCGAAAATCTACTCTAATATTGAAGCCAAAAACAGTAATTTGCTGTCAGGTGTAAAAATTTTCTACTAACCACGTGTATTATTTCTTGCAGATTAGTATTGCACAGCCAGAGACGCAACTTTTGATATATAGTACGCCGCGGTGCAATGTCGTTTCAACTCTGTTTATTTCTAAATAATGGGGATCGGAACTCCTTAAGTGACTTTTAGTGTTTAAAAAATCAAGTAATTTAACTAATATTTCCGAATGGCACCGTTCGCGCTCAAACAAACGGCAGACGATCGGGGAAAATAATTAATTATTTACTAAAATGTACCTACTGATATTCATTAAAAGAAAGTTTATTATTTGATATACTCTTTAAACTAATATGTAAGTAAGTATTTTGATTTTATGAGGCTCGGTTTTCAGTGGTAAGGTGTGATTTTTCTGTAAAATCAAATCTCGAAGAAATTTCAAACAACTTTATTTATTTATATAAGACCAACAGCAATATATCATTTTAGAAAAAGTACTTAGAAAACTTGAAGCCAACTAAAGGCTGCTAGGTAATACAGTAATTATAAATATTGTGAACATGAAAGACCACAACTTAATTAATTAAGGTTAATTATAACATAATTACTATTAAAATAAAAAACAATTGTATATATCTACATACAAATATAGAAAACTCTGATTTATAATGTGGTTTTTAGAATGTGAAGTGATCAATGAGACCAACATATATTTTTCTTTTACGGAAAACGCGGTATGCTATAAGGAGGAACGCATCGCTCTTGGTCAGCTATCATTGATATGCATTTTATCAATTTTAAAATCAATATATTAAATAACATGTCATATATTTGCATCAAAATATTTTGGTTTTGGTCCATGATGCATTTAACGTATATAAGGAGACACATAAAATACCTAAGCATGTAAAATACCAGTTCTGTTTACACGAATCAGATCCAATAAATTTCAATAAACAGTTAACACACATACTTAAGACAACCCACTTAAACTAAACCATTGAAGCAAAATAGTTTGGCCAAAATTTCATTGATTTCGTGCCAAAAGTGAATGAAACGCAAAAACCGTCTTGCAACTAAGTTGAGCAGCAATACTTTTTTTCTCAACCGAGCAAATATGTACCTATTTACGACAACCTGGTATAAACTCGATTACTAAATCTGATACATATAAGGTGCAGGCGGTGACAGAAAAAAACCTTTCCTTTAATGGTAAAGCCATGCCAATCAAATCAATAACTAATGACAATTATTATGACCTTTTCGGCTTGATATTTTATTACGTGACAGGAACTGTATAATGACGTTAATACGGACATTTAGTGGCCTTGGGAGTTAATCGAAAGAATTGTTTTTGTTAAATTATTACCGCAAACGGCTAAATAGTTAGAGACCGATCTCAAGGTTTTCTGACCGCAGACTTTTGTGGACAAAACCAGGTAAATTGCAGCCTAGTTTGGTTCACAAAAGTTTGCGGTAGCAGAGTTCTACGAATATCCACGTAATATGTAACTATTGCAATGTTTAAATAACAAGATGAAGGACATACATTGAACAAGAGGGATACAATAAGACTTTTTGTGTTTCACCGCAACCTCAAGCTATGTTTAAAGACGAATACATCTAATGTAACTTAGATTAAAATATGCTTAATGGTTGTATGCCTTTATTAACAGAATACTACGAACTATATACAACACTACAGCTACTACAATGAAAGCATTTAGATAACCTATGAGCCATTGCAAAATCACAAGCAGTCCAAATGCTAGCTACCACTCGCAAGCTCGCTACCACTTGGTAGCTTGCCTAATAGCACACTGGCAGCATTGCCCCGTTGGTTTACAATGCTTATTCGTTGAGCCAAACGGGTGCCAGTTTTTCGATCACATAGACGCATAGACCAGCGCTTTGAAAAGTTTTGGATAATACGATGAGCTCCCGGCCCCCACGGATCCAACACCAAACGGCTTAAACATGGAACTACTGCCTAGATTAGCATAATTTATAAAATGATGATTATGTAAAATACGTAAAAATTTAAAATAAGTACTCCGTCAAAAAAAACGAATATGTTTAGTATTTTTATTTATATTTTTTTTTATTATTAGGTAAATATTTAAACATTCAATTAATGTCAGATGTATTAGGTCCTGTTAGGGGATTATCTTAGTTCTATCTACAAAGCATAGTGCCAGCCTCCGGTCTTTCCTGAAAATGATCTGCAAGAAACCCAATATACTTATATACTTGGCTGGACCTGAGACCGAATCGGGGACATTAAAGTTTAAACGTGACCTTCATTTCATAATACATAATAACTATTGGCATGGGAATCTTATATAATTATTATATGGAGTAAAAAGTAAATTATTTTATTTTTATCTTTGAATATTTATTCAAATAACCTTCAATTGTTCTGTCTTATAGAATAAAATCTCTCTCTTCAAATCTCTATAATTGTGCTAATTAATAATCATTTTGACATAACTTTTATTATATTACTTTATGCTTGATAATTTAGGCTTTGACCACCATCTCACCTGATGGTAAGTGATGATGGGGTCGTAGATGTTGTTCAGGCTAACCTAGAATTACTGGCTCTCAAGGACAGCTGCCGGAACACACCGTTAGGTGCTTGGCGACAGATTTTCTACTTGCGGGTGGTAGCTAGCCAGGCAGGCATTCGCAAAATGCCCTACCACTATGCTATAACGACTGCCATCCTTAGAAGACAACCGGGACCGACGGCTTAACGTGCCCTCCGAAGCACGGAAGCGCTCAGTAGTAATGTCACTAGCGGTCACCCATCCAACTCACGACTGCGGCGGACGTTGCTTAACTTTGCTGACAGCTAAGCAAACTTCGCTGCGAGCGCTCCAAAGATGTTGTTCAGGCAACATCTATGGAGCAGGTACTTGATAATTCTTCATTACATCCTTTTTTCAGTTATAAACAGTCCATTTAATGTTTGCAGGTAAAATCAATATATTCCTACACAAGACTTACATGTGCCTATCTCAAGTCAAAATCTAGGGCACCGTGACCAGTTGCAAGTTAAATAATATGTGTTCTGAGCGCATATCAGCGCTATGTTCTACAAATAGCCAGCTCACGAATTGTGATAGACTCATAACTCTTATATTATAAGTTATAGTCATTACGCAGTACTGCAACTTAGGGCCTGTTTCAGAATGTTCGAGTAAGTTCCGGTTATACTACCCAGAACATAAAATAACTGAATGATAAAAATGACAGTTAACATGCAGCGCGTTTCAAGCTTTAACCGATGGATAGGCTAAATCGATGACTGTGAAACGCAAAGATAGTGATTTATATACTAAATATGTTCCGGGTAGTGTAACCAGAACTTACTCGAACATTCTGAAACATGCCCTAAATGTAGTAAATAGTGTAGCTAATCATTAATCATTTTAATGCGGAGAGAGGCAAGCTTTATAATTTTAACACGTGCTAATTCAAAGCTGGTATTAGAGATGAGTGTTTAATCATATCACGAGCATAAAAACATTGTGATATTAATAGTCTTTTTTAAACCTTAAGCCGGAAGTAACTTTAAAACCAGACTGTATAAGTGGTTATTAGACAATTGTTTTTACAGCGTAACAGAATATCTGCTGTCTAATGTTTATATATACTTAAAGTGGGGAGCCAGGCTAGAATGTCACCTCCTCCCCACCTCTACCCGTGGATGTCGTACGAGGCGAATAAGGATCAGCGCTTTCTGAGGAACTGATATCTCATACTGCGATCCCCAAGACGCGGGCCCAGCGTGGGGATTATGACAAATCCCCCATAATGGAAGAGGTTATAATCATCAGTGGACAATCCATCTTATACAGTGTAGTATATTCATCAGCGGGCAATCCGGCTTATACAGACGTGTTTTAGTTATAAATATCAATATTTGTACGCCTGCCTGCAGGATGAGTAAATCGACGTATCTTTCATAACATCTGAAAGTTTAATTATTATGTGTGACAAATAAATGTTTAATTTAATTTGATATGGTTTGCATATGTTTATAAATTCTAGTGTTGTGTATTTTTTCCTTTTACGCCTTCTCTTGGATATATTTTAATTTCGCTTTTCCTTTGTATGTTTATTCTTATATTTTTACTGTATGTTGTCATTATTCTCAACTACCATGAAACAACAATAAACTTTGGCCAGAACAGGTTTTCGTCAGTTGAAGGGTGAATGAATGTTAGTAATACTCTTTTATAAAAGCATTATAGTGATATGAATGGGACGCCCTGTACAACATGAATACAAAATCATTTTTTTAAAACCGCAGAAAATATAGTCACAGAACAGGCGACTCCGATCCGAGAAAAATATAACACTGGACTGAAGCTGGTGTATGGAGAAAACTTGTGTTTGGTAATTGATGGGGTTTATAAATGATAAATATAATGCCCCGTGAGGTTCCAGGTTAGAACTGCAGCCACCTTTCTGAAAGGGTCCAAAGAGGCGGAAAAAAACTAGAAGATGAGCAGCAATACCTATATAATGAGTACTATGAGATCTTCTAGACGCTTGCCAAGCGTGGTGACTAAGACTATGGGAAAATTTTTCCACCATTTGATGTGATTATAAATAATGAGAAACTTGGCCAACATCCAAGGTTGAATTAATTCAAAAGTGTTTGTAAAATATACGTAGGTAATAGTAAAATCAAGCAAATCCATAATAATTATGACAAAACATGAAATGAGTTGCAGCACTTTATTATGATAGATAAGCGTTTAAAACTGTCTTGCTAGACAAGTTTAGTGCTACCTATTTTGATGATAATATACCAGAATCTAGCATGGAATTAATACAGGCACGTAAACAACCAATATAAAACAGCCAAATAAAATGATGTAGTTGCTATGACAGTCACTATTGATAGTAGGTAACTGTACACAGTATTCTGTCGCCAAGCACCTAACGGTGTGTTCCGGCAGCTGTCCTTGAGAGCCTGTAAAATTACAGGCACATGAGACTCAACAACTGTATGTCTCAGGGTGACGGGCGCAGTGGAGTTCGTCACTTATGATGAAAAGCATCTGTTATAGGCAGTGGTTACCGCTTGACATCAGGTGGGCTACGTGCTTGTTCCGTCACAATAACATAAAAAAACACGCCATCGTGTATATACCTATGTATCTATATATGTATAGATGGTCGGGTCCCAGGATCAACCGCGCGCTGTGCACACCACTTTTCTAAGCAAGTCTAAGCCCGTGTCATAGATTAAAATATAACGTTACCAACCAAACCTTGTATTACCAAACCAAAGCCGTGTCGATGGTTACCCTGATAATATGCTAAATGAATTCGCAATGTCTATCCGTAATGCTGATTTAAATCGTAGTTTACGTGAAACATAAATGGTGTTAGTTAAATTACACTAACTCATGATTTTATATGGCTGGTAAATAAGGCTGGATTAGCCGGATAAAGTGGAATAAGTAAGACGTGTTGCAATGCCTGTGTGCGCACTTGTATCCTATTAATTTTAATTTAGACACTGAATATGCATTTACAATAAGCTCCAATTTTTCACCAGTCATACTGATACCTAACTACCTTCTTATTAATTTGATAAAATTAAATGCAACTAAATTATTGTACATTATATGTTCATTGTTTATATACCGTTCCGAACGTTTTGATTTTAGTCAAATTATGTTCTTTAACACAGACAAATCTCTTCCTTGATACAATCTTGAAGTTCTTCCAATACCCGCAACCTTCTTGCAATCTATGCTACCCTGGTACTTCAGAAAACAAATAACCCTTTCTGTCTAAAAAAATCTGTATTCACCGAGGGGATAGGCAGAGGTTATACACTCATATTTCACCTTACATGTTTTGGTCCCGTTTTATAGGGGGTGACCCTATTTCCAGTCTCCCAGCACAGTTCAACATTCCAAACCTATTTTTATAGCTTGCTTGGTCAGCTAAACCAACAACTTATCCTACCCAACGATCGAACCCAGGACCTTGAAATTCCAAAGCGGTGTTATAATACACACAAATACATCCTCGCATACACTAACATAGCTGTCATATACTATCATAAAATGTTCCAGAAACAAAATTAACCGGCACACATCACGCCTGTATCACTTACCCTTAAGTTGATGTTATGGTCGAAGATAGTGCATACTAAACCTAGAATTAGGACTCGCTTTAAATAGTTTTTTCCGTAAATTAATGCTGGAAGTTTGACGACAAATTGTATACTTGAGTTAGTTACAAGCCAGGCTAGCACTTAGATGCTCTACCACCATTCAAAAAAGTCAGCAGGTGGACCTTTAGACACTAAACCCTTACGCATAAAATAGTGACGACAGCTTCATTAATGTAAATTATCAATATGTAAATTTCTAGCGGCCGCGCGGCATGTTACTAAGTAAAACATTTTATCTTGCATGTCATCCAAAGGTACAAGTGAAACTAAATAATATTTGTGTGGATGTATCGTTTTATAATTAATAAAACACTACAAACTATGTCAAATACTACAGTTAATACAACAAACCCATTTGGTTTTTGCAAGCCCACAGGCAGTCCAAATGCTCCAGCCCACTACTAGTTGGCAGCGTGCCCAGCATGCTAGCAGCATTACCTTTAATTGCAATTCATATTCGTTGAGCCAAGTAAGTGCCAGCATTTTGATCACGCGTAGCATCGACCATGCTCTGTTTAGTTTTGGAAAATAAAATAAGCTCAATATTTTTTTTTCAGTTATTGGGATGGAACTAGCCCGAGGTCCGCCTGATGTTAAGTGGACTAACCTCTGCTTATATCAGATGCATTTTGTCAACGGTGAACACTGAGACGTAGGTTAGGTCTCATGTGCCTGTAATTTTACTGGCTCTCAAGGAGTACTGCCGGAACACACTGTTAGGTGCTTGGTGACAGATTTTCGACTTGAGGGTGGTCGCTAGCTAGGCATTCGGAAAATGCCCTTCCACCATGCGGTGCACGGCAATCCATAACCAATGCCACTGAGCCATCACTGTTGCAAACTTCATTTAATTGCAATTATTTGAATTTAGAACAAAATCTTATTATAATATGATACACAAAGTTTCACAAAACATAATGTATACGAGTATGAGCCATCCGTGCATCTAATCACAGCTCTAATTCCGGATTCCGTCGAAGTATTTCATCACGTTACGTTCGTAGTTACGTCGAATATGCAATTGATGTAATTGACTCAACACTGGCAGTATGTTAATAATGCGTAACTCGTAACAACAGCAAAGAAGCAAAGTGTAAAGAAACTTCTGCGTCGAAGGACTGCAATGTTTTTTTACCTCACACGCTCGGAAAGGCGCTGTTTATAGTCTTGTTCATTATAGCGTGCAAAAGATTTAAAAAATTTGAACTTTTCTAAATATCACTTCCAGTTATTATCAAACTAAAAAAATATTATCAAACGCTAATAATTATAAAATTGTTATTTTTGCATTAACGCCTGCTACAAAATTACTATGAAAGGAAAAAATAACTACTAGCGGGATTGGAACCCGCGACTATCTGACCCCATAAACGGCATGCTCTCTCAACTGAGCTATCGTTGTCAGTAAGACATAGATCAAATTTATCCCTTCGCCCCTAACGCTGAACACACTTAAGGGGACAGAGCGACATCTGCAGCCAAAATAAATTGAAGATATGGAAGTGTTAGCCCGTCACTATTATTTATCACTAGCTTTCCGGCCGCGGCTCCGCCCATGGCTATATCGGTTATCGCTGAAAACCATTAACCTCTTTTTGCGCAGTTGGATAAAAACTATCCTATATCCTTCCCCGGGTCTCAAACTTATTCCATGCCAAATTTCATCCAAATCGGTCCAGTAGTGTCAGAGCCTATTCAATGCAAACACACAAAAGATCAAATCTTTCCTCTTTATTGTATTAGTTTAGGTGAAAACATCAAAGTTATAAAACAATATTAAAAACAAAAATTGAGATTCTATCACTAAATAACCTTACAAACAAAGACCACTGCATTTTTTCTGTTCGCGTTGTAATATTATCATATTATAATTTTCAGAAAATTAAACGACAAGAAGAGTAATATAAACGAACATAAGTGATGTGTCAGATCGTACATGAGCTAGATCGGCTGGGGTTGAAAAACGCTGGTTCATGTGACCTATTTAAGAGGTCACGTATTTTTTTTTAATATTTCTACTTTAAATATCATCATTTTAAATATTTTATAAATAATTTAAGACAACATGTTTAGTCGTGCTTAAGTAAAAGCCTAATTTGTTAATAACGGTGCCTTAAAAGGTCTATGTTTTAAGCGAACAGCGAGTTAAAAATATTTAATAACGCTATTTTTCTTTTAGTATTTTTTCGATACAAGTGTAAGTACTGTATGTGTATATTGTATGTAACACCACAACATAAAATATTATTATAAAAACTTGGCTAATTAGATTAATTAGTTTTTAAGTTAAATAATTAACTGTATCTCATTATAAGTGAACTCTGTTCTTTATGAGAAATAAAAAAAAAATCATTAAACCTAACACCTTACGTAGACAATGTTTACGCACTATTATATAAAAATACTTTGGTTTTAATTGGAAAGAAGCGCGTGAGATTACGCACCAATTAAATTGAAGTGCCTACCTTAACTACTGTGATGTAGGTGAACGAGTTTCGAATATTTTTTATAATTAAATATAATATAACATTTAGTTCCGCACTACTGTAAATTTCATAACACGATGATGACATAGCATTTGTAGTAGGTAGGTGTATGTAATCACCAATTATGGTGCAAAACGATTGGTTTTTTATTCGGGATGCGTCTGAAAGAGACAACTATCCTTGAGTGCCTGTTATTTAAGGTTCAGCTTGAAACAATGTTTGACCACATCACCTTTTAGATGAGATAGTGGTCAAGGACTAGAATAAAAAACTGGCTAAGAGCGAGTCACGCCTCGCTCTTTTAGAGTTCCTTATTGCAATAG
Source organism: Plagodis pulveraria (assembly GCA_963890685.1). NCBI lineage: Eukaryota > Metazoa > Arthropoda > Insecta > Lepidoptera > Geometridae > Plagodis > Plagodis pulveraria. Next base: position 8,327,272 of record OY982951.1, read on the forward strand.
CCCGTAACAGCTAAAATGTTTGTTGGATTTGACCACAACTTCAAAACGAATGTAGTAAAACTATCTCGGTATTTTCTGTATGTTTGGTTAGATTGAGGATATGTAACAAAAACACCGTAGACGATTAGAAGGGAAGATTCTTTTTTGAGATAGACTCCATATGAACCGGTATTTCGAAGAATTGAATCATAGTTGGTGCTACAAATAATTAGCTCGATTTGCTTCCGTAGACCTGGTTATAACAAAAAAATATCCAAAATCAACAACTTTGACGACCTTTTTTTCATAATTCATAATTCAGATAAAACATTTAATAATATATTCCCACTCTACGAGTTCTAGACGATGAGCCCTTCATGTTTGGATAAAAAAAGTTTATCTTCTTTTGTATTTGACACATAAAAATAATTTAATTACATTTCTGGTTCAACAGTCTTTGGTTCAATGTTTAACATAAAGTATTAAAACTTAAGGTGCAATTTGTACTCATTCCATTTACGAGCTAGAGACCCGTGTCATACGGACGGACGGATCATACATAAAGGGAAATTTCATTTGTAGGCCTCCGTTTGGCGCTTAGAATACAGAACCCTACAAAAGACTTCAAGGTTCAGATATATATTCGTAAAAAAGACGCAGTTAATGTAGAAGCATCTTTTAACTTTGTATCGCTGACATATTCCAAAATGAATAGATAGTTAAGAACGTAATACCCTCATAGAATCTTTCCTAACTAGAGCGATTAGCAAACGCAACTACGGGATTGCTATATATAAAACAGTTAAGTATGTATATGTGTTTAATTGCCGTGTAGTCATATACAATCGGATTACAAGACTAGTTTGCGTTTTATTTGTCAGTAATTAAGCTAACTTTAATTAAATCAGTTATGTAATCGAATTCTTTGCCAGATTTTGGGCAAGATATATTATGCACTGGTGGGCGATTTAACTGATGGATAGCTTTTAGATGATGTTGTTATTGAATGTTAGAGTTTATGTAAATTATGTGTTCCATGTCTTACGGCTATGGCAGAATTTTAGTTCACACGCTATACTGTTGGGTTATATCACAATGATACAAAAATTTCATCCCAGTGACAAAAAAAACCTTCCACAACTGAAAAGTTTGAAACACAAGTAAATTTCATTTGCTTGGAAGATATAGGTATTTTTTCCAGTTATTTTGATTTCAAAATCAACCTACTTAACCGATTCTAATGATTTATAGGTTACAAACCTGAAAGTGTATTGGCACAAATAAAATATATTTTTCAAAATTTGTTCATATATGCTGGAGTTTTGAAGTTATTATACATACAAAAAAAACATACAAATGTATCGAGAACCTCCTCCTATTTTGAAATCAGTTAAAAATAGAAATAGTGTTCAAGTCTTTGGGTTCATTTTCAGATTTTTTCTATAATAAATTTTCTATGATTAATTTCACGAGTATTGTAATTATAACTTTTGATTATTTTGATCATATTTGCGTATAATGTGAAAATTCATTTTAATATTTGATAACGCACAATATACTGATATAATTCCAACTGAACATCAAATACATGCTTAAAACTTTTCTATTTTGTTGATATATTAATTGTATGTTATCAGAGACCACCAACATATATAGATCATTTTTAAAAATTACAATGCAAGGTATAAATTAACCACTTTAATTTTTCCTTTCGTAGTAATTGTGTAAGCTTGTTTCGTTAGCAGACGTTAACGTAAAAATTACAATGTTAGAATAAATATACATTAAAGGCCTCAGAAAGTCCGTATAATTCCACTTGCATTCTACCTAGTGCAATTTTCGAAATCGTTTAATCCAATTTCCTCAATAAAATCAGTCGGCAGCAGTCTATCTGGTCATTAAACTTTCGGTCAGGTAGTTTACTGTTATGCTATGTAGATATTGGACTGATATAGTATTCTAAAGTTTTCCTGGCCACGCGCCTCCGAGGTCGGTTGAGTGGTACAAGAAAAATATATAAGCGTTCAGTTCACGTTTTGAGAAATGTTCATGAATTGAATCCTTATAAAAGTTTGCAATAAAATGACACTTTTGAAGTAACAAATAATCCTTAAGATAAAGGAAACTGAGTAATCATATGGAAATTGATTACAGGTGTCAGAATCTTTAGTTAAGACGAAGTTCAAATCACACCCTTAATCATTTTTCTCACACCGCAACAAAATTTCAGTATTTTTCCATTATAGTACAACTTTTGAAGCAATGCTGGCTCAATGGCATTGGCTATGGCCCGGCACGCATCAGATCCATGGTTTGATCCCCACTGCGGATTTGAGGTTCACCGGATGGTGGCAGGGCATTTTGTGAATGCCCGCCTGGCTAGCAACCACCCTCAAGTAGAAAATCTGTCGCCGAGCACCTAACGGTGTGTTCCGGCAGTTGTCCTTAAAAGCCAGTAATTCTAGGTTTAAATTGATCTCATATAAGATTAAATTTACCGTATGTCATGTCCTAATAAGATCGGACGTCTGCAACCCGGCACATTACATAATTTCATCGACATCACGATTTCAGTAGTTTTATTCTGATTTCTCGAATAATATCCGGCAGTATCTATAAAAGTTATATATACTTTCTTAGTGTATTATTTTTTATTTTAAGTAGTTAGTCTTTTCTTTATTCATTACTGTATTCTGGTGTGAAGGTGCTGGTAAAATAACAGGTACTTGAGACTGAACAAGTTTGTGGCGAACTGCGTCACAAGTGCCGCAGTTCGTCACATGTGACAAACTGCATCTGATATATACAGAGCTTACCGTTTAACACAAGGTGGAGTCTGGAACGCGCCTCCGAGTCTGATAGGTACAAGTAAAATATAATATTGTCACCTTGTTAACTTTTAATAAAATACATTAGAAAATATTTTTTTTAGTATCGTTTGTTTAGGTTTTATGCTTACAGCTTTACTAGTTCCTGCTCTCTCCTGCGGGAAACACTTTATAAAAGGCGAAACATAGTCTTTTTTCCACTTCTGTGCCACTTTGCAGCTCTATTATTTTTCTATGTATCTCTAATACACTATCTACTTTAAAATATTATGTCATCCCATTTCTTCATTGCTGCTATAATGAAGAACAAAACAAGAAACAATTAAACCAACAAATCTGTCTGTAAATTGCAAATATATGTGTGGTCCAAGTTTATAAACCAAAACTAATTAGACTACGGTACCTAAATATATTGCACAGAATATATTTTATCGCCTTTAACTTAGACCACAATTTAAACGCTCAGTACCTTCCAATCCTCAACATCTCGCGGTAAGGTATTAAGTAAAGTCTATTTATTTTGAACAATCTGTTTTCTTATCTAGGTCGGTTACGTGTCTCCTTATGTAAAGGATTTATACTGAAGTGTCGGAACGGATAATAGCATTATATCGTTTAGTTTGTGCATGTTCGCTCGTTTATTCCGTTGCGTAAGGAATGTAGAGCAAGCTCGCGGTGAAAGATAGGAAGGCGAGTGTCAATCGGGAATCGGTACAAAATACATACCTAGATAAAAAACTGTTTGTTAATCTACTTAGCTATTGTTGTCTGATTATATGAGGAAATTTATTCATTTTTCATATTATTATATTTCATGTCTAGGCTATGCTATACGAGCGCTTCAAAACTTTAGATTTCAATCAGCATACTGTACTGTACTGTATCAATCGGATCGTCCACTGCTGAACACAGCCTCCCCTATTCAGGGGGTATTTGCCATAATCCCCACGCTTGGCAGGCGGCTTGGGGATCGCAGTGTAAGATGGCAGTTCTTTAGAAGGCGCTGCTGCCAACCTTCCAGTATTTTTCACTTAGTCGCCTCTTACGACACCCGCGGGATGATATGGGGAGGTGCAATTCTAACCCGGCACCCCACGGGGAATTTTTTTTATTTTTTTTTATTTTCTCATTAATTCATATATAATACATTAACACTTCGTAGATTTACGGTTCGAAAAACGCAAGGGAAACAAATTAAAGCTTGCCTAACAACTTTTCACCTGTGGCGCCACACGAGAGCTCATTTACATATTGCAAAAAAGTCACGTCAATCACCTCTGTATTCAAACTGTTAGAATTAAACACGTAGATACTATTGTTTAACCTGTGTCACTAACTAGCAGGTACATTGATAATTTCCAAATGTGAGTCACGCCCTACGCCCTCGCAAATTGGCGTGAAAATATTAGAACTTGTTTAATACGGAGTTGAGTGGGTAGTACTACAACAATAACGACAAAACGTGCAAAAAAGTCATGATTACAAAACATCAGGAAATGGACCGGGACTACGCGTACAGCAGATTTATTTTGCTGAGCAAAGGCAAAGTCATATTATTTTTTATTATTATGTTTTCAATAACGCCTGCACGGCGAATAACATACCAAAATACCAAATTTACGAGAGAGAAAAATATAGTCATGTGAGGGATTCAGACCCACGTCCATCCACCCCTTTAGCCGTTGTTTGCATTACGCTCTATCCCGATACGATGATTGAAGAACGAAAGCAAGAGTTATAGTTATGAGTTAATGAATAGATTCAAGCGTTATTTTAAAAATAACAAATATTTTTAAAATATTTTACGAAAACATCAAATTAATATTTTAATAAAACACTTAAAAATATAAAAATATATCTATTGACAATTCCGCCTAATTTTCCTGCTACGCCGACGTGACGTCACAAACGCCACGCAGCCAAACCGGAAGAATTTTCGACGCGTTTCGCTTCTACACGAAGTATCCTCAGGAGGTCTTGACTCTACGAGCGCACGATCGAGAAATCTTTAAGAAAGTCATTGTGACATGTTAGCTCAATTGGTCGCGATTTATTACCTTCAAATTACTTATGTTTATTGCAGTTGAAGAACCGGTACCTACCTTATTGAAGCTATTTATCGGTTGTCTTTGAGCACATTCAAGCATTATACCATACTATAGGTACTTATTGTAAGCATACAATACTTTTCGATTCAGACAGACGGATCATGTAACACTTCCGCGTACTACTATGTATTCTTTGCTGCAGCGAATATGAAGTATCATCTTGAGACTGAAGTTAGCTTGACCCTTGATATTGAGAAATGTCAAACTTCTATTAGTATGGTACAAGTAATTTACATAGAACTTAGAAGAATTTATATGTCTGCATTATAATACTAAGAGCTTTTAAAATATTCATACACAATATATTATACACGTAGTAAAAGACATTGCCTACTCCGAGGTAAGAGCGCCCGCCGCGGCAACACCGCGCCGCGCTCCCTTTGAATAGAGTTTTGAATATTAACATAGAGCAAAGTAATGAAAAATATGAAATATTATATTACAGGCACAAGAGACTTTTAACATCACATCCTCGCGCTTATTTTGCCAAATCCGCAAAAATAACAAAAAAGTGTATTAACAAATTCAATAAAAAAATGTTCAACTAAAGTTAGGACAAGCAGAAGTCAACCCTTAGAGGTTATTAGCATTTTTCCAATGACCCTGTATAATGCATGGAAGTATTTGTTTATTGTATGAAGTCTCTATACATATAGAACCACATCAACCGCCCTAATGTACACCGCTAAAAAACAAAACCTTTCTTCCCATCTAAGGTTTGTCATAATCCCTACGATTGGCAGACGTCATGGGGATCGCAGCGTAAGATGGCAGATTTCCAGAAGGCGCTGTTGCCCACCTTTTGTTATTTTTTCCCTTCGTCGTCGCCTCCTAGGATTGCCACGGGAAGATATGGGGGTGCAGTTCTATCCCTGTAATCACAGAGCTACAGGGTAAGGAAGGTGGTAGCTAGCCAGGCGGGCATTCGTAAAATGCCCTACCACCATGCTGTAACGACGGCCAACCTAAGACAACAACCGGGACCGCCGGCTTAACGTGCCCTCCGAAGCACGGAAGCGCTCAGTAGTAATGTCACTAGCGGTCACCCATCCAACTCAAGACCGCGTCGACGTTGCTCAACTTTGCTGATTGGTTAAGAACAGCTGAATAAACTTCGCTACAAGCGCTTCAAAATAAATATAATCGCTTCAAATATAATGGGATCATAAACGCTCTACTAACTCGAATTAATGTGTATTTTACATAAGCATACACGTACATGCTCTAAATATAAATGATGTATGTATGAGGACAGTTTAAAACACTCATATTTCAATATTGCGTAAATTTACGAGATAGATACTAAACAAGGCCATAAATGTGTATAGTGACACTTCATACATCACGATAAAGCAGATCATAAATTTAGTTATATAACATTAAAAAGACATGCAAATTTATTTTTGATTATAGCATTTAATCTTGGTCCTAGTTTAAAGATTTGGGCCTAATAATATACAATTTGTTCTGAATACCTATCTCGCTAAATTCTGCTTGTAAAATATAATTTTCTATAATTATGTACATTGACATTACTACAACGTATATTTTGTTGCAACGTTATATCATTATTAGTATAAATGAGCAAATCAATACATTTATTATATACAATTGTGAGTTTTAAATTTATTTCTATTCATATTTACTGTATCGCATTTCATAATTTTACTGTCGTCCGTCAGTAGAAAACAAATGCAATGAAACTGACATAATGTTTCTAAGACCAAATCTTTATTTAACATATCACTGTTTGCTAAGTATTCAAATTGTAAGGACATATGTATCCAGTGGGTGGAAAAGCGGCGGTGAATGAGCGATGATGACATATTCTGATCTAAGTTGATTTTACCTGATCATACAATGTTTTATAATACTTTTGAGGCTCATATATTACAGAAATTATTGCGTGGGGCATGCCAAGAATAGTTTAAATTTAAATCTTATTACATTAAAACAATATCTAGACCTATATTATAAAGCGACACCAAAAATATCATGATTTCATTAAAAAATATGTTTTTATCTTAATTTGCTGTCATATCTTCTGTCTGGCCACCTAAATTATATTTTAAAACTGTCAATTTGAAGAGAAGGCAGAAACCTACTAAACAAGTCAATTCATAGTGTAGGCTCTGCGGATTTATTACTATATACTGTACCAGCTGGATTGTCCACTGCTGAACACAGCTTCCCCCCATTAAAGGGGGATTTGCTATGGCTTCCCACGCTTGGCAGGCGTCTTGGGGATCGCAGTTTTAAGATATCAATTCTTCAGAAAGCGCTGCTGCTCACCTTCCGGTATTTTAACTGTCGTAGCCTCTTACGACACCCACAGGTAGCAATGGGGGAGGGGGAGTGTGACCTTCTTGCCCGGCGCTCCACGGGGATTAATGTATACCAAACTTGTATTTTAATTTATACTACTACTATTAATACTTATTTTAAGACAGCAAAATCTAAACATTTCATTTTTAATCTTTACTTCTTTGTTTTCTGGTATGATTATGGAAATAAACTTAATGGTTATTATTATGTCTTTCAAATGGTTCTATGGTATCATAGTAGGATATCATTGCTTGAATTCCTTGGGTCACATTAAACTCGTTATCTACCTCGTATTTAGATAGGAGTAGATACGTATAGGCTATAAATGAAGACCCAAATCTTGAGCGATCAAATCCCATCCAGGGCTATAGAGGGCTTTACTATCCCATAGCCCGGTATAGTTGAACTTTCGCACTACTTAAATTTAAATCACCAACCGAACCCGATTTACCTCATTCGCACTTTTTCCTTTATAATACTAAAACTTACAATCTTTATTTTTCATATCACCCAATTATTTTAAAGGTACTATCGATACTGGGTTGAATTTATATGAAAAACAACCAGGTAAAAGAAACTACTAGCATTTTACTGCAAACTTTATGTGACGAAAATTTTTATACACTTATGTTAAATAATAACAGGTAACTGTTAAAGTCACCGACGGAATAAATCTGCAAACCTGTAATACTGGTAGCCCAAAATACATACTTGGCCACCAACCTTGAGGTAGCTGTCTTTTAAAGGAAAGCAGTAACTCGTACACTCGTGGTTGGGAAATCAAATTAATGATAAAGGAGATGAAGAATTGAATTATGTATTGAGTAATAAGGATTTTTAATTCCAGACATTTTGGATCAAGCGCGTTGAAAATTTATTCAGTTATTATGATGAATATCAAACTTATATACATGTATTTTAAACAATATGCACCTAACAGGTTATGAAATGCTAGGTACATAGTGTTTAAGTTACACATTTGAATCTATTCGCGCACATATAGACCCGGGTCCTTATTGTCTTAAGAATGAGTAAGGAGATGAATTAATTTTGACATAATACAGACATTTTCCTTTGAAAAAGATGCCCATTATGGAATTTGAATATCAAAATGAAGATCAATTTCATTACCTTTTTTATGCCTGGTAAGTTAGCGTTTGACCACTACCTCACCAGTCTTGATGGTAAGTGATGATATGGTCGAAGATGTTGTTCAGGCTAACATAGAATTACTAGCTCTCAAGGACAGCTGCTAGAACACACCGTTTGGTGCTTAGCGACAGATTTTATACTTGAGGGTAATAGCTAGCCAGGCGGGCATTCGCAAAATGCCCCACCACCATCAAAATGCCCGCTCAGTAGTATTGTAACCATCGGTCACCCATCCAACTCATGACCGCGGCGGAGGTTGCTTAACTTTGCTGATGAATTCAGAACGGCTAAGCAAACTTCGCTACGAGCGCATCAAAAACCACTATTGGAATTAGACAATGAGATAATGAAGGTGTAACTTAATCATGAATTTAAGAAATGTTACTAACTAAAGCCTATATTGCACGATTAGATATGTCAAAACTTAAAACATTAACCTTTTAAAAAAAAAGAAGAAACCAAAAACATTTTTTTTGGTTGCATAAAATGTTCTGTTTATTCCTTGCGTATTGTTAATAATAAAATAACAAAGTATATAATCCTATAATTGACTATAAAATACAAAGCTACATAATCTATTAAAGGATAGTTCTTCCTATGCAACTCTAAACTAGGTAGAAATATATTTAAACAGTAGTTTCATCCGGCAAAAGTGAAACACAGTACTTGCACAAAATTACTTGATATAAAAGTTGTGCAACAAAGTGTGACTTGCGAAGTTATTTCCTGAAGACAAAATTGCCCCCCAGTAGACAAATGGCGAACGCCGAACGGTCGATCGCCTCCGCCTGCCAAACCATCGCATGTAAATATGCGCGCACGACTTTGTACTAACTCTAATTATGCTGTAACAAACGGCTTTAGTAAACGTTTATTTAGTATGTTGTAAAGGTTTGAAAATATTTGGAGGGTAGAAAAATGGAACAAAAGCATAACGTTTTGGTACCCTAGAAATAGAAAAAGGAAACGGGGAAGACAGATTCGGAGGTGGGAAGACGAGATAAAAACGATAGCAGGAAAACTATGGACAAGGAAAGCTCTAAAAACCGAGTAAAGTGGAAAGAAATGGAGGAGGCCTTTGCTAATGTTGGGCAAACAGACGAAGTTGTCGATGTCATCGACTCAGCAGAGTCGTTAACTTAAGTTCATTTTTTTGTAAATATCCTGTTACTGCTTCTGAATAAAGGCCATTATTATTATTATTCACTTTATTTATTATACAACATAATTTTAAATTTTTTACAACATTATTACAAAAATAAATATTATAAAAAACTTAAAACTAGGGTGCCGCTGGTCGCGGGGCAGAGCCCAAGCGACCAGTGGTTAGGGCTGCAGAGAGAGGAACCTCCGGACAATGCGTGTTGTGTCCAGTATCACTGCCTTCTGCATCAGACCCTTGATCCAACCATCTAGCGAGAGCCTCTTAAGGTGTTATTATTATTATTATTATTATTATTATTATTATTATTATTATTATAAAGTTTGATAATAGAAGCAATATCGGTATTTCGGTATCGATAAATTATGGGACGTATATGTCCCATATACTGGCATTTAATCGCTTTAAGCCGTTTTGTGTCTGGATGCAATACGCTTATGGAAACCTACTAATGGGTGCGCCGTATTTCAATCAATAATTGTATACATAGGTAGGTGAACATATACGTAAACTTTAATACAAACCAACTTATAAATGTGTTACAATTTTGTTCAGCAGCATGTTTAAGGTTGATTATTAGACCATTCCTTTTTGGTACATAGTGTGTTCTGCACCTTTAAAGAATATTCACATACCATATAGACTTTTATGTTTCCTACATCATTTTTAATACGACGCAATCTAGACTAAAACATAATCTCTTCACACTTTCAATTAATTATATAGTAATGCACTGGCTGGATTAATACACCAAGAAGATTACCCTTTAATGAATGATCCAATAACAACACTTCAATGCAATGACTCTGCATTGCATAACACCATCCACTAATAGAGATACAACAATAGAATTATAACGATCAGTTATTATATAACGAAGACCACACGTCGGCTATCAAGAAGGATAATCACGGTTAATGCAGACCACTTACTCTTTTAGAGCTGATGATAAAGATTTAATTATTCCTATTACTTAGAAGGCAAGGTCTCAAATAGAATAGCAATTTGCTCTGACCTCGTCAACGGTATTGCACAAGACAGGATTTGAACGCAAATTATCTCGTATCACGTACACAAACAGATCAGTCTGCCTGTCTGTCCTTCCGTTTGTCGCAACTGCTTTCTCTATACGTGAGCGCAATGAATTCTTTATAAAGGCCGTTGCGTAAAGTGTCGCAACGTGTAACACTGCCCTAAGAATACACTCGGGTAGGTAACTGTGTCAATGTTTTAGTTTAATTGCATGGCAAATTTACGCGGCCAATTAAGGCTGTTTATCCTGTTTGACCAGTGTAAGTGCCTTTTAATGCTCATATATTTAGTTGTATTTGATAATGTTACTTAAGTATGTGTAATTTGGCGCCAGTTGAATATGCAACCCTGAGAAGCTGCTTGTTTTAAGCAAAGGAGGAAAGTTCATTGCATTAGCAAGTGCTTGGTCGATGCGACGCGTGATCAAAATTATGGCACTTATTTGGCTCAACGAATAATAATAATATTAGGTTTTTAACATAATATCAGAGTGCTCGGTCGATGCGACGCGTGATCAAAATTCTGGCACTTATTTGGCTCAACGAATAATAATATTAGGTTTTTAACATATCAGAGTGCTCGGTCGAAGCGACGCGTGATCAAAATTCTGGCACTTATTTGGCCAAAAACCTAATATTATTATTCGTTGAGCCAAATAAGTGCCAGAATTTTGATCACGCGTCGCATTGACCAATCACTCTGATATGTTTGGAGAATAAGATTAGCTCTCATCCCCAAAAAAGTCAAAAGCTACAATTGCCAATTAGCATCACATCTTGTTAGCACTAAATAACAACATTATGTATGTATGATGTATGTACATAATTATGTATATCATGTATACGTTAGGAAGTGAAATAGAAAGTGCGTGAATCGATAGTTTCCCATTCAACAGTTACGCTTTGTTTCGTAATATTTTTCTTAGCAATGCTATAATAGTTAAATCTATAAAAATAAACAATGAAATCAATTCCGTTTATTCCATTTCCCGGATATTGAAAGTAAGTAGTCGGTTCTAAAGATAAACTTAAAAGATAATCACTAACTGTTGAATGAAATCGGAAAGCAATGTTTTATAATAGAATATTTGGACCGAAATTGAAAATGGTTTTAACGCACGATATTTTCATAGTCACGTTTTTAGGTTCATTTCTATGATTGATTTGTTTAAAAAAATAAAAAAGGTAGACTAATCTTTTGTCGTCCAGTACTTGACTTGTCAATCGGATGCAACGATTTAACAAAAGTAATTTACATATTTTTAATTTTTTACGATATATATTGATTGCTTATATTTAATATTGTGCAGTGTTGAGACGGACAAGAAGCCCGCCTGATGGTAAGCGTCACGCCTGTCCATTACAGTTGCAGTGACACTGTTTTCTATCTCGACACGGCAGTGCGCTCGACACTCCGAGACGTAAGTTCTTATGTCTCGTTTGCCAAGTAGTTTCACTTGCTACAGTGCTCTTTCCACCTAAACACAGCAGTGTTAGCACACTCCTTTATCGCAGGTGCAGGGTTATGCTCTGCACATAACACTGCACCTACGATCGGGCAAGCAGGAAATTTTCAGTCAGTCCAGAATCAAATAAGATTCCCGGTAAATGGCTATAGCTTCGGACCCTAAGTTATGGGACTTTGAACATCTTACGAAACTTGGATAATTTTCTTCGGGAATATAGAGCGTGACGATGTTTTCTCTGTGATTAATGTGACAGATTACTTAATAGTATCTAAGTGCACACTATACTCTACCGGATAAAGAAAGAATCATCTAAATCGGTTCATAACTTATAGAGATATCGAAATATCTTCAATCGTGTATAAATATCGTAGTGAATAAATACAGGTAGGTACGCGTATTTCTCCTGCTTCTAAAATCTGCTTACTTATTCTTATGCTTTCCATCAGTTTACCATTTAATCGTTATTTATTGCGGTGTGAATCTATATAAAATTCTATATACATACTTATGTATATAGAAATAGAGAATAGAACAGCCGTTACTTTCTACATATATATATCTGTAGTCGTTACCAGCTGATGGATTTTACTGTTACTATAACATATATTAACTTTGAATAGAAAATGTTGTACAGGGTTATTGTTAAAATACTAACAACCTCTTAGGGTTGACTTCTGCTAGTCCTATGAAACATTTCGAATTAATTATTTTTGTTGTCGCCTGTAATTTTACTGGCTCTCAGAACTGATGCCGGAATACACAGTTAAGTAGGTGCTTGGCGATGCCCGCCCACCATGCGGTGAAGCTCAACCGGTGGCGATCGAACCATAGACCTGCGGCACCGCAGTCCATAGCCATAACAGCTCAGCTATTATTGCTTCAGATTATCTAGTACCGTGGCAGCATGCTCTACTTGCTATCGGTATCCACTTACATTTTGTATCGGCTATCATCTACATCGGCAGGATTGGAGCAGTGAAAGTCGATCACGACTGTATTGTAGTATAAATTACATACTAATTGATCGAGTGGTCAGATATTATGTATTACCTGGAACAATATAAACATATTGGTTAATTTTATTGTAATCGAGTTTGTTAGAAAGTTGGAGCTGATAAGGCTAGCCTTTGACCACTATCTCAACCAAAAGTGATGATGTGGTCGCAGACGTTGTTCAGCCTAACCTAGAATTACTGGCTCTCAAGGACAGCTGCCAGAACACAAAGTTAGGAGCTTGGCAACAGATTTTCTACTTGATAGTGGCCGATAGCCAAGCGGATATTGCAATGACCTACCATAGCCATTACGACTGCCATCCAAAAACATTAAACCCGACCGATGGCTTAACGTGGCCTCCAAAGCACGGAAGCGCTCAGTAGTAATGTCACTAGCGGTCACCCATCCAAGTCATGACTACTGTGGAAGTTGCTTAACTAAGCTGATTGAACGGCTAAGCAAACTTCGCTACGAACGCTTCATATTAGTTTGAGAACAGTTGGGCGCCCATGCGTTAATTGTTATCAGAAAACGATTTTAGGGTTTCGTACTAATAAAACAGACCCTATGCTTCGGCTGTCCGTCCTTCCGTGTGTCTTCTCAATTTTAAGTGTTTAACTAAAATATTATATTAGTTAAATTATTCCTTCAAATATTTTTTCACTATTAAATATGGATTTTCGCAAAGTAACGCCTGAATCTATTCATTATCTTAAGTTTAAAGACCTACTTCATGTTTCTGTATACATTTTTCCGCTAAGCATCAATTACAATATTTTATGGATGATGTAATACATTATGTATGCAGATAAGGTGTTACCTAAGCATGAACGTGTCATTACTACTCATTACATTTGATGATACATTGTTGTGTCTCCAACTTGCTTCACTTCAAACATATTATCTAAAGACAAATAATGTAAAGAGCCAGTACTTCTAGGTTAGCCTGAACAACATCTTCGACCACATCATCTCTTACCATCAGGTGAGATAGTGGTCAAAGGCTAACCTACCAGGCATAAAAAAAAAAAAAAATATGTATATAACCTTTTAAGATGAAGTATATCGCTATAAAAGGTTTGTTTGGAAATTGTATATTAGAAATAGTATCATTTTATGGATGTTAATAAAATATATAATATTGTAGTAGATTATAATTTTCTGCTGACGGAACACACTGTTTGGTGCTTGGCGATAGATTTTCTACTTGAGGATGATGCCAGGCGAGCATCGCAAAATGATTTTCCACCTCCTTTTGCGGCGAAGCTTGAGAATAAGTTCTGTGGCGAAGCTCAGTTTATTTTATATGCTTGATATTATTAATGTTTATTAATCCGCCAATAATGAATTGATTTTGACGATTTTGTCGTGCAGTTCATACTTCACATGTGGTCCCGTATAAATTTAATCAAAATGTGTGCAGTAGCTTGGATTTCAAATCAAAATAACTGGAAAGTGTACATTTGTCATCCAAGTAAATTATACCAAATTGCGTTTGATACCTTTCAATTAGAAGTAGTCTTTTTTTTTAATAAAAAAAGACTAAACATCATCAAGTCGTCAAGAAATTACAGGAACATGAGACTTAACAAATATTTCTCAAGGTGACGGGCGCAGTGTAATTCGTGACTCGTGACGAAATTGCTATCTGTTATAGCAGAGGTTAGTCCGCTTAACAACAGGCAGGCTTCAAGCTTTTTCCGTCACGGTAACATAAAAAAAAAAAAAACATACTTCAACAACACTATAATGCTATCTGCGCATTGCCACCTTTACCCTTTCTAGTTAGTACTTAGCGCATTATAATATGCCTACTTTCCCACCACGGCAGTGCCTTAAGTTTTACTACACTTCGTCAATCTGGTAACAGGAACTTAGTAGTTGTCAGTTTAAGTCTTTATATTAACTAAATCCTGTTATATTGAGTTACATAATGGTAAGCCTACTCTATATTTAGTAAGTGATGCATGGTCCCGGCAATCTAGCTACATCATGTGATTATGTTTGCAAATTTAGAAAATAGACGCGTTTGTGATTAATCTAGTTTTTTGGTTTAATTATATTTGATTTAATTTAGAAACTTTATATAATAATAATGGAGAATAAAAAAGATTAATAGGTATCTTCTTCATTACACTCACGAATAAAATAATTTTAACTGACTTCAAAAAAGGAGGTCTCAATTTGGCTGTTTTTTTTTGTTTGTGACGACTTAACTCTTTACATGGTGTACCGATTTTGATGTTTTTTTTTCCTTCGAAAGCTGATGCTTGTCATGAAGTTTCATTTAAATCTGAGTGAGATATGACGAGTAATAGTTTAGTTATATTTAATAATGCTAATATATGTTTAATATATGCTTGATGTCAGTTTTTTGTTAAAATTTTTATTACATTAATATTCTTTATTCTACTTTCACTAAAAAGTTAAAATAAATTGATAGTCAGCTCTTTATAATACCAGAATAAAACAGCAATATTAAAAAGTACGAAATACATTAAACATGCGTGTTTATATATTTTTCACGCTTAAGTAATTTTATAATAGCAATATTAAACATTTACTGAATACATAAAAAAATAGTGTTAATGTATTTTTACATGCGTAAATATTTTTTTGTATTATGATTGTTTTTGTCAGAAGAAAACAAATGACTTGCCTAACACAGAAATTAGATATTCCAAAGAGACGCCAATCATTATTTACACAACTCCGCCAATTACAAATCTACTCTACGCTAGCCCAGTGGTAAAAGCACGGCCTAGCTCTAGAGAAAAAAATCTTGATTTCAAATCCCACCTGCGTATATTTTTTTTTACTTGAGTAATAGTTATGTTGGCCTATTAAACGTGGTTAGCATACATTAACACCGAAATAAGCACCAATTAGCAAGTATTTAAGGTCCTGTTTTATTTTATTTGATCGTACGTCTAATATCATGTTTACCATAAAAATTGCCGCAATAATACCCCACGGCAAGTTACTGCGATGTTAGAACCTGCGCAGGATTCTAACGTCGGAGCAACATCACTGCCATTGACCGCTGCGCCGGCGGCGAAAGCTATATAACTAGTATTTGATGACTACAGCAATTTACCAGTTTGTCAGCTAAGCTAATGTTTTGGATTAGATTTTGCAATTGAAAGTGACAAGGAGTCAGGTGGTATGGCAACATGCAAATAGAAGTTGTGATCCAGCCAGTCACAATTTATAAGCATATCATAAGAAATGATGCCAAATAAGAAATACGTGCGCGTTAAAATCTTTTGTTCATACAAACGCAATTCTTAAATTCATTCCTTTAAATGCAATGTAAATGCAAATGTAAAAGTCCATTATTACACTAAACTATGTGACCAAAACATATGTAGTAAAACATTTAGAGATTATATTGTAGTGATCATGATTTTCTAAGCTAATATTTAACTTTTTAATTTTATATATTTTCATAGAAAAATCTTGTATGTATAATTACAATAAAAAATTACTTAGATTGATACTCTCGTGCACGAGGATGACTCAGGATGAAGAAAAAGAAAAGCTCGAAAAATTACCCAAAAAACTAATGTTGAAAGTTTCTACTTACCTTTAGTCTGCGCTTAGTAAAACCGACACCACAAACTCATGTTCTGTCTCCACTCTATAAAATTTTATTTCAAGTTTTCATAGACAGGTCACCCTTCATGCATCACACATATACCCTGATCGGTTTTTTATACTTACTTATTACAAATTCAGTACTTTATATTTGTTAAATTAATATATAAAATATAAATTTCCCTACATATGAAAGCAAAATCACCAGTTGAGTGCGTGAGTCTTCCATCGTCATCAACCCATGAATAAAAATATTTTAGATTGTTTTGATCTCACGTGAAAATTATTTGTATCTCTTTCAATATTGACGTTTTAACTGGGTAGGTATATGGTGCATGATGTGCAAAAAAAAACGTTTAATCGATTCCATTATTTATATTCAGATTCCTAATAACCGTGATAAACCCAGTGAATAATATAAACTAAAACCGACAACTTTAACTGCCCTAAATATTTTTTTTTTTTGACAACAAAACACAAAACGCTTAAAGTATGCACTTTACTCAATGAGCAAACAATGACATCCCAAGTGAAAAAAAACCGGTCATATTTTTCATGTATATATAGATGAATTAAATTCACGTATCTTTTTTTTTTTATGTTATAGTGACGGAACAAGCCCGAGGCCCACCTGATGTTAAGTGGACTATCCTCTGCCTATAACAGACGCATTTCGTCAACGACGAATTGCACTGTGCCCGTTACACTGAGACGTCCAGTTGTTAGGTCTCATTAGCCTGTAATTTTTCTGGCTCTCAAGGACTACTGCCGGAACACACCGTTAGGTGCTTGGCGACAGATTTTCTACTTGAGGGTGGTCGCTAGCCAGGCGGGCATTCGCAAAATGCCCTTCCACCATGCGGTGAAGCTCAAGCTCTGGGCGGGATTCGAAACACCATCTTAATTTCAGGTAAGTAACTCATACCCCCGTGGGGCGACGGGTAAGAATTGCACCTGACCATATCATCCCTTGTTGGGTGTCGTAAAACGCGACTAAGGGAGAGATATACTGGAAGGTGGGCAGCAGTGCCTTCTAAAGTACTGCCATCTGACACTGCGATCCCCAAGATGCCTGCCAAGCATGGGGATTATGGAAAATAACTCCTTAATAGGGAAGGCTGTGTTCAACAGAAGACGATCCGGTTGATAAAGTAAAATTAAGTAAAGTAACTTATTCCATTTACTAGCTAAAGAACCATCCACAATACACACAGACAGATAGACAGCAGACTTACACGAATCCGTTAAACTCTTTCGGTACGGACCACCAAAATCCATTTCCCACAGCTACTGTCACATAATAAGACTAAACTAACCTTGCCTCAATAACATTGTATTATTTACGTGATCACACCATATGCAGGATAAAAAGATTTATCACCATATTCTATAACTGTGGGTACTATCCAACGTGATCGAGATCAGTGGCAAGTGACCCAGTTTCTGCAAACCGCTTGTAAACGTGCGCACGAGTCGGTGTCGTGAGGTCGATCGCACTGATAGCGTCAAATGCATAATATTTTGATAGAATGTACCTTAGGTAACAACGCATGAGTTTAAAAGGGACTATTGCCAGGTATGTGTTATGAAGTAGTTTTTTTATATGTCTTCAACTTTTTAAGGTAGATTTAGCCTTCGTAACTCCCTCCATACAGACGTACTTTCGTTATATTTTAAATACCAATTGCCAAAACTTGTTGAAATGCATGCATATTCTTGAGCCACATATCTATGCTTTTGGCATCCCAGTTTTTGTTTTATTAATTATTTTATCTCTAAATGTGAAAATTCCCATAAAAAACATTTTTTCCAAATGATTTTGAATATACATATTTTGTAGTAAACTGACAAAACAGAAGCATAGATTTTAAGCTCAAGAACAGACATTTATAATTTTACCAAAGTATTTAAAATTTGACGTAACTACGTTTCTCAAAGAGCTACAAAGAAACTAACCTTATGTAGGTAGTGCACCCTTTCACGCGTTATGGGTGCCTGGTACTGCACTGGGTAACGACATGTTTTCGTACAGCAGATATCCTAAGCTTGACTAATCCGAACATGTAACGCGATCAGAGAACGCGTAAACGCGTGACCGCTCTCTCTCTGAACGAACCCTTATTTATAGTCACAGCTCAAGTAAGGCTTCAATTAGGTTTCTTTATTCAGTCGTTTTGTTACAATTTAATCAGTCAAAACAACATTTAGGTTAAAAACTATTTTTATAAGTAAGTAAATATTGAAAATACATACATAAAATTATGTACCTGTGCAATACAATTTGTTTGAAACGAACATTCATCCTTCTGCATAAGGTCCCCAAAATACCAATGGATTTGTCGACAAAATCAGCAAAAAATTACGATTTCACCATTATCCCCCCTTAAATAGAAACTTCAAGGATGATATCAATGCCTTGTATGACAGTAGTAACATGCTTGTGTTGCCATTTGATTATTCCATGTCCGTCACATTTCACAATAGATCGCGTTGCGTTGCGATGGTCGATGGTGACGCTTCGGAAGTACTGACATTCAGAGTCTAACATCTACAAATTAACGATTTGGAAATAAGTACTAGTACCCAGTCACTAGATGGCAGGATTTCAGGTGAAGACCATTTTTAAGGTTCCTTATGAGAAAATGGATCCTTTTTAAGGCTGACGAACCCCGCCCCCACTCCGCCTTTAAAGCTAGTATCTTTGTAAATCTCTTTCCATACAAACGTACCTTATTTCGTCATATTTTATATACCAAGTGTTAAAACTCTTCTCTTCTATTCTACGAAAAATGGGCGTACCTCAACACCTCGTGTCACTGATTGTTAATCTATACCAAGACGGCGTATCCATGGTAAGGGTCAATGATATTGTCTCAAGACCTTTCAAGGTTGAAAAGGGAGTAAGACAAGGATGCATTCTCTCCCCCATTCTTTTTAATATATATGGTGAATACATTATGAGAAAAGCCCTGGAAGAATGGGAGGGAGGTGTCTCAGTTGGTGGATTCAAGATTAGCAACCTGAGATATGCGGATGACACTACACTCTTTGCATCCTCGGAGAAAGAGCTTGCCGATCTGTTTCGTAGAATAGAGTACGAGAGTGAAATGGTCGGACTTACTATAAATAAGTCGAAGACTAAAGTAATGATCATCGACAAAACCGGCCAACTCACCAGAACGGGAGAATTCTCGGATATAGAATTCGTAAGCGAATTTACCTATCTCGGATCTTTATTAACTGACCAGGGAGGAAGCGAACAGGAAATTAGGAGAAGGACACAAATGGCCAAAGCTGCAATGAGCAAGCTAACACGTATCTGGCAGTCCAAAAAGGTCTCGAATGCTACTAAGATGAGACTAGTCCGGACGTTGGTTTTCTACATATTTCTTTATGGTTCAGAGTCGTGGACAATTCGAGCAAAGGATCGGAAAAAGATAGAAGCCTTCGAGATGTGGTGTTGGCGTAGGATGCTCCGCATACCATGGACTGCTATGAGGACAAATAAATCTATCCTTGAGCAACTACGCATAACAACTAGACTGTCCACAATCTGCTACGAAAGGATTTTAAGGTATTTTGGCCACGTTGCCCGTAGGCAACCAGACAATTTAGAGAAGCTGGTTGTGGTCGGCAAAGTAGAGGGAAAAAGACCTCGCGGCCGATCACCTAGCCGTTGGTCGGACCAAGTGACCGCCCTCATTGGACTCTCTGTTACGACCGCCTTAAGAGAAGCCGAAAACCGAACCAAATGGAGAAGTATTGTGCATAGAGCCATGAAGGCCTTTCAGGGACACGACCTTCAGGAATGAAGTACACGATCAAGAAGAAGAAAACTCTTTGAAATTTTGCATGCAAGTCCTTTAGTCTAAGGTACGAGTATATGCTTACAGTTTGCCCGTTTTTTGTTTTATTAT
This sequence comes from Plagodis pulveraria, assembly GCA_963890685.1. Classification (NCBI taxonomy): domain Eukaryota; kingdom Metazoa; phylum Arthropoda; class Insecta; order Lepidoptera; family Geometridae; genus Plagodis; species Plagodis pulveraria. The sequence goes on from OY982951.1 coordinate 8,347,836, forward strand.
TTATTTTATCTTTGAATATCAAAATAAGAATTTCCATACAAAACAATGTTTTGCAAATCATTTTGAAAATACACATTTTCACGGAAAACTAACAGACAAGAAGCACAGATTTTAGAGTCAAGGACTGCATGCAAAATTTCAACGAGTTTGAACACATGATATTAAAATATTACAAAACTACGTTTGCATGGAAGCTTAGAAGCCTTTAGGCACTGTACCTTTTGAACCTTAAAAAGTATCTGGTTCAAATTTACAGAGGATTTGCCAAATTGACGAATTGCTTATGAAATAAAAAAAGAGTACTCTTTTGTTATACCTCTGTCATTAAACTTTGTATAAATATAGACTGTAAAGTAAAACTAATGCGTAAAATTCGGCTAAGGGCGACACGGACTCCTCTATTTGCTACTGGCCGGTTATTACACATAAAAATTGTGTGAGTGTGAGTTTGATACCTATTCACCACTGAGCGGCTAAATTATTAGGTAAGATTCATTAGTTCCTCTATAAACACAAAAGATACTTTTAGCCCTACTTTTTTTTTTTATTTTTTTTTATGCCTGATAGATTAGCCTTTGACCACTATCTCACCTGATGGTAAGTGATGATGTGGTCGAAGATGTTGTTCAGGCTAACCTAGAAGTACTGGCTCTCAAGGACAGCTGCCGGAACACACCGTTAGGTGCTTGGCGACAGACTTTCTACTTGAGGGTGGTAGCTAGCCAGGCGGGCATTCGCAAAATGCCCTACCACCATGCTATAACGACTGCCACCTTAAGACGACAACCGGGACCGACGACGGCTTAACGTGCCCTCCGAAGCACGGAAACGCTCAGTAGTAATGTCACTAGCGGTCACCCATCCAACTCCTGACCGCGCGCGACGTTGCTTAACTTAGCTGATCGGTTGAGAACAGCTAAGTGAACTTCGCTACGAGCGCTTCAACTAACTTCTTGACTAATTCCTACAAAAGAGTGGTATAACCAAATTTCACCGGTCAAACGGCGGTCAGATGATAGTCAATTCATTTCTGATGTCCCTGAAAATTTATTTAATTTTACGGTTGATAGGTTAACCTTTTACCACTTGTTGGTAAGTGATGATGTGGTCAAGGAAGGTAAACCGAATTAAACTAGAATGGTACCTGGCACGGATTCTTTACTTGAGGGTGGTGACTAGGCAGGCGCTCATTCGCAGAATACCCTAACAACATGCAAACTGATAACCTTGCTCTACAAACTGGCTGAAAGACTGACTGCTGATTAACCGTCGTTTAGCGGTTGCTGAAGCCAATGAACAGGGTGTTAGCGACAGTTTCACGAGCAGTTAAAGTCGCGTTATATCGAGATCGTTTTTTTTATATCATTGTTACGGAACAAGATCTAGGCCCACCTGATGTAAAACGGACTAACCTCTGCCTATAACAGATGCATTACGTCACAAGTCACGAATTGCACTGCGTCCGTCTCCTTGAGACATAGTTGTTATGTTTCACGTGCCTGTAATTTCACTGGCTCTCAAGGACTGCTGCCGGAGCACATCGTTGGGTGTCCGACAGATTTTCTACTTGAGGGTGGTCGCTAGCCAGGCGGGCATTCGCAAAATGCCCTTTCACCATGCAGTAAAGCTAAAGCCCGCGGCGGGATCAAACCATGGATCTGCTGCGCAGTCTATAGTCAATGCCACTGAGCCATCACTGCTTGTACGGCATTATAGGACGGAACTATTCTATTTCACAAAACTTCCCAATCGTGACGTGACAAACATCGGAAGTGATACCGTAGTAACCGAATACCGTATCATATATGTTACACAATCGAAACACGGTTAAATTTGTAACGGCGAATTGTTTTGCAACGTTTTTTACGAGTGGCCTAGTTAAAATAATGCTAGAATTGACCTAGGACGTTCTGTTTTTGTTGGAGTAATTGAAACTGACACAATCTATAAGTATTTGGCCTTGAGGTTACCCATTCAGGTCTTAGTTATGATTTAGAAATTATAATTTATAATCGTTACTAAAAGTCGCAGCTAGCCGATGGTAACAAGCGGCTAATATCCGTTCTTTGTGGCGTTTTATGGGGGAGGCCTTTGTTCAAATGTTGAACGTCTTCTGGCTATTTAAGGTATACAATATTTATACAGTAATATAAGTGTCCCGAAATAATAATCATCAAAAATGTTGTATATCGTTATTATGTCAACCGTTGAACAAAGCCTCCCTGTTGGAGGAGGGTTTCATTTCTATCGCGTATAAGCTAGCCTTCGACCACTATCTCAGCTGATGTTAAGTGATAATGTGGTCGAAGATGTTGTTCAGGCTAACTTAAAATTACTGGCTCTCAAGGACAGCTGCCGGAACACACCGTTCGGCGCTTGGCGACAGATTTTCTACTTGAGGGTGGTAGCTACACAAGCGGGCTTTCGTAAAATGCCCTATCACCATGCTGTAACGACTACCATCCTAAGACAACAACCGGGACCGACGGCTTAACGTGCTCTCCGAAGCACGTGCACGCAGTAATGTCACTTGCGGTCATCCTTCCAAGTCATCTAAACTTCGCTACGAGATATTAAATTACATTTTAGCCGATTTAAACTTACGGTTTTTTACGTCGAGAAGGCGTCTCGACCGGTTTCGCGACTTTCAGAGTCGCTTCATCACGGAGTGCGTGCGCTTACGATCGCGCCCGCGCATGCACTGGTGGTGGCGCCGGCGGCGGCGGTGGAGCGAGCCGCGCGCGCTGCCGCCCTCCTTGCGCGCTCTGACGTCACGCCGCCGCCGGCGCCACCACCAGTGCATGCGCGGGCGCGATCGTAAGCGCACGCACTCCGTGATGAAGCGACTCTGAAAGTCGCGAAACCGGTCGAGACGCCTTCTCGACGTAAAAAACCGTAAGTTTAAATCGGCTAAAATGTCATTTAATATGTGTCAAACTTACGTTAGTTTTAATCAATTATTCGCTACGAGAGCTTCAAAATTTTTGGTTTTGCCATAATTCCCATGCTTGGCAGGCGTTTTGGGGATCACAGTCTAAGATGGCAATTCAGAATGCACTGCTGTCCACCTTCTGGTTATATTTATTTCGTCGCTTCTTACGACCCCCAAAGAAAGATATGGGCGGGATGTATTCCAGCTCAGAGGGTAAACATCGATTGCTGGTCTACTTTCGATTAAACGTTTTACGAAACATCTACGAGATGACCGACCATTCTCTTAAAAATCGATTTGGCGGTAATACTATTACTACAATGTGCACCCAACAATTAGTGCGCATTAATTTCAACAAACGCCACGAATTTTCCCGCAATATTATTCCGTAACCAATTTACCGTTTCGTAACTTATTTTACTTTGTAACTTATTCGGTTGCGTTTACGCACGCTTTTGATTTTACGCTTACTGCTCCCGACCTTGGCGTAAAGTTACGATGGATAATAACTTCATATAATTGCTCTAGTTTGTACAGATTACGTTATCTTATCCGTGCTTTTGATCAGTACTTATCGTCCTTATAGTCTTTCTACTTTAATGTTGTAGCAAACCAATTCCTTAAGCAAGAAGAAAGTAGTTTTATTTATAGCTAATTGGTTAGCCTAAGACTATAAACTCACCTGATGGTAGGCGATTATACGGTTGAAGACGTTGTTCAACTTAGAATTACTGGCTAAGGTAAAATACAGGAACACACCCTTCGAAAGCTTTTCTACTTGAGGATAGTCGCAAGCCAGACGGACATTTGCAAAATGCTCAACCACCCTGCTACATTGACTCCAATCTTAAGACAACGTCTGGGACCGACGCGATGGCTTGGTTTGCCCGCCGAAGCATGGTAGTGCTCAATAGTATATACCACTTACTTTGACTCGTCCAAGTTATGACTGCAGCGGACTGACGCGGTAGACCATTTATTTGTTGACGGGGGTAAATCTTACTAGATACCTGGGTGCTATGAGAAGCCTTCCGAGTTATGAGGAGCTTTAATCCACTAAAACCCTTCGGTGGCCTTCCTCTGTGACTAGTAGTCCAGTCGTTCCTGAGAATGTACTAAGGAACGACCGGAACAATCCTTTCACATTGCCCATAGGTTTATTTCTCAAAGAATGTAACTTTCTCCCTTCTGGAGCAGTCAAAAATGGCCAGGGATGCGTTGTCCCACATTGACGCTGTCTTCCTCGAGCTCGTTGGTGGAATAATAAGAGGCCCAATCCATAATATTCCCACTCTAAGTCTCCTTTTAGTCGGATCTTACAACAGTTAGGGGTGTCCGTAGCCGTATTGTCTGTAACCCGGATCTACAGGGTTGAACGCGGTAGTCCTACCTCAATGGGTGTTTCTGATCAATATTTTCACCTTCATTGAAACGAAATGGAAATGCGAACATGCGAGGCCACTGTCACTTTCACAGGCGGCAATATTCCGATCCGTGCACTTAGATGGAAATCCTCGGTTATATTGCAAATGGTCACTCCATTCGAAAGTGGATACAATGTAGTCCATAAAATATTTATATTTTTTTAAGAAACTATTCAGTGCACTCTTCGAGAAAGTAACCCGGAGGGACGCCATTATATTAGCTTTGTAAGAAACAAATTTCTGTAAATTTTTCTCATATCGAAACACGTTCTAATTGGCTAAGCCACGACCACGTGATTTATAGTGATGGGATGGAATGAATGTGCAATTTTAATCGATATCGATATAGTGCATATTTAGAACATCAACGTGGTTATATATCTATAAACATATTAAGCGTTTAGTGTGAATTCTATTTATGCTTGGCTATAAGAAGTAGGTAAACAATAGAAACTACTGTGTAACAAAACCTAATGTTAGCAAATTACAACGTCAAATACACTTACAAACTGCTGTATTGGCAGGATTGTCCACTTCCGAACACATCATCCACCATTTAGGGAGAGTTTGCCATAATTCCCACGCTTGGCAGGCATCTTGGGGATCGCAGTTTAAGATATCAGTTCCTCAGAAAGCGCTGCTTCCCACCTTTCGGTATTTTACCTTTAATTACCTCTTACAACACCAATGACACCGATAGCAAAGGTGGAGTAAAATTCTAGCACGGCACCCCACGGGATACTTATCAATTAACACTTATAAATTAACATGAGTCACTCACCGTGTCTATTCTACTAAGTCTATTTTTAATGAAGCCAGCGCATTTTAGCTAATCCACATAATGTAAGTTAATATTTTAGTTTTCACAGCTATCAATAAGAGAAAATAAAATACAGAAGAAATATGAAGCATTGCCATTGGCTATGGACTGCCGTGCCGCATGTCCATGGTTCGAATCCCGCCGCGGGCTTGAGCTTCAAAGCATGGTGGAAGGGCATTTTGCGAATGCCCGCCAGGCTAGCGACCACCCTCAAGTAGAAAATCTGTCGCCAAGCACCTAACGGTGTGTTCCGGCAGCTGTCCTTGAGAGCCAGTAATTCTAGGATAACCTGAACAACCTCTTCGACCACATCATCACTTACCATCAGGTGAGATAGTAGTCAAAGGCTATGTAATTAACAACTATGTCTCAAGGTGACGGGCGCAGTGCAATTCGTGACTTGTAACGAAATGCATCTGTTATAGGCAGAGATTAGTCCGCTTAACATCAGGCGGGCCTTGTGCTTGATCCGTCACAATTACATAAAAAAAGACTAAAACAACGGAAAAAATTGTAAGTTAGAATACTCATTCTAACTTATAATTTTACCAAACTCATTCTAGCTTACCAAATATTGTTTTATAAGCTTTAAGTTATATATATAGGTTATAAATGAAGTAATTACTATGATTCGCATCTCATAAAATAAGTAAAATATTAAATGACTCCCTAAATCACCTAATCAAATATCAAACTACGACATTATTGAAAAAAAATAGATCGCTGAGTATTAAGAAATTCGGTATATGAAAATATTAAAAATGGTTTATTATATATGGCTTCCTTTGAAGTGTAACAGGTTTAGGTATAAAATAAGTATTTGAGTGTGTTTAGATATACATAAAACTAATTCAAACAAGTAAAATAAACATCTTTTATACAATACATATAATAAATTAAATACTAATAATAATGGCTATATAATAAGTGTATACGTGTAGTAGATATTTTACTAACTATGTAAGACAAAACTAAATAGATAGAAATTAATAAGTTGTACGATATCTGTTTAAATTCCACTGTATCTTTTAGAACCAGTGATGGTCCAGATGACTATGAATTTCCGTGTAGAAATTCCATGGTTGGAATCAAAAATTTACCATAAGAAGGGTAACATAATATCGACAATTATCTATATAAAATCAATATACACCACCATAAGCACTGTAATCACAACACTAGGAGGAAGGATATTTTAAATTTGGAGTGTGTCCGATACAACACACTAGTTGCCAGATATACCGAACCATGAATTCCACTCTCGAGGTTAGTTTCTCGATGAGTACACTATACCATGTAAGGTTTTGTTAGCTGTAATAAAATCCATCAGCAGCCACCGTCACATCTGGGCATTATAGATGCTGGATTATTTACACCTTATTAGTTTTATAAACTATCGAAAATCTATCGCCAAGCACGTAACGGTAACATTATTACAGGCACATGAGACTGCATGTCTCGGTGTGACGGGCGCAGTGCAATCCGTCACTTGTGTTAAAATGCATGTGTTAAAGTCAGAGCTTAGTCTACTTAACATCAGGTGGGAGTCGGGCTAGTTCCGACGTAAAAAAAATACAACTACGAGTACCTACACTTGTTTCATTATATTAAAGCCTTCGTTCTTTAACCGCTATATATTGCTAATAAATACTTTCCATTGTTACAAGTTAATTAGGGAAATTCGATCGACAAAATGCAAATTATATACTGCGGTTGTTTGTTGCCAAACTATTGGTCACACATGATTGCACTAAATTCAATGTCGTAAGTAAGAATGCGAAATGAGAACCATAGTCTACCCCGCCCTAAGACTTACAGGGATATTGCAGTAACTCAATGTTAAACATTGTTGATAAACGGAGGATAATGGTTACACAACCCTTCTTCGTAATAGAAATGCTTCTGTGTGTGTTTGTGTGTGTAATGGTACTACTTACCCCTACGCTATCGAAGCAAGGCAGTATTTTTTACAGCTGAGAGACTAGCCTTTGGCTACTATTTTACCTGATGGTAAGTGATGATACGATCGGAGATGTTGTTCAGGGTAATCTAAAATCACTAGCTATACACGAAGCACCTTTTGGTTTGTTCCGGGAGTTATCCTACTCCCGGAACAAACCAAAAGGTGCTTCGTGACAAATTTCTACTTGAAATTGGTAGCTAGCCAGGCAGTCAATCGAAAATGCCCACCTGGCATCCTTAAACAACAAAGGAGATTAACAGCTTGATGGGCCCTCCGAAGCACGGAAGGGGTCAGTAGTAATGCCACAGAGGCAGTTATAATTGCTGGGTCTTTTATAAATCGACAGTTTGCTTTCGCGACCTTGCGAGTTGCGCTATAAAAATTACGTAACGAGACTTGCGTTACTTTTTAATAATATATCATCATCAGCATATACTAGTCCTCTGCTGGACGTGGCCTTTCCCAATTCACGACACTGAGCCGGATATTCAGCTCTTTGCATCCAGTTATTGCTGCAGTCTTCCGCAGGTCACCAATGCACTTGGCCGCAAGGCATCCTGAATTTCATTTTCCTAAATGTCCACTCTAGAACATGTCTACTCTAGCAGTTCTCGATTCTCCTATATAATGTTCCGCCCACTGCCGCTTTATTCGGCTAATCCATTGAGCTTCCACTTTGGTTCCTATTACGATATTTCTTTCAGATAAACTCCAAGCGTAGTTCTCTCCATAGCTCGTCGTGACCTTAAGATTGTGGGCTAGTCTCACCGCAAGTGACCACGTTTCAGCTCCGTAGGTCATAAGGGAAAGGACGCGCTGATCAAAGAATTTAGTCATAAGTGTGTGGTATTAGCGACGAGAAGACTTGACAATGCTTACTGTTACACTCTGTATATGTAGAACACCTGCCCTAAGGCAGACGACGGAAGTTACTCAAATGGTACCACGGCCCTGTTATTAAGATTGCACGCAACGTTTTGTTGCATACTGATTGGACTTCATTAATTACTGATCACAAATATGTTTTATATAAGATCCGATGAAAAGTTGATTGTGATACAATTTTGGCAACAATTATTTTGCAAACATGAACTAGATACGGCAAAAGCTGTATTGTATTCAACCTTAGGGTGGAAACTTACTTATGTGGTAGGAAATTCGAAATTTAAACTGCTTTATCGCCCTTGGTTTGGTAATATTCTACATAATTGTGGTATTGGCGAGCTTGAAATAATATTGTTCGTATTATCTTGACAAGTTATTAAACACCAATGCACATGAATATGTTACCCCTAAAACTGTCAAAAATATTTAAAATAACATTTGCATGTTACAAATATAATAAATACAATACGGATAAAATAAATATTTTGGATATCATAACTAATAATCTAAGAATCTCGCGAATTACGGGATGAAGAAGACGATCTAGGAATAAAACCAAACCAAAAATAGATTTACAAATGATTGAAATACATTTTTTTTTGTTGCGGACGGGAATCGAACCCTCCTCTGATTTCGTGCCAGATGCGCTATTTCATACGCGAGTTCGATTCCCGCCCGGAACAAAAAATTGTACTCCAAAAACTTGTAAATGTGATTTTCGCTCAGCACGCGATAGTGCTTGTATCATATTTTGAAAAAAAAGAATTTCTCGCCAAACTGACAGCGTTTAACTTTATTTGTCAACGACAAGGGTTAAAGTTGAATATGAAAATGGACACCATATCTCACTTTAACACTGAATTTTACTCTAAATAATGTTAAAGATATTTGTGGCACCATATATTTTATGGAAGGAACAAGTAGAAGTCTTTAACATTTTATTACATTTTTCACTCACACTTTCTTGCGGATAAGAAAAAAAAATCAATTTGTAAGAGCAAGTAATTTGAAATTTCTCTTCTTGAACTTTCACGATAACGCGAGAGGTGTTTAGTAACATACAAAACGTACATTTTCGTCTTACGAAAACAATTTCACACTACATTTGACCATTAAAATTTATCTCAGTTATGTGTTTTTTTATGTTGCGTGATTATCTTTTATTTTTCACACAATAACTTCCCACGGAAATGTAAGGTATTATGATATACTAGCGCCATTATTTCTGAGGTTAGAACTGAAGGGTTGCCTCATCTTAGTCGAGACGCCTTAAGTTAAAAGATTGAAGAGAGTTATTCTTGACCTCTTAGCGCGTCAGTCTTGTAAGGCTACCTCTTGCCTCCGAATATTCCAAAAGTATTCACTAACACGTCAGTTTCAAATCCGTATTTATGACGAGAAGAGTCGCGTGATTTATGGATGTAACTTGAACCTTAACTTGCTATGTCTTTAAGACTGTAGTTTTGAATCAGATGTGAAACTACTTCTTATACAGAATTGTCAAGCATTTTTTCATGATGGCTGAACTAACCAAAACGAAGCACACATGTCTATAGTAGGTAGAGATCTTCAGTCTTAGGATGCAGGCCCTTCCACTATCATTATTAAATGTGTGTGTGCGCACTGATTTTACTGTGAATTTGGACACGTCCGCGCACTCCTCACACACACCACGATGACTGAAGAACCAATGATATTGACGAGGTTGCATGTGTTGCGTCTATGCATTATTTTACATGTAGGGGTAACGACATTGGAGGGGCATGCATATTTAGACTGAAATATATTTCCCTGTTCAATAGGTTGGACTCTTTGGGTACAACATACCTACCAGGATACCAGGACTCGTAGCAAGGACTTTGCTATTTGTGTATTAAAAATGAATATAGAAGACAATGTTCAATAAGAAGGAAGGATGTCATATTTCCGTATGGCTTGCTATCCGATAATTAACAGAAGAGGGAGAGAATTAGATAGAACAATTTCAAGTATAAATCATGTGATTCCATTATGTTGTTAGTTTGCACGCTAGTAGTCTATACCTTGCACCATAATGAGGGTCAGCCCGTCATTACCCGTGTTTGATGCAACTGACCGCAATGCATTTTATCCAGGGCAACGAACCGCCAGATGATCGACAGATGATGCCGATGCATCTTATCCGATGTTGCAATGAATGCCTGCATAAATCAAGATGCACCGAAATGAAGAAACGATCTTATAAAATATGAATCTGTTGCTCGGTTGGTTTAATGTATGTCCGGTTTATATGCTTGATCGAAGGGCATTTGGTCAATGTTGAAATCTTGCAATGGAGAAATTTCATGTTCCACTGTGATGTACATTTCAATGTATTTTATAGATATACATTATTATTATGTACACGATTAAGCTTTTTCTCTTTCTACTGTATAGCATCTAAGTCAAAAAACCCTTCTTATCCTTATACCGATGGTTATTCAAATTTGTATGTGTATACCCATGGAGTGCTGGGCTGCCTTGAAAGGTGCTAGGCTAGAATAACATCGACCCCCGCCCCTCCCCCTTCTCTTTCCGTAAGTGTCGTGAGAGGCGACTAAGGGTAAAATACTAGAAGGTGGACAGCAGCACCTTCTGAGGAACTGCTGACTTCCACTGCGTTCTCCAAAACGCCTTCCAAGCGTGGGGATTATGGCAAACTTCCCTTGATGAGGGAGGTTGTGTTCAGCAGTGGAAAATCCTAGACAATCCAGCTGATACAGTACAGTATATATATAAACGTAAAGTTTGTTTTGCACTTTTAAGGGTCCGTTTCATAATGTTTAATTACTTTCCAATTATCATGTCTCGTAGACATGGTAAATTGTTAAGTATAAAAAAACAACTGCTGTATACAACTTATTAATCAGTTTTTAAACATTCACAATTAAATAAATGTTGTGTACATTCGGCATAAGTTCCATACAACAAAACTATATCTGAATTGTAGTTTTCTTTCGAAGCGTTTTATGGAAAGAAAAGACATAGTTTGCACTTTTAAAATACCAAGTGTTCAAACTAGGTGAAATTTTGCATACATGCCTCTAATATCACAATGCTTCTGATCTGACATTTTTCCGTTAAATTAAGTAATTTCAAAAATCATCGAACAAATGTATTGTGTTGTATGGGAAATCTTATAATCGCATTTAGAGGTTAAATAGCGGGATTGGGATTGGGATTGGGATTCAAAATAATTTTGAAGCGCTCGTAGCGAAGTTTACTTAGCTGTTCTCAACCGATCAGCAAAGTTAAGCAACGTCGCGCGCGGTCATGAGTTGGATGGGTGACCGCTACTGACATTACTACTGAGCGTTTCCGTGCTTCGGAGGGCACGTTAAGCCGTCGGTCCCGGTTGTTGTCTTAGGATGGCAGTCGTTATAGCATGGTGGTAGGGCATTTTGCGAATGCCCGCCTGGCTAGCTACCACCCTCAAGTAGAAAATCTGTCGCAAAGCACCTAACGGTGTGTTCCGGCAGCTGTCCTTGAGAGCCAGTACTTCTAGGTTAGCCTGAACAACATCTTCGACCACATCATCACTTACCATCAGGTGAGATAGTGGTCAAAGGCTAACCTTTAAGGCATAAAAAAAATAAATAATAATAATAAATCGAAAAACAGGCAAACCAGAAGTATAGATATTAGACTCATGGATATGCATACAAAATTTCACAGATTTTGAACATGTGGTGGGTATTTAAAATATGATGAAACTACGTTCGGGAGGAAACCCCTACGTAAATTCTAGCCTTAAACAATATGAGCTATGAAATTGAAACAAAATTGCATTAACTCATACTGCAAGCTGATACTTTTCGATCAAGTGTTTCTGAACTTAATTGTTGACTCATTTCATGGCACGTGTTTGTCAATGATTAAAATTAATTTCAACAAAATTTATGTAAATATTATAAACAGGTTTCCGATAGCAGCATGCCGCTGACAAAATCAACATTTTATCTCAATTTACTTACCTCAATTTAATAGCCAAATCATTTCTTCTGCGAAATGCAAAGTAGAAAATTTAACAACAAATGTATAGGATAACAAAACAATAATATAATAAAGTATGATTCACCTCTAGAAAGGTCTAATTTTTTAATCACCCTTGGTCAAAAGTGAAACATAGGTACTAAGAAGAGACTCTATCCCCACGTCAACGAATTTAATTATAAATAGCTTGCCCCCGTCCCCATTAGTGTTGCTCCAAATTGTGGATCGGTGCGCCGAAGTATTTGTTACAACATAGCGAAGGACTACTGGAATTGTTGACGATCCTGAATAATAGCTTATACTCTAGAATTATTTGGCATCAAAATAGATATCAGTACGCTTTTTGTATTGTATCTATATTTATTTTTGACCTGATTCCCCCTTACTAATTTTACCATGGGACGCCTTAACACCGTCTTGATGGTCACCATCACAATTTGCAGGCTGGCGGACTACAAAGACAGTTTCAAGCGACTTTCCACATACCTTGGGAAATGAAATTCCTTTTTCAGTTTTCTCATAAGTACCGCGTCTCTTATAGAGTTTCTATAGATATAGAGACCCCCTTTCTTATAGAGTACCCGGTGATCCCGGGCTATAAGAGGGCCTTCCCTCTCCCAAAATCCGATGGAGCTGAACGATCGAAAGCGGTAGTCAGCATCTATGTCCTCCCTAAACTAAACTAAACCGGATGGGTGAGTAAAAATATCAGTACCAATGGAATTGCAAATGTTCATAGGAAACGGTTACCGCTTACAATCGAGGAACGGTTTGCTCATCATATAAAAAAGTTGAATGGTCTATGGTCTTTTTCTTAGAATAGGCCAGTATAAAACGTATTCCATTATAATAATAGAATAATTTGCATACATCAATATCTTATAATACCTACCGGCCTTTGCCGTCAAAGCTTACACTGTATTATCACAAAAAGCTTCATTATCTGTCATTGTTAAACCATTACGGATTCATCAAAGGATCACTCAAAGAAACTTGGTAATGGAGGGCATAAGGTAAAGATGACAAATGTCATGGATCCACTATCTGTAAATTACATACTACGTTCATCATAAATGGCAAAAACAAACACCATAACGAGACTCAAATCAAATAACCATTAGTTAGATATACCTTTATAGGTATATATGAGTAGCAACTATTAGGTTAACTAGCTGTTTGCAAACAAAGCTCGTTCTTCATTAAATTTTTTCACCTCGTCCTTCTAGAATGTGCGCCTCAATTTCTTAGTTTCCGTCTTACTTTTTTGGTTGAGAACTGTGCCTTTTTATACGGATGTTTTGATCGTGGACCAAAAATACTAATTTGACTCTCAGGACTAAATAATAGCTATTAATTGGTCCCCGAAAAATATCAATGTATTAAAAATTAATTAATATATGACCTTCAAGGTTATAACATCATTTATATTTTTAACAATTTAGAAACTTTACTTTTTGTAATTAATTTCGAGATGATTCCTTATGAAGTCAGGCCACCATGTTGTCTTAGGTGTAGACAAAATGCAATTAAAAGACATGATACATACATACTTGTGTATGTATCATGACAGTACAGATAGCAAATGCCATGCATGGTAGTAGGGCATTTTTGCATTTAGCAAATGCCCGCCTGACTAGCTACCACCCTCAAGTAGATAATCTGTCGCCATGCACCTAACCAGTACCAGAGAACCAGAGAACAGTACTTCTAGGTTAGCCTGAACAATATCTTCGACCACATCATCACTTACAATCAGGGCTAACCTATATGGAACAAAAAAAAATAGCAGTATCATTAGACCAGGTATAAATATACGCATTTTTTTTAAAACAGTCGTTACTTAACAAGTTACCCGTCCACTATTTCTCGCCATCTAATCTGATGGTATTCAGAGGTCGAATAACACGTGGAATCGATTTGTCATAGCCCAGTTATCGATCAATATAATCGATGAAGCTCGCTGGACTTTAATAAATGTTCGCGATGTTGCATCAGTAAGTCTTTAGATGTCCGTAAACTCTGATTGACATGGGTCATCAACTGAGACTCAGAACCCACTGGAGTCAGAACACAAAAAACGTAAAAAAAAACTGTGTCTATAGTGTTTATTACGTTTACTGTAACAATACGTTTTCTGTAACATACAGTAAACACAACAGTCATATATAATTGTTTTGTTAATTAGTTAAAAGTGATTATACAAAAAAAATCGTAGGTAACAAATAACCATTAAAAACATTATTTAAATAAAAAACACATTTAGTAATATTTGCCGTTAATTTATACCATTATAATTTGTGTTAGCTACAAAATTAATGCATGTGCCAAAATTTCAAGCATTCTCTTTCTCTTGTATCGAGTTATTTAGCTGGAGTAATGGAGATATACGAGGTTCAGCAGGAAAATGGGATTATTTGTTAATTAGTGTTAATTTAGTTAAATTTAATATTAATCATTATAATTAGCCCGAAGACGCCCTCTTTTGAACGAAGGCATCCCCCATAGAACGGCACCATGAACCGCTGGCAGCCACTTATATCCATCGGCTCCCCGTGACTCTGGCGACATTGTCAGTCTACCTAATGGAAGGCCTATCAATTCTAAGTGTAACGGTATTTTGTAAATTCATTTAATAATAATAATGGTGGGTTATTATTTACTAAATGTTTGTGAACGTGCATGTGTTAAGTCAAAACTTCAAATTTCCTAAACAATTTAATAACAATTTAATACGTAATATTGTCATCGTCAATTGACAAGACGTGGAATCTTGACTTGAATGAGTAAGACTTGACTGGAGCTTGACTTGACTACTCTTATGCAATTTTAAATTGTAAAACGATTATTACTATGGATATAATCAAGATAATACGCAAAATGTACAAAGTTTACGAATCCAAATACAAAAAAAAACATGTTTGTCTCTATAATCTGTGAGTGTTGTTTATACTTATATGTGAATGCACTGTAGATCCCGGTGGCCCTAGACCATAAAATGCCGGACAAAACATTGCAACAGCAAATAACAAAACAACACAGATGTAGCAACAATTGTTATGTAAATTGAGTTATTTTCAGATAAATCAATCACAGATCTAATGAAGAGTTGACGCATAAACAAAATTCGAATATACAATTTGTTCTCATTATTTTATCGAAAACAGTTTTTTTCTGACGGAACATGCACGAGGTCCACCTGATAGAACCTTTGCTTATTATAAATGCATAACGTTACAAGAGACAAACTGCACTGCACTGCACCTATCAACATGAGACATACAGTTGCTTTAAGTCTCATATGCCTGTAACTTCTTACTGACTCTTAAGGACTGCTGATGGAACACACTGGTAGGTGCTTGGTGACAGATTTTCTAGTTGAGGGTGGTAGCTAGTCAGGCGACCATTTGATTCTAGCACGCGTTTGATTCTATACGAAGCATCTTAAGGTCTTCAATCATCCAGCGCACGAACCAAAATATGAATTATTTAAAGCATATGTATTGGCCTTTGTTTTGTTTGAAAACATTTTGCAGCAACCTCATTTCAGTGAGATGAGAAAAAGATTATATATATTACAAAATTACAAATATACTATAGGAAAAAATTTAAGTCATGTGCGGGATTCGATCCCGCGTCCATCCGCCCCTTTAGCCGGGGCATGCTCTAACCAATTGAGCTAACATGACATGACGTCATAACTCGAATTTTTCCCATAGTTCATTAACCATCGTATTGGGATGGATATAAAGATTATATATATTTCAAAGTGTAAATCAAAATCATATGAAAAACGGCTATTATCTATTTTAAGCGATTGGAATTTATTTAGCAACTGCATATAAATTGTACGTTTGTTTGAAGTGCAATGTCAGTGGAAACGTCGATGTAATTGGACGTCAAAAAATAACGCAATTGGTTGAAAGCAGATGTCAGTCAGCCGAATTTTATTCAGTCATTTCTTATCAATGTTTTGTTGAAATATTAGCAGTGGGTTGGGTTTTAAAATTAAATATCATTGGCAAGGTCATCGATGCAACTTTTGAATATGACTCATGATTTCTGACAGTACGTTAATATGCTGTAGAGATGGATTTGTTTCAAGAAGGTATAGGTACTAATCTAAGTTCCAACATCAATTTGCCATACGAAACGTAATCAATTTAAAATGTACATGTATCATAGATGCAAATTTCTAGTTGCCAATAAACATGATCAAACAACGTATCTTTATAATGTGGTTAACAGAAAATTGGCGATTTGTCCAAAATCATATTATGAGAGGAAAAAAACCTTATCTTCATGGCTCAGAACTCTTACTTACGATGAAACTGAGGCAGTTCTTCATCCTATTATATAATATGACAAACTTTCACACTAACGCACCCTCATACACACACATGCACACACCCTCACACTCACATACACACACGCACGCGCACACACACACTCACCCTCACTTAGTTAAAATTTAAAGTATTTAGTATTTAAGTATTAAGATATTAATTTTGATTTATGTTAACCTACTTATAAATTTTCTATAAATATGGAAGAGCGAGGTCTTCTGATACAGGTATACATTTACTTAAAAGAAGGCCTCTACACTATGTTATATGGATACATGTAGTTTATGAAAATAAAGCATTATTATTATCATGATAATTTTATCAAGTAGAAAATTTGTCGTTAAGCACCTAACAGTGTGTTCCGGCAGCAGTCCTTGAGAGCCAGTGAAATTACAGGTACATGAGACTTAACAACTATGTCTCAAGGTGATAGGCGCAGTGCAATTCCTAACTTGTGACGAAATGCATCTGTTATAGGCAGAGGTTCGTCCGCTTAACATAAGGTGGGCCTCGAGCTTGTCCTGTCACAATAACATAAAAAAAAGTTCTTACACTCAAATTGTCACATATTATGTTCAAAAACGAATTAAGAATGTAATTGTTTTTTATGGGAATAAGTCCACCTTATATAAAGCGATAACCTCTCCCTATAACAGACGTCACACGTGAAGAACTGCGCTGTGCCCGTCAACCTGAGCCGTTAAGAAGTTGTTATATCTTATATACATCTCAATGACTTCTACTGGAACACCTTTAGGAGCTGGGCGATAGATTTTCTACTTGAGGGTAGTAGCTACCGAGGCGAGCATTCGCAAAATGCCCTGCCACTACAAACAAAAAATCGTAGCTGACTCGCGAACGCGCATTAATATTGAACTTTGTTCAATTAGCATTGTGTTTTAGTTTCCGTTACCAGCAAATTGATCTTCATCGCCCCAATTAATCCAGTATCAAGTATGAACATCGTGGACCTAGATGACTGCAGTCCTAGAAAGTAGCAGCATACAGATGAGCAGGTGGCCTCAGCCTGTCAGCCCAGACCTTGTGCTGGTGTTGCAACCGTGTCACTACAAATGTTACCTAATCGTGAATCGCGCGACACGACAACTGCTATGTCGATCAAGGGCTGAAGTTGAACATGATAGGAATGTTGTTGAAATAATTAAGTGTCAATAAAGTCTATTATACTTATCGCAAACCATCCTAGGTGAACAGGTAAAGATGCAGAGCGGATACGTATTTGCCCTGACTTTGTAAGTCTGAAGCTTTACAGGAAACGGCACTATCCGTAATGGTCCCTACCATCCGTGCCGTCATGTCGTCTTTATTTCCCAAGTTTGAAGCGCTCGTAGCGAAGTCTACTTAGCTGTTCTCAACCGATCAGTGGCGCGTGGTCGTGAGTTGGATGGGTGACCGCTAGTGACATTACTACTGAGCGTTTCCGTGCTTCGGAGGGCACGTTAAGCCGTCGGTCCCGGTTGTTGTCTTAGGATGCCAGTCGTTATAGCATGGTGGTAGGGCATTTTGCGAATGCCCGCCTGGCTAGCTACCATCCTCAAGTAGAAAACCTGTCGCCAAGTACCTAACGGTAGGCTAACCTATAAGGCTTAAAAAAAAAAGTGTTCTTCTCTTTGTTACACTATTTCAGTATTGATTAAGCCACTTAAAAGAAGGTAGGCAGCAGCGCCTATTGAAGAACTGTCATCTTAACTTCGATCCCCAAGCCGCCGGCCAAGCGTGGGAATTATGGCAAACCTGCCTTAATGGGTGAGGCTGTGTTCAGAAGTGGACAATTCGGAAAGTAATGCAGTAACCAAGGCGGTGTAACTATTTATAAATTATTAATTTGTTTGATATATATTTTTTTCACATCAAATATAACTAAACCTATAGTTAATTGTAAATAAAAACTTGACTACCCGCAAAAAAATGTGCATCTATTCATAGGTTTAGATCGTATTAGTTATGCTCAAAATTAGAAATGGATTATACTGATTAGAATTGATTTATTCAAATAAGTACTTCATTGATTAAGTCAATTTCACATTTACATGGTCTAATCACCTTCAATTATAGAGAAGCATGTCCAATCTCATCTAAAGGTCGTTTTACATCCGTCCAGTGGACTTGATGCAACAGTTCGGCCAACCTTTGATTGCGCCGATGCACCGGGCTGAGTGAAAGTTCCGATTACTGCAATCGAATTATTAGGTGGACTGATGTAATGATCGCTTATTGCGCTTTTTGTCGATTGTAACGATTGTTATTCGATAATAATGATTCAATAACTATCCGAGAGACGTATCGGACTGTGTAGAATGGGTGTTTTATGATTTGATGTTTTATTTTATGCTGGACCTGGTGCGGCTTTCTTTGTTATTGATTTTTTTAATGTTCGGTTCATGTTAAAATAATTATGTTTTTATTTATAAAGCTTTCTTTCTCTACGCTGTTTTACTTGATTGTTATGTTGTTAGATTTATTTTAACTCTGAGTAGATAGCATCTGATTTAGATAAACAATAGTTTAGTACTTACTTTGTTCTTTAAGATTACAGATATCTAAGTCTCAATCTAAGAATGCCATTGTGGGTTGTAGGTTGCTGGCCTTACCTGAAAATAAAAAGAAAAGGGTTAAGTACAGCGAAAAAAACAATTCCAATATTGTATTAAAACGGAACAAGTTATTAAACTGAAGAAGAATACGAAGAGAACATCCGTGAACAATAAATACACTTTCCCAATATTGCCAGTGTTGAAAAACGAAACACGACAAAATATTTAAGATATCTGAACGGTGCGCTGAATTATATTAAATTAAAAAGCAGTCACAGTCATGCAACTTCTGGCTTTACCATTTAAAAAGACATATTACGAATGTCATTCCTCGCAGATTTTTTTCTGGGTAACTTCGTGACTTGACTTCCAAGAGTATCCTTAACGGTTCTCTACAAAACAAACAGTTTGGTAAAAATATTTGCGGGTAATTTTAACGGTGATACCCACCCAGTAAAGTCTGGCCAAAAATGTGGGTTACAATGAATAATTCAACATAAGAGATGGGGAAAAAATATACAATATTGTGACAGAGAAATATAGTACAAATAAAGGAGATAGAAGTAGATACTCAACTCACGATATGAATGTGACATCTACTAACAATTTAATGTTTTTTTTCTGTTGTTAGTCAATTACGTAGAAGATATGATAGGTAAAAATATTGTGGGCTTACTAGAATAGAATAAAAATTTACTAATAGTCTGCCACGTATAATAGTATACAAGATAGACTATATAAATAGGTCCTCCATCGTGTTCCTTTGAGATCTTATTTTGTAATATAGGTAACTCAAAGTATTTATTCGATACCAACAAACTTCTTGAGTGCCACCTAGTTAGCACGGGAGCAACAGCAGGTGAATTTCACTATTAGCCTGACACGTTTAATAGTACAGAACGAAGGCATAAATAAGGCTTTTGTCGGTTTCTTTGAGTTCTTATTTTCTAATGCAAAGTATTTGTTCGATACAATCATACGTGTCAAGTGCCACCTCGTCAGAACGAGAACCGCAGCAGGCGACATGGTGGATGGATTTGGAGATGTCATTGAGATAACGCTCACAATGCTGCAGTGTCCAACAATAGGGTACTCACGCATTGTACTGTCTAAAGAATACCCTAGGAAGCTGAGGCCATCACAACCTTGGACATATGAATAGCCACGAGTGACTTGATAGATGCTGCAATATGTTCGCAGTAGGGAATATATGTACAGCTTGATTTGACTGACACGATCGTTACCAAAAAAGCTGATATTATTGTTATGCATTTGAATTACGCTACACACGAAAATGTTTCTTATTTAGGTGCGTGGTTAACAGCTGCAATATTTTATTTTTACAGTGTGCAAGTTCTACGGTTCAAAGTGATTGAATGAATATTAAATGTCACAGGTTGGATATGCGGGATTCAAGACCACGATGGCTTCCGAAGGTTAGTAGTGGGCGGACTGTGTTGGTGCAAATGATTGAAGTTTTTAAGGTGCAACTCGACGGGAAAATCATACTTTCAAACAGTGTTATTGCTCTTGTTGATATATTTGGTCACCTTTCTACATGATCATTCCAATATGATGGTTAAAGAACGATAGGAAATAATTGAGTTATGACGTCATTGTCATGTTAGCTTAATTGGTTAGAGCATACCCCGGTTAAAGGGGCGGATGGGCGCGGGTTTGAATCCCGCACATCAATAAAAATTTTCCTCTCGTATTTTTGAAATTTTGTAATGATCGTGGTATTCAAAATATTAATACTCGTATTATCTTGGTAAGTTATTAAACATGTGAATACATAAGTAATACCCTAAAACCGTCAAAACTATTAAAATTACTTTTACCCGAGATATACTTAATATATATAAATTAAATAACGTTAAAAATCATCTTCGAATCTCGCTTATTCTGTGATCAAGTACAATAGTTAGACAACCTAGCGAGAAAAAAAACTGAAAACTTAATTAAGTACAAGTTTTAATATCTGCTATAGAAGTCAGCGTTCACCTTAAGGTTTGACATCTTATTTTTAATCATTAAGTTGGTTAATAACCACGTCAGTTCTCCTCTCCATTTCATAACAAAACTTTTTCGTATACAACGAATTATTTTCCTTTAATTGAAGCAGTAATAGCCAAGTGGTAATAGCTATGGACTACCGCGCTGCAGGTCCATGGTTCGATCTCGGCCGCCAACTTGAGCTTCACCACCCATTGCAAAATCCCTTTCCAACAGAAAGTGATTTTGCAAATGCTCATCTGGCTAGCTACCACCATCAAGTAGAACATTGCAAGCCAAGCCCTAACAGTATGTTCTGGCAGTCCTTAAGAGCCAGTAAATTACAGGCACAAAGACTTAACAACTATATGACTAAGAGTAATACGTACAGTGCAGTTGAAATGCATCTCTTATAGGCAGAAGTTAAGGTTATACATCCGGTGGGCCTCGTATGTGTGCCGTCCCAATTAATAGAGGTGCCGCAATTGTATGTAAAGCATCGTCAAATTTAATTGGTGTTGCAACAAGAAAAATAGTCTGTAAACTTGGAAGAGGAACTAAGAATTTCCGTTCTTTTTATTGAGACAATAGCTCGTTAACGTGGTTGTATAATCCAACAGATGTGTCCCGGCACTCGACGGTTGGCAAACGCTAAGAAATGCAATTTATCTTGTAATTTAACGCGCTGTCAGAATGTTGAATAACACTGCCTTTTGTTTCTTTTGAGATCAATTTGTTTATTGAGTCAATTGTGTCACTTTATACTTTGATACCAATCTGTCACTCGTTGTGTTACGAAATGTTTCGTTCTGGTAACACCGTCTTTTGTTTCTTTGGAATCGATTTGATCGCTTACTTCATTAACTCGCTAATTGTTGTCGATAATGATTGTGTCGTTTGTTATCGATTTGTGATTTTCATTCGCATTATTATTAAGTAAAACGTTTTGGTACATGATAATTTTTTTAGAAATCTGGTTTGTTTATTCAGTGTGTCGATTCAATGTTTTTCAAGGTGATATTTATCAATATATCGTGACCTCTTGTGTTACGGCATTTGAAATCTAGATCAAGAATAAGCCTGAATGTTATGCAAAAACCGTTCCATGACAAATCATATTTGAATAGATCGGAATCAACAATGCCGTAGCGAAATTTAAACCTGAATAAATATAAGGCATAATATTATGTAAGACAAATTTGTTCTTAACGTAGGTAGGTAATACCTGCGTGGGTAGGTAATTATTAGGAAATAAAGTATATTAATTATTAATACTATTTTAGAAATGCTCGTAGCGATGTTTGCGTAACCGTTCATAACCGATCAACTAAGTTAAG
Source organism: Plagodis pulveraria (assembly GCA_963890685.1). Classification (NCBI taxonomy): domain Eukaryota; kingdom Metazoa; phylum Arthropoda; class Insecta; order Lepidoptera; family Geometridae; genus Plagodis; species Plagodis pulveraria. Next base: position 8,370,101 of record OY982951.1, read on the forward strand.
GAAGGGCCGCTGCGGTCATGAATTGAATGGGTGACCGCTAGTAGCATGACTACTGAGCGTGTACATGCTTCAATCCCCTTCGTTGTCGTAGCAGGGCTCTCGTGATATATATAGCATGGTGGTAGTAGCTAATGTAGCTACCACCCTCGAGTAGAAAACCAGTCTCCCAGCACCTTACAGTGTGTTCCGGTAGCTGTCCTTCAGGGCAAATAATTCTAAGTCCACCTCAGTAACATGTTCGAGCACATCATCACTTACCGTCAGGTGAGATAGTGGCTAGCCTCAATAAACATTTAAAAAAAGTATAGCATATTCAATACCTATTGCTGGTAACTACATAAAAAAATGTAAAATTTGCTGTTTGCTGTCTTAACTTTTTTATTATTACATAATGTAATTGATTTCAATAAATAAGTATAAATTAATTAAAAATGTAGAAAACCCGACTGCAAATTATTTATTAATAGTTCCATTGAAAATAAAACAGCAAGTTACATATACAATATATAATATTGAATAAATTTTTAAAACCCATCATTTTGATAACATACGCAATGGGTTTGGAAGAAGAAATTTAAAATCAGCCCTACTACATTGCGTCTAAAAGTTTGTTTTTTATATTTTTTGTACGAGTATGCTCTAAAATCACGACAATATAATGTAGAGAACATTTAATAAGCATATGATGCACACAAGTACATTTCCATTCAATATTATACATTTTAATGAATGATAAAGACAGGAATACAAGCATGCAGTAGACGCACATACGTACACTACTGAGTCTTAATCAAGATTCGTCTGATCTCATGTTGCCATTTTCGTGGTATGAGTGCCGTTTCTCCCGTTTTTTTATAAGTTCAATCCATAACGTATAGATTTTCTCCGAAAATATGAAGGGCTCGTAGCGAAGTTTGCTTAGCTGTTCTTAACCGATCAGCAAAGTTTAGCAACGTCCGCCGCGGTCATGAGTTGGATGGGTGACGGCTATTGACATTACTACTGAGCGCTTCCGTGCTTCAGAGGGGACGTTAAGCCGTCGTAAAATATTTTTTTATAAATTTTAAGTTATTTTCTAAAATATTATTTAATGTTTTCATGAAATATTTGTTATTATTATATATGTATGATATTAATATATGTAAAATAATTATTTTTCCTGTACATAACTACACTTAATTATATTTGGAAGCCAAACAGTGTTTTCTTGAAATAAAAAAGAACTTAGTTCCCACGGTCCAAAAATATCTCACGGCATTACGAAACCGCTCTTACCATAATGGTTATAGTGATATGATTACTTTATATCATACATTAAATAAACATTTTACTAGAAGCAATGTAAATACTCGTACTTAGAAAAACATATATATGAAGAGAACGGTTCCTACAATTATAAAACTAAACATATTTTTACTCTTGTTGCTGTGTGGGTGGGGTATATTATTCTAGACCATTCAATTTTTTATTTATTTATGCATGATAGGTGAGCCTTTGATCACTATCTCACCTGATGGTAAGTGATGATGTGGTCGAAGATGTTGTTCAGGCTAACCTAGAATGAACGAATTAATGAATTAATGAATATTTATTGGCTTAAGTCTTAGGCACATAATTGCAAAGTTAAAATAGCATAAAAATACAGTTCCAACCAAACTCTGCCTAATTGGCGTGCAAATATTTACAACTTGCTTAATTTACAATTATATAACTTTACGAAAATCAACTCATTAATAAAAAAAATAAATAATATAAAATAAATATCCATGTCAATAATTATTAAAGTTCAATGTCATTACTAGATTTTGATTTATACAATTATATTATAACAAGATTTTCTCATTTAGAAGTATTGGCTCTCGAGGACTACTGCCGAAACACACCGTTAGGTGCTTGGCTACAGATTTTTCACTTGAGGGTGGTAGCTAGCCAGGCGAGCAATCGCAAAATGCCAAATGAAGGCAAGACCTCCAATCACCTGTGTTTACCAAACAAAGCTCTCAAACCTAAATAAATTCAGAGTATATGCTGAAGATTTAGTACACCAATAAAATGTCATAACACCCAAGACAAGTTCAATGCCGCTGGGCGAGTGTCGTCGAAGGTGAAAGTGCGCGGCCTTCCGACTGATGCAACTATTATCTAATGTTGGGAGATCGCACGAACTTGCTCTTGAACTGTTCGGTACTGGGATGAATCGATTTAGTTATACCATGCTGATATACGACGAGTCATTGACTTTTTGGACACTTGAGCCAAACGAAAGAAGGAATTAGTAATATTAACAAATGTTTTAAGAAAACATCAAATCAATATTTTAATAAAACACTTAAAAATATATCTAATAACAATTCCGCCTAATTTACCTGTTAAGCCGACATGACGTCAAAAACGCCACGCAACCAAACCGGAAGAATGTTCGACGCGTTTCGCTGTTATACGAAGCATCCTCAAGAGGTCTTGACTCTATGCAGTAAGTACGAAACGCGGTACATGTAAATAAGGCGAAATTTCATATTGTGTTTTATTAAAATATTGATGTGATGTTTTCTTAAAAATTATTAAATATGGATTTCCGCAAAGTAACGCCTGAATCTATTTATTATAATGAGGAATTAGTACTTAAATGTATGCTCTTTTCTACCGATTTCAAAAAGAAGGAGGAAGTACACAATTTGTGTGTTTTTTTTATTTGTTACCTACTTTTGACTGGGCGAACCGATTTTGATGATTAATTTATTTGAAAGCTGATGCTTGCCGTTTGGTCCCATTTAAATTTCATCAAAAACGGTCAAGCCGTTTTTAGCTACACTCCAATAACTGAAAAGTATTTTCTTATCTTGATGATACGGTCATGGACAGTGAAAGACAATCGATCCCATAAGTAGCAAGGGTCACTAAAAAGGGTGAAATTTTTTTTTACCTAAAATTGGAACCGACTTCTACACTTTAACAAGTTATTTCACACATAAGAGTATCGAAGTCAGTTCCATTTTTTGGTAGATTTTTTTTATGTCATTATAAAGACAATCAAGCACGAGACGGACGAGTAGTCCTCCTGATTGTAAACATAACTCCTGTCCATTACAGCTATATACAGTACCACCGTCATCGTTCTGCTTGAAAATGCACTGCACTCGTCACGCTGAGAGTTGTCCCGTTCGCCCGGTAATTACACAACTGCTACATGAATAAGTATTCATTCATATGCTACTACTTCAAGGCTGAATATCTGGCACAGCGGTGGTACCAACTAAGACGGAATTTTGTTCAAAAGCCCTGCTTTGATTTGACCACGTCGTAAATCACGAAAGAATGAGAGGTAAAATGGAAATGGGTACAACAATGAGGCTGCTTGTGACGCTGAAGGTAGTAGACGAGGCAGGATGTAGGGAAGATATTCTTTAAATAATTATTATGCTATCTTATGTTAGAAGATCGTATAAACTTGCTATTTTACTGTTCGGATCAGGGATATTTCGTTTCAGGTTCTTATACGCTTCTTCGAGAAGAATTATGAGGTTTTTATATGAAATAAGGCCAGCAGAGAGTTCGTCTTTATTCTGTAATAAATTAAAACACATACAACTAGCTTTCCGGCCGCGGTTCCAACCGCGCGTATGTCGGTTATCGCACTAAACCATTAATCTTTTTTTGCGCAGTTGGACAAAAACTATCATAGTCCTTCCCCAGGTCTCAAACTATTTCCATAGTAAATTTGATCCAAATTGGTTCAGTTGTTTTTAAGTTCATTCGATAAATAAATATAAAAAACAATAATAAAAATCTTTCCTGTTTATAATATTAGCGTAGATGTAGATATAAATACAAATCTTGCGCTTAAAGATTTTTTATAATACTTCTATTCATAATTGATGTAATTTGAACAAACTTACAAATACTGTATGCGATAATTTTAATAGATAAAGTATTTCGGCTATCTACACCATGTATTAGAACCTGTGCCGGATTAACTACGTAGAAATTGTAACAACGCGCCACACGCAAAAGAGGTCAAACCCGCCCACCTTCAACTGACTAGGCTATTACACCTAAGTTTCTAAAGTATATAATTACGTAAAATATCAGAAGACACAGCAGGTTAAAGTTAATATACGTGTCAAACCGATGCAAAAGTTATCTAATGCTAGAAGATCGTAACAGCTGTGAACTTGGTCGTGCACTATTCAGATTGGCGCTAAATCGATTTAGTTTTAAAGATGCAAACATGCTGAATCACGACGACACCACCACGAATAATCTTGATGACCTAATGTTATAAGTCTTTGAACTGAATTTGTCTGAACGATCGTGAACTTTTGAAGATCATCAGGAGCCAGGTCAGTTGAAATCTAGGTTATCAATAATTGTATTTATTTATAGCAGGTCATTGATCCAAGTAAATTTATATTTTTTTGTTAGAATTGGAACTTTTATTGAATAAATATTCAAATTCAAATACTATATTTCCTTTGTGAACAAGACAGTAGGTCTACAATACTGAATCTGAAAAATAATTCACTTGTAAATATTTAAGCATATGAATATTTATAATTTGACTGTGGGGATCCGGGCTAGAATTCCATTGCAAATTTGATTCTGAATTACGCTTGTAACTGAAATATCGTAATTATGTCTTAACCTACCAGAATTGAATATCTGTCACATAAATAAATAACTTCTTTATCCCTTTATCTGTCAAATAAAAAATTACTCCTTTATCAGAGCGCTTGGTCCATGAGACGCGTGTTCAAAATACTGGCACCTATTTAATTTATTTATTTTGTTCCCTCAACGAATAAGCATTGCAATTCAACGGGGCAATGCTGCCAGCATACTGGCACGCTTCTAACTGGTAGTAGGCTGGAGCATTTGGACTGCCTATGAGTCTGCCATGACTTGTAGGTAGTCTCAATGCTTTTATCGTAGTAGCTGTAGTATTGTATAAAATATAGTTCGTAGTATTTTGTTAATAAAAGCATAGGTACAGCCGGTTAAAAAAACCTCTTTAATGTCTGCTCTGGAACAGTAACTACTGGCATTCGATAATTCACATCTCATGATTTCCTAGCATTCGTGATACAATTAAGACAATTGCAATGCGATTGCGAAAGCTAAGCTTAACCGCCTGTTTGTTTAACGAAACCGGTTAAATGTCGTTTGACAAGGTCACCCTATTTGTAACTAGATAACGACGTTTGGGTTTTTTGTTGGTATTTATACGTAATTGTATAGTCCGGTATTACTACCGGTATTCGAAGCGCTCGTAGCGAAGTTTGCTTAGCTGTTCTTAACCGATCAGCAAAGTTAAGCAACGTCGCGCGCGGTCATGAGTTGGATGGCGCTGGGGTCATTCATTACTACTGAGCGCTCCCGTGCTTCGGATGACACGTTAAGCCCCGACGTCTTAGGATGACAGTCGTTATAGCATGGTGGTAGGACATTTTGCGAATGCTCGCCTGGCTGGCTACCGTAAAGTAGAAAATCTGTCGCTGCAGTCCTTAAGAGCCAGTAATTCCAGGTCAGCCTGAACAACATCTTCGACCACATCATCACTAACCATTAGGTAAGGTAGTGGTCAAAGACTAACTTATGTAGCATAAAAAAAAATGCCCCGTTGGATTGCAATGCTTATTCGTTGAGCCAAATAGGTGCCAGCATTTTGATATCGTCGCATCGACCAAGCGCTCTGATAAGTTTTGGAAAATAAGATTTGCCTGACCCGGGAATCGAAGCTAGAACCTTGATTTCAAAACAACACTTTACACTACACAACGATCGTGGTATATTAATTTTATATGACATCCATCTACGCCATTTTTATGCCGAACTTATCAAAACATTACAAGAGTGAAGGGTCAACTTTCGATGTTGAGTAAATTAATTTATCACTCAAGTTTAAACTTAAGTATGTTGTAAGTTTAATTTTGTATTCGTACATTCATCAATTAATTGCTTACTTGATTGTACAATAATTAGAAAAAACGATGCTGATGAAAAGCTTTCTATAGAAAAATACTTCTATTAAACGGTTATATTTATCATTATTTTTGTCCCGACGTTTCAAACACTTTGCAGTGATCGTGGTCACGGGGTGACTCGGGAGTACTATGTTTAATAATCGCAAAAACCTAAGACGACATTAAATTACTTCTAGATTATGTTTCATAATATCAACGTAAAAAGCTTACATATAAATACTCATATCAGAGGATAAGATAAAATCAATTTCTCTATATCTATTTTTACCGCCAAGCACTTGCCGGTGCAATTACAGGCTGTGGGATAAAGTTGTTTAATCTCATGAATTAACAACTTCATGTCTCACGGGGATGGGCGCAGTGCAGTTCATCAAGTCTAAACAAATGTGTCTGTTATAGACAATAGTAATTAAAAAGATCGACAGAAAAAAACTGTGTTTTTAAAGTAAAAATGTGTGAATTGTATGAAAGTATGGTATTGTATGGAAGTATAGTATTGTATGGAAGTATAGTATTGTATGGAAGTATGGTATTGTATGGAAGGGGGAGGCTGTGTTGTTCAGCAGTGGACAATGCGGCTGATACAGCAGTATGTAAGTACTTTGTTTTGTATCAAAACAAAACTCTACCTTGCATGTCATAAGCCGATGTAAAAGTAAGCAACAATATATCCGGGTGAATTAATAGTATTCTTGAGTAAAATGCAATTCACAATCATGAATAATTGCTACATGTTCTGACAAATTGAGTTTTGTTGGATTGTATCCCGGAAAAGATATCAATCTTGGACAGTCATTAATATAGGAAAATTTTGAACTGGTGTTTTTTTAATATCATTAAAGGCTACAAGCCTTCAAGTGCCTCGTTGTTTGTCTTGGTAATGGGGTTGAACCCAAAGCTTACAATTTATAGATAAAATTATTATATTTACAAGATGACTCACAATTTCCTGTAAGTCTTACTATTCATTTGGGCAGAGCTAGCACCTATCCCGCACCTCACCTTTACTATTAATTTGGGTAGAGGTTCCACATGAAGGGTATACTAGTACTGAGTCTGGCGACTCCTGGAGTTATCACAACAATACTGAGCACTTAATTTTGGAAGCCAATGGTTTATATAGAGATATATACTGCTGGCAACGCGTAAATAGGTTTATGAGAGATTCGGGCCTGGATCAGTAATATATTTATTAGGTGTACGCTTCTATATACCTCTTGGCATACGAGTAAAAGCAAAGCTTGTCTCTACGTTATTTTCGTCTCTGATTTGTATTTCGTTATTACTGAAACCGCTATTATACATCTTGTGTGTAAACCCGGAGGTACACTGGTCGCGTTGGATAGTATTGACGGTTAGTTCAGAGAAAAACTACTTACTAACAAGTAGTGCACGAAGTTTTCATAATTATCTTTTGTGCGTGCTAAACTATCGATGATACCTTTAGTTTTATATCGAGGTTACTTTTCATAATGTTTTGTTTCGATTTTATGGATATTACTCATTTCGATTTCAGCTTCATAGGCATTAAAAGTTAGTATTTCTACCGCTAATTTTCACATAACTGCTTTCCGGGGGGAATATTATTAGTAAAATTACAGGCTCACGAGACTTAATAACTTTGTGTCTCAGTTAAGTTCACCACTTGTGACGATTATCATCTGTTATAGAAAGAATTTACCGCTTAATATCAGATGGACGAGGCATATGTTCATCACGACAGCATAAACAAGTTACAACTTTAGTTCCTAGAATAAGTACCTGAATAATACAATCTATAATACAATATACACTACTTAGTTTTGACTACTCAGATTGGATTGCACCAATTGGACTATCGTTCAATTAGTAAAACGTTCTAAATTCAACCTTAATGCCACGGAATAATTGACTTGACGAACAATTTGACATAAACGATAGATATATGTAACTAAGCTCACAAAACTTTTCAATTCCACAAAATCCAAAATCGCATAACAAAAGACGACGCAAGAAATTCCATTCATACAACGATAAAGAAACATCGAACTAGATTATAGTCTATGATATTCAGGATTTTTCCGAACGAGGTACACGAGTACTAGTTCACATTACATTGCAGAAGTGGGCTAGCTCGAGTGAGCGGAGCGGGCGGCCTCGGTGTGACCACACCTTGTAAGGGCGAGTTACCACGCGGAAGCTTTTAAATTGCCACCACAAAGAAGTAAAGTACCTAGGACTAGTTGTAAATACTGTCAAAGTAGGTACCAAAATTATATCTCAAAGTAGGCTGATTAATTAATAATTCTCCTTATATAATAAAATTTATATAAATCACTTGCGCAATATATATTATATAAATAAATTGGGTTATTGGAAAAATGCTAACAATCTCTTAGAGTTGACTTCTGTTAGTCCTAACAAACATTTTGAAATGTTTTTTTATATGTTTGTGACTGATAAAGCACGAGGATCACCAGATGTTAAAAGTCTCTTGTACATGTAATTTACTATTTCATATTTTTACTTACTTTATTACTTTGCTCGATGTAAATATTCAAAACTCTATTCAAAGGGAGCGCGGCGCGGTCCAGTGTTGCCGCGGCGGGCGCTGTTAGCTTGGAGTAGGCATTGTCTTTTACTACGAAACGCAGAACTTAAAAGTGTTAGACAGTACTAGAAATATATAATGTTTTAGGTTTTGAGTCTCGTAGTAAAATAATTGTCTTTGCCTAATACGAGCCAAGAGCGCCAGCCGCGGCAACACCGTACCGGACCACGCTCCTTTTGAATAGACAGAGTTTTGAATATTTACATCCAGCTAAGTAATAAAAAATATGAAATAATACATTACAGGCACAAGAGACTTTTAACATCAGGTGGTCTACGTGCTTATTCCGTCACAAAAACAATTAAATAATAAAAAAAAACAATACTAAAAAAAACATTTATGTCATAATTAAAGGACTAACATAATTCAACTCTAAGAGCTTGTTATTTTTCCAATAACCTTGTATATCGTTATCAGTATGTATTTTCAGTTGTTAGAGTTTCATTATTTATTTAATAATCATTTTGACGTTTCAGAATGTTTCAACGCCAAAGTGTAGGCAATAGTAAAAAACAACTACATGTCTACATTTTATATACGATTTGCGATTTGTGAATTTTATACTTTCTAGAACATTCTACGGCGCGAGTATATTGTCCATAACAACTAGTTTCTAGAGCACTTCACAGAGCTGTACCACAGATGAAACAGTAGTTAGTACAGCCACAGTTGCAAACGCCAACTGGCAAGTGCAGTGCACTGGTGAAAGGCAAGGGTTGCTAACTGGGACGACCTTGGACGTGAAGGTCGGGCGGCGACCGCAGCAGGCCGCTGTACTTCCGCGTCTTACTCGTATTGTAATGCAATTATGAAATTGTACATACGTGTACCATTGTTACTTGATATTATAATCAACTCGAGAAAATATATGGTTTTTAGGAGATATTTGAAAGCAGTGTTGCATACTTTTTTTATAATATTGTAAGCTTGTAAGCTTGGCAGGCATTAATGCTAAAATTATCGAGTTCCGTCATCGTATTCAAGTTTGAAGCTTATTGACAAATTAGTCTTAGTCTCAAATATGGCCGAGTGGAATAGGCATCCGGCGCAAAATCAGAGGATGAGGGTTCGATTCCCGTCCGAAACAAAAAAAAATGTCCTCCTATAATTTGTATATTTGATTTTCACTCAGCACGCAATAGCACTTTTTTTGTTGCTGATAGGTAAGCCTTTTGACCACAATATCACTTGATGGTAAGTGATGATTTGGTCGAAGGTGTTATAAACAGGCTTAACCTAGAATTACTGGCTCTCAAGAACAGCTGTTGGAATACCGTTAGATGCTTGGCGACAGATTTTCTACTTGAGGGTGGTCGCTAGCCAGGCGGGCATTCCCAAATGCCCTTCCACCATGCGGTGAAACTCAAGCTCGCGGCGGGATTCGAACCATGGACAGCTCCGTCCTTCAATAGGAACTAAAGCTTAAATTTGAGATATGACTCACTCATCACGATAGACCAATTGGTAGAGCATATCCTGGCGATAGAGACGGATGTTCGTGGAATCTTATCCCGCTTGTGGTTACAAATTTTTCTTCCGTTGTAATATTATAAAATATTATGTTTCTTTCTATATAACCTAAACTGCAACTAATATATAGTATCAATAATTATTTCCCTGTTTTCACCCTGGATGTTTACATCGAGCAATTTTTTTATGTATTGATCTCGTTTTTCTTTGTTTTTTTTTTTGCCTTTGACTACTATCTCACCTAATGGTAAGAGATGATGCGTTCGGAGATGCTGTTCAGGCTAAACTATATTTACCATGGATCTCAAGCAAAAGCTGCTGGGACATCTAGAAAGAATGTTCGGAAAGGCTAGCCTTGTATGCTGCTGGAACACAGCGGTAGATGTTTGGTGATAGAACTTCTTGTTGGGTCACAAGAATTATTATTTGTTCAGGGTAGCATTCCCAAAATAAATACCCTACCATCATACTATAGCGACTGTCATCCTAAGACAACAATCGAGTCTGATCGCAACGAAGCACGGAAGCGCTCAGTAGTAATGCCACTAGTGGTCACCCATCCAAGTAATGACAATTTGATCGGTTTAAAATGACTTGGCAAGCTCAGCAGTAGGCAAAATACTAGTAATAAATACTTTTTTCGCTTAAATAATGTTCAAAATATTATAACTAGTACTTTAATTTGTATTCAATATGTCTAAAAATAACGGAAGCGTTTACATGCCCAAACAAAACCTAATTGAATGAAACGGTCAATTATTCCTACACATTAAACAATTGATACAACAATAAAATTTAACTTCCTGTAACTGCATGCATGGTCAAAAGCACAACCATTAAATTTAATAATTATACACGCGTTACAAATACGTCCAACAAAACATCATAAACATTTCCTATTCAAGTCGATGATAATATTATATCTATGGCTTTAATTAAAAAATAATTATTCCGGTATTAACAATAGTTATAAAGTTATTGTAATGTGATAAACATATTTTTGGGTTCCGTACCCAAAGCTTCTTTTTGTCATTTTGCTGTCCATATGTCACCGAACCCTAACTCGTAAACGGAGAGAATTACAAACATGAAATTCAGATATATGATTACCCAAACCTTAATAATAATATAATATTTATTAAATAAGAAATTCAAGCGAGTTAGTTTCAGTAGGGTCCAATACTTGAAATGGTAACCGAATTAATGACAACAAAAATTTTTAAAATATTTTATGAAAACATCAAATTAATATTTTAATAAAACACTTAAAAAATACAAAAATATATCTAGTGACAATTCCGCCTAATTTTCCTGTTAAGCCGACGTGACGTCACAAACGCCACGCAGCCAAACCGGAAGAATTTTTAGTAACCGAATTATTTTTCTTTTTCTTTATTTATATATATGATTACAAGCACTACCGCGTGCTAAGCGAAACTCACATTTACAAATTATTTTATATATTTTTAGGGTTAGGCACCCAGTGTGAAATCGGGGGATTGATTCCCGTCTGAGACAAAAAAATTATAAATAATTTGTACAATATTTTAATTTCGTACATTTGGAACATCATAATATGTAGGTCATTGAGTAAGGCATCCTTTTCTTTTTTATCCGGCGTTTATTATATTTTTTATAGTTATAGTTTGATAATATTGATGAGCTACATTTTATGATATTCCAAATGAATATCTTTTTTCAGCTTTTTTGCAGCTTCTACTGCGAAAGCATTTAGTCAAAGAAGACCATCGCATCTACATAGGCTGTCCAAATGCACCACAACCAGTTAGCAGCGTGCCCAGCATGATAGCAGCATTGCCCCATTGGATTGCAATGCTTGTTCTTTGAGCTATATAAATGCCAGTATTATTTTATTCTTTTAAATAACTAAAAAATAAGTGACTATAACATTCTAATGCAGTGAAGCCTAACTCACATCGACCTGAGTGGTCGCCACTAACGACATATGATGGTATATGGAAAAGTCCCTAAATTTTTAAGCCGTGAACTGACAAGCAATACGCATAGGTTTCTTCTAGGTAAGCGTGCTCCATCCTAGACCACATCAATGCTTCACATCAGGCAGGGTGTGGTCAAACGCGAACCTATTTCGAATAAAAACAAAAAAAAAATTCACCTATTGTAGGAATTACACCTGATGCCTTAAAAGGACCGTCTTTCGGAATTTGCTTTAGTGTAATATTCACAGATTTAGGAAGTTAAATCCGTGATATTCGTACATTTGCTAGAAGTTGGCTTATATGAGCACAAAAAATCCGTATAGTAACGAGCCATGTCATGTGTATAGTACTCAAGTAGTGGCAAAAGCGACTATTATTTTTGTTTACTCCTTCCACTCGTTAGCTTGTAGAACTCCTATTGGGAGAATATAAAACAATTCTTTTACCTACCACCTATAGTATGATTGTTTACCGACCACCGGTCAATAACATTTCAAGGTCAAAAAACCACAACGGATTTACACAAAATCACGGCCTAGTTAATAAAATGTCGACATGTTTGTAAGGAGATAATAAAATGCAAATTGAACTGGTTTCGTATCAAGTAATTAGTAGTTGAATTGAAAGGAGTTGATTGGTAACATTTAAGGTTGCTTAATTGTCAGTAAAAGTGTCGAAAATTACTTGAGCTCGCAATTTATATAAAATGTCAGAAATCTTATCTTTTAAAAGTATTTAATCATTTTATTTTCAATGTTACTCTCAAAATTACGAAAGTCCACGAAATAATGAAATAAAACATATTTTAAAATTCGGAATAACCCTTCTTACGGTATAGCTGCTTTGAAACAGTGATGGGTCCGTGGCATTGGCTATGGACTGCCGCGCAGTAGGTCCATGGTTCGAATCCCGCCGCGGGCTTGAGCTTAGAGACCACCCTCAAGTAGAAAATCTGTCGCCACGCACCTAACGGTGTGTTCCGGCAGCAGTCCTTGAGAGCCAGTGAAATTACGGGCAAAATGAGACTTAACAAGTATGTCTCAAGGTGATGGGCGCAGTGCACTTCTTCACTTGTGATGAAATGCATCTGTTATAGGCAGAGGACATCGCTTAGCACCAGGTGGGCCTCGTGCTTGTTCCGTCACAAAAACATATATATATATATATATAAATAAATAATATATATATATATATACAGCGTGTCCCAAAATTCAACGATAAGCCGGCATCGGAGCATGGACATACGGATGAATCCTCGGAAAAAAAAAAAATTATAACTGTTTTTTTTTATTAATTACAGAGACTTTTATAAATTTCATCGATATTCGATACCCATTATGCTATTTTCAACTACCATGACCACAATTTTTGATATTTTTGATATTTTTTGTGCATTAGCAACCTAAGAAGGACGGCTATCTACCACAATCCTTTAAAATTACAGAAAGTCTGTAGTTATTTTACAAAAATCAGTAAAAAAAAAATTTTTTCTTATAATTTTCATAGATTTTAACATTCTATGCACTTTCTATAGTCTGGGTTAAAAAAAAAAGTATGGACACTACCATGGCAAGTTTTATTAAAAGTTGGCGCAACTTTATAAAAGTCTCTGTAATTAAAAAAAAAAAGAGTTATAATTTTTTTTTTATTTTTTCCCGAGTAGTCATGAGTAGGTCCATGCACCGATGCCAGCTTATCGTTGAATTTTGGGACACGGTGTATATAAATAATATATATAAACATATATATATATATATATAAACTATTCATTGAAACCATTCCAATAATCCCAAACACGCGTTACCTCTGCTCTAAGTTGACGAGGAGTTAAGGATTTGTAGGTTCCAGGTGATGTTGCAGCATCAGGCGAATGTTACCATGTACTTGTAGTGACTTGATACCAAGCTTTGAATCGATTATACCTACTGAAATTGCTCTTATCCCTCATTAACTAGAAAATGGCTGATGATCTTCTAATAACTAAACAGATTTTTTTTAAAGACATTTTATATGATCATTTATCAAAAAATAAATTGTTTCAAAATCGGTTCATCCATTTGGGCACTACTATGGCACAGAATACAAATACACAGTTTGAACTTAAAGCACCCGTCTGTTTGCGTCGGGGGTTAAACAACCTGATAGCACAGTCTGTAGAAATATAAGTGCTGCAATATGTTCACCTATTACCTGAATATAGGAAAAGGCGACTGCAAAAAAAGTGTGCCTAGTGAGCAGCAAGCTTCAACACACATCTATGTGAGTGCGCAATCGCTGCACATTGGAAATGGCACAAGGCTCATCACTATTGTACTGATTTTCCCAGTCACAAAGGCGCGCCTTCAGATATTTTCCTTCCAACTCTCTAAATCCCACAGGAAGATATGAGGGGAACGCAATTCTATCCCGGTACGATACAGGGAATAAAACTATGTTTAATACATGTATACGTATAATATATTGAATTACAATTTACACACACATATGTACATACTTATTAGTCGGTGAACTATTGGCCTACCGTCGAGATATATTCCATCTATGGCGTTAATCTCATGTCGAAAATAACCAGATTCCTAAGCAAGGTCGCGCGGTCCAATCACAGCTTCCGGCGGATATCTCGGATCTTGTTTCTTGATACATTTCAATTGCCCACAAAGCCGTGAATGTGACCTCGTATTGTGGTTTTCGAACGTTCATATTGACTAGGAAGACTGTAATAAAACTGTGGAGTATTGTGAGAATGGGGAGTTACGCCTTCCGCTCGCATCTCGGATAGAATAGTGCGATGAGGTCAGATCGTATCATCATCGTATAACGCCGGGCAATTCGCTGCTTACGAAAGCAATAATGGCATAGATTATGTTAGTTACTGCTTCAAATCGTTTTTTACTCATTAATTTGCTTGTAATTGACCGTATCTCAGTGACGATGCAGTCTACGATGGTATACGTTTGCTGAAGATGTCTAAGGTAGTATCCCGTAGGAGCCTGTCACGTCCCCACTACTAGGACACAAGCCTTCTTTTTAGAGAGAGAAAGTATATACCTTGGATAAGATCTCGCTTCGTTGAAGCCATTCAAACCTTCCGAAGACTTCCGATGGCTCTGACGCAGCCCAACGACTTCCACCCTAAAACAGCAACCGGGAACGACGACTTTTAACGTGCCCTCCGAAGAACAGAAGCGGTAACAACACGCGCTGCTCGTGTAGCCGTTTAAGATAATGCCAACCTAGTTGATCGATTAAGAGCAACTTGGCACGCTCCACTACGAGTACTTCCGCTACTATGTCTATTCAGTCCGGCCTTTAAAACACCCAGATTAAACGTCTCCGGATATTCTAGCAGTTGATTCCATTAGAGCTGCTGAGACTATGTAGGTACTTATGTGATCAGACTACATATAACGTAGGTAGATATTAAGCACTTTAATATTATCTTTTCAGTACGTAATGCTAAATGTTCATAAGTAATTACCATTTCTAGAAACAATGGCTGTAATTTATCAATTATTAGTATCCTAAAGACTGGTTTTAAGTACGAGGTATGTGGTAAATATTGATTATCTCTTGTTTATTACGCAAATATTCATAGCAATTTTTTAATTAGCTAGCGTGTCTATTTTTACACTGATTGGTAGAGGTTTGTCGCTCGTTCAAGCGGATTAGGGTCAAAACTCAATACGACATTACAAGAATTGTATCTTTGTTTATTATTTTGTGTGCCTTTTTTTTGTGTATAATATAATATTCTATTATTACTTTATTAATATAATTATGTTTTATAAATGTTGTCTTAGGTTTTCGCAATTATTACACATAGTAATTAAACAACTTTAAACGGTTTAAATCGCGTATATTTATCATTATTTTTGTCCCGACGTTTCAAACACTTTGCAGTGATTGTGGTCACGGGGTGACTAATTGGTTTTATTTGTCACATGAGTTATTAAGAAAATTATTTGGTCTACCGTCTGTTGTTTTTTTTTTATTATTACTCATAACGTTCCCTATTCACGCAGTCGCTCACAGTGTCCAGAAATAATGATAAATATACGCGATTTAAACCGTTTCAAATTGTTTAATTACTATTTGTTTTATAAAGTTTATATTATAAAACAAATAGTATATATTATTATTTGTTTAAGTCGCCTTTTACGTAATTGGATGACGTAAAAGGCGACTTAAACAAATAATGCGCAGAATGAACAGGATTATACTAATCACATTAACGTAATAGGGCGTTGAAGTAGCCGGCCTTTAGGCTATTTGCGATTTGAACACACTCAATAACCGAAGGAATATTAAGCGGGTTAACTAACAACAAGATCATTTGCAATGAGGGTTGAGAAATATGCAATGATTAAGTAGTACTAGATTCAAGATGTAAGTTTACAGGGGCGTACTAAATAAATACTTTAATGCGGGCCAATCAGTCAAGTTTAGTATTGAGAGAATTACATGAAATAGTCTTGAAAAGAAAAAATAAGTATTATTAATATGATTATTTTAATTACTTTTAAAACACTTAAGATAATTCAATTTCTCCTTCGGATTTGTCTAGCTTATCGGTGTCATAATGACCGTTTAATAAGTAGAAGGAAGCGACGTGATAATTTGAAAATAAACCCAGTTTAAATCACAATCTGTGATTATTTAAGTAATTTTTACTTTTTTTATTTACTGCTGTATAAATTAAAGCTCAGTGGGTCTTGGCCTTTAAATGTCCAATTGCATTTTTACAGTCATAAAAGAATTTTAAACAAACTTCCGCCATTACATAGTGTAGGTATAAGTTCTAATGTCTTTTACAACCAGTTTCTGTAATCTTAATATAATTTGGTTGTCAATGATGTCTCTTAACACGTTTTGATTTTTATTTTAATTTAATTAAGATGCTATTGGCTGTTTATTAAGTCAATGAATGCAACGTGATAGAATTGCTATTTTTATTACGCTCTTTACGTTTACGAAATGGGGTTTCAATAGTAATATCAACTTTTATTAACAAGGAAAATGGTTTTCTAAAGCACGTATTTTGTGCATTATGTTTTATTAGCACAATTGCATTTTTATCTTTGTTGTACCTTATTTTTTTTACATTTTATGTGTTTTCTGGATAACAACACCTGTTTTTTTTTTTACATTAATCTATTTTTCAAGTTCATTATTACTTTCCATCACCACAAACTGCACTCAAATGCATACTAAGAATGTTTTAATAGTGGAACTTACTCGTATTTAGAATATTTTCAGTATGAAGTAAATATAAAAAAAATATGTTTATATCTTTATCAAAGTAGTGCAAATATTTTTGGAAAAGCATGCTTTACCTTACTTAGTATAATGAAATAAATAATCCTTACTTTAGATAGTCGAGCATTTTAAAACCGGATAATACAGACTTATATATCAGCTCATCCACGCAAATAATCAAGACAGGAGACAGGCACATTCAATTACATTATAAAATATGTTGGAAACATATATAAATTAACATTATTATTATTCTTAAAATGAAACATCTATGACCGATGACTTAACATTATATTTTGAAATCAACAGCCAACCGATATTCAATGCTTACATCGTACGCTAGACTCAGATATCAACTTTTAACATCTTAAATAGGATTCTAATGGTTTACAGTACCTTAGATTTAGGTTTTAAATACACGCACTCGTAATTGTCTCCTTATTCGTATACTCCATGGATCTATAGATATTATGTCCTTTGGATATATATAATGACGTTTCAAAATTACGAAATTTGTCCAGTACGACATTCTCATTACCAACTATTTCACATATTCTGAAACTCGCTTCGATACATGCTGCTTAATTTAATCAGGCATGGCCATCAACTGTTTCGATATTACAAATTGTATGTATTCTGTTGAACATTCATTACTGTAACTTGATTTGATACTGTGGTACATGCTTGATGGTTTCGTAAGTGTGCCTGGAACTTGCTTTAATTATTCCGAGCGTGGCGATCGGGTGATAGTGGTGTAACGCTTGCCAATTTCTGTGCTTTGTGTGTTAAGTCTGGTGATTTGATCAGAGGCGTGATTCTGTTAAGTCAGTGTAAGCGTTTCGGGTTAAAAAGTCCTAGATAGATAGTTCACTAGAGTATTTTTTTTAACAATGTTTCATCAACTACTTCTGCTTATGAACATGCCTTTACTTTTCATCCCATCTATTTGAAAACCGGTGATTGTGATTATCCAATAAGTGCAAGCATTATTTTTAACTGACTTCCCAAAAAGGAGGTGGTTGTCAAGTCGACGCTAACTTCTTCTCCACTTTCTCGTAGGGTTTTGCATGGTGGTAAGGCATTTTGCGAATGCCCGCCTGGGTGACGGTGGTTAGTAACCACCGTTAAGTAGATCTGTCGCCAAGCACCTAACAGTGTATTCCGGCAGCTGTCCTCGAGAGCCAGTAATTCTACCCGTAAATCGATCACATCCTGATAGTCGTCAAAGGCTAACCTTTCATCTATAAATAAACTTTCATAAATAAGTACTGTACTGTATCAGCCGGAAAGTTCCCTGCTAAACACAACCTCCCCCGATATGGGGGGGTTTGCCTTAATACCCACGCTTGGCAGGCGGCTTGGGGATTGCAGTGTGAGATATTAGTACCTCAGAAAGTGCTGCTGCCCACCTTCTGGTGTGTCACCCTTAGTCATCTCTTACGACACCCACAGGTATAGATGGGGGGAAGATAATCTAGCCCGGCATCCCACGGGCATAAATAAGTAACATGAATATATTAAAAAAGATATCACACCTCTATATACCCCGAAGAGAAAGCAGAGATGTCTAAGCCAGATCGTTCAGTTTGCCTACATTAGGGCGCCTTATAGGCAATTGTCCATTCCTAATTGTAGAGCTATATTATTCTACTATAGTATTCCTAAAGCAACATATATATACAAGAAACCACAGTTTCGCGGCTACAAGCGGAACATATCGGTATCAGAGCACGGTTCGAGGGACCGAGACCACGGAAGAGTGGTATCGAGATGCACCAGTGAAACTGCATTCCTCTTGACCACGGACGATGCGGAAAGCGGAGAAATGCACTGTGTACTGATCAAGGTAATTGCTAGATGTGACTGTTGCGCTGCAGGGTTTCCAGTGAAGATGTAAGCTGTTGATTGTCAAACTTAGCTGGAGCGTATATACTTACTTATGGTTCAAAATCTCTTTCCTTGAACAGATTTTTAGTAAAATCTATTTAGTTTGTAGCAATAACAAAACTATATGTTAATCCTCATCACATTACCTAAGGCCAAAAAAAGTCCGAAACACGTTCAATAAAATTTTCTCTATAGAATAAAATTGCAAAGTAAAATTACGCTTGTCACGTAAATATTTTAATTATTCACGTATAAGAAAATATATTAATTAAATAGCATAACCTTATCAAGAGGGATAAAAATGTTACATTATTAGTAACTTACTAGTTTTATGTTATTAAGCTTACTTTCGAATTTTAACTAAACTGATCGCGATTTCACCATCACTGCCTCTCTTTCACTACTACGCAGTCAGAGAGTGACAAAATTTCAACATTTGACAGCGTCTTAACTTTTGAATACTTTTATGTCTTTCGTATTGTGCTATTTTTTTGCCTCACACACAAGTGATTGAGAGTTTTTTATATCTAAATTATTTTATCTGCAAGATATTGTGAATATCAGAAAACGAATACAGAATAAAATATTCGTATTTGTAAATGCGTTTGTTTAGTCCACTATAAAAGCTTTTACTTGTATTTAAATTAATGTAAATAATTGCTCGTGCGAAATTCCATTCGTAAGTGCAAAATAAACATTTTTTTTTATTTGCGTATACGTATTATAGTTCGATGCACCTTTTGTTTGTGAACTATTATAAGAAAAAAAGTCTGAGTTCTAAGTCAACGTATTTTGTTTTTATAGCGTTAAGAAAATGAATGTAATCCGCATAGCAGGCGTTATTGCAAAAATAGCAAAATTGCAAATAATATTATTCCTTAAAAAGGTATTTTTATAACATATTAATTGCATTAATGCACGCGCATTATATATGATGAGAACAATAGAATTTCATTCATAAATGGACGATATCGCCCACGCGGTTGCAAAAAGGTTGATGCGATTAATGTACATATTTCAATTATAATATTCATCTATTACGAGTAGTTGGACACTGTATAGGTAAATGTATACTAAAATGAAGACCAATAATTGCTCAAAGAAAATTACCATTCGTTAATACATTGTGTTTATAAATATTAATAACACAAAAATAATTAAAAAATGCAACTTAATCTACATATACCTTAAAATGATAACGAAAGAAAAATTGAACTCCGTTTCTACCAGGAGGCAATCATAAGTAGAAAATGGAGCTCAGGTCACGTTCACAGGGGTACCCAAAATGCTGGCAGCATTACCCCGTTGAATGGCAATACTTATACTACTTATGGCCCCGTTGAATGGCGCAGGCCGTTGTAAGTGCTAACCGTTTGGTCGATTGTCTTTTTTATCCGCTGCTCTGAGAAATCTTTATATAGAATCCATGCGCTTGCACCCCACGGACCTAATGTTTCAACTCCAAAAGGCAGAAATATAGAAACAACCATTGCCGAGACTCTCATATTTTCCATTTTTTTTATGTTCTTGTGACCGAACAAGCTCGAGGCCCACCTGATGTTAAGCGGACTAAGCTCTGCTAATAAAATATGCATTTCGTCTCAAGTCACGAATTGCACTGCGCGCTGCAGTCCATAGCCAATGCCACTGAGCCATCACTGCTTCAAAAAATAATATATATAATTATTTACGCTATCTATTATATTTGGCTATTCTAGGCCTATAGAATCTGTGTGAGAGATTTGTCCGATTACAGTGGCAAGTTTACACATAGAGACTAAGCACGCAGCGCAGTAAGTCGATGCGGAAGAGTAATTGAATGGAAATTCATGATGCGTTTGAGTGATATACGATGCAATGTTCCCATTGAGTGCGTAGAATTTATAGATTCCTTACTGGATTAATTACTCTGTATCAGATTTGAAGTTAATATTGTTATTGAGAAAAATTGGTCTTAACAATACGTCAATTTGTTCCCTGTTTATTTATATATAAGTTAGTAGTAATATTGTATACAACTTTTGTTCATAGCTGATAGGCTAGCCGTTGACTACTCTCTCACCTGATGGTAAGTGATGATGTGGTCGAAGATGTTATTAAGGCTAACCTAGAAATACTGGCCCTCGAGGACAGCTGCCGGAACACACTGTTAGGTGCTTCGCGACAAATTTTCTGCTTGAAGATGGTAGCTATCCAGGCAGTTGTGATTAAATATAATCTTATTTCCTTAGCACGCATTTATACAAAAACTACAATAATAAAAGTTTAAGAAAATTTACTATTAAATATCTAGAAAAATCTATATCGAAATTACTTTGTAGCAAGTTTCGATAAGTACAACTTAAAACATGAATAGTTGAATACTTAGCTCCAATGAAGCATGAGGCCCTCATTTTTTGTGAGCGCAAGAAATTACTTCGCTTACAGAATATGGAATAGCCTTTAATGACTGGCGACACACGGGAAATATTTCCACACCACTCGTGTATCTGTCCACTATACTATATTATGCAGTACATATGAACCATAATATATTGCAATTCACCGGGGCAATGCTGCCAGCATGCTGGGTACGCTGCCAACTGGTAGTGGGCTGGAGCATTTGGACTGCCTGTGAGTCTTCTTGGTTAGCCTGAACAACATCTTCGACCACATCATCACTTTCCATCAGGTATGATATTGGTCAAAGGATGACCTATCAGGCATAGAAAAAAAAAGTCTGCAATGATTTATGGGTATCTAAATGCTTTTATTGTAGTAGCTTTAGTGTTATAAATAGTTCGTAGTATTTTGTTAATAAAAAAATACATAATACCATACGCATAATTCCCATGAGTCTTGGGCATAAGTACCTATATTGATATGTATAATAATCTTAATGGTGTTAAATTAAGAATTCCGATCTTCGCCGATCTTATTAAAATTGTAATACCTACTACATCTTATTAAAGTTGTATTCAGAAAAAATATAAAATTGAACTATATTTAAGTATATTTTTAAATAGCGACCCGCTCCTGATTTGCAAGGATATATTATATCAAAAATTGAAAAAAAAAACATATTTTTGGAAATATTAAATAGCCTATGTTGATCAGATATAATGTAGGATTCTAAAATTAATTGGTGAAAGAAATTCTAATTTGAAAGAAAACAGAAAACTTATTTTTGTTGTATTTACGACTTAAATTCTATTATAGCTAAATATCATCAATTTAGATACTGCTAACTATGACGTACATTACATATAGGATCATGAATGACCGTCTTCCAAAAATAGAAAATTACTATGTCATTGCAATTTGCAAATGGTACACCGTATATTGTGTTTTTTATATAAAAATTGTCCCATTCAATAAACTAGAAGACAATATCGCCAACATATTTCAAATTACCTACAAGTCTACATAAAAGTAAATATTAAGCACTGATTTGCTGTAAGTAATACGTACCGATCGTGTCGAAGATTAAATTAGCATGCGCTAGAGTTGGGTTACGAAAATCACTACACGATATTGAATATCGTAAGTAGGTATACTGTATTACTTACCCTGCATATGGCACCAACACTCGTGTTTTGTAATTGAAACTGGATAACTTTACCACATCATACACACCAGCAGCGTACTGCACAATTCTGGCTTCCTAGTTTTTTTTCTTTATCAACTTCCTTTGAATATTTAACCAATAATTTTGAAGCGCTCGTAGCGAAGTTTGCTAAGCTGTTCTTAACCGATCAGCATAGTTAAGCAACGTCGCCCGCGGTCATGAGTTGGAATGGGTTACCGCTAGTGACATTACTACTGAGCGCTTCCGTGCTTCGGGGTCCCGGTTGTTGTCTTAGGATGGCAATCGTTATAGCATGGTGGTAGGCATTTTGCGAATGCCGCCTGGCTAGTTAGCAACCTCAAGTAGAAAATCTGTCGCAAAGCACCTAACGGTGGGTTACGGCAGCTGTCCTTGAGGGCCAGTAATTCTAGATTAGCCTGAACAACACTTTCGACCACATCATCACTTACCATCATAAAAAGAACATATTGCATTAATTTTAGTTGAGTGCGATACCTGAAGTTTATTTTTACTGATGATTGTAACAATATAAAAAGTTGCTGTATCTTTATGTTGAATTTATTATTATTGTTCTTATTAATCTGGTGGTATGTCTTTGTAAATAAAATACTACGAACTATATATACAACACTAGCTACTACAATGAAAGCATTAGACAACCTACAAGTCATTGCAGACTCACAGGCATTCCAAATGCAAATTTCGAAGTGGTATTTCACGAATCATACATTCTACATCTTTATTATTGATACAATCTTTGAAATATGTTAATAAAATGTATACTTTATTGATATTGAATTGGAAATCAGCGTGTCAGTAGTATAAATAATACATTTTATATAAAACATTATAAAAATACTATGATATGATTAATTAATATAGTACTGATATACTCATAGAGAAATATCTCTTTTCTGTGGATATACACGTATGTAGTATTAATGTAGTCTATGGTAAGTATCACTTTCATAGTCTGTAGAAAACTGCATTGCTTCAACGTAGTCTATATGTTTTTATTAAAGCTTGGGACCACGTCAATAACCTTGAGGCTCTGATTGTATGGGAGATTTATCATTTATAATAAATTAAAATATTATTAATTTAAAAAGCAAAATATTGTTTTATGCTTTGTCGAGAACTAAATACATTTTCACGCTCTTTTACTAAGAATCAAAGTATTCGCATAGTTTTAACTGCATACATTAGAGGTTTTTGTATGATTTATTTTCTGTTTAACTTATAATATATTGACATTTTTAGCCGATTTAAACTTACGGTTTTTTTTTATTTTTTACGTCGAGAAGGCGTCACGACGTAAAAAATTAAAAAAAACCGTAAGTTTAAATCGGTTAAAAATTTCATTTAATATGTGTCAAACTTACGTTAGTTTTAATCAATTATTATAATACATTAGAAAAAAACATATTTATTTTCACATATTGAAGATGAAATTTTGTTTTTGGAAATGAATTACTAAATTATTAGTATCAACATAAAGTCGTTTCTTCATGCTTATTGGAAAGAGCCTCATTAACTATCAATATTTATATTATGAAGTGATGAGTCAGACCATCTACCTGACTGATGGTAAGCGTCATGCCTAATCGTTACAGTTGCAGTGTCACCGTTCAGTTTGACACTGCACTGCCCTCGTCAGTTACTGACTTATTCGTAGTTCTTTTGAGTGTGACTCGTTTGACCAGAATTTTATTTCCACAGTGGTTTTAAAGGCCTAATCAAAGTAGTTTTAGGGCTCCCGGCCCACACGGACCTAATTTATCCACGTTAATCGGCTCAAACATGTTTCCACGAGATTAGCATACTGCTCAAGTCGCTAAGTTACACTTCCGAATTAGCCGCGGCGCCAGCACTCCCATTCTTTTCAAATAGATGTAACAGCGCTAAAGTGTCCAAGCATGTAGCATCGCTCTCTAAAGGCCACCTTAATTTATTTCAAATGTCACATCAGCACTAATTTCTTGAAGACCATTGTCATTGAGATATTTACAAACACATAAGCCACTTGTAACTCGTAATGGCGCACCTAAGTATAATGCCAGCACTACAGGTGACCATTCAATGCAATTGCTCCAATTCCATTGTTGCAACAGCGCCCGTAACTGACAATTGTTGCCTAATGGACCATGCTTCAATCGTCCAGCTGGATGGCGTAGAAACCTTCCCGATATCAAAGAATGAGATAGACATAATATGGCGCTGCTAGTAATCCAATAAGACACGATAGTGTAAGCTCTATATGTGACCATGCAATGAAATTGCTCCAATTCCATTATTGCAACAGTACCTGTGTCTGACAATTGTTGCCTAATGGACCATTATTTCCTGATAGGTGGGTGCTGTAGATACATTCCCGATATCAATGGTATGAGAGAAATATACAAGATATAACAAGGTGCTGCTGGTAATCCGATAATGGAAGCTCGGCAGGTGACCGTTCAATTAAATTGCTCAAATTCAATTATTGCATAAGCACCCATATTTAAAACCTGTAGCTTAATGAGACATAGTTATCTGGTCGTAGTGAACGCCGCGTAGAAACTTTGCTAATATTGTTATAGTATCAGATACATTTACATAAATATAAAACAAGACGCTGGTAAGTCGTGATAAAGCAAGCTCGACAGGTGGCCATTCAATGAAATTGCTCCAATTCCAATATTGCATCAGTACTTGTTTCTGATAACTATTGCTTAATGGGCCTGCATGGTTTAAATACTCGTAGATACCTGCATTGGAACTTTCGCGAAGCTGTATCTTAAAAGTTGTTTAAATTTTATTATAACAAAGATTTTTGTTTTAGATTTGTTTCAGCCTTTGACTATCTCATCATCTGTGTGTCGAGGATGTATAGAGGCTTAACGTAGAGTAGGAACTGCGTCTCAAAGACAACTGCCATGGTGAAGCTCAAAACCAAGACGGAATTCATGCCTTGGAGTCCTATTGCCACTGGGCAATGACTACTTCAAAATTATGATAGCACATGAGAAGGTCTGGTTTCTGAGAAGATCACTATAGGTATATATAATTTCATAAATTTTATTTTAAACATAAGGTAGGTAGTACTTTAAAATCTTTTAGAAAAGGCTGCACTCCGTGGTTTTAACCACGTACATATGAAAATAGACGACGATGTAAAGTATCCTATGTGCTAATCCTGGAAACTATCTAAATTTCAAGTTTTATCCAAAACGGTTCCGACGTTCCTGCGTGAAGGAGCAACAATCAGACATACTCACAAACTTTCTTATTTATAATATATGTATGACAGGACATGTCAGGTATCACAAATGTTCCAATTTGAAAAAACTAAATGTTTTATGTAATTTAATCAAAGTTTTGAAAAGGATCGCCAGATTCTTGAAACGAAAAATGTACTAAATTTAAACTTTCACATAACAATAAAAGCTGTCCACACATTGTACTATACCTACGAACGTCCTCTGCACTTCCATGGAGACAAGAGAGAAGTACAACAGCTTCGGTACTTAATAAAGCACCACATTATCCTACCATTCCAGTTATTTCAATTGCCCACAAACTCACGCCTTCGTACAAAGACAAGTTGAACTACAAAACATAAATCTAAAGCGAAAGGTATGTATGGCAACATTCAACGCAACTAGGAAAGGCTAATGTCCAGCGGGAGATATTTCTCAACTCTTTGTCGATATTCCGATATCGACCGATAATTCTGTTACGGTATTCGAATTATGTAACTTGGTGTTCCTGCTCTGTGGTATGCAGATTAAAATTAGGTATTGCAGTTTATTTCATAATTGCTGCTGTAATATTAAAGGTAACAACTAGGGCCTATATAAGCTGTTTAGTTATTACGAAGCAAAACCTGTCAAATGTTGACGACGAAGTATTTTAATATAATTTATGAGGACAACAAGTATCAAGGAAATGTTGCAATTGTCAGTTTATATATTTCACCAGTTACTGCCAACCAGTATACTTAGGTACCCGTCTTATTATAACGTTTCATAAGCACTAGTACTGCATTTCTTTGTAGTGTATGGACTCAGAATAGACAGAGAAATTAAGTTAGTATTTAGTTATTAGATGCTTTCATCGTATAGCCACCAAAAGCAATACAAACGTTATGATTATTTTTAGCACCCAAAGTTATCATTAACAACCCCAATGTTGTTGAAGTTTAGTAGGATATACAAGTAATTCTATAGGTCTCAAACTTTCTAGAATGTATAAAATCTAAACTGATAAAACAGTGACCGATCTTCGTCATTACATTACATTTATAGTTAGTACCTATTAGGAAGATAGGGTACGCTTTAATATCACGACAATGTAATGTGGAGAAAATATAACACAAGCTACACATCCATGAACATATGATATGTTCTAATGAATGACAAAGACAGGGATTCAACCATGCAGTAGACGCACATACGCACAGTACTGAGACTCAATCAGGAGACGTGTCGCCTTTTTTTTATAATATTATTTAGAGGGAATGGGTATCTTCTAGGCACGCATGCTCCACCGTCGACCGCGTCGTCACTTACCATCTGGTGTCAAATGCTTGTCTATTCGGACTATAAAAATAAAAAAATATATTTTGACGGAACTAGCTCGAGGCCCACCTGATGTTAAGCGGACTAACCTCTGCCTATAACAGAAGCATTTCGTCAACGACGAATTGCACTGTGCCAGTCACTGAGACATCCAGTTGTTAGGTCTCATGTGCCTGAAATTTTACTGGCTCACAAGGACTGCTGCCTTCCGGCACACTGTTAGGGGCTTGGCGACATATTTTCTACTTGAGGGTGGTCGCTAGCTAGGCGGGCATTCGCAAAATGCCCTTCCACCATGCGGTGAAGCTCAAGCCCGCGGCGGGATTCGAACCATGGACCTGCTGCGCGGCAGTCCATAGGTAATGCCACTGAGCCATCACTGCTTCAAAAAATGCTATGTCCGAGGCACTTGTGCCGTTCATTTCACGTTCAATGTATGGCTAGGGCTAGGAGGCTTTGACTATTTATTTATGACTCAGTCATAAGTCAGCGCGTGAAAACAGTACATAAAGTTATCTCAAAACAATACTAATCATCGCGAAAATTTTAATAACTATTAGTTGAAGAGATTATTTCTTGATTTCTGCGTAGGTACATTATTAACTGCTTGAATTTCGATTACTTAACAATAAAACTACTGTTACATATCTATATCTTTTGATTAATAGATCAGACAGTTGTTTAGTGGCATTATTTCGCAAATATAATTTGTCAATGAAACAAGTGCTAATTGCAACCGCTGACATAATGAGAACAAGTGATATTAATTATAATATAACGTTGGTACAATCCCAAGCTTTCGTTAGTACAATGACAAATTATTTCAAAGTACTAACAGGTACAAAAGTCTATTGATTTTGTTACTGCCAGTTGCGACAGACGAAGCGCTAATAGGTATAGAGACGAGACAAACTATCTGAATGTCTAGTTTGATGATATAATAATATATGCCTCTTGCTCATAATAAAGTTTGTATGGTCGCAGTAATTTCGGGATAAGACCGGAATTTTATTTTATAAATGTTATTGTGACGGAACAAGCTCGCGGCCTCCGATCTTAAGCGGACTAACCTCTGCCTGTAACAGATGCATTTCATCACAAGTGACGAATTGCACTGTGCGTGTGCCTGTCACCTTGAGACATAGTTGTTAAGTCTCATGTGCCTGTAATTTCACTGGCTCTCAAGGACTGCTGCCGGAAAACACCGTTAGGTGCTTGGCGACAGATTTTCTACTTGAGGGTGGTAGCTAGCCAGGCGGGCAATCACAAAATGTCCTTCCTCCAAGCAGTGAAGCTCAAGCCCGCGGCGCTGGGCGGCAGTCCATAGCCAATGCCACTGAGCCATCACTGGTTCAAAGATTGTGGTATCAGACCGGAATACACCGGTAAAGTTGGTAACTTATTTGTCTACATACTGTGTATCATTCGCCACCCACTACATAATTGACCATGTATAGTACTATACGTCTTACGTAGAATCTACACATTATTAATTTTACCAAGAACTTTGTGGTTAGACGTTCTTGAATTGTACTTCTAAAAACCTAGTCGGAAAATAAATTACTCTTGAACGGCAATAAAATCGATCATAAAGACAGAACAAAGTAGACAATATTTTCTATTGTACTGAATCTTTGACAATTATCTCTTGTGATAAGTGATTCAGTTATGCCAAAAAACTAAGATAGCATCGGATGGTCAAAGACAGCTGACTACCATTTTTGTATGGATGGCTATTTCACTTGGTGGTTGGAGTATTTTGCGAATGAACGCTTGGCTAGTCATTGCCCTGAAGTAGAAAATCTGTCGCCAAGCATCTAAAGATACTTTCCGGCGGCTGTCCTTGAAAGGCTCACTGTCAATCACTGTCAAAGCTGATTACCGTCTTCTGTGACATTTTGAATATGCACTTACCATTGAGTGATATTGTGCAGGTAGGCAGGCTTGAATTATAAGGCTAGCTGTACTGACAAGTTCAAATGACGGCTAAATACATATATTAAATTCTACTGCCCACAAAGTAGAGCAAGCATAAGGTAATTGTCGAGTAAAGCTCCTGGTAGACCTTGGTGATAATGGTCGTTCATACTGACCACCTGGTACATGACTAGTTCTTTGTTAAAACTGGTGAATTAATTGATTGATAGCAGCGAGGTTAGGAGCAAGTTGAGTGCCTGAGCATATGAAGGTTTTTTTGAAGAATGATGTTTTGTTTTTGGTTTTCATAAATTTTTTATTAAATCCATATCTTCAAATGATTTTAAGCTTTATGACGTGCTTAGCCAATTTCACTTTTTTTTTTTTGACTGCTGCATTCTTGCCATTTTTGTACATGCTTCATATGCCTAAACGTAAATTATTGAGGTTATTTAATTCTTAGGCTTTAATTCTAACTTCCATGCCTATTATCAATGGCATTAACAAGTAACTAAAAGTCATTTCCTATTAGACTTTTTGAAGACGTAACAGAAAGACAGACTCTTAAACTTATTATTATATTCACAAAACTACTCACACTAGTAATGCCTTTTTAATTTCATTATATAATACAAAGACAAAAAATGACATTTAAATATATCCTTGTGTGATGTTAGCATTTTTTATTAAATCTTCTTTTATTATCCTTTGTGTTGTTAGATTATGCTTCTAGGCTAGCCTGAACAACATCTTCGACCGTCACTTACCATCAGGTTAGATAGCGGACAAAGGCTAGCCTATCACATATAAAAAAGATGAGACATATTCTACCTACTATTACACTGTTATCCTACCCATGGTAGGATAAAAGAAGTCAGATATTATATTATGTATTTTATTATTGATATTTTTTTGGCTGTAATATGTTATATAAATTTTTGAGGCGAAAAATCTAACTCTAAATTTTTCACATAGACATAGCAGAGGAACAATCAAAATAACACCGCTAACAGATGAGCAACGGTGCATCAACTCATCAATAAATACCCAAATTCAAAAGTAATTTCGTGACCGACTTTCAACACATTCAAAGAGGTTTTTATTAATGTAGATGTCACTTTAACTAAAACTCCGTTACTTGAACCTTAAGCTAGTCTGCGCTTTGATTGATGTTTGTTAAAACAAAAGAGGCTTGTGAATGACATGACAGCTTGTGATTACATGCTGTTACGAAAGGATTTGAGTAGCTGTTGAGTCTTTTTTATGACATTTACAATAACAATAATAGCTCTTTATTTCAGGCTCTGGGATCAACAATGTTAAGAGAATGTATAAATACATATTAAAATTCAATGTCAATAAAATTATGCATCATGTCATTGTCTTATCTCGTGCCATTAAGTAATGCTTATGTATTTTCTCTTACAACATTAAGAATAACAAGAAAATTTAATAAGAAAACATAAAAAGGACGTCAAGAACATATTGTAGAAAGTTTTTTTTTATTGCTATGATGATGTGGTCGATAGTTTTAAGGCTTTACCTCGAATCTCCCAAAGCCAGCTACTGGAATCAGTTGCAACTGCTTACCTGATGCCAACCCTTTTTGGGAACGCTGTTAATAGTAGCATGAGCAAGTGCATTGAAAAGTTTATTCATACCATCGTGCCCTTCATGAACTCATTTGATTTCTTCAAATATTACCTGTAAAAAACAAACATATGTGTTAAACTCTATTGTTTTTTTTTACTGCAGAAACACACTTATATACCCACACTCACTTACTGGTGGTAAGTGATGATGTGTTCAAAGGTGATAAACAGACTTAACTTTGAAAGGGCTCTTAAGGATAGCATAGTTTCAACTTGGAGGTGGAAGCTAGGTGGTAGCCGCCTATTATAACAGATGCATTTCATCACAAGTGACGAACTGCACTGTGCCCGTCACCCTGAGACATACAGTAGTTAAGTCTCA